>JAUMJK010000685.1:0-623026 GCA_033558105.1 Coccyzus lansbergi | reverse complement strand
GAATGACATCTTTGAAAGCTCATCATTGCTTTCATTTGCCTGCGAGGGAAATGACTGCTTACTCATCCCCTTTGGGAAATGAAGTTTACCTTCCAAAGAAGTCTCTTTTTTCTGTACTTTGTGCTGTAGCCTTTGCAAAATTCTCAGTAGGCTTGTTGGCTCTTCCTTTGTCCCACCTCGAGGAAGCGGAATACACTTTCATACTCATTTGCGCAAGAAAGCAGGTGACTTTCAGACTAATAGCTCTTTTTTTGAGTAACTTTTTCCATAGGACAAGGTGATTCTTTGTCATATTCTATTAAAGGATGTTTCAAAGTTGCACTGATTTCTTTTTCTATAGAATTGCTTTCCCCCCTTCAGTTTTATGATATTTGAGTTTGAGTCTTTGGACCTTGGATGTTAATTAATGAATTGTGATTCATTTTACGTTACATGCCTGTTACTTAAGCTCCTCATCATTCCGATGACAAGAGGTCAGTATTTGGACTGGTGTTAACATCTTAGCCATGGAACATAGGATTGAGAGCACTCTCAGCAAGTTTGCCGATGACAACGAGCAGTGTGGTGGAGTTGACATGCTGGAGGAAAGGGATGTCATCCAGGGGGGACCCTGAAAGGCTTGAGAGGTGGGCCTGTGCAAAGCTCGTGAAGTTCAACAAGGCCAAGTGCAAGGTCCTGCACCTGGATCAGGGCAAATCCAGGCATAAATGCAGGCTGGGAAGAGAATGGATTGGGAGCAACCCTGAAGAGAAGGACTTAGGGTGCTGGTGAACAAGGTGCTATGAGCTGGCAATGTGTGCTTTCAGTCCAGCAACTGTATCCTGGGCTACAGCCAAAGAAGTGCGATCAGCAGGGTGAGACAGGAGATTCTCCCCCTCTCCGCTGCTCCGATGAGACCCCACCTGGAGCCCTGCATCCAGTTCAGGAGTCCTCAGCACAGGAAGGACATGGATCTGTTGAAGCAGGTCCAAACGAGGCCACAAAGATGATCAGAGGGCTGAAGCACCTGTCTTATGAGGACAGGCTGAGACCTTATAGTAGCCTTCTTGTACTTAAAGGGGGCCTACAGGAAATCTGAGGAGGGCTTTTTGTCAGGGAGTGCAGGGGTAGGATGGGGCATAATGGTTTTAAGATGAAAGAATGAAGATTTATATGAGCTATTAGGAAGGAAGTGTTTACTGTCAGGGTGGAGAGGCACTGAGGTTGCCCAGAGAAGTTGTGGCTGCCCCATCCCTGGAGGTGTTCGAAGCCAGGCTGGATGGGTCTTGGAGCAACCTGATCCAGTTGTAGGTCTCCCTGCCCATGGCTGGGGGTTTGGAAGTGGATATCTTTTAAGGTCCCTTCTAACTCAAACCATCGTATGATTCTATGATGATAGTAATGATTTTATGCTCACTTTATGGTTTCTTTGCACAGTGAGTGCACAAAATTCACAGCAAGTCTTAGCAGAGATGAAGAACAGCTTAGTAGTTTTTTGGGTTTTTTTTCAAAAAGAACTAAAGGTTCTTTTTGTTACAACACTTGACTTTGCATTGCCTTGAGAAGAAACCTAAGGCTTCCCGAGCCTTTAACATGAGCAGCAAAGCACGCCAAAATGTGATCTAACACAACTCCCAGCATTGAAGCGCATTGTGGTTCATCCACCACCCAAGCCATTAGGTTTTGGTATTTGAGTTTCATACTTCCCCTCTTTGCGATCTGCCAGACAGTTATTTGCTGTTTCATGGAAATTATGCAGTCAGATGCAATTTTCGGTGAGATAGAAGCACCACAGCAAAGCAGTTTTCAATTTGTTTTTTGTTAGGCTTACTTGTATTTTCTGAGAGACTTTATAACTACCTAATCTCTAAGAACGGTGATCTCGGGAGGCCATAGCAGATAAAACAAAGTTATTTTCATAGACTTGCACTTGCCTTTTTTTTTTCTGTTCAAATTTCCTTTCAGAAATTGCATCCCATGTCAGAGAATAAAAAGAAGGAATTTTATTCGGTACTAGTCTCCTTACCATTACTCTTATTCTGTGCTTTCCTCTTGTCTGCCCTTGGCTGTCTTGTTTAGCTGTGTGCATACCTATCAGAGGAGGAGGTAGCCTTTACTACAGCCCCTTGGTGATTTAATAGGCTCAGTCCCAATAAACTCAGCAAAGTTCAGGCTCCTCAGTTACTTTGGGGCTTTCAAACATGTTAGGCTGAAAGCTAACAGGGGCAATGACTGTCACATATGATGCCAACGTACTGCGTCTAGAGCGATGCCAACGCACTGTGTCATAAAGCTATGGCACAATATTAACTGCCAGGGCAGAGCCAGCCCGTCTCCCTTTATAAATACAACTGCGGTACAGCTGTGCACTTGCACTTGCATATGTGGGAACAGTATTAATTTAAATACTTTAATTCCATCTGGATCTTCTTGGCTCTATTCTGTGACTCTCGAAGAGGTCTTTTTTTGAGACAGTGTATCTGAAGAATTCCATTTAGTGCAGTTAAATAATCCATTGCTATGTGTTGGTCAGAAAAGGATGATGAAGTCCTAATTAATCAGATCTCTTCCTAATTGGCTATGGCAAAGTGATTTCCAAGTGTGCCAAGTGCATAAAGTGGCTGAATAGCTGGCTTTGCCTAAATATGATAGAGACTGTTTCTGAACCTATTGTGCTGAATTTGCTTGGATTTGCTTTGAGGAGACAGCAGCAGATGTCAGGTAGATTAAGGTTGGCTTTTGTACATCCTGTCCCGGAGTGTCTTACTTTTGTCTCCCGTTCACTTTGCCCAGGAGTTTGATGGCAGCATTTTTAGCCTTGGATTTTGAATAGTTCTGATGAGGCTTACATGAACCAAATTCAATTTGACTGCTGCCTCTGAAGCAAGTGATGTGTCAGTAAGTGAGTAGAATTAAATTGTTGACCACGTGCTATTAAAGAAAGGAGAGAGAGAGATTTATAGTCTGAACCATTAGTTTTCTTCATTTTGGTTCACAAAGCCTTTTAAACAGCCTGACTGGACCATACACAGACTGCCGCTTTACAGCATTTTCAAGCAATAGAATGTACTGCTGACTATTTCTGTTGGCTCTTCTCCTGATCTTGGTACTTTTGGATCACCTCACTAGTCCCAATCTGCTCCTTTGGTGGGGAACAGTCCAAACCAAACCTGCTGGGCAGGAGTCAGTTGTCAGCTGTGTGTATGGCTGAGGGGAGACCTCCTTGCAGTCTCTAAGTTACTCACAAGGGGAGGAGGAGCAGGTGCTGGTCTCTTCTCTCTGGTGCTCAATGAAAGGACCCGTGGGAATGGCAAGAAGCTGTGCCAGTGAGGGTCAGATTGGGTATTAGGAAAAGGTTCTTCCCTTAGAGGGTGGTGGAGCACTGGAACAACTCCCCAGGGAAGCAGTCACAGTACCAAACCTAACAATATTCAGGAAGCATTTGGACAATGCTCTCAGACACATGCTATGAATGTTGTCCTGTGCAGGAATAGGAGTTGGACTTGATGATCTTTGTTGCGCTGTGTCCCTTCCAACTCGGGACATTCTATGATTCTGTACCTAGGGATTTGAGGTGATCATTTGTTATCCAGTTTGCTGGGTATGAGTAAACAATTAGCAGAGCTGCCAGCCTGTTTATGTCAAACAGGTCCTGAAAAGATGTTGGAGAAGAGGGGTGTGTCTATCCAAACCCAGTTCTATGCCTAGCAGAAGCACTGCATGGAGCCTTTAGGCTTGCAGTGATAGATTATTTTTCCCCAGTATCACAGATAAAAAGGTACAACCTTTTCCCCTGACACAGTGGCAATGTAAAAAGCATGATGGGTAGAAATAAAGAAAGTGAGATAGCGCTGGTATAAGAATAGCTGCAATCAGGTTACAATGAGATTATATCAAATGTGTTGTGAAAGTTCCAATAATTAATTGTTTCTTAAGCTGTGCAGCCTACTTGTTTGATCCTTCTTCTGCATTTCTAAAGCAGTATATTGTTTATTTTTCTTCATGCTTTTCTCCTTGTGAATCATATTTTTATACTTCATACTTGATTTAGTAACCATAGCAATGAAATAAATGCATTGTCTTCATTTACAATGGTGTCTAAATGGGTACTCATCTCTGTGTAAGTCCTTTAACAAGGGATGGTTCCCTACCAACATAATGAGAAGGCTATGGGCTATGTTATTGAACTAATTTTCACTTTGATTTTGTGACATCAAGTCCAAAAGTCTTTGAAAATGCATTTGTGTCTCATTTATTTTTCAAGAGTATGTGTAGAAATATATATCCAGAACTTTCCAGGGTGTGTTTTTTGTGTGGAGAGAGAACATGGTATGCATTGTGTCTTTCTGTATACAAAGAGGTGCATTAATACCTTTTATTTTCTTACCTTACTTCACATTACCAATAACCCAGAAGTCTCTACAGAAAAAAAAAAATTTAAAAAAGCATAGAGACTTTCTCTCAAAGAGAGAGTACATACTCTTGTGCTTGGACAGTCCTTACAGGAATAGATATAAACTGTGTTCATTTTCTAAAATTAAAAAAAAAGCTGCAAAAGCATAAAAAAAAGAAAGGGAAAAAAGGTCTCCTTTTGTGTTCTTAATGGATTACTTTTGCAGCTCAGTGGCAGGTCATAGAATCACAGAACCATAGAATGGTTTGGGTTGGAAGAGACCTTAAAGGCCACCCAGTTCCAACCCACTTACCATGGGCAGGGACATCTGCTGCTGCATTAGGTTGCTCAAAGCCCTATTCAGCCTTGTCTTGAACACCTCTACTTCAGCCTTCATTTCTCCAGGCTGAACAACCCCAGCTCTCTCAGCCTGCCCTCATATGGGAGGTGCTCTAGCCCTCTGAGCATCTTCATGGTCTCCTCTGGACTAACCCCAACACACCTATGTCTTTTCTGTGTTGAGGACTCCAGAACATTTGTGCTACAGCTTCACAGCACTTGTAGGAGTTGACCATCACCTTTAAGTAGCAGTTTGCAGCTATTTTATTTTGTTAAAATCATATCAGAGGATGCCGGGGAAGATTTGCACTGGAAGTGTCGCATTTCCTCTATGCATCATATTCTTTCTGTACCTCTGCAACAAGCAAGAAATGCTGAACCAGTGTCAACACTGAATCCTACTCAGATAAATGCTAATTGCATATTGCTACATGCACCATGAGCATCTCTTGGATGGAGTAGTGCTACAGCTACTGAGATGTAATTTAAACCTTTCAGCTCCACACATATTCTTTAAAAGAAAAGGCTTATTATCCCTTTTACATACAGAACCATGATTTCCAGGGAAATGAGATTGAAAAGGATTTGAAGTGCCAGCAAATGAGAGGCCTAAATTAGACTTCCCTGAAATTTTTTGCACAAAAATATTTCTTTACCAAAATTGTGATTTTAGCTAAGCAAAATTTTCACATGAAGATGAGTTTTTTTATTTTTGGGTAATGAATCATCTAAAGAAATCCATTTTAGGCTGTTGATTTTGTATATATATTTTGACGTATGTATGTGTGTATGTGCTATATAAACAGCCATTATCTGCATTTTTGGTTTTTTTTCATAGAAGTTAAAAAAACCTAGTGTGGTAAGAACAGATTAAAATGCGAAGCTCCTCTTCTAGTTAAATTGATTTTTTTGTGAAAAGAAAGAATTTTCTTACTAGCTCTACTTTTAACTGTTAAGTCTTACCTTCTGGCCATTGCCTGTGTGTTATAAATGCCCAATTGCAAAATCCAGCTGCTGACTCTGGACTTTTAAATCCTGTGTATCTCTAATAGGCTAAATCAAGAGAAAAATCTCTTGCAAGTGCCTAGCATGGCTAGCAGCAGGGTAGGTAATTTATACATTCCCTGGGGTTCACGGGGAGCTGAAAATTGAAATGGAAGCTTAGCTCTGTGTCCTAGTAATGTCTCTTCTGTATTACCTGCCCATATGTTACTTAAATGGTTCTCACCTGTGTCACTACTGAGTTTTGAGCCTTTACTGCTTGAACTAAACCTGCATCCTGACTGGGGGCTGCAGCGGAGTTGTACTCTGCATTTTGGGCTGGGAAAGGGGACTTGAAACACACAGGGGGCAGAGGGTTGTGCTAGGTCTCTTTAAAGGAGATAGGTGTGTGCTGTCTGTGCAGGTGATGAGGCCCTGGTCCAGGTTGCCCAGAGAAGTGGTGGCTGCCCCATCCCTGGAGATGTTCAAGACCAGGTAGGATGGGGCTTGGAGTCCCTGATCCAATGGGCGGTGTCCCTGCCCATGCCAGGGGTTGGAACTGGATGGGCTTTAAGGTTCTTTCCAACCCAAACCATTCTATGATTAAACAATAATATTCTGGTGATGATCAGACCTTTCATTTATGTATATATCAAAGCAAAAGTGAGTAGTGAGTTTATGGGAATACAAGTTGTTCACCCTGTCTCACCAGAAAAATCGTGGGCTCCTTTCCCATACGAAATTGTTGTCTTAATCCTTTTTACATAATCCTTTCCACTGCCTTCTCTCTTCATCCCCTTCCTCACTCTTTGCCCCTTAGGAAACGACTTTACCAACGACAAATGTCACAGAGTGTCATCCATTCATGGTAGCTGCACTCTGCAAAGCCCAGAAGCGATGCTTTTTATATAACTGGGGAAAACAAATCCAGTGCTTTGTGTTTTCAGCCTCTCTTTACTTTTGAGTGCATACATCTGAAAAAAAGAGTATTTCCTTCCATTTATGCTAAGGATAGTATGAAATAGTGCTCAAAATAGTAGTGCTGCCTCTCTTTGACATGAGTTCCTGTCCCGTGGTGCTCACTTGCTCATGGCATTAGAGAGATGGGAAGGAAGAAACCAAATGGGTGGTTTTTCTATGCTGGAAGTGGCCGTATGGACAGGGGGATCCTGAGTTCTGACAAACAATTTTAATTTAGATCTTTTAAGACAGTTTTGAACCTGTGCAAGTTCTGGAAAGATAAGCAAATAATCTTGTTCTTGTAAAACATTTTCTCATCTCATAGGACCCTCAAATAAGACTTAAAATAGGTGGATGCTCATGGCAGAACCCAGTGCTTTCTTGGCATATTATTCAGATTACCTGTATTTCTTAGGTTATTATGCAATATTTTATCAATGGGCCAATAAAAAATACAGCTGTAGAATTGGAATGGATATCTCATGTCTTCTAAATTCAATGTTATGTTGTGGCAGACAATATCCTATCATCTAGCCATTTTTCTATAGATGATCGGAATGATGATTAGCAGTGCATCCTTTCCCCAGTTTCTCTTCCACATGTGAGTCTCTTGACAGACAACTCCACAAGATTAGATTGAATATTAGGGAAGATTTCTTTGCTGACAAAGTGATGAACCATTGGCAGGGGCTGCCCAGAGTAGTGGTGGAGTCCCCCTCCCTGGAGGGGTTAAAAAAATGTGTAGATGTGGTACTTGGGGACATGGTTAAGTAGGGACGATGGTGTTGGACCGATGGTTTGACTGGATGATCTTACAGATCTTTTCCAGAGATCCTATGATTCTATAATCTTAGATTTTCTAAGAGAAATGGAAGTAAGAACGTTGCTTCCAAAGAAACTGATTATGGAAATATGTGATGGAGATAAATTTACTCTTCCATTATTCAGAGTTTCTGAACAGCACAGAACTACTATTGGGAAGATATGAAGCATGACAAATTACTGTTTGTACAGACTCTAAAGCCAAAAAATCTCATTTTGAGAGCTCCTCATGGAGTCCTTTTGCAGCATCAATTTCCCACAGAGGGGCCCAACATTTTGTCACAGGTCTGCTGTAGATGTTCTCAGCAAACTTGAGGAGGAAACCTCAGACAGACTTTGTAATGAAGATTCAGCAGACTCCTATCGTCAGAGAAAATGCCTGCTCACTGCAAAATTATAAACAGATCAGAGTATTTTTGGGTGGCATCTGAGAATGCTGAACCAGGAATGACTGACACTATTTACCAAAGCAGGTGGATATAGTCAGATTTCTCCAGGTGCTACAGGAAGCTATCAGTATGAATCTACTACTAGAGAAGACTTGACCTAACAGAACAAAGTGAATCAGGCACCAGTTCTTCAGTGTTCATTTCCTTCACATCTTCTATCCAGGGTCTTTCAGAATCCTTGACCTGAATGGTTTTTGTCATCTCAAACTTCCTTCCTCTGGTACGTGCTTCTTCTCAGACTACCTTTGATTCCCTTAAGGTGCAATGTCCTGGGGTTTGGTTTTGTTTTTAACCACCGTCCAGATTTATAAAATCTGATTATGCATCACGTTTGGAATGTTTTCCTTTTGAACTGAAAGAATATTTACGATGAGATGCAGGTTCTGCATTAAGTGCCTGCAGCTAAGGGCTACCTATGTACTCAGTACAGTCCATGGAATTCTGAGAGCTACAGAGTGTAAGGGAAGGCAGTCTAAAAATGCAAAGCATATGTCAGTGTAGTAGATGACAGCATTTCCGACACTCCCTGGTTTCCTCAGGGCATTTAAAGAACTCATTTCAGAGGCAGTTTCTTTTCATGAACATAATTTGATTCTAATCATCTTTATACACGTAACATTAAGTTTTGCATTTGCCTCATTAACTGTTGCTTTCGAATTTGGATGGTCAGATATTGATGAAGTACCAAGCTCTGGGACAGATCATATCATCATTCACCACATTCAACAGTGCTGTGGGGATTTTTAATCTTATAAATTATCAGTTTCTTTGTATGCACAGATCAATCACTTTTCCTTTTGCCAGAGGGAAATTTATAATAGCTGAAAACAAATGTTACAAAGCATCCCACACTAGCGTTCCAGAAGAGGTGTCTCTTCTAGATACTGTGCCCTCTCTCTGTCCTCTGCTGATGTCTTGGATGCTTGTCTTCAGGCAACAGAATTGTACCCTGGGCAATATCTCTACCTGCCAATGGAAGCTTTCCATCTGAGGCATTTGGGAACAAAATATATAGTATCTATGTCGCTGGTTCCACTTGTGGTCAGTGGAGAAGTTACACATAATTCCTAGTAAACAAGAGTCATGCTTCTGGATGTCATCCTTTCAGCTAAAGAATTATAACAAAAGAAGTTAAAAAGAAACCAAATGTTTCTTAAAAGGAATGTTTCTCAACATTTTATTAAAAAATCTATCTTAAAAAGAAACCAGAATGTCATATGACCTAACAGGACCACCTAGTTGCTGTGTTTGCCATGAAAATATCATTATAGAATTATAGAATGGTCTGGGTTGGAAGGATCATCCAGTTCCAAGCCTCCTACCATGGGGTACAACACTTCCAGTGGATCAGGTTGTTGATAGCCCCATCCAAGCTGGCCTTAAACACCTCCATGACTTCTCTGGGCAACCTGTGCCAATGCACAGATTATAAAAAGTGGATTTTCTAGTTAAAATGCTGGCAAACATCTGCTCTGTGTTCTCTGGCCTCTAACTGAGCAAGTATATACATTGGTTGATGTATTTTTTTGAGAACTCTGCACAGCTGCTCAGGGCTGCAAGCATAAGATGTTTTAGTCATTCTGGGACTCCTTCCCTTGCTGGCTTGGAAATGCCACCGTCCTAGAGGCTTAAAGATGTTGCTAACCTATGATGTGTTTTTCTTTAAATAAATCTTAGTTGCAGAATTTGTTCATTGCTAATGAAGAAAATGATATGAAAGGTTTTTGATTTCATTAGCTAAAAGTATCTCAGAAGATATGTGATACTTCTAGATGGGCTTATAAAAACTCAGTTATGGATGAGAGCTCTGTGTGGGCCATGTATTCGTTGTTGTTAAAGAAGGAAAACCTCCAGTCAGATGTGAAGTCCTCATACAGTTTTACTGTTGCTGAGTAAATGAAGGATTTAGGTTTTAATACGCAGTAGAAAACGAACATGACATTATGTGATAAAGCAAATTCTAATTCTGTGATTAGGAAAAGGATGCAGAAAATCGTTGCATGCTAAAATTCATTTTTTAGGTTATACCTGTTTGAAAGGTTTGTCTCATGTGTGTTTCCATTTGCATGCATCAGTTCAAAGGAATAAAATTCCCAGAGATTATAAAAAAAGAGCAGCTTTCGTATTTCTGGAGGTGAGTGTTGCGATGATCAGGCAGAGAGGTGCAGAGTTTATTGCAGACCTGCTTTCTTATTTCAGAAGGTGAATGTCTCAAGACTTAAGAATCATAGAATCATAGAATGGTTTGTGTTGGAAGGACCCTTAAAGATCACTCAATTCCAGCCTCCCACTGGATCAGGTTGCTCCAAGCCCTATCCAACCTGGCCTTGAACACCTCCATGGATGGGGCAGCCACAGCTTCTGTGGGCAACCTGTGCCAGTGCCTCCCCACCCTCACAGTAAAAAAAAAGTTTTTCTAATATCTATTGTAAAACTCCCCTTTTTCATCTTAAAACCATTCCCTCTCATCCTATCCCTGTACTCCCTGATAAAGGGCCACTCCCCAGCTTTCATGTAGGTTCCCTTTCAGTACTGGGAGGCTACTCTAAGGTCTCCCTGGAGCCTTCTCTTCTCAAGGCTGAACAAACCCAAGCTCCAACCCTCTCAGCCTTGATCTCAGATGGGAGGTGCTCCAGCCATGTGATCGTCTTTGTGGCCTCCTCTGGGCTTGCTGTAGCAGATCCATGTCCTTCCTGTGCTGGATTTTAGAACTGAACACAGAGCTCCACGTGAGACCTCATGAGAGCAGAGGGGCAGAATCCCCTTCCTCGCCCTGCTGGTCACACTTCTTTGGATGGAGCCCAGAATACAGTTGTTTTTTTTGGCTGCAAACACACATTGATGGTTCATACTGAGCTTCCTATCTGCCACCCGATATTCAAGATTATTGGTTTAACCCAGAGACTGAAAATCACTGATGGCTGCTAAATCAACCTTTTTTTTTCCCAATCTCATGCAAGCTAGTATAATTATCTTCCCAAGTAGTATACCACATTTTAGGCATTCTTAAGAAATCCGTAGTTTTATTCATATTAACAAGATGCTCTTAAGAAATATCCATAGGCCACTGCAGCTCTTGACTACATGATGATTTTCATTTAAGAAGAATTTGTGTTTCCTGGATATGCAGCATTTGAAGCCGATCACCTGGAAACCACAGACATGCTCTCCAGTCTTGAAATTACTACTGTACATCCTTTTCACACCATGCCCGATTTTTCAATACCCTCTAAAAATGTGGTTGGCAGAAGCAGATTCAATATTCCAGTGTTAGTCTCAATGCTGCTGTAAATGAAAATCAAGTCAGTGTCTACTCCTACTCTGCTATGCACATGTCTATGTTTTGCATTAGTGCTT
The DNA here is from genome assembly GCA_033558105.1 of Coccyzus lansbergi. Classification (NCBI taxonomy): domain Eukaryota; kingdom Metazoa; phylum Chordata; class Aves; order Cuculiformes; family Coccyzidae; genus Coccyzus; species Coccyzus lansbergi. The sequence goes on along the minus strand of JAUMJK010000685.1, from coordinate 611,746 downwards.
TTCATCACGGCCTCCTAATGGGAGTTAGACCTAAGCTATTTGGCTACTGTGACCTCTTAAATTACTTTCAGATGTTTTTTTCCATTATGTAATCATTTGTTCTCTCCGTTCCTGCTTTCCTTCTTCCTTGCTGAACACAGAGTAATACGTCTGTATTAAAATATGGCTTTGCTGATTGAGCTTAATGTACTACGGAGTCCAAGCTGATTTTATGACTACCTCACTCTCCTAAATACTTATTATGATGTCAAACTTTGTGTCATTCACAAATGTTATCAGCAACAATTTTATATTTGTTTCCAGATCCCATAAAAAAATATTTAATAGTGTTAGACCTAAGACAGAGCCTTTAAAAGGTAATGCAACACTAAGGAGACAGCTCAAATGGTTTACTTTACAGCCAATGGGAAACAAGCCATGGTCAGGAGTAATTCTCAGTGGTGCAGATGAATGGTGAGTAGCAGGGCTTGTGGTATTTATTAATGGTCAATATGGTGCTTTGCCTCCAGTTCAAAAAAAAAATTAAAAAAAAAGGAAAGCAGCATCTTAAGTGTAAAAAGGAGGCAAATATTCATAGCTGACCTAGCCAGCTGGTCTGCCCCTGTTCCCAATATAGTTAATGGAGAGAGAAGGCTAGGACTTAGGCACATGGAATTGCCTCCTTTCTCTGTGGATTATTGAAGGATGTCATGCCTGAGGCTGGGGGATGTGAATTACTCCTTTCCCCCAGCTGTTAAATAATAATCATCACTTTTTATGGCTTTCTACTTGGAGGTGCCAAGCCCCCATGAAATTCCCTCGATAAATAACGTAAAGAACTTGCATTAACATCTTAACAGTCAGGAACCATTTTAGGCATTAGAGTAGTGACAGTGCTAACATTTCACGAGCAGCCCTAATGCTTCCCCTGGCTGCATTTGTTTTACAGTCATCTTTCGTTTCCTGATTGCACACTGTTTTCCAAAATAATGCAATGTGCTGTGTATTTTCTACAATGCTTAGAAACTCTATAGCGCGATATAAGCAAAGCAATAGAATATTCCTATGCAATCGACTGGTACAGTGTTGTAAAGTAACCATGCGCATCTGAGGAAATATCTAGCTCTCCGGCATTTTGTCATATAAATTAACTATGGATCTAATTGCCTCATCTGCCAGTCTGCAATTTGCATGTGTTCACAGGTATATTGGATTTGTGTTTAACTGCTTCATTTCCATATATTGTATGCAAAAAGGGGGTTGTAGAGCTCTGTGTAGCACAATGCTGCTCGTGAAAATAATGAAATGCATAGCTCACAGAGAAGAAAGATCATTTAAAGTTGATTAATGCCATGCTAAGCAGAATAAGCATACCATGAAGGAATGTAGGGAGGTCTGTGAAATGAAAAATAGGATCACAGAATCATAAAATCATAGAATGGTTTGGGTTGTAAGGGACCTTAAAGCCCATACACTTCCAAACCCCCTGCCCAGGGCAAGTTCACCTTCCATTGCATCAGGTTGCTCCAAGCCTCATCAAGCCTGATCTTAACACCTCTTAACACCGATGTAAATGAGAGTGAGCAGAAAACAGCAGAATTGCCTTATAAACCAAACTCTCCTTCTACAAATAACTTGGTTAAATTCAGGAGAGTCAGACCAGAATCAAATCTGTGCAAGATCGAAGGAAGGTCTTGTCTACGTGCACTCTGCTCTCTAAGGGGGCAGGGGTAAGTGTGCAGGTGCAGCTCTAGTTGTGGCATTTCCTGATTTTGTTGATTGCTTAATTGTAATGTTCTCAATACACTTGTTTCAGAGTGGAATTTCTTAAATGAACACCACTCAGAGCTCATTAGCACCCACAGATATACAGGAGCCAGCATTAGTCTTTCAGTACTTAAAGGGGGCTGACAGGAAAGCTGAAAAGGGGGTCTTTATCAGGGGCTGCAAGGGTAGGACAAGGGAGAATGGTTTTAAGCTGAAACAGGGGAGCTGGAAATCAGAAATTAGGAAGAAATGTTTTCCTGTGAGGATGGTGAGGCAGTGGCCAAGGTTGCCAAGGTGGCTGCCCTATCCCTGGAGATGTTCAAGACCAGGCTGAAAGGTGCACTGAGCATCCAGGGGAAGGTGTCCCTGCCTATGGCAGGATGGATGGAACTGGGTGATCTTTAAGGTCCCTTACAATCCAAACCATTCTGTGACTCTATGATTACTGTGGTAAAAGGAATACCTGGAGAAAGCATCAGGACTGGAAGCGATCACATATGAAAACCTGGTCCTGATTCCTCTTATTTGATCTACTAATTCATGTAGTGCACTGCAATGAACTGTTCTTCCATAATAATCCTTCTGTACTGCAGGTAGGGAAGCATTGAAGTGTGTGTTCAAAACCAGTTTGTATTATTTGCTTGTGGGAAGATTAAGGTTAGGTCAAGACTAATGATAGACAGCAAACTGACCCTGCAGGTATTTTCACAGCTTGTGTTACAGCTTCATTATCACCTGTCCTATGCAGTGCGTGTAGCCTCTGTCTACCCAAATAATGCAATGAGAGGAGCCAGATTCTTCCTTGGAGGGCTTCAGTGCTATCTGCTGCAAGGATAGAATTTGTAGGCATCCACCTCTCAGGCTTGAAACACGGTGCTATGGATATACATTTGCAGGTATCTGGAGGCCCTTATAGGGATGCAGCCTGTGACTATATCTGTCCTGACAAACTTCGCCAGGGCACAGGCCCAGGCACCAGACTGCTGCCATTCTTCTTGTTTGGGTGGGCCTGGCACAGTTTTGGTCCTGATGAACTTTTCAGACACTTCTCAAGCACAGTTTGGGAGCTGGCACCTGTGAGAGACCATTCCCAAAAGGCAGTTTGGATGCTTCTACCCAATTTTTGAGCATAGGAGACAGTTCTGGACTGGAGACTGTGCCAGCTGGCCTCCAGTACCAGGTTAGTGAGTTGTGGAGTTGTAAATTTGGGGTCCACAGTTTGAATAAAGTTCTGTTTTAGAGCTCCCATCCTTTGGAGTGGGCTCCAGCACAGCTACTTTTAGCCACCACAAAGTGAGACATCTCATCTAAGCTCACAAACCGGACACCTGCAGGAGTGCAAAAATCTGGGCTCCTCCAAATTCATCCCACTTACTTACCAGTTTGGGAAAGATTGACAGTGGGTGATGAACACTCCCCTCTCACAGTGGAGCAAGTGTCATTGTCTATGGGAGGGCAGATACCTGCTGCGGGAAGCTGATGGGGGTGGGGATGGATGCACTACCAGGATGCAACAAGGATACAAGCACCAGGCCAGCTTGGACAACACAAATAAAGTTCATCCCTCTGTAAAGAGCAGCACAAGACTTGTATAAACTCAGTCTGCTCACATGTGATGTGAGTGATTCAAAGGCTTTCAGGCCGTATGGGCATGGCTCAGAAATGAGCCTTCAATGGCCGAGCAATGCATTCTCATGAATCACAGTGGCCTTGCTCTCATCTCTGATAACTCGTGTCCAAAAAGTGCTGACTGGGAGAAGAAAACTTTCAGCTAATTACTGTCATGTTTAATTTTTTTTTTCCATTTTTTTCCCCTGCAAGCTCTGACTACTGTTCTTAATTTCCTGACCAGCTTGCGCCCTTCCCCCGCGCCTCTCCGAGCATCTGTGGTCGTTTCAAATTGAGCTGTACTACCTGCTGCTCCGACTTTCTAACATACCATACCAGTTGGTTTGCCAAACAGTGAACTGCCAGCCATCTGCCATCCGAATCAGAATTTACATTGTTTCATCTTAAAATAACGCCTTCGGAATATCAAGTAACTCTCTGCATCAGGTTTTGCAAACTGAAAATCAGCCAGGATTAAAAACAAGTACCAAATGTGCCTCCAACAGGAGTGGTGTGGGGAAGGAGGGGAAAGTTGGAGAGGTAAAGTTGTTAATTTGCCGTTTACCTGATCTGGGTGAGATGATAAGGCTGATAATTTTAACCTAACAAATGCAATCTCCTTAACATGTAAGCAATTTTTAGGGTAGCTGGTGGGATGGAGTAGAGGGAATGGAGACTGGTTTCTGTGCATAGGATTACAGAATTATAGAACGTTTTGGGCTGGAAGGGACCTTAAAGCCCATTCAGCTCCAACACCCTGTGCTGTGGCAGGAACACCTACCACTAGATCAGGTTTATCTAAGTCTCATCCAACCTGGCCTTGAACACCTCCAGGGATGGGGCAGCTGCAGCTTCCCTGTATGACCAATGCCAGTGCCTCCCCACCCTCACAGTAAACTATTTCTTCCTCATATCTTATCTAAATCTGCCCATAACATGGTACTCTGACTTTTTCTTCAGTCAACTACTCCTTGGGACTCATTTTCTCTGTCTTCAAACACTTTACACTAAGTATTCACATGTTCTTGGAGTACCCTGGTCTGAGATCTGCTCTTTGGGTGTTTCTTTTTTTGAGATTTGTAGATTAATGAGTCAACTGTGTTGGATTATTAACTTTGTGGAAATCTGATTTGCCTTTCTCCTTATTCCCAGTCATTAAGACGAAAAATAATAGGTTTGCAAAAATGAGAAACATATTCTGCATCTAATCACGAAGTTTTAGGATAGGCAGGAAAGATGAGGGGGCTTTTTATCCAGGAGTGCAGGGATAGGATGAGGGGAGTGAATTTAAGATGAAAGAGGAAAGATTTAGATGAAGTATTAGGAAGAAATATTTTCCTCTGAGGGTTGTGAGGCCCTGGCCCAGCGTGCCCAGAGAATTTGTGGCTGCCTCATCCCTGGAGGTGTTCAAGGCCAGGTTGGATGGGGCTTGGAGCAACCTGATGCAGTAGGAGGTGTCCCCAGCAAAGCTGGGGATTGGAACTGGGTAGGCTTTATGATCTCTTCCAACCCAAACCATTCCATGATTCTAGAATTCTATGATTTCAGTGACAATGTCAGGCAGTCGATGGGTGTTCTGAACTCAAGCAACACCCACAGCTCTATACTTGTGATGAAGATCTCCACAGGTGATATTTGCTTCCAATGCTGAATAAAAGAGGAATCTGACTGAGTGATCCCAGTCCCTCTGTCCCTGTGATCTAAAACATAATATTAGCCAGTGTATTTCTACTTAGAATAGTCCATCAGCATATCCAAACTGTGGCCTGTTATGAAAAGCAGTAAAAGAGACCAACAGACTTTCATTTTACTTTCTCCTGCAAACCTTCCACGTGAAATCTCTTGAGCCCTAAAAAATGTTTTAGTGTGATGGTTTCTTTTAGGCAACATGCTGCAAATAGCTCTGTTGCTGAAGAAACGTTGGATGGTGTGGATGCACTTACAGTGACAAGCCCAATTAGGTTAGTTGCCTTTAGTAATGGAAGGTGCGAGAACACAGTCTACCAATAAATATGTTGAAATATCATCCCACATGATGAATCTCCAATCTATTTAGTTCCTTGTTAAGGGGAAAATAAGTGCATATTCCAGCATACAGTATAATAGAAGTTTCTGCCCATCACAAAGGGGTTGGAACTAGATGATCTTTAAGGTCCCTTCCAACCCAAACCATTCTGTGATTCTATGACCTTTCGGATCTGTAGGAAGGTGGATTTTGAGCAATATCCTTCTGTTAATAGCACATTAATTCTTTCAAATGTAATCATCACAAATCTGCATCAAGGCCCAAGGCACCAAGTAAGAGCCAGGCTGCTTATCTGTGATGCTTAATCCATGCTAAATATCCAGCCATGCTTCTTTCCAGCAGCATCTCCTCCAGGATCTGTAAACTCAGATGCAACATATGTTTAGTGCCAGAGAGCAGAAGCATATAAGTTTGATTACTTAAGTACTTAGAGGGAGATTACTCTTACCTTACTTGAGCTTTAATGCCCTTAGCCTAAACTTGACAAGTAGTTTGGCTCCATTATCAGTAGAAAGAGAGCTTCCAGGAAACAATCCAATGCATCTCCCAAGTCATAAATGATAGGATGAGAGAAGTCCTCAAGTTGTGCCAGGGGAGGTTTAGACTGAATGTTAGGAAAAATTTCTATATTGAAAGAGTGGGGTGAAGCATTGGAACAAACTGCTCAGGGAAGTCGTGGAGTCACCATCCTTGGAGATGTTAAAAAAATTATGTTGCTTTGGTGTTTCAGGACATGGTTTAGTAGGCATGGTGGTGTTTTGTTGGTGGTTTGACTGGATGATCTTAGAGGTCCTTTCCAACTTTAAAAATCTGTGATTCTGTAGCTCCAGTACAGGTCTGGAGTCAGCAGACTCAATGACAATTTTCCCCACCTTTCTCTTGAGACATAAGACTTAGCTAAAACTATACATCTATGTTTTGGTTTAATTCTACTAAAATAGATTCCACCTACTATTTTGGTATCCTGTTTGTTTTTTATTTTACAGAAAATGCACACTAGGTCTTTTCCTGCCAGAAACCAACAGCTGCTCTAGAAAATCCTTTATTTTTTATTGATTTTTGAAAGACTGAGCTCTTCTCGGTTAAATGTTTGGCCTCAGGAGACCACTTCATATTCTGAAGCTGGGTTGGACACCAGTAGTGTGAACCCTTCATTCAGACATTTAAGCTTCAAATCAAGTGGATTGACCCATCTTTGTGCCTAGAATTTCAAATGGCCTAAATATAAGTGAGTCTTTTGTAGTACCTGGGCTTAAATTAGTATTATTTTGTTGAAGAGACAAGCAGAGCTGTGGCATAGGCACTTGCATGGGAAAGATTCTCCACACTATTAAAACTCTATAAAGGTTCCTAGTTCAGTTGGCCAGTTCTGGTGCAACACAAACTGGCCTGGATAGTAAGCAGACATGGTTAGAAAGCTTGGACAGACAAAGAAATATTCCCAGTTGACACTTTGGATGCAACCGGTGTGTTTGGGAAGTAAGAAAATGTGGCTGTGCTGTGTTAGTTGGGCCTCAGGGGCAGAAAATGGAACCTGGCACATTTTATTTGCCAGTATGGATGGCAGCTTGAGTCTCTGCATTATCTGCAGAGTGCTTAATTGAAGTACTCTGAATTAATGCCAGGCACCTGCATTTTAGGTGTTATAAAATCTAAGTAGGGACCTGAAGCAGCTTGAATCTCACTGCACGTGCCTTGGTTTGCTCAGTACTGGGCAAGGACCCAGATTCTGTTTTGGGAGCTTTCTTTCTGCATTATTTATATACTTGTGTTTTACTAGCCACTACAAGCCGAAAACTCACTTATGCAAAGTGTTACACTGACATGCAAGAGCAAGATCATCCTGTCTCCAAAACCACTTATGATTCATGAATAGGATGAGATGTAAGAAGTATTGTCAAGAGACAGATGGTGGGAATACAGGATAACAGAGATCCATTCTTAGAGGTATTCAATGAATTTCCTTCGTTGCCTTTCCTCCTAAAGGTCTCACAAAGGACAGTTTATGATAAAACTACTAATAAAACTCAAGAAAATACCTTTAGTAAGGGCTTGGGGGTAGTAAGGGTCAAGCTGGTAGATATGTCTTTACTGCAGGCCAGAAAAACTGGTGGAGCATATTGATACCTGAATTACTTTCAAAATGGTTCTGAACAGGGAAATGACCCAGGTTGAGCTTCACGCCTGCCCATTCAGCTTGCTACTCATAGGCAAACTAGAGATTTTAAAGCTATCTGAGGTGCCTTAACACACACTTTTCATTTTTCTAGTTGTTAATATTTCACATCTCTGCTCATTCACACAGAGAAGCTCAATTCTTTCACCTGACAACTGTGTTTAAGTGGAAGCAAGAAACTGTTTTCACTTGTCCAAGGTCACCGAGACATTTCTTCAGAATTGAATTCCAACTATTCAATGCTCTTAAGCTCTTACAGAAACATTCGAAACAGTCACCTTTTGGAAAATCAAGGATGAAGAACTAGATCATGCTCTGTGATTTGCATTTATCAGTAAATGCTTTTGCTGGCAAATCATGTGGTTTCGCCTTTGTGCCTTAGTTGAAGTTTAGCCACACCAAAATGTTGTTTGCAGGATACCATGGGACTTATCACACATCATACAGCCTTACAGAAAAGCAAAAAAAGATGCTGTAAGAATTAGCATCTGGCAAAAAATTACTCTTCTTGGTGTGGGTCACTCGCTCTGGACTTTCTAGGTGGGCTCAGACTGTGGAGACCCAACTATTTCAGGTTTGTGGGAAATGTTATAAATCCTTTTTTGACTACTAATGTCCTTAATGTCTCTCTAGTAAGGAAACATTTATAGGAGAAAACGTGAGATTGAGTGTATTTTCACAGTATATTTTTGCCTTTAGGGTTGGGAAAGCCCACAGAAGAGCAGACATCTTTTTTGGATTTGGTTTTTTTCTGGTTCTGTAAATAACTTAAACCTTTTAAAGCCCCACGAAATTTACAAACAAAAACATTCAAGATATAAATATTATTGTCCATAATCCCGGTACTATTTATTTATAGGAAAGCAAGGAAACACAGGAGTGGTAAGTGGATGAATTAAAAAAAATCATGCTTTATTAAAGAAAAGGCTTTATTCAAGGCTGGGCTGGATGGGGTTTTGAGCAACCTGATCCAGTGGAAGGTGTCCCTGCTATGACAGGGAGGTTGGAACTGAATGGGCTTTAATGTCCCTTTGAGACCAAACCGTTCTATGATTCTATGAAAAAGGCTTAATAAGCAACTATGTACTGCGCCTGATGTTGTTCCAAATTAATTAATGGAAGACTTTCAGACTGTATTGTCATCTGAATTATGTCATTTTTGAAGGAAGTACTGCAAAGGATGTAATTGTTAGGAAGATCAATCTATCCTTATATAAATGGTTTCTTCTATTTTCTGAAAAAGAAAAAAGAAAAGCACGTCAGAATGAATTTGAGATCTTGATATTGGTCATTTGTAAGACTAAAATAGATAATACTTAGGCAAAGGAATAGTGAAGCTACTGAGGCTGGATTTAGGCATGGAGCCTTTAGTGATGTTACTGAGAAGCAGTCAGTAGAAAGTTCATTAAAATGATTGAGACAGGATCATTGAAGGGCAAACCTGAAATAGGCACAGATGAGATGATGTGTGATGTGGCTTTAAGCCCTGACTTCCAGGCTCTGTCTGTGTGTGTCTGGAACCCACAGTGCTTCCGTCTTTGGCATGAGTCAATACCTTGAGTGAACCTTTGCACCTGGGCTGAATCCATGCCTTGCCCGCAGAGCTGTAACGATCCATCAATTGGGAGTGCTTGAACCCCCCTGCTGCAAAGGCAGCTCCTGGAGCAGGAGAGTGGTGTTTGTGATAAAGGAGAAGGTAGTTATGGATCAGGAGCCCTGGGAGGTCCTCTGCTTCTTGTGCCTCCTGGGGACAGCAGGAAACTAGGCAGAGAGGGGTCTGTAAAAAGGACTGAGGCAGGTGGGGATGCATATTGCTTTCTGAACAGTTCAGTGCGACTCTTTTTTCACTCCTCATTTCCCAGAGAAAGCATCCTTACCTATTTGTACTGTTGTTTCTGTTCTGCTCTCTTTTATTTCCTTTATATTAGTGTTGATGGTAAGGGAGGAAAGAATTGAGGGAAAAATGCTGCGTTCCTAGGAGGGTTCAAGGCCAGGTTGGAAGGTGCCTTGAGCAGCCTGGTCTAGTGGGAGATGTTCCTGCCCACGGCAGGGGTGTGGAACTGGATGAGCTCTAAGGTCCCTTCCAGCTCAAACCAGTCTATGATTCTATGATAAAAAGGGCTAGACAAAGGGCAACATTATTCTGATACATAGAGGAGTCTAGAAGAGCCCCGAAGTGGAGTGTAAAATTAGTAATTTCTTAGGAAAGCTAGAATATCTCAATAAAATACAGCTTTGTCACTGAAGTTTTAATATTTCAGATAAAATTCATTTTTTCCAAAGCAAATGTTTCCTGGGAGCTGTTGCTAGAATTTTCCCCATGTACATTTTCATACCTGATGCAAACTTGCTTGACTTTTTCACCCTAGACAACATCTCTGCTATGTGCAGAAAGGAATGTTTTAAAGACTGAGAAAAGCCATTAGTTAATCTGTCTCTGAGAGATGCATGCTCCCAGAGTCTGCATCCCACATAAGATGCTGTCTGTGGGAAGGGTGGAATTCATTAAATGTTTGACTGTTGTATGGAAACAAGGGCTGTGAGCTAAATTTCACCTTTGCTTGTAGCCATAGTGGTTCCAAGAGGTTTTATATCGTGTGTACCTGAGAGAGCTTGGCCTCCATGTGAATAGAGTTGATGTCATGTAAAGTTTGCTGAGACAAAGATTGTACAGGTATTGGAAGAAGTGTGGATTAAAGAAAAGGCCAGGTTGGATGGAGCTTTCAGCAACCTGATCCAGTGGAAGGACTCTCTGCCCATGGCACAGGGCTTGGAACTGGATGGACTATAAGTTCCCTTCCAACTGAAACCATTCTATGATTCTATGAAAAAGACAGGTTACTGGGACAATCTCGTGGAAAAATGGTCAGAATCTAAAAAAAAAAAATGTTTTACTGTACCCAGCTGCTATGTTATGTCTGACACAGAGTTAACAGACATGGCATGAGTCATGTATTGAGCAGAAACATGTAAAGGATTTGCATGTGATTTTAAGACATTTGAAAATTAAAAGAATGGAAATTATATAGGATAGAATAGAATAGAATAGAATAGAATAGAATAGAATAGAATAGAATAGAATAGAATAGAATCAAAACTTTTTAGTTGTAAGGGACCTACAACGATCATCCAGTTCAACTATCTAGACACATACAGTGGTTATAAATCAAGGGATTTGAAACTCAGTGTTTCCAGCTTAAAGGAAACGGCAGATGAAGTGGTAATTTTACCATTAATCTTAAATTTTTAACCATGGAAAAAGTCTCATATAAGGGACAATCTGTAGAATCATAGAGTGGTTTGTGTTGGCCTTATCCCACTGGATCAGGCTACTCAAAGCCCCATCCAGTCTGGCCTTGAACCAGGGATGGGGCAGCCACGACTTCTCTGGGCAGCCTGTGACAGTGCCTCACCACCTGCACAGGAAAACATTTCTTCCTAAGATCTTATCTCAATCTCCGCTCTTTCAGCTTAAAACCATTCCTTGTCATCCTTTCCCTGCACTCCCTGATAAAGAGTGTGTGTTGTCGTTGTCCCCCCAACCCTCCCCCAACCTTCCTATAGAATCATAGAATCACCAGGTTGGAAAAGATACTCCAGATCATCAAGTCCAACCATTCCTTTCACTAAACCATGTCCCTCAGCATCTCGTCCACCCATGCCTTAACTACCTACAGGGAAGGTGAATCAACCACCTCCCTGGGCAGCCTGTTCCAGTGCACAATGACCCTTTCTCTGAAAATTTTTTTCCTAATGTCCAGCCTAAATCTCTCCTGGTGGAGCTTGAGGCCATTTCCTCTTGTCCTGTCCCCTGTCACTTGGGAGAAGAGGCCAGCTCCCTCCTCTCTACAACCTCCTTTCAGGTAGTTGTAGAGAGCAATGAGGTCTCCCCTTAGCCTCCTTTAGGTCTATAGACCCCCTTTAAGTACTGGAAGGCTGCTAAAATGTTTCCCTGGAGACTTCTCTCCTCTATTTTGATCAAGTCCAACTCTCTCAACCTGTCCTCCTATGGGAGATACTCCAGCTCTCTGATTATCTTTGTGACCCTCCTGTGGACTCTCTCTAATAGATCAATTCCAGTCCTCACAAAGACCTGGTAAGAGAGAATGGTTGGAAATATTTAAGGCAAAATATTTAAGGGCAAAATCTGAGATGATGTTTCTTGTAAGTGAAGATCGTTTAACTTCAGACTTGTAGAAACCTGGAATAAGCTTTCCTGTCCATGTCTTCTATGGGACAGTCACAGCTTTTGCCCCGTTTTTGAGTAGTTTGTCAAGGTAAGTTGTATGTCATGGCTGGGTTTACAGTTCAAAGTTTCTGATTAGACTATACCAGAAATCAGATCAGAAGGTTCCACTTGTTGTAAAGAAAGAATTCTAACAGGTTATTAATTCCACGGTGGTGTTCAGGAATCTCTGGTTCAACCCTTGCTTCTTGGAGATGGTTTGCACCATGCTTGAAAAACTGGAACACCTGCCATCTGCCATGCTTTCCTCAAGGCCATTAAATTCTTGAATTAAAATAAACTAACAACAGAAAGAGAAAATTCATAGTGAGAAACATGATGACGACCATAAATGATTAGAGGTGGTCAGAAATGTTCAATGTGTGTGTATGTATAAACACACACAAATACACACACACATATGTATTTTTTCCATATATACAGTATAGTCTCTAACATAAAACTTTATGATCCATGAGTTCTTAGTTGAGCTGTTTTGGGGCAGGGAGGTGGAAAGGAAGAAATTATGGAGATGTTAATGCTTCAAAGTTACATTTTTCCAGAAATAAAATAGAATTTCTAATCTTTCCATTGAAACATTCATAAAACTCTCTTTGAGAAATTAAATATCACTGTGTCTGTACAGTCTTTTCCCCCTCATTTTACCCTGTAAGACAACGAAAAGGGATGTAGCTTTTTGATACTTTTCCATTATTTCATTGCCATCTTTTATTTCCTTTATTTTACTTTTGATGATATGGGAGGAAAAAAAGAGCTAGACGAAGGTGAACATTATTCTGATACATACAGGAGACCAGAAGAACCCTAAAGTGGAGTTTAAAATTAGTAGTTTCTTAGGAAAGCTAGAATATGCCAATAAAATGCAGCTTTGACTCTGAAATTTTTATTTTCAGACATAGCCCATTTTTCCCCAAGAAAATATAATGATTTCTAGGATTTATGCACAGTGATGCGATTGCTCTAAACCCCTTTTGGATGGTTGCTATAGAAAACCTTATGATAACAGGTGTATATGTAGTAAGCTTTCAGGCAAGTGCTTCCTTCAAGCTTTTTCTTTTCTTTTCCATTCCCCATTTTGTGATTGTGACAAAATAGCTTTACAGATGGCCACATCCTAATCTTGCTTTAATTAGGGTAACTCAGAAGTGAGTTCATGAACATCCCTGAAAGTGTGCTGCATCTGAAGGTGGAACAAAAGAAAAACCTTGCTCCCACAATGTATTTTTTTTATGCTTTCATTTCACATCGGTTTTGCAATAATTTATTTATGTTTGGCTTAAATATCTCCAACCCAAAGGTAACACAAATACTAGTTTAAATGTTTTTCCGTAGCTGTCCCACTAGTGCCCGGAGCATAATTTGGCTGACTGAGCACAAGATCCTTTCACACCACTCTAGCAAAATCTTCCATCTGAGACTCATGAGCCCTGAGAGTACTTGGAGAGAATTTATTACATTATTAATAAACTGCCTGATTAAAGGACACAGTTCCCTCTGGCTTTTCCTAAACTGGTTTTGTTCATGGTATTTTAATTCAGGCACATTCCATAATTAAGAGATTTTGATTCCATTTCTATTAACAGTGATAAGGTACCAAATCATGAAGAAATCAAATGAAAGTGGAGGAAGGCCTGAGGACATGAGCCTCAAAGAGCGCCCAGTATTCTGCAGTCAACAACGTGATATTTTCTGTATGAAAGGTGTAGGATTCTTTTAGTTGCACATCTCCTTTAGAGTTAAAGAATCCTAGAGTCATATAATTGTTAAGGTTGAAAACTACCTCTAAAATTGTTAAATCCAACCATCAACACAATATAAACATGCCTTATGTCATGAAGCACCACATCTACCTGTTTCTCGAACGCCTCCAGGAACAGTGACTTCACCACTCCCCTGGGCAACCTCTTCCAATGCTTCACCACTCTTTCAGTAAAGAAATTTTTTCTAATGTCCAATCTAAACCTCCCCTGCCACAACCTGAGGCCATTTCTTCTCACCCTGTCACTTATTACTTGGTTGAACAGACTAGCACCTACCTCACTACAACCTCCTTTAAGGTAGTTGCAGAGAACTTTATGATTGCCCCTTAGTCTCCTCTTCTCCGGTTCCTTCAGCCACTCCTCATAACACTCATGCTCTCAACCCTTCTGCAACTTCGTTGCCCTCCTCTGGACATGTTCCAGCCCCTCAATGTCTTTCTTGTACTGAGGATCCAAAAGAAAATAAGAACAGAGAAAGACAAAAGTAGAGCATCTCAGCTGGGGAGTACAGCATGTGTCTAACACCTAGCACACTGCCTTGGCTCGACTACAGCAATCTTGACTGGCATGACTTAGAGGTGAATACTGTACAAATAGAAAAGTGTAAGGGAAAGAAATCAAATTCACAAAAACTACATTTATGCAAGAATTCCATTACCCATTTTCAGACGCATTTCTCTGCATTATACTGAGGTGTGACTGGATTCTGCCTTACTAAACAAAGGGTTTAATTGAAGTAGGAGGCTATAATTACTCCGCTCCACTTCCAATAAAACGGACATGAAGACCTAAATGAGCTGAGCTGACCACCAGGAAGGATCACCCATGTCCAGTTGTAGTGAGCCGAGCCCATTTTGAATCCACCATAGCGAGTGTGTCCTGGCAGAGCTGAATTTCAGAAACCCATGGCATTTTAATATGTTTTAGCTGAAGCCTAATGAACTACATCTGTATTGCTAAATAAAATACAACCAGGGCATGGGCTCGGATGTTGGCTCAAGTTTTTTAGTAAAGCCTCTGACACAGTTTTGGCCACATTAGCTATGCCATTCGCAATTTGGTCTGAGAGTCAGCACATGCCAGCTACCAAATTGAAGATTGGTTGTGGGCACTCATTTTGGCATATTTAGTTGTATTTACTTAAACAGGATCATGAGAGTTGATCTTTAGGCCAAGACCAGACCTTTATCCTTTATAGAAATCCTCCAAAAGAGCTTAGGCACAGGTATATAAAATGCAAGAGGGGAAAAAGTATATTTTATAATAACCCAACACTTCAATTAAAGTATTTGCTCAGTGTAGGGCAAAAAACCATCTTCTATCTAGACTTCTGTGTTCCTAAGCACCTATTACAGAGTGTTAACATGTCTTTTTTTTAGTGGCTAGGATGGGAAGCATTCCCCAGATGATCATACTACAGCTCTTTGCTGACTTGAATCACAGGAGTGTGTTTTCTCTGCTGTAGAACTGCCTGAAGAACCACTGACAACACCGAGGAAGTGTTTGTGACTTTATACCTACAGAAAGGGATGGAAAAGAAACACTGATGTTGTCAAATAGCTGCCTACAGGTGCAGAAGTAGGTCAGCCAACCTTTGGATTATCTCCAAACAAGAACTGGCAGGTCAAAGATAATGTGGGAATGTGGGTCTAGTCAAATGATAAAGACAGAAAGCAAGATATACAACTGAAAATGGGTGATAGAGCTTCTTAATACTGAGCACCCAGTGCTAATATCAAAGATGTTGCTTTTGCTTTAACTGATGACCAATCATGTCCTGCTCATTTAGAAAACTATGTTCTAGATACTTTCAGTAAGAAAGATATGTCACATTTGTCTTCCCTCACATTTGCTAGCTGCACTCTGGCATATCAGGTCAGACCAACCCTAACCTACAAGGAGGTGCTGCTAGCCATGGATTAGATATTTCTCTGCCTTCTTTCTTCATTTTGCAGAGCTGTGTTGGCTTCAGCGGATGATGCCAACATGGAATTGGTATAATGAAACTGAGGATGTGGTGTATGAGCAGTCTCAAATCAATCATACCAGTAACTCTATGATCATCTTGCTGTGGTGGACACCATTGAGGATTGAAGCTGAATTCAGGTGGCATGTTGACCTTGAAACAGGACTACCTTAATCTTCAAGCATTGTAGGGTTTAAATAGGCTGTGGGGTGGTGGGTTTGTTTTCTTTCATCATGACTCACCACTGGCTCAAGAAAAGAGTTATTTTTCTCTTCTTACTGATCGGTGCAATAAACACTAGAAGAAGACTGTAGGTCACCTACCCACTCTTCTGCTTTACAGATTTTAAAGTGCTTCTTCACTTGTAGCTCTATAATTTCCCAGCCTTTCATAAAAGATAGATTCAAGCTATCTGTCAGGGTCATAAAGTGAAGACCATTGTGTTCCGTGTCTGATCTAACAGATGAAGCTGAAACTTGCTTTCACGCTAATGCCTGAAATAAATAAGCCAACCCATTGAGTTTTAAGCTCAAATCCACCTTGCCCTCCTCACTTCTGGGATTCTAAAGACATTTTCAGAATTCCTGTCTTTGTCCCTGGTATTCTGAAGCTGATTTTCATCTTCAGTATTGTTATCTCTAAGTACTGCTACAAACTGATGTAATGAGCATGTACTGTCTCCAAGCAAGCTCAGACGAGAATAATATTGCAATACAGAGACACTTTGGAGAGAAAGCAAATACCTTCTTTCCTAGTCCCCCTTCCCAAGCCCCCTGAATGCATGTAGTCAGCTCTTTCTATATCACCAAGGGGGTTTTATTCCTTTGCAATATGGCAAGCCATTTCTTCCTTCTTATATTTAGTTTAATCAGCAGTTATGACACAGTGTGTGGCTTTTCATAGTTCTACTGATGTTTCTGCAAATGATTACTTAGCGCCGTGCATTATTATTACTGTGGATGATCACTTACAAACATCCGTCAAGACTCACGTAGGTAGAGCTGAGCCTTCAGGTGGAAGGATGGGTTAGAGGTCTTTCCCAGTCCTGTCTTAATATTCTGCTTATTCAGTTTCCTGGTTTTCTCTCTCTCTTTTTTCTTCTCTTTTTTTAATTTATCTTCAGCACTGGATGTCATTATCTGCCCCAAATCATCTTTTTCATTTTTGTGATGCCCTAATAATGAGCTTTTGCCATGTACAATGCCTACGTCTTATTTTTTCCTCTCTTTTTATCATAATATCATCTACTTGGGACGTTCTGAGAAAAACGCAACAAGCTATGATAAATCACCTTGTCAAGTTACACAGTAATTCAAGCTGTTGCTGAAGTTACAGATAAAATCCAGCAAGCAGCTTTGTGGGGAAGAAAGGTGGGGGAAGGAATTTGGTTCTTCAGAGTCTGCATCTCTCTTGCGTCTGTAATGAATCCATGGGTGGGATGAAATGTGGGGGATGTGTCAACCTTGCTGTTGTTCCTAATGAATCAAGAAGCTATTTTGAAGAGTTTCTCTGTCTCTCAGGAGCTATTTCCTTGTTGCAACATTGGATATGCAGTTTGAATTGCTCTGCCTTTTCAACCTGCAGTGCAGTAAAATGTATTAAGTTTAGTACTGTGTGCGCTATCAAGTCCAAGGGTTGGGCAGACCTGGCTGCAAACATTATAGAACCTTTCGTAGTCTCAGGTTTTAAAGCAGCCACAGAAAGTCAAGGCAAACACTGAAGATAATAATAGAATATTTTGGGTTGGAAAGAACTTTAAAGCTTATCCACTTCCAACCTGGACACTTTCTACTGGATCAGGGAGACCTTCCACTGGACCAGGTTGTTCAAAGTGCCGTCCAACTTGGCCTTGAACACCTCCAGGGGTGGGGTATCCATGACTTCTCTGTGCCAAAACTGAACATAGTACTCATCGTAAGATCTCATGAGAGCAGAGTAGAGGGGGAGAATCACCTCCCTTGACCTGTCGGTCACACTTCTTCTAATGCAGATTTGTCTCCCTATTTGTGGACAGGGTCTTTTGAGGGGAAAAAATGCACAAGTGTTCCCAAGATGTTAAGACCCGTAAGTCTATAAATAAAAGAATTCTTAGATTTTCCCCTTGTAGTCCCTTCAGCAAAACATGATTTCTGTCAGAGCTGGAGCACACAAATCCTTCATCTGTGCACAAATAAAGAACAACCCCATCCTTTCAGGGTAAAGGACTTGACTTAGCTTTCATCTGAAAGGAAAAGTACAGAGAAATGTAAGGACATAGTATGTGTTTCCTTCCTATGCAAGGAGCAGAAATCATTCTCTGAATTGCAGCTCCTCGTGGCAAACTGCCTGGATACTGAGATGTACATAGAAATGAAAAGCAAAACTGATCCATGATTGCAAATAAAAGAGATAGCTAAGTTTTAAACTAGTTTTACTCCCAGTTTTCCCACCCTAACAGCAACGTTTCAACAGTTTAACACATTAGTGGAAAAAATAGCACCCAGAAAAGACATCAGAGGAATTCAGATATTATTAATTATAATATCCAGAAATTGGCTGTGCATGAGAAGTGTAAAATAAGACCAGTGTCAATTAGAGCATAAAGTACAGCCTGATCCGCTTCTTTCGTATTCAGTCATGCTGCACAATGTTTGCAGGCACAGAAACTCCTTTTTCCACACTAGTCACTAGTTCACACATCCTTGGCACACATGGGGCTCACTCCAGCTGGCACAAGCCTGGGCAATTTCTAGCCACAATATGCAAACTAACACAGGTTGAGAGCCATTCCCCGTATGGAATATGTGCGTGGAAACCCATATTTAGAGCCTAAGAGTGGTTAATAGGATGGATGCGAGCTATGTCATAACATTTAGCCTCTGGGCCACAGAGCAGTCTCAGGTGCATTTTATGAACTACAGGAATGGGTAAGCACAAGGACTAGGATTTCCCTGACAAAAGGAGGTTTACTGTAATAATTCTTCAAAAGGAAAAAAAAAATTAGATTACTGTTACACATGGTATTGACAAGAATAGCATTAGCCTGGGTAATATACATACTTTTAGCAGTGAAATAACTGGAGAAATGCTTGCTATGAAACACAATTACAAATCCCAGCTTTGCACAGATGCTCGTGTGGGGCCTCTGACGTGTAATGCCAGATGCAAAAATATCCCTTTGTTCAACAGTTCAACACAGTTTGTTCAACAGACGGTGACAATTTCATATCAGATGCATTCAGCTGAGCTCCTATATAAATTATTGAAATGGCCTGGGATTTCCCTGCCTGGGAGATAACCTCTTTTTATCTGTGCTGCATACCTAGAGCGGAGGCCAGTGCTGCTCCCCATCTGCGTGTCCCTTGGAAGAAAGCTATAGGCGATGCATTCCACTCAAATCTTGCTCTCAGGGGGAATAAACAAATCTCCAGAACACGCTGCAAGACTCAACTGCATATGTAGGGTTTGTGGGAGACAAATGTCATTGATCAGCATTATTTGGAGGAAGAGTGGGGTTTTTTTCCCGGTAAAAGCTAAGAAATCACATCTGCATGCTGTTGTTTCATCTGACTAAGGTTTTTAAATCATTGGAGAAACTATTTTGGTTTGCACCCTCCTAACTGCCCCTCCTGTACACACTCTGTGCCCTGTGATGCCTGGTTTAGTTTGCAAGTTCCTCGGGGTAGACACCCATCAGCCCTCATTATCCTGACACGAGCCGTGCACATCCTTGCTGCTATATATAAAAAATCCTCTTGCATATAAAAACAGCGTTGTCATGGTGACTTGAAACTCCCTGAAAGCTTGCTGTAATGCAGTTAATCTTATGCACATATCTACACTTATTTAAAATCAACCATATGACAAGTCACCTTATATGTAATGGCATCCAACCCACCCCTTAGGGAGTAAGAAATCTGCATAGTCTGTGCAGCTGTCTTTTGCAGGGAGTGATATTTTGAGCATCTAACTGCTTTTGACCTCACCTGGCTGCCAGATGCTGTCAGCTATTCCTACAACCATGCAAACAGTCCTCCTCGTTTATATCTTACAAAATACAAATCATAGCTTTATGTTGGGGTTTGGGGAAAAAGCCTGTGTATAATTCTTAATGACACCTCAAAGTTCAGCACGAAGGTGGGAAGTTACTGTTTTCTCCGTGTGGTGTATTCTTTAAATATTCAATGATGAGACAACCAGAAAAGAAAAAAAATAAGAGGGATTAATTTTGCCGCTCCCATAGAGATGCTCTGCAGGGAGCAGTTCAACTCCTATGGAAGTCAGTGGGATGGGATCAGGTCTTCAGAAGTTGCTGTGAAACAAAAAGGAGGTAGTATTATTAATGTTTAATTCTCCGGGACTTTCTTGAAGACAGACCATCCTTATGTGCAAAATATACAATTCTTTCCACCTCTGTATGGAAACTCTGTAGATAAGGACGAAATGTTCCCAAGTAATATTGCACAGTCTGAAGGAATTTGTACGAGCATAAAATGAAATATTACTTCATCCTAAAAGTAACTTTACAGTAGTCTGCTATGAGGTCAGGCTGAGAGAGTTGGGATTGCTCAGTCAGGAGAAGAGAAGGCTCCTGAGAGACCTTAGAGCAGCCTTTCAGTACCTGAAGGAGGCTACAGGAAAGCTGGAGAGGGGCTTTTCACAAGAGCCTGTAGTGATAGGACGACGGGGAGGGGGTGGGTGGCTTTAAAGTGGAAGGAGGAAGATTTAGATTACACATTAGGAAGAAATTCTTCACAATGAAGGTGATGAGGCACTGGAACAGGTTGCCCAGGGAAGTTGTGGGTGACCTCTCCCTCGAGTTGTCACAGCTATGTTGGATGGGACCTCGAGCATCCTGATCCAGTGGAAGGTGTCCCTGCCATGGTGTTGGAACTGGATGGTCATTAAGGTCCCTTTCCACTCAAGCCATTCTATGATTCTATGATTAACTAAGAGAAAAGAACTCTGCAGTGCAGTGAGGCACACAGCATATAGATACCATTCCCCTCTGTGCTGCTGCTCCCTCACCCGATGTGCCTTACCCTGCTGGACTTTGTTGCTTACTCTATACCTGAGCTTGTTGAGCGTCCTAAGATGTGCCATGCTGTGAAATTGTTATCAGATTTCCTCGTCATGGTTTTGACCCAAAGTTAGGTGTAGGTGTTTATCTCTTTTAGTTGGACTAGCTGACCGCTGAGGTGATTTTGTTTGCTGGTAGAAATCTGGACCATTTGTTTAAAGTAGTATGATGCAAGGACTGGACTATATTTTCCTCTGATTATTCTCCACACTTTAAAATACTCTTTTTAATTTTTTTCTTTTTTATCTTTTTTTGTTGTTGTTGACTGGTGTATCTTCCTCTGCCTTTACCTTCCTCGCCTTTGTTCTTTGCTTATTGCTTGCTAACTCTTTGTTACTATATACACAGCATTACTGAACTGTAAAGCTTTCATGCCCTACCTTTCTTTCTTAACTAGCTAAGTGCTTTCTCTTTTACTTAGTACTGACAGACACATGCCTCTGGCTTATTAATCTCATTGAGGGAGGCTTATTATGAGTATGTGCTATTAGCAAACAGGAAAGTGCTTACTTAGAATTGCTGTTCTCTAAAGGTTGCCCTGTCTGTGGATTCAGATTCTTCATCATCTTTGTTCCAGAAAGTGAAAATCTGTTTCTCCTGCATAAGAGCTGGCTATTATTTGACCAAGCAGCAGCGAGCAGTGACTTTAGAGCAAGGTCTACACTGCTTTTTTTTCCAAGTATCCCCAGGCGTTTTCAGTGGAATTGTGTTAGGGAAACTTCTGCATTTGTACTGAATGACCTGAAGACTGGATTCATAAGTCCTCAGTCTTCTCCATGTTGCATCACAGATAAAGCCCATGTGCTGATGTGATCTATCACTTGAGTTCCTGCAGTGGAACTCAAAAGCTCTGTTGTACCCTATTTGCACACCTGGGTTGTCAGTATGTTTAGGTATAACTCTCAGCTCCAGGTATTGTCTTAGAGAATCAGGGACATCAGCTATGACTCCTCCACATCCACTCTGACCTTGTCTCTTCATGCTTTGCCAAGTTGCTTCATGTGAAGAGTGAGAAAGTGAAAAAAGGCAGCAGGAGTCTTAACAGAGGTTAAAAGTAAGCAGACTTAGCACAGCAGAAGATATCACTGATATCCTCCTGAGATCCAACACCAAGGGTACTTCCAGGCTAGCTTCATGCTACAAGTGATTCTGCTGGACTTGGTTACTGAGAACATCATATTTGGGCGTCATGGGTAGGATGTGTAGGTTATATATAGGATGACATGTAGGATGGTCCCCAGTGACCTATTTATTCTTGACGTTCTGCTTTGCTGCTGATATCCTGGGAATGCAAAAGCTCCTTGACTGAGTACGAGATCAGTTTTGGAGCACAGCCACAGAGAAGTGGAGAACTGGTGAAGACCCAGTTAATAGACAGTCTGTGATGGTGGTTGAGGGTCGGCTTATTTGTGGATGTCTCTACCAGGAGAGAGAGGCAGCTTATTGTGATGAATCTGACTGTGAGCTCTTAGCCAATGGAAGTCTTATGAGATCAGTGACCTGCCAGCAGCACGTAAGGCCTCCCCAAGACTGAGCTACCATGTGTGACATTTTAATTTTCCTTAGAGGTAGCTTTTAAAGACTTAAGTGTCCTTGTTGTGCAAACTACCAGATCCACAATCTATGGACTCAGTTATGAGCAGCTAGAGTAATTAGAGGAATTCCTGGGATTTTCCATACCCAACCCAATTTACTACTCTAGATATAACCTGGACATTTCAGGCAGGGTCCAGGTAAGAGTTTGGTCCAGGTGAATTCTCTGTGGGACACCTTTAGGCCTTGGAGCCCTTGTTCCTAGGGTATGGGATGACTAAGGTTCTACTGCACTCTTACAGGCACCCTAAAATTATCTGGGTGGATGACTGAGGAGTGTGGTTGCACAGAGGATGAGGATGTTATCGCAGGGCAATTTAGATGCAGCCTGAATATACTTGAAGGCATGTCTTCAGTCATATTAATTCTAAAAGAAAAAGGTCAACCTAAATAAGTCATTTTGCCTCTCGCTGGGAGCTGCACAGCACAGCAGTAAAAAGAAGTTGTGGAGCAATCCCTAAAATATTGCAGAGAAGAGATTTTAAAGGGTCTGGTAACTTGAATTATATTTATTAAGTTGTCCTGCTGGTATAACAGTGGAAGATCAACTGAAGGTCATAAATATGTCATTATGTTTGTGTGATGCTGAGATAACTGATGACTACTTTGAATGTTTTGAGAGAAACCTGAAAATTACTTTTCTTTAAATACTCCGAAATAGTAAATAATCCTAAATTCAATCCATTCCCCAACACATGGGGAGGTTCATAAACAAAAATGCACTGATGCCTTCACAGCTTTCTGTTCTGCAACAGTAGCCCTGGTGTTGGGCTGAAAATCGGACTTCATTATCTTAGGGGTCTTTACCGACCCTAACATTTCTGTGATTCTGTCCAGGAGTGCTACTCAAATTCCTGTCTGGTTTCTGAGCATTTCTTTCTCAGGGTGTGAGCAGAGGGACCGCGGCTCTTAGAATCACGTAACATCTGAAATGTTAAGATCAGACAGTAACAGATTGCAGCACAAGAAATACTACTTTGATCTCAGGATAAACAAAAGTGACATACAAGTGGTATTTTAAGTTGCACATTTTTGTTTTAACTCTGAGAAGCCATGGAAGTCAAAGGTAGAATCGAAAGGAAGGGCATGGAGCTGTTGGAGCAGGTTCAGAGGAGGCCATGAAATGGTTTAAGGGCTGAAGTGCCTCACCTATGAGGACAGGCTGAGAGAGTTAGGGTTGTTGAGCCTGGAGAAGAGAAGGCTCTGGGGAGACCTAATAGCAGCTTCCCAGTACTGAAAGGAGCTACAAGAAAGATGGGGACAGACCTTTTAGCAAGTTGTGACAGGACAGGGAGTAGTGGTTTTAAACTACAGTAGATTTAGATTGGCTATAAGGAAGAATTTTTTTTTACAGTGAAGGTGTTGAAACATTGGCACAGGTTGCCCGGGGAGGTAGTGGGTGCCCCATCCCTGGAAACATTCAAGGTCAGGTTGGTTGGGGCTCTGACCAACCTGATCTGATCAAAGGTGTCTCTGCTCCTGCTGAGGGATTGGACCAGATGACCTGTAAAGATCCCTTCCAATCCAAAACATTCTATGATTCTGTGATCCCTCAGCCTGTCCTCTCAACATTAGAATTTGCTGTTGTCTCCAACAAAGCCATCCCAGGCTGTTCAGGAATGTACAGATGTGTGAAAGGTTGCGGATAAAGATTATTTAAGAAACAGTATGCAATGATCTGATAAAAGATGACAACATAATTAATACCCTCAAGGAGGCAGAGTTAAAGCTCTATGAGCCTTGCATTTCTCATTTCCTGACTTGTGAGTGCTTAACTGTGCATATTGAATCTTATATTAAAATAAAGGAGAGGTGCATCTTATAAGCAAATAGTCCCTTTCCTGCTACTTGAGGTTATTGAATTATTTCACGGAAGATGCATTGTTTTGATGATATCTGCATGATGTGAATTGAAGTGACATCAACTGTGATCCGCATTTATAATTCTGATTTATAATATCGCATTAGTAAATTGGGCCATGCATTACTGTTGGAGTACATGCTGCTTTTTGGCAGACATGAGCTAAATATGAAAGAGGGCTGTTCTGTTTGGAAACAAAAAGAGGCCAAGGTTGTTTTGCTGCTTTGGAACATGCGATTGCATGGAGCAACTGGTTAGGATGGGGAAGTAAACATGATCTGGGGAAGCAACCTAGAATGTATTAACTTTGCTGCTGGGGATGCTGGAGCTCCATTAATGTAAGACTTATCTTACAAAAGCTGCTTAGAAACAGATTTCCAAACATAAGGGTAGGTAGTGGCTTTTTAAGAAGCAGTGGGAAGAGGCTCATTGGGGATTATTCCCGGAGTTGTCACTGAGACGCACTGCAAACGTTTCCTCTTATAACTTCATAAAAGAAAAAAGTGAATTCATAGCAGGCATCCTAGGTGGAGTGTCTCCAGCTTGCTCTTTAATCTGCCTTGCCGGCTGTGCTACCGTCTTCTGTCTCCAGCACCTCAGGTGTAAAAGTCGCAAGTGTGCACAGCCTTGCAGATGGAAGAGCCACATTAAATAATAAATTCCGAAATCAGTGCACAGCATTTGGCAGAGGTGGAGTACCAATGTGTTGCGCCACACAATGGCAGCACTGTCGCTCTTGGTGTCCGTTACCCTGTGCTCACTGGTAGACTTGTAAAGTTGAGTTTGGGGGTGTGAGTTGTTTTCTGTGCTGTGGGGAGAGCAGCTGCATGAGCAACTCTCTGCTGGAACATGGGAGAGGGGGTACTGTGAGTTACAGTGGCAGTCTGTTCCTTTTCTTAATGGGTTAAATACGCTCTCATCCTTGTGCTCTCAGAGCATCAGGGCTTTTTCTTCGCCTCTAGACCTTCTTTGTGTACCAGGTAACCATGAAGATCCTTTGTCTTCCAATGCTTGACAACCCTTTTGGTAAAGAAGTTTTTCCTGATATCCAATCTAAACCTGCCCTGGCACAACTTGAGGCCATTTTCTGTCATCCTATCACCTGTTACTTGCGAGAAGAAATCAGCAACTGCCTTGCTAGAAACTCCTTTTAGGTAGTTGTACAGAGCAATAAAGTCTCCCCTTATCCTCCTACTCTCCAGACTAAACAACTCCAGTTCCCTCAGCTGCTTCTCATAAGATTTCTGCTGCAGACCCTTCCTCAGCTCTGTTATCCTTCTTTGCACATTCTCCAGCCTCTTAATGTCTTTCTTCTAGTGAGGGAGGATTAAAGGTGCAGCCTACGAGATGATATGTTCACATTAGGAAGGGAACCTGAATGCCCAGGCTGCCAATCCTTCCTTTCCCAAAGGTATTAGGAGGAAAAAAATGAGCTCCAGGCACTGGAAGACTGTGACATTTGAGTTATCACCATTCTTCTTTCATTGAGTTGTATATTCTACTCCTTAAGCAGGTGGATCAAAATATATCCTTCTGCCACAGGTTGGAGAGGAAGGACAACTCTGAGAAATCTAGCACCTGCTTTCTGTCAGAAAATAGGTCTTCTCTTGGAGATTTGGAGCATTGTTAAGGACTCTTCTCCATAGATCCTATTGACCTCAGCACTTTTCAGGCATAGTGGAACAGGCTTTGAGGACTCACCTAGTTGACCAGATTGGATTGGAGACCTCTTGTCCAGGCCAAGTACTCAACTCATAAACTCTCAGCCTAAGTGCCTGTTAGCAAATCACAGCCATTCAAGGGCATTGCTGCAGTGTCTTACTGCACGTTCTGGGACATGCAAGGTCCAAGGCTTCTGATAAAGATGAGGAACCTCCATACTCTGAGGACCTGGAGCTTGATACCACTCCACAGCAGGATGTACAAGACCCCATGGTGGTTGACAACATAGAATAAGGAGAGATTTAGATGCTATAGGGAAGCTTGGCCAAACCAGAGGAGGGACATCTACTCTGAGCCCTGCTTGGATGTGACCGTGGCCAGTGGAGGAGAAAGGAAGGTTTTAGGCTTACTTTACTACCAGAAACATTCAAAACCCCTGTAGTGACAACAAAGTAAAACACCCTACTGTCAATAACTTCATTTTAGTAAAATACAGTAAGAACAAAGTAATAGTTCTTTTATAAAACCGTAGTTATTTTCTGGTCAGTGGTAGTATCCTGATATTGTCTTCTGCTACATTTATAATTTCAATAAAAAGGGTTGCTGCAGCAACTGGAAAGACTGATTGCCAGGTATCAAAATAATAAGGCCAAGAAGCTGTCATATGATGTAAACCCTGGAGAAGAAATCTCTGTGAATGTGAAATGTTGAGTGTCTGAGTCAGGACTCTTTAGTGCTATCACTGCCTCTGCCAGAAGACCTCTATGTAGAACACCACGGCTTGTTTTCCCTTCATGCTTAGTTAGCACCGAAATAACTCTGCTAACATCAAAGGTCCCATCAAAGGTCATCACATCTGAGCTGCAGTGAAGAGAGGAGGAAGAACAGACACTTCAGGTGCAGTCACATATTGCAGTTGAGCAACTTGCACAGCCCTCAGGTATTAGAAGAGGCAATACTGACTTCTCCAGTCTTCTGCTCTCTCCTTCCACCCCTTCATTTTCACCACCACTCATGTGAGATTATGCTGAGCCACTTTAGAGAATTAAACTGGCAATGTATTTTGTACTTTTTTGTGGGTTAGTTTTCCACTGATACAATTCCCTGGTTGAGTTTGCCAGAAGGGAAAAGATGCAAAAACACTGACCTGAAGAAATCAGGGGTGTGTGAACAAGAGTGACAGGGAGAGGTCTGAGCAGGACTGCACATTACAGCAGCATCTGCACCTTTGTTCAGCTAATGTTAGCACCTCAGCTTGCTTTACAGACGTGCTTATTTCAGAGTAATGTGGTGCCTCGTAATGTGCATCGCTAATCTCTAAGGATACCCTCCAGACTGAGGGGGTGATTCCCTCTACTCTGCTCTTGTGAGACCTCACCTGGAGCCCTGCTTTCAGTTCAGGGGTCTTCAGCACAGGAAGGACACCGAGCTGTTGGAGCAAGCCCAGAGGAGGCCATGAAGATGATCCCAGGGCTGGAGCACCTTCTGTATGAGATCAAGGCTGAGAGAGTTGGGGTTGTTTAGCCTGGACAGGAGAACTCTCTGGGGATGCCTTAGAGAAGCCTTCTGATACTGAGAGGGGCTCCAGAAAAGCTAAGGAGGAGCCCTTTCTCAGGGAGTGCAGGGATAGGACAAGGGACAACAGTATTAAGCTGAAGGAGGGGAGGTTTACACGAGATATTAAGAAGAAATGTTTTCATATGATGGTGTGGAGGCCCTGGCCCAGGTTGCCCTGGGAAGTGGTGGCTGCCCATCCCTGGAGGTGTTCAAGGTCAGGTTGGATGGGGCTTTGAGCAGCCTGGTCCAGTGGGAGGTGTCCCCGGCCATGACAGGGGGTTAGAAGTGGATGATCTTTAAGTTCCCTTCCAGCTCAAACCGTTCTATGGTTTTATGGTTTTATGATATTAAGACTGAATTAGGTTTTATAAGTTGCAATTTTAAAAAGTGTTTTTAGTGATACACTATGGTTAAGAGAAACAATCGTCCTTTGGGTACAGGCAAAGGAAGAGTTTATCAAAAGGAAACAATTTATTATCTGTCATTTGATCTACATTTACTGACGGTGCAGAGTCAATTTAGTTGACTTGATAATGGTTGCTATTGATTAAGAGCAGATTTATGAACAGTAAAAAATCCAGGTGAATGTAACACACTTGGCTTTGGTGTAACTGTGTGAATAAGAAAAAAACCCACAAAAGTATGAGTACAGATTTTGAAAATTTGACCCAGTTAATAGAGACAGATATGAAAGACCTCACTCAGATCTTGACAAGCTTTTTTTTTATTGTAGCAAAACGGTTTCTGGGCCAAACCTTACAGGTTTTATTTCCAAAATGAATCTAATGAGAATTTGACTGAAAACCATTAATTTCATTATTGGACATACTGATTTCAGTGACAGCTCTGAATGGGTAAGATCTAAGATTTAACCCTTAGTGCTTTGTAAGAATGCACACTATCCAGCACCATAATCATCACTTATAAATGTTAAATGCCATTTTTTAACACAGAAATTCAGAAAAAATTTATATGTTCACGGAGTGTAACTATTGATACTGTGATATTTCATGAAGTTGATGCTCAAGGAGTCTTTACTATTTTGAAGAGCTTGTGCATGTATCTCATATAGAAACTTGCTAGTGGCTAAATAAGAATGACTGAGGCTGCCACATTAAATTTGCTGGTGTCACAAGGAATAGAGCAGAGCATCCTTGGAGTAATTACAGGTGAGTGGAACAAGGTGTTCCTACAAATGTTGTTCCATTAAGACATTTTCCATCACATTCTCTCTTATAAATCTAGATGTTTTATTGATGCAGAGCTAAATCAAGTATCTGCCATCACTACATTCTCTTCTTCCACCCCCAGCTGGCATTTTATGCAGCGCATATTGCAGTTTTCTTTTTGAACAGAAGCCTTTTCATCTACTGGAAAGCAGAAAAATGCCATAGGTGACATAGTTTAGCAGCATTTAACACATTAAATAACTCTCCGAACTGCTGCAGATGGGGCAAAAAGAGTCCTGTATGCATGTCAGAGCTACAGGAAAACACATTTTCCTCACAGAAATGTTCATTTTCTGTGCACATAGTTTAAAGACAACAGAAACTTGGGCCTGGAAAGGATTTTGCAGGTCCTGTAATCTGGTGTCTTGTTATTCTGGGCAATCATCCCAACAAATCCTTCCAGTAAATGAATTGAGTCCCATTTAACATCTAGTGAGGTTTGTCTCTCAGTTATTCCCATTGGGAGGCTATTTCCTAACTTAATTTATCTGAGAGTTAAAGATTTTATTGTTTGGGGTTTTTTTTTTTAGATTTACAGTCTACATTTCTTCATGGTCAGTTCAGACACATCTGTGTTCAGATTCTCTCGCAAACCTTGTCCACATCTGCTGGTACTTGTTGGCCTTGGACAGAGTGCGAAAGCACTTCAGAGGACTAGGATAACATGGCATGGCAATTCCTCTTTGCCAGATGGTACAATTTTTTTTAGAAGGAAACTGTCAATCACTGCCTGTTGGGTTAATTCATTATGCCAATGACTACAAAATCAGAAAACAGCAAAGCCTATCCTAGACAATTTGTGAGGCTGAAACCACAGAGGGTTAAAGATGTACTTAGATCCAAGAGTTTGAGAAAGCTTTTCATCCCTGTTGGCACTTCAACTAACACATCCAAATATATGGTTGGGTGCTCTATGCCATGTTGACAGCTGGGGCAAAAGTAAGGCTGCAGATTTCCTGAGACAGCACAAATATCTGAATGGAGCAACTAGTAGCCAACAAGATGGGATAAAGTGATCTAGCATGAAGTAACCGTCCTGCTGCGAAAGAACAGGAGGAGAGGTCAGTGTCAGAACACTGTCATTTAATCATAGAATGGTTTGGGTTGGAAGGGACTTTAAAGATTGTCTAGTTCCAACCCTCCTGACATAGGCAGGGACACCTCCCACTGCATCAGGTTGTTCAAAGCCCTGTCCAACCTTCAACACCTCCAGGAATGGGGCAGCCACCGCTTCTCTAGGCAGTCTGTGCCGCTGCCTCACCACCCTCACAGGAAAACATTTCTTCATAAGATCTAATCTAAATCTTCCTTCTTTCAGCTTAAAACTATTCTCCCTGTCCCTGCACTCCCTGATCAAGAATCCCTCCCGAGCTTTCCTGGAGCCCCTTTCAGTACTGGGAGGCTGCTCTAATGTCTCCCCAGAGCCCTCTCTTGTCCAGGCTAAACAACCCCAGCTCTTTCAGCCTGTCCTTCTATGCAAGGTGCTCCAGTCCTCTGAGCATCCTTGTAGCCCTCTCCTGGACTCACTGTAACAGATCTGTGTCCATGAGATCCTTCAATAGGTCCAACTGGCTTGCCAAAAAAGCTACTTTGTTAACCAGCCTTGGCAAGGCAGCAACATGTCATGCAGATTGTGGTTTAGCAGCAGCCATCAACAGTGGTGATCATCAGCTCATAAGACTTACAGTTACCATGGAGGTAGAAATCACGTAATTTTGAAGGGTTTAGCTGCAAATATCATTTAATGGCAGAAGATGGATGTAAATACCAGACCCAACGTGTTATCAAAATGAAAAATTACTTAAGAATGGTCACCCAAGCTCGTGTCATCAGCACAGATAAATTAATGGAATAATGTTTTAAGCTGCTTGATAATGTACAAGTGGAAAGCAAAAAAAAAAATCACAGCAGTGCTAATGTGGAATGGATTAAGAGATGGTCAAAAATAGCCTCTGAAATTATGCCGTGTAAAAGTTGTGTAATGTGAATAACCCATGTAGGAAATGCTCTAGGGTATCACTCTAACAGGCTGCTGTGGTATACCTTGACATGGGAGAAAATTATTAACCTGCCTCACTCTCTCCTAGAGATTTCTTGGAAGGTTGCATCCTTGGATTGCATTTGTTTAATCAGTAGGTGCATTATGTTAGTGGGGCAAAGCTTGAAGGGCAGTCTGACTTCATTTATAGCATCATGGAATGGTTTGAGTCAGAAGGGACCTTAAAGATCATGTAGTTCCAACTGCCCTGCCATGGGATCTGCATTCATACTATTAAATTCCTTTACTTTTGGAAACAGGGTGGCCACTTGCAGCCTGCCTTTACCAATGATCCCTGGTCCGCGTTCTGTGAAACTGCAGTTGGAAAACGTAGGAAACAGTGTTAATCTGGGCTAAAAGCATGCCATGCGCTGCTTTAAAAGCTTAACAATACTCATGATTGAGTCCCTCTGCCCATTCCCTGGCATGGTTTAATTTACTAGTATGGCTGTAGCCGTGTTGTGTTTTATTAGCTCTGTGGATATAATTGAATAAAAGTCTTTCAGGAGCTAATGGGATTCTTGGGGTTGACACATTATGCTTCAGGGTAAGTATAGGTTGAGAACAATATCTTTTAGTGTAACTTCTTATGTTAATTAATTAGAAAATTAGAAAGGAAGGGTGCTTTGTTTCCTTAGAGAAGATGTGGCTGATAACAATGGGAGTGGTGATGACCTCATGATTATCATATCAAATGTTACAGGAAACGGGGATTCTCTCCTTAGCTTTTGTTTTTTTAATAGCCAAAAATCTTGCTTTTCATGTCTGAATTTGAAGGCTTCCATTTTAAACCATTTCTAAGTGCTCCTCTCTTCAAGATCAGTTGGTTGTTTTTCTATGATATTCCAGTTCTCTTTGTATTGATCTCAGAGTTGTTAACAGTTACGAGTAGCTGGAACTTGCAGGATGTAGGTGAGCTACTAGAAGACTGGAAAAAGGCAGATTTGGTCTTAGTACTAAATGGGAAAGGAGAACCTGACAATGAGGAGACCAACCACTCTAAGTTAGTTCCTAGAAACATACTGGCACAAATTATCAAAGCCCTTGCAAGCACTCAGAAGATAACAAGGAGCGAAGTCACAGGGAACATGACTTGTCAAGAACAAGTGACATCAAACTAATCTAATTTCCTTCTGTGACAGGATAAAAAAGTCTTGTGGACAGAGAAGAAGTAGTAGGTGTGATATGTCCTTGTGCTAGAAAGCTTTTGACACTGCCCTTCGTGACATTTTTGTAAGCAAGCTAAGGCAACAAGGTCTACATAAAAATATTGCAGCATCTATATGAAATACACTGAAAACCTGCAGTCAGAGAAGTTAGCTATAGTTTTGACATTAATTCTGTGTTAGAGTAGAAAGATGCATGGAATGGAGTGGCACAGGGCTCTGGATTAGGCAAGTGAATTTAACTGGATGTATTTGAAGTGTAAAATGGCAAGGCTAAGAAGCTATTTTATAGCAATAGATTTAGCATAAGTATGAGAATGGGACCCTATAATGTTTTGTTCTTGGAAAAATATGCAAAAACATCCTAGGATGTATACTTATAAAGTTAGCCTACACACTGTATGCAGTAAACTGCTTTATTCAGCTTTCACAAAGCTGTAACTGTTTTGCTGTGCATGGTTCTGGGTGACGTCCTTCAATGAAAACATAGATCAGCTGGTCAGAGCTGTAAGCAAAGCAGTAAGAGTTTGGTCAGAGATGAGAAAAGATTCAGCAAATATCCATCAGGAAGCTGGATATGTGGCTGCTTCTGTTGTAGGACAGTAGGATGACCTGCAAAAGGCTGCTCAAACTGTGTGATACCACGGTGGCTCTCTGCATCTGCATATTTTGCCCAGAGAAGTGGTGGCTACCCCATCTCTGGTGGTGTTCAAGGCCAGATTGGATGGGGCTTTGAGCGACTTGATCTAGTGAAAGGTACCCCTGCCAGTGGCAGGGGGTTGGAACTGGATGATCTTTACGGTCCCTTCCAACCTAAACCATTCTTTGATTCTATGATTTTCTCAACTCATTTCTATTGTTCTGTGTCAAAGCAGTGAATGAACATATGAGACAGGATTAGCACTAAGAATATTCCTTGAGGAACTCTAGTTTTAATCTTCCTCCAGTGCATTTCTGTCATCTGTCTTTTAGCCAGAGTCTTTCTACTAATTAGCATCGTTACTTTTATCACAAATAGTTTCCCATCTGGCATGAGATCAAATACTTAAGAATTTCTAGTATTAAAAGTCACAACAGGGCTGTTCAGCTGAAATGTTCCAGAGAATTAAGAACTGCTATTAACTCTATCCATTCTTGGAAATTCACATGGATACTAATATTACTTAAAGTGATTTATTTTAACATTCTATCTGTGTTAGGTCTGCTTATGTACGGCCAATATTTAGGGTATCAAGGACCACCTCTCCTATATTTGGTAGTTTCTTCAGTTTGGTAGCCTGATTTCGGCATAAACATCACAGCAACCAAGGACACTATGTTAATCACCTGTAACAAGGTGGGCATTTTGTGTTTATTGTGACCTTTCCCCTGTGGTTGGACACAGTTTACACACACAATGTAATGAATTTCTTTGGAAAATATAGTGAAATGAGTGTTGATTCCAGCATCTCTTCTTTCCAAACAGTTGGGAGTCTTAACCTACATAATCCATTTATTCAAGCTGCTGGGGAGCATGGTTTAGTGATTGATAGGAATGGTTGGACTTGATGATCCTGGGGGGTCTTTTCCAACCTAGTGATTCTGTGATTGTATTCTGTGTTGGGCTTGTTCAGCCTGGACAAGAGAAGGGTCTGGGGAGACCTTAGAGCAGCTTCCAGTACTGAAAAGGGCTCCAGGAAAGCTGGGGAGGGGTTCTTGATCAGGGAGTGCAGGGATAGGATGAGAGGGGATGGTTTTAAGATGAAAGAAGGTAGATTTAGATTAGATATTAAGAAGGAAAATTTTCCTGTGAGGGTGGTGAGACACTGACACAGGTTTCCCGTGGACATTGTGGCTGCCCCATCCCTGGACATGCTGAAGGCCAGGTTGGATGGGGCTTTGAGCAGCCTGATCGAGTGGGAGGTGTCCCTGCATACAGCAGGTGAGGTGAAACTGGATGATCTTTAACATCCCCTCAGACCCAAACCATATGATTCTATGTTTTGTGGAATACCTTTAACAAAATCAGAATCTTTTATGGGAACTCAATTACCTTGTTGCTAGAAGTCAGCCCCAGATCCAAAAGAAACTTACTTCTGATTTTGTCTTGTTCTATTTTACTGCACTGGAAATGCAGAAGCAGTTAAGTCTCTGTATTTCCATCTTGCACATATACACACACACGTAGCCTAACACACCACTTTATAGGACACGTTGGCTTAGCAACTTGTGAGAGTTTTGCTGGCATGTGGGAGAGACCTGCAGGAGTCAAGTGCAGCATTAATGTAAGTTCCCAGTGGCTTAGATGGAAACTCATTACTGACCTGGCTTGTGCGTCTTGTTCATTTACAGTAACACTTTAAATATTTAAACGATCTCTCTTTCTTTCCTGTCATGGACCATTTTCCCTCAATTGATTCCTTTTTGGGGGGCAGGGATGATTGGAATGCATTTATGTTAGTGGAATTCTATAAATTATATTCATTAAGAGGCCAGATACAACAGACCAACATGGAATTAGTCTACGCTTCATCTTTTACTTTTTGCCCTAGGTTGTCAAAGCACTTCGGAAGCACTAAACTAGGTAAAGGTGAAGAGCAAAGCTCTACTGAAAGTTAAAATATCTCCTTAAGTTCCCAGGAGCTGCTGCTTAGGAGTTGTAGCTGCAGAGGTAACAGGATTATCCTTTCTGTAATGCACAGCTCACTCAGCTTCAGCCTTTCTGGTTTTCTGTCATGATGGGAGTTGGGATGCATCCTAACTAGAGGAAGGGGAGTGGAAAGTTGGCATGAGAATCATCACTTTTTTCCAGCAAAAAGATGTATGGGCTTCTTGGTCATCTCCTGAAACTCTTTACCAGGTCGTATGATGCTGAGGCACTTGTGAGGTCAAGCAATGCGCTTGTAATGGGTTTGTGGGGCAAGGTTTTGGTATCAGGGAAGATGCAGGGGTGGCTTCTGTGAGAAGTTGCTAGAAGATCCCCTCACATCCAATACAGCTGATGCCAGCTGGCTCCAAAATGGACTGGCAGCTAGCCAAAGCTGAGCCCGTCAGTGACAGTGGTAGCACTGGAGCGGGGAGCAGGGAGGGTGCTGTGAAACATCAGTCAGGAGAGACAAGTGAGGATATTGCTCAAGGGCATGGTTTAGTGGTTGATAGAAATGACTGGACTTGATGATTCTGGAGGTCTTTTCCAACCTAATGATTCTGTGACATGTGAGAGGAAACAGTTCTGCAGACATCAAGGTCAGTGAAGAAGGAGGAGGAGATACTCCAGGTGCTGAAACAGATTCCCCCACAGCCTGTGGTGAAGAGTATGGTGAAGCAGGCTGTCCCCATGAAGCCCATGAAGGTCCATGGTGGAGCAGGTATCCACCTGCAGCCCATGGAGGTTAACAGTGGAGCAGGTATAGACCTGCAGCAGTTAGCCTGCTCATGCAGGAGTAGATGGATGCCTGAAGGTGGCCCTGACCCCATGGGAAGCCCATGCTGGAGAAGGCTTCTGGCAGCACCTGTGGACAGGGAGAGGCAAGAGAGGAGCCTGTGCTGGAGCAGGTTTGCTGGCAGTTCTCATGACCCCAGGGAGGACCCACACTGGAGCTTCCTAAAGGATTGCACCCTGTGGAAATGGCCCATGCTGGAGCTGTTCATGGATAAGTGCACTCTGTAAGAAGGACTCACATTGGGTAAGTTTGTGGAGGACTGTCTCCCATGGGAGGGACCCCACACTGGAGTAGGGGAAGTGTTAAGAGTCCTCCCTATGAGGAGGAAAGAGCAACAGAGACAACATGAGATGAACTGACTGCAACCCCTGTTTCCTGGCCCCCTGCACCAGTGGCAGAGAGGAGGGAGAGAAATTAGGAGTGGAGTTGAGTCCGGGAAGAGGACAGGGTGGGGAGGTGTTTCTAAGATTTGGCTTTATTTCTCATTTGCATAGTTTGATTTGATTGGTAATAAATTAAACTAATTTCCCCAAACTGAATCTGCTTTGCCTATGACAGTAATTGGTGAGTGATCTCCTTGTCTTTATCTCAACCCGTGAGCCTTTCATTTTATTATCTCTCCTCTGTCCTGCTGAGAAGGGAAGTGATAGAGTGGTTTTGGTGGGCATTTAGCATCCAGCTAGGGTCAACCCAAGAGTTCTCACGTTATGCAATTTAGCTGTGAAGCACCTCTTTGGGAGGTAGAGATGTTGTAACTTCTACTTTTCAAGTGGACAAGTGGAGATGCAGGCATAGAAGGGACCTGCCCCAACCTCTTATGTGCGGACTCATAAATCTTGTGTTGGCTTTCTAGGATTAACTTTTACCACAAAAGGTTTGACAGGAACTTTTTTGAGGTGATTTTTTTCAAGAAGATCTGTAATTTGTGCTTTGTAATCCTATGAAATAGGCATGAGACAGCATGTGCTTGTAAAGGCAGCTGTAGCAGGCACATTTACTTTGCACAGCTTCTGAATGCACTCAGGGGAATCATGAAAACAATATCACACCTTTGGGGTTATACAGAGGTCATAGAGTACAGCTCGGCCTTGTTTTTGATGAACATGATACCACTTTATAAACCCTATAAAGATAGAACTGTGGGGTATTTGCCTTTTGCAAAGCCAGGCTCGGAGAAGATAACGAGAAACCTTCAGTAGCTGGAGGAAAATGCATTTAATGGACAGGCAGAAGGGGCTTGCAACAGGTGTGCTTTAAGACAGAAAAACAAAACAGATATTCAGAGCTGCTTCTGGGCCTGCTAAGTTCTTTGCTGCTCCTGGTAAATGTGGAAATCGCCTTGAAAATGTGTCATTTTCAAATAGAATTAAATCCCTTGCACACTTAGGATTATAGAGAAGGGTTTGGGTTGGAAGGGACCTTAAAGTCCATCCAGTTCCAACCACCCTGCTATGAGCAGGGACATCTTCCACTGGTTCAGGTAGCTCAACAGACCTTCCTCAGTTGCTGTTGATTCTTATTTTAATGATCAGCCAACAAATACTCAGGTATTTTAGATATGCATTTAAAGTATTCCCATGTTACCTGGTTTTGCACTGTAAATTTTAAATCTAGATGTCTCAGTTAGCTGAAAGAGCAAATAAAAAAAACAAACCCAAAACAACCCCAACCTGTCCTGTTCCCTAGTAACTTAGCACAAAGTGTTATCCCACAAGTGTCACAAGTGTTATTCTTCAAGCCACAGAGATATAGTACAGAAAAAAGAGAAAGGTAGATGCATGGTCTGTGGGAACAGGGTATTCTGGTCTATAGGAGTATTTGCTTTTCAACGCAATACTTTGTAATACTATCCATTATTTTAAAAAAACAGATAAAATATTCAGCCTTTGAACTCAGAAGCTCATATCACCTAACTGCAAGGACCAGTATCTGTCCGACTCCATTTATGCTATTATTATTTAAGCAAGCATTTGAAGTAGTGGGCTCTGAATACAGTTAAATTGCAAAAACAAATACCACTGTTGTCATTAGTGATGGTGCATGTCCTTGATACAAGTGCTGTATCTCAAGGAGAGAAGTATTCATGCAGTCGTCCACTGCTGACTTCCTTGGCACCCTTCATTTCAGTTTTGTTTGGTAAGTGGTGCAGTCTTTGAATGAAGATGCAACATTTCAATTACTCCTCTCTCTACTTTCCTGGAAACCATCAAAGGATAAGAGGTATGACTGTAATTGAAAATATCCCTACAAAGCCTCAAATTTATTGTAACTGAAATTAAAATCTTATTGTTTAACTACTATTAGGTTTCACCTTGAAAAATCATGCCTGACTTTCAAAGATGGGAGTTTCATGGATAATAATAATAATGATCATAGGATGGTTTGGGTTGGAAGGGACACTAAAGATCATCCAATTCCAGCCCCTCTGCCATGGGTAGGGACACCTCCCAAGCTCTCAGGTTGGTCAAAGGCGCATCCAGCCAGGCCTTTAACACCCCAGGGATGGCAGCCACGACTTTTCTGGACAACCTGTTCCAGTACCATCTCAAAATGATGGGGTCTTCTATAGTCAGCTGAGTAGTATTGACACCTCTTTATGGCAAGGCAAGTATTAGGAGAACTGAATAACTCTCTGGATGCAATTATCTGTTGACTTTGACTGTGCAGTGGACTATGTTCCTAGGTTCAGGTTGTGTGGAAGGTCCTGAGCATGTAGCTGCTTCTATGTCTCCTGTGGAGGAGTTGGGTAGAGACATCCCTCCACCAGTCACCTTTTACTGACTCCTCAGAGAAACATTAAAAAAACCATTGTATTAACAGAAGTTGACTGCCAAACCAGTGAATGGGTAGAAAAGCAGTAGATCATTCCAACCTCACTCTTGCAGGTGAAACTGGGTGCTCCCTGTTTTAGGGATGTCTGGCAGTTCCTCTCAGAAGTCTTTTCCTCGGTTGATTGATACTTTAGCAAATGTTAATTTTGGGGGTGAAATTTTCCATGCCAGTTTTATGCCTCCTCAGACTGTTATTTTTAAAGATCCAGCCAAAAATGTTTTAGAGAAGGAAACTGGAGAAAAACATGTTGTTTTCAATACTAAAATATTTCTCCTAGCTCATCTGTGAGGGGTACCAGGGTACCTCGCTGCTGCAGAGCAGAGATCTGAAATTTGGTAAGGGAATGTCTTTTGTGCATGCTCTGCTTATTTTTTTACCTTCCCCTGGAAATTTTCCTAGGCTTCCTTAATTTACAGGCATTGTTCTTAAAAATCCCACACATTTGGGAAAGATGTCGCAACATTTAACAGCTGAAACCTTCAAAAGACATTGCAGGTTAAATGTCGTGCTGCAAGGTGACTGTGCACACCTTGTTGTCGCAGGTTGTTTTCCACTGCTACCTGACTGACAGGGATGCTCCTTAACTTCATGGCTGATGTTTGTTCTTCACAAATTTGGGAGATGAGTTCTCCTGGGGTTGTAAAACAATGACAGCCAGTGCAATGAAGAAGGACAGTCTGCCTGGCTAGGAGGCAAAAATAAAATAAATCGGATTTTAAGGGGAAAGAAAGGAGTGAGTTGGGTCAGAGAGGGGAAATGAGCCAAAAGGATTAGCTTCTCATTGTCCAGAGAAGTCATGAATGCCCCTTCCCTGGAGGTGTTCAAGGCCAGGTTTGGTGGGGTTTGAGCAACCTAATTCAGTGGGAGATGTCCCTGCCTATGGTAGGGGGCTCAAACTGGATGGACTTTAAGGTCCTTTCTGACCCAAACCATTTTATGATTCTATGATTAAGGTTGGCTTGGACGCATTGGAGACAGAGCTTGAACCAAGAGCGTGACAGGAGGAACCCCCCTGTTACCTGGGTCTGCAGCCTGCAGAGCTTAGATAGGGGCTGGCAAGGGATACAGGGATGAGAAAGAGTTCAGAGGGAAATCGAACCCACCTGATGATATGAGGCAGAGGCATAACCCAAGCGCGATTCCTCTTGCTTAGTCCAAATTGTATCTATAAAACCACAAGCCAGCACAGAAGCTAAAGGCTGACACATGGACTACAAAATATACAGCTACAGCCTTTCCCCTTTTCCCTGTATGTCATGTTTCAGGTCCTATACACAGCTCATGATCCAGCACTTCTTTATTTCATGGTGAACACATGGCTTTAAAGACAACGGCTGTGTTAAACTCACCAGAACAAAGTGCTTGTTGCTAGATTTTAATCCAGCAAGCCCAGTCAACATCCACTTTTGCAACATTAGGTATTAGAGAGGAACAAGACACACAAGCTTTCAAAGAGGAAAAAGAAATCAAGCTGCTTTCATGTATTCTTTGTAATTATTTTTCTCTGTTGTTCAGAATTCAAGTTGTTTTTTTTTTTTAAAAAAAGGGGAAAAAAAAAGGACTCTAACATTTACTGGCAGTAATCATTTCACCATCTGCTCAGACGTGCTGCTTCCAGAACACACGTTCTCAGCTGCTGAGCAGTCAGCTCTCTGCTCCCTTTCCTTTCGGAGACAGGGATGCCAGCAGTTCCTAAACTGTAACAGCATGAACAAATGAACAAGGCTTTTTTCCCTCTTTTTTTCCCTTTCAGTCACTGGAATTTTTTTGCAAAGGGAGGGAAGTTAAGGCTTTGCACCAGATTGTTTGCAAGACTGAGGTGTTCCTTGACTTGATGGTTCTTTATCTGGATGCATGTGAGTGGCAAAAATGTGGAGAACATTAATATTTTAATATTTTGGGGTGCCTCGAGTGGATTTGCTTTGTAGTAGAGCTCCTCCGGCACCTGGGCTGCTCTCAAGGATGGATTTAGCTATTTCTTTAACTGTAGCTAGAGGAAAGCTTTTCTGGTGTGTTACTCATGACTGGGCACAGACACCTTTGATTTCTGCGTTCATGAGCTGTATCGCTGAGCTCAGCACCCTTCTTGCTAACGGCTTCTTCCCACTCTCTTCTACATGCAACAGCTAAGCTAGCACCAAGCTTTTCAACATCACCGTCTCCTCTCTGACAGCCCAGACCCAGCAATGAATCACAGCATATCAAACATAAGGAGATGTACTTTGCTACCACATGGGCTTTGTTGGCCGAAAGGAGCTAGGACAGCAGGAACCACCCGCTCTGCATGCTCCTGCATCACTGCCCTTCGGCTAGTGGTGAGCAGAAGCACTTAAGTAAATATATGACTAATTTAGAGGGCAGAGGGTAAAGTTAATTAGCTCAGTCTGTCCTTGAATGTTTTTGTGTCACTGACTCCTTAATCTACAACTCTTGCATTTTCTGTTGTTGTTTCTCATGGCAATAATAACCCACAATCTCAGTTTGAACATTTAAATTCAAAATGAAAAAACATCCATCAGTGAGAAGCCCTATTCAATTCTCCCACTGTACAGCCAATGCTTTGCAAAGAAATGAGCCAGAGTGAATTCAGAGCCCATTAGGCATATCCCAGGAGGCATGAAACTATATGTTTACACTTGTGCTTACAGATCTAAATCTGCATTAAGCAAAAAAAAAAAAAAAATTCCTGCTTGACCGAATGTATTTGTTCTAAAACACACAATTTAAAGTGTAGCTTTGCACTGAGAAGTGACTCTGTGGAATGGCTTTGTGTGATTTTATGTGTTTCATTACATCAAGACCGAATTTACTCCTTCATGAGGAGAAGAAATGTTATTTCTCTGTCAGCCTCACATACTTGC
The DNA here is from genome assembly GCA_033558105.1 of Coccyzus lansbergi. Taxonomy (NCBI): domain Eukaryota; kingdom Metazoa; phylum Chordata; class Aves; order Cuculiformes; family Coccyzidae; genus Coccyzus; species Coccyzus lansbergi. The sequence goes on along the minus strand of JAUMJK010000685.1, from coordinate 570,938 downwards.
TCTGGTTTCTATAATCTAAGCTGGAGAGGTGTTTTTCCTTCTGGGAATCAGGAGGTTTTTGATCAGCATTTGGTCCAGCTGAAGTCTAATGCAGACTGCAGAGACTAGAGGTTCAAAACCTCTTTGGGAATATTCTTCGTTTCTCAAGACGGTTTCTGTTCAGCCTGGAGAAGAGGAAACTGAGGGGAGACCTCATCACGATCCACAGCTTCCTCACAAGGGAGAAGGAGCAGGTGCTGATCTCTTCTCTCTGGTGACCTATGAGAGGACCTGAGGGAATGACAGGAAGATGGGCCAAGGGAGATTTATATTGAATGTTAGGGTGGTGGAGCCCTGGAACAGTTTCCCGGGGAAGCAGTTGCGCTACCAGGCCTGACAATATTCCAGAAGCATTTACCCAACACCCTCAGCCATAGGGTGTGAATGTTGGGGTTGACAAAACCATTCTCCCTCGTCCTATCCCGGCATTCCCCAATATGGAGCCTCTCCCTAGATTTCCTATAGGCCTGCTTTAAGTACTGGAAGGCTGTTATAAGGTGTCTCTGGAGCCTTCTCTTCTTCAGACTGAAAAACCCCAAGTCTCTCAGCCTGTCCTCATAGGAAAGGTATTCCAGCCTTTGGATCATCTTCATGGTCCTGTATTCACCATCTGGAGAAAATGAGACAGAAACAGTCTATGCTTGAAAGATTGGAGAGAATTAACTGGGTGACCTTATTCCTTCAGTGGAAACATAGATACCATAAGCATGGATTAAGGGCAACAGATTTGAGACTATCCATGGTGTCAAGCATAGTGGGGGAGGTCACACTGACTTCAGATCTTGGATATATCACTTGGAAGAGTATGGGAAATCCTTTAATGCGTCTCCTGCCCACTTTGAGTTGCCTAGATAGTAGGACCCCTGGAGAAATGACAGCCTGGCTGAACTGGCATCTGTTGGTGCCTGTAGACTTGATCGCCGCAAGTGCTTGGACTGAGCCTCTTCTTTTCCTTTCTGTAACCCCCTCAAAGAACCCACACTGAGGTGGACATGAAAGGGCACCAAAAAGGAAGCAGTTGTTCTCCAAAGGAAGGAGTAGAGGGGTGTTGCTAACGCTGTGATTCCTTGAAGCAACATGTCCTGCTGCAACCTGCTGTGCCAAGAGAGGCACAGAGTCATGTGTGACATCTCCAAATGGTCTGTTAGCTTTCCTTCCTCCAAAAAAAGAGGAAGAGGTAAGGTCAGAGACCCCAAAGGAGGCTGTGGAGGTGTTTTCAGGGGCAGCAAGGGGAGCCCCATTATTTCTCTTTACTTACCGTGATAACCTAAATGAACAGTTTTGAGAGTTCATAATGCTAGCCGCTTCCTAATTAGGACACGCTTTAAAAGGACCACTTGGCATCCTTGTTGGTGAGAGCCATGTGCTACCTGCAGCAGGCCAACTCCAAAATGAAACTGATTTTTCTCTTACCTACATTCTGCATTCAAGCAGCTGCTCCGAACAGGTGCTTGCTCTCTTCCTAGCAGATGGCGACGAAAAAATGGATTTGTTGGCAGGTTTTGCCACAAAGCAGCCTTCTTATCGCACATATTGATGTGTATACAAACATTCACGCGTGCTATCAGGCTTTCAGTTTAAAATGTAATTCTCCTTCTGATAGAAGGTCAGGCATGTGGGGTCTTAAAGAGAGTAGGATGTATTTTTATCTTCTCTATCTTGAGTCTAAAGGCATTCGTGACTTAGCTGCCACATCAAAACCCTGGCAAACATTTGCCCATTAGTTCAACTCTTCTGCTGCATCGAAAGGACCGTGTGGTCAGAGGGACGTGTAATGTTAGTCTGCATGCCTCTGTATTTATCAGTGCATCTTTAATAGCTTGTACTAGCTTATAAAACGAACTGGAAAGCCAGCAGGTTTTGGATGGAGATGGCCCTGATGTTATTCTCCTTGTCATTGTTTAGGGCAATATAATAGAATTACAGAACCTCTCTCCTTAAAACCACCTCTTGAAAATTTACAGTGGAGGAGAGACACAGAAATGGATTTGAACAAAGAAATACAACTGCAGTCTTTTATCACCAGGAAAGGTACCCAGGACCCTGAGTGCTGAAATGTGTTCAAAGCTGCCTTGGGGGATTAAGCAGGGAGATCATTTGTTCTGTATTCATCACCCGAAGAGAGGCAGCTGTCAAACAAATCTTTATATCCTGTTTTGTTCTTGGCCTGTTAACTCTGATTCCACCTCCCGTATTTTACCTGGTGAGGGCTGTAAATTTGACAGAATGATGCAAAGCAATGCCAGATTCAGAGGACGGGACGCATCGCCCAAAAGACCTTTCTACTTCTCTTTCTTGTCGTGCAAGTAGCACCAGGAAGACCCTGATTCGCTCTGTTTTGCTGTTCATTTCAAACAAACAGCCTGAGCCAAGACAACCAGATGAGGATGACATCTGGCTATCGAACCTCTGCCAAGTCACTGCTGTTCTGTAGCTGGCAGGAAGACGATGTGCTGCAAATGCCAGGTTCTCGCTGAAATGTAAAGTGCATTCCTTGCATTTTCTTTGCTTCCTCTCCAGCCACAATCAGTTTGGTATTTTGTTTTACTAATGGCCAAATTCAAATCTCCTTTCCAGCTGCATAAATCCGTTTCGTCGATGCTGGGAGGCTCGTATGACAAGTGGAATTTGACCCTGAAATCCAACACGGTCTTGCATTTTCTAAGCTTACTGACAAATTAACTTGTTGATTGCGAATCTCAATCAAACATCCAAGCCTGTCCAGTGGGGATGGTTTGTGGTAGGGATTGCTAATCACAAATTGAGAACAGTTTATATCTAAACTCTTCCAGGAAGGAGTAAGTAGAGCTTGGGGCAGGTAGGTAAGTTAAAGAAGCTCTGGAGTTCTTCACTAGTCTTTTTCTGTAAGTCTAAGGTGCATTACTTTAATAAGAAATCACTATAGCTTGTGAAAAAAGCACGGTAGCTTGTGAAAGAAATCTATCACCAGTTAAAGGTAAATGGAGTTAAAAGGTAGCTTGCTACATCCCTTGTAATACATTACTCTCTGTTGTGCTCAGAAGTGGTTTGATCAGAGCTGTGCAGGGGAAGCTCATTCCAGGGTGGTGTGTCATGGAACTGGAACTGTAGGGTACACCCTGTTTTCTTACAAAGGATGTTTTATTTTCACCCCTCCCTGCATGCTGCTGTACTCTCAGCATTTTTGGCAGCTGCCAGAGGGCATGAAAGAAATAACTGTGCTGGGTTTGCAGCTGATGCACTTTTCCCCCTCTTCTGGTAAAATAGTTTTGCTGCAGGCAAAAGTAACCAGCTTTCAAAATCGTAGAAGGAGAGTAATTATGTTGAATAAATATGCACAGAGTTTGGGTTGCTGAAGTGAACCTGCTTTGCAAAGAGCACAAGTCATATTTCAAGCTTTCTAGTTAACATTAAAAGTTTGACTTCTTCGCCACATATTTGCAGATTTCAGGGTTATCATTGTGCTTACAGTCTCTGGGCTTGCAAGCAGAAGCCATCCGCTCTCAAGGGCACTCACATAAGAAGTGGATATTAATGCTTGAAGAAAAACTCAAATGTTTTTAAGTTGTCTTTGGTGAACCAGCTTGCTGTGAGAACAATTTCTGATTTCCACAGTCTATATCAAAAGCTGCACCAAAGAGTCTGTACCATAGAATCATAGTGTGAATGTTGGGTTCCTTCTAGGTCCCTCCTCTAGGTTCCTTCTAGGTCCCTTCCAAATCAAGACATTCTATGATTCTGTAGAGGCAACTATCAATGGTTTGCAGATGTTAGACTCACAGAATCATAGGATGATTAGGATTAGAAGGGACCCTAAAGATCATCCACTTCCAAACCCCTATCATGGGCAGGGCCACCTCCCACTGGATCAGGTTGCTCCAAGCCCCATCTAACCTGGCCTTGAACACCTCCAGGGATGGGGCAGCCACCACTTCTCTGGGCAACCTGGGCCAGTGCCTCCCCATCCTCACAGAAAAAAATTTCTTCCTAAGATCTCAACTCAATCTCCCCTCTTACAGCTTAAAACCGTTCCCCCTCATCCTTTCCCTGCACTCCCTGAAAAAGAGTGTCTTCCCATCTTACTTGTAGTCTCCCTTTCAGTACTGGGAGGCTGCTCTAAGGTCTCACCAGAGCCTTCTCTTCTTTAGGCTAAACAAGCCCAACTCTCTCAGGCATCTTGCCTATCTGTAGATTGATAAGTATTAGAGAAAATGGATTAATTGTATTTTATTTTGTCATGTGCAACTGTGCTAGTAACTCACCAGCAGTTTAATCTTCCTAGGTAGCTTTTGTGGAGTTAATTTCAGAGGAAGGTATATTTAGCACTGGATGATGCAGTGATTGACACTGGATATAGTAGATCCCCAGGTTGTGATTGACCCTGGCTGTGTCCATTCCCATTTAGCATTTTATCAATTTTGTGTCTTCTGGGATATGGGTTGACTCCTTGGAGCTTAAGGCTGTTCCCTGATGCAGAAGTGTCTTGGTGATATTCGTGACATCCTGGAGAGGCATCTTCTGGCCTTTAGATTCCATTCCAGTGGGATAGGGGTTCCCATCAATCTTTTATCGGGACTGCTGAACTCCTGAGCATGTGCCTGGTACCCTGAGCTGCCTTGCATTCACAGGGTTTACTGCAGTACAAATGAAGTGTATAGTTGTCAGCATCACCCTCCCTTCTGCTATGAGATCTGTTGGTGTCTGCATCAAATAAGAAAAACCAAACTCATCTGTATGGAAATTCTCAGGATTGTCCATGCGTATTCAAAAGGTGATTTCATCTGCTGACACCAGTGTAGATAGATCTTACACACAAGAAATTCAAACCATAAAGGCTTTTATTTTTTAACTTCATAAAAAGTTACTCTCTATCCTTACTATAGGAATAGGGTAGAATATTTTGAATTAGAATCATATTTGATCAATGATTTGTCAAATATAGTGGATCTTTTCATTGAGAGTTATGTTCTGATGCTGGTAACCAACCAGAATCATGTTTGATGCTACACAACTACTCAACATGAAATATAATTCTGAATATGTAACAATCTATGGCTTATGTATCTTTAAATTCTGTCTTATCCATGGCATCATAATGCATCCTCCTGCAAAAGAATCAGTTAACTCATGGAAGTATCATGGCAGTAGGTTTTATTCATGTCTGCACAACAAATAAATTGCTTGATATCATCCCAGTACTTCAGAGCAATTTTTTTTCAGCTAATTCAGCTTTCCAAAAGCATGTGTACTATTATTGTTAGCAGGAAGACAACAAACCTAAAAGTAAATGCTAAATGATACAGATATTAGTCTTATGAAGCTTAAGAGTTTCCTGCCGCTTAAAAACCTATCAAAAACCTAAAGATCTGGATGAATGAGATTTTCTGGAAGGCAAGCTCTAAAGTTTACCTCCTTCTCTCTTTAAACGAGAAGGCAGTGCCTCTATTTACATGCTGTTTCTGGAACTCAAATGGAGTGAGTACATCACTGCTGCAGTATTTCATGGAACATCCTTTGTTTATTCACACTGTGCCACTTTTAAACTTCAGATGTAAACAACAAAGACTTCTTTGTATTTCACACTATCTCATACTCACTACCTTCTGAAGTCCAAAGCCAAAACACTGTGGAATTTTACCCTCTTCACACTTTCTTCTGCTTGTCGAATTCGTTCTTCCAGGCTTTTCTATTTATAGTAGCTGGAAAACTACTTATCATCTGATTAAAATGTGCTTTGTTCATTTTCTCTTGACTTTTCAGTCCTTGGTATTGGCTAAAATTGTATTCCCCAGTAAGCATTTCAAATATAATTTTAGTAGTAATTATGCATGTATTTAATAACAGAAACAATTTGTCATCCTGAAGGATCCAAATTGCTTTAAAGTCGTCGACCTATCTGCAATCCTATTACGTGGATGAAAATTGAGAAAATATTCCACAGAACTCAGATGGTCAGAAACAAATGTCAGAAAGAGCCAGGCTGGAAATACAGCAGTTGCCTCTCAACACGCGTTTTAGCGCCATAGGGTAAGGTTTCCATTTCAAACCAGAGTGGGGATTTTAGTTGGAAATGCCACAAAACTTTAGCTGCACTGATCCTTGAGATCTACCACTGAGAAGTCCCCCCTGCCTTTTTCAGGCTGTGAATGGTGTTTATATCAATCTCATGCTGGATCCATCACCTCTCTGTTTGCTGATGCCTAGGGGAGCTCGCCAAGGCTCTTTGCTCTTCTTCTCCCGTTCTGTGCTAATCTCTATGGAAAAGACAAGGACTACCCAGGAAATTCTAGACACTTTACTGTGCTGTTTTACACACAGTCCTGTCCTGGCTGAAATCCTACTTTTCAAGAAGACCAGAAGAGAGTGTTGTTGATTCTTTTCTTTCCCAGAGATGAGTTAAATCCTTTGTCACACTATTGCCTTAAGCTGTGTTTGAACACAAGAGATATCTCATGAGCACATCCATCAAATCCTTTGTTCAGTTTAGGGCCCCTCACTCCAAGGAAGACATTGAGGGGCTCCGGCACATTCAGAGAAGGACAACAGAGCTGGTGAAGGGTCTGGAGTAGAGGGGTTCTGGGGGGCAGCTGAGGGAACTGAGACTGTTTTGTCTGGAGAAGAGGAGGCCAAGGAGACACATCATTGCTCTCTACAACTACATGAAAAGAGATTGTAGCGAGGCAGGTGTTGGTCTCTTTTCTCTAGTAACAAGAGATAGAATGAGAAGAAATAGTCTCAAGTTCTGGCAGGGGAGGTTTAGATTGGGTATTAGGAAAAAAATCCTTACCAAGGGGGTTATCAAGCACTGAAACAGGCTGCCCAGGGAAATGCTGGAGTCACGATCCCTGAAAGTATTTAAAACACATGTAGTTGTGGGGCTTAGGGATGTGGTTTAGTGGTGGACTTGGCAGTGTGAAGTTTACAGCTGGCCTTAATAATCTCAGAGGTCTTTTCTAACCTAAACGATTCCATGATTCCGTGATTCGGCTTGAGTAGAATATATAGCACGACAAATAATTTTGCTGCAAATTACTAGGAGTCTTAGGCCCATGTTAGAACCCTCTGAGATCTTTCATGATGTAAAAATCTAGCAATATAGACAGTAATTGTTTTAGTGGTGAGGGTAGCCAGTTTAGTAGATGAGTCTAGTGGTAGCCATTCAAGGTTAGTCATTCTCCACTCTAGAATATCCTGTGGCTGCATGAAAATTTATTGAATGAAGAGTATTGACCAACTCCACTTGACCTCAGTGCAGCCTGAGTTTCCCCTGTGGTGTCAGCTGACCTAGGAGCTGCAAGGCATGTGGTATAATAACTCGATTAATATTTGTGATAACTATGGCAACTGGAGCCTGAAACTTTGTTCAGAACCCTCTTTGCACTGAGTGGTGCAGATATGCCCATTGTAAGAAACAGCATGTGCCCTGCAGAGCTGGAATTAAAAAAAAGGATGAGTAGCATTAACACCATTTTAAAGAAGGAGAAACAGTCAGGTGATAGTCCTGCTACTCTAAAAAGTAGTTTCTGGGCTTTCACCACAAACAACTCTGTCTTCTAAGGGGAGTGGACAGCACAATGCAAATAATCTCCCAGCTTTTTGGGTGTGAGATGATTTAGAATTACACACAAATGGTCATGAGATGTTGAATAGAAAAAGAGAGTTTTTTAGTAGAGGCAAAATAACTGGCAGAGATGACACGTTGCCCAACAATTTCCATTATAAGGATCTTGTTTCAGGTATGCCAGGATACCACTTCGTATGATTTCAGGAGTAAATATTAGTGCTTGGTCTCTGTCTGAAAGTTTTTCCCTTCATTCACAACAGAAGTAATTTCTGGATTTTTCAGGATGAGGTTAGGAAAAGATAAGTTCTGTAATCCTCTTAAAAAATCATGTTTTCCTGAGAAACTATCATGCTTATATATTGTGAAAGAAATATTTTATATGTTGACCCCAGTTAGAAGAATAAAATGACCGCAGTGTAATACTAGAGCTGAACTGAGCTCTTTACCTTAAATATGTGAAAAATACATTAGTCTGCACTTTGCAACGAAGCACTGTTCAGAGATAACTGACCCAATGGGGTGTTAAAATCTTGTCAATACAGTATTTACAGATGGAGTGGTTTCTTCTCCTCACAGGCAGCATAGATTTACCTGATCTTACCATTACACTGACTTTAGACCTGAATTAGCTTCTCAGCATCATTCAGGACTGCACCATGCGGAGACAGCAGTTCTGGTCTTCAGTGGCTTGGGAAGATTCTGCACTGGGTGTTATCAGTGGCCCTGCCTCAGTTTGGACCCGGCCGTTCACTTCATTTCAGGCATATGAGAGTAATGGATGGGTGATTATTGAAGAACAGTCTGCTGTCTCAAACCACGGAATAGATTTTAGCTTTACATCACTGAAAGTCAGAACAGGGCGTATCTTTTCTTAGCCATCATAAATTATCCATGCAGGATGTGCAGTAAAAGGCTCTTTGGCTACGTCAAAATTGGCTAGACAAACAGAATTTCCATCTCTCTCAATGGCTCCTTCAACACCTAATATGTTCCCAGATGCTAGTTGAGCGAGATGTCTTTTATCTTTGCTAATGTTACCTTCCTATACCTCCTAAATGCCCCCTGGTGTCATTCTCAACTTTCAACTTTCTTCCCTCAAGAGAGGACAGGATAGGTGTTCAGGAAGCTCTGTTCTGAAGGTCAAGACTGTAAAGACTGTGGGTCAAGTTGATCCTGTTATACCAGTCAGTATCTGGAGCAAAAGCTTTGAATCTGGATTAGATTGATATAATGAAGAACAGGACGCAACTTCCTATCTATGCATGTTCATAGGATCACTATCCATCAGGGAAAAAAATAGAACTGCAGATTTTATTCCAATGTCAGTTTCATTCAATGCAATTTAATACAATGTTCATTTTCCCCCATTGCTAGAAGGTGCAAAGAAGTCTGTCTGTATTAATATGCCATTTCATCTGGTGTAGTTCATTGTTGTGGGCAATGAGGAAGTACACTTAGATGTAAAATAATAGGAAATATCAGGTGAACTCCACTCCTGATCCTTCATAGACCCTCTGAGCACAGGCACTTGGGGCCTCAGATATGTTAATAGCCAGGCTATCAGCCAGCCCTGATTTACCTTGGCAGGTCTGATTTATATCTGAGCCCAGTAATTCTTTTCCTTCTGGCAGGAATGAGTGGCCAAACAGCCTCCTTTCAGCCTACTATTTAAGAGAAAAAGCGTTTCAGAGAAAGCACATCTTCAAACCCGCGTAACACACTTTATATACACACAGCTTTCCCCTAAGGCTCACGAAGCTGTGTCTCTAGCAAGGTTCAGTTTACGCAATTCAGATGAAGTGCTCTGTTGCGTGGGGGAGTTTTGTCAATGGGCAAAAGCTCTAACATAATCAGTTTTGCAGTTTTACAGATGAGAATCGAGATTCTCCAGCTGAGACTTTGCACCGAGATCATTTAAGTTTCTGTTGTATTTCCTTCTTATCTGCGTTTTCCCCGTGCTGCACTGAAAGAAAACACTTGTAGGAACAATTCCAGCAGGCTCATGTAACAGCATTTCTCCTCTTTGACCACATTCTCTGTAGTCCCAATAGGATGTTTATGTCTTCAGATTTATAATGTAGTCACATAGTAGCTTTTATTTCTGGAACAGTAAAGACCAAAGAAAGCTGTATAGTCAATGGGTTTCACCATCCCTGCTCTTAGATTCATATTCTTACACTATGAAGGATGCAGAGTTTATACCAACAAAGTTCAATAATTTCTGGTTTCGATCTTGCCCAATTTGCAAGAGACACACTGCAAAGTGAGTTCTGAGACTTGACGGTTCCCCTGAATTGTTTATTAATAATACTTAGAAATTAGATAGCACTTCACTCCAAGACCCTGCGCAAGCATTAACTAATTGTGTCGAACTCCAAAGCCCTGTGCGAAACATTAGCTAATCAATTCTTGCAGCACCTATCAAATACATCAGTACCATTCAATCCATTGTGCAGACAGGTAAATGGAAAGAGGAGAATGCTGGATAGCTGGTCCCAGTCCATGCCATTGCCCAATGTGGTAGACTTCAGCACTTGCCAGCCATTCCCTTCACGTTTTCTTTGGCAGGATCCTTCTTCCCATCTGGTTTGCTGTGGATAAACACACGATTACCAAAAGGATGGCACCTACATTGATGTGAATCCAGATTTTATCAGCTAGACAAGCCTCCAGCCCATTCCAGGGCTCTGTAAAACTCATTGGCATCAACTAGATTGGAAAAACAGACATCAGTAAGTGTAATAGAGAAACCGGACTCAGCACAGCAAATTGAGTTTTAATATTCTCTAGAATAACAATTGAGCGTTTACCAGTGAGGTGCTTCCAGGTAAATGAAGCAATTTAAAATAGCATATCATTGAGGTGTTATACTGCAGAGCAGTTGTCTTGCAGAAAAGGACACGTAGCAAACGGAAGAGAAATTAAAGTATTTTTTATCAGGGAGTATAGTGATAGTATGAGGGGTAATCTTTTTAGACTGAAAGAGGGGAGAATTAGTTTAGATCTTAGAAAGAAGTGTTTTCCTGTGAGGGTGGGCAGGCCCTGGCCCAGGTTGCCCAGAGAAGTGGTGGCTGCCCCATCCCTGGAGGTGTTCAAGGCCAGGTCGGAAGGGGCTTTGAGCAACCTGATCCAGTGGGAGGTGTCCCTGCCCATGGCAGGAGGGAACTGAATGGGCTTTAAGATTGCTTCCAACTCAAACCATTCTGTGATTAATTGCACATTATTGAAACCTCATGCTACTCATTATGTTAGCATATCTGGACCAAAGTAGTAAATAAATTGTCCTCAGTACAAGCGAGTATGTATTGCTGAATTTCTGCTCCCAAACCTACCAGAACTAATCCACAAACTTGGCAAAGTCAGTTAATTTGTTTTCCAGTTAAAAATATCCCAATAATCATCTATCTATGAGGTATGCATACTCCCATCCTGCACAGGATCAAGTCCATGCAGTCAGGCCCTCTCCTGAAATAGTGTATCTCCTTGAACTCTTAATGCTTCTGGAAACAGAGCTGAATTTCAGTGTTGCTGCTGATGGTATTAAATTTTGAATAGTCAGTGCAATAAAGAGGTAGCCCTAGAGGTTTTAAATAGGCACTCAGCATTGTGAGATTACTTGCCTTACAGTTTTATATCAAGGATGAATGATGATACAGAAGCACAAGCTGTAGTTGTCACAAGCATCAATATTTTCTGCAATAACATCAGTGATTTTAAAGAGACCACTAGAAATAAAGTAGCCTCATGAAACTTGCTAAGTCATGAGACAAGCTGGACATTGCAGCAGCTGGAGTATGAACTGTAAGCTGACTTTTAAAGTAAACATTGAATCAAGCATAATATGATGCTGTTTTTATTAAAAGCCATGAAATGTTTCAAACCAGTTAATACTCCATTGCTTTACTAATGCCTCTGCTCAGAAAATTATTCAGTTTCAGTTAACAAAATCAATTTAAAACCTTTTTTGTGTTTGGTCAGATTTATAAGTGGGTTCAACTCTTTCTCTAAATTTCCATGAACCATGCATTTTCAGCACAACATACCAAAGTTTCAGTGGCTTCCAGTCTGTTCCTTCAGGTATTTGGAGGTACAGGGGAATTGTGCTTTTCTGGCAGAGTTCATTCCAAATTCTTAAAGCACTTCACAAGTATTAGCTACTTCCATCTGAATATTAAAATGAAGCCAAACACCTTGAATGTGTTACTGCCGTGCTGGAATGTCAAGTGATTAAATATTTTGACATACTTTGGCTCAATATAATGAGCCAGCTACAAAAAGCTGAAGCAGCAATCCCTGTCAGTTTGGAGGGTGGTTAGGTTTACTCCTTGGTAGTCTACTGTGTAATCTCCTCTGTCAAGGACAGCGTTTCATATCACCTAGTGCAACCAAACTCAATTGCTGCCAGTGGAACAAACTGTTTTTATAGAATCATAGAATAATAGAATCATAGAATCATTAATGTTGGAAAAGACCTATAAGATCATCCAATCCAACCATCAGCCCAGCACCACCCTGCCTACACAGACATTCCCCAAAGTGCCACAGCTACATGTTTTTTGAACATCTCCAGGCATGGAGACTTCACCGTTGCCCTGGGCAGCCTCTTCCAATGCTTCACCACCCTTTCAGTAAAGAAACTTTTCCTAATATCCAGCCTAAACCTCCCCTGCTGCAGCTTGAGGCTATTCACTGTCATCCTATCACTTGTTACTTAGGAGAAAAGACCAACACCCACCTCACTACAACCTCCTTTCAGGTAATTGTAGAGACCAATAAGATCTCTTCTCCAGGCTAACCAGCCCCAGGTCCTTCAGCTGCTCCTCATAAGAATTGTTCTCCAGCCCTTTCCCCAGCTCCATTGCCCTTCTTCGGATGTGCTCCTGCACCTCAATATTTTTCATGTACAGAGAGACCCAAAACTGAACCCAGGTTTCTAAGTACAACCTCCCCAGCATCGAGTCCAGGGGTTTTTTTCCTTCCCTATGCCTGCTGGGCACACCATTTCTGATATAGACCAGGATGCTTTTGGCCTTCCTGACCACCTGGGCCACTGCTGTCGACCAGCACCCCCAGTTTGTTTTCTGTTGGGCAGCTTCTTAACCATACTTCCCCAAGCCTAGAGTACTGCATCAGGTTGTGCCCAAAATTTAGCTTCTGCTGTGTCCCAGTGACCCAGTTCATGGCTTTCAAGTTAAAAAGCGAGAACATCTGTAAGATATAAGTCTCTCTAAATGACTAGGACATCCTTTACAATCTTTCTAACTGCATCTGCATGCCGTGGGATCCCCTCAGTACAGCAGAGATGGGACCGGTAGCATTTGATTAAGCAGCAGTCAGTTGGATACCCAACCAGTGTGGTGGAAAAAAAATAGGAATTGATTTGCTGCACTCCATTCCAATTCCAAGCCTGTGTATCCAAAAATCACGTCTTTTCTGACAGTGTAGTTTATGCCAGTTCCTGGTCCTACACGTGCGGAGTTCATGTGTATAGCACCGTTTTATGGCCATATAGCCACAGTGCAAGTGGGTTCTCTAGACAGAACCTTGCAGCACAACTCCAGATTTGGTGCCACCGGGAGGAATATTGCTTCTTACTTGTATCTGCTGCACAAGTCCAAATATAAAAGTAAATCAGCATCCAAATAGAAAAGAAAATCTGCGTCCAAAATAATTGCTCCAGTTCACCAGTTCACTACTATATTTTCCCTAGGATAACTGGGCATTTTAGGAATCAGTTCTGGAGATAAAGCATCTGCAAAAGCATGAGCTGTCCGTGGAGGACTTGACTTAGGTAATACCATAGCAGAAAGCTGTATAATTCCTCATGTCTCTCTTCACAGCTGAGTCACACATCAATTCATATTTAGGATTTTGAGGAGCTGTCTCAACTCAAACAGCTGCAGCAGAAGCAGTTCAGAGCAAGTCACTGAAATGAACAGTGCAACCCGATTGCAGTCATTGAAACATAGGACAGTTTGGGTTGAAAGGGATCTTAAAAATCATCCACCTGCCTATGGCAGGGACACATTCCACTCAATCAGGTTGCTCAAAGCCCTGTCCAACCTGATCTTGAACACCTCCTCAATAATGGGGCATCCACAGCCTCTGGACAACCTAGGCCAGTGCTTCGCCATCATTACAGGAAAACATTGTTTCCTAATATCTAATCTAAATATCTACTCTTTCAGCTTAAAATTATTCCACTTCATCCTCTCCCTGCACTCCCTGATAAAAAAGTCCCTCACCAGCTTTCCTGTAGGTCCCCTGGAAGTATGGGAAGGCTGCTCTAAGGTCTCCCCAGAAGTTTCTTTTCTCCAGGCTGAATAAGCCCAACTCTCTCAGCCTGTCCTCCTCGGGGAGGTGCTCCAGCCTCTCAGATCACCTTCGTGGCCTCCTCTGGACTTTCTCTAACAGATCCATGTCCTTCCAGTGCTAAGTACTCTGGAACTGGACCCAGGGCTCCAGATGAGGTCTCCTGAGAGCAGAGCAGAGGGGCAGAATACCTCTCTTTGTCCTGCTACTCACACTTCTGTGGATGCAGCCCAGAATATGGTTGGCTTTCTGGCTGGAAGAAAAGAACTCAAACTGGAAATTACTTGTACACTGGTATCACGGGTAAGGTGTGATTTAAATTGTCCCTGCTACTAAGGAATGAAAATGTGGTGTCCTGATACAGAAGGTCAAATTGGATGGGTCAGGAATTTTGAGACAGCCAGGACTAAGAAGTCTGCTAGAACAGGATTATCATCAAATTATATCTGCCTCGGCGGCAGGAAATCAATCAAGAGTGGGCTGATTTACACCTGCTGGAGCCAGCACATCATGATCTTCATCATCTTTCCCAGTGATGTTTTTATCTTCGCATCAACACAGTCAGTGTGAGGAAAATATTTTCCTCTTTAAAATCAAAACATTCAAGGTAGTGTTTGGCAGAGTGTTGGAGCCTGGGGTTCCTGCTGCTTCTGACAACAGTGCTGGTATCTTTTGCTAATGACCAAAGTGCAATATAATGAGTTGTCTTGGGCTTCTGCTTTATTCAGCATGCAGTGTTTTAATAGACTGTTAGTAATTCTGAAAGGGATAAATGATGTTTATGCCCTCTTGTGGTATGTTATTGAACAGAATGGATTTTCTAACTGACTAAATTAGGCCAATGATGGAAAAGTCCCAGGTAAAAATCTTTAACAAATACTGTTTTGCACAGTAGAAAAATATCTATCCCTCCAGCGGCATCCTCATGACTCAGTTAAGGAGGGGGAAGCCAATTTTACATGCATTTACAGCAGCAAGCAAATGACTAATGCCCATGATGACAGAGTTTGTGCCATCTTTCTGCAGTGAAGATAATCTTAGAAGTGCTTTTCTTTGCTAGGAAGTTTAAGAAGTAAGTGGAAAACTGCTTTCTAAAAGCAGGTCTGTTGATACCTCTATGGTAGTTGTTGCCAGTGTGTTGTGATAAGTACCTTCACATTTATCTTCTTTACTCACACATTTGACAGGTAAATAATCCAATTCCTTCAGCACAAATCCTGTCCCAAAGATGAAAAACACTGGTTACTTTACACAGGGAAGCAAGGCCAGATTGCTGTGAACTTGGGTTTGTTACCCTGCCAGGTTTAAATTAGTCATGGAACAGGTGATCTTGAGTGCTATCATGAAGCACTTACAAGAGAACCAGGTGATCAGGCCCAGTCAACACAAGTGACAGGGGACAGGACAAGAGGGAATGGCCTCAAGCTCTGCCAGGGGAGATTTAGGCTGGAGATTAGGAGGAAGTTCTTCACACAGAGAGTCATTGGGCATTGGAATAGGCTGCCCAGGGAGGTGGTTGATTCCCCTTCCCTGGAGATGTTTAAGGCACGGGTGGATGAAGTCTTGAGGGACTTGGTTTAGTGTTTGATAGGAATGGTTGGACTAGAAGATCCAATGGGTCCCTTCCAACCTGGTTGTTCTATGATTCTATGATTCTATGATTCTAAATACAATGAATTAACTAGCCAACTTCTTCCTACCCTGCACTGAGAGTTTTGAAGTAGGATTGGGAACCCAAGAGCTCCCCAAAAATGCTAGTCAAGGATTTTATGTCAATATTATTACTATGTTCCTGACTTAAAACTGCGTACAGCAAAATGTATTCTGAAATTACCAGAATAAATCAGATTAATGCTCTACAAAGCCAACAACTGACAGGGTCAGTATGTAACTGCCTGAGGCACGATCTAGGAAACCCTGTTGTTGGAAATCTTGAGACTTCTTGATTTAAAATAGTCACCCACTATTTAAGTGTTAGCTAATATTGTAGGAAGCATTATTTCCATTATGTGTTGCCTTTCTCTTTGCCCAGCCACAAAGTACGTGGGAGACTATTTCCTAGGATGGGAATGATTTCCTTTCCACGTCCACGATGAGTACAACCACAACAGTGGCTTTAAATAAAAGTATCAGGCTCAACTAGGTTAGGCTTTAGGAGAGACTCTCTAGCAGGACGGTAAGTATTGGCATGACCACTTTGAGTGAAATGGAGGATCTCAATCTCTGAAGATCATCCCTGGAGGTGTTCAAGACCAGGTTGGATGAGGCTGTGAGCACCCTGATCCAGTGGAAGGTGTCCCTGTCTGTGGCAGGGGGGTTGGAACTGGATGAGCTTTAAGTTCCCTTCAAACCAAAACCATTCTGTAATTGTATGATCTTTCAGCAGTGGTTAAAGAAGTGTTTGCTGGGAGTAAGGCAGTGACTGTTTGTTGTATCACAATGAAAGGAATTGGACTTGATGACTTGCAACAGGTCTACCAGCTCTGCTTTTGTGGTTCTGTGCAATCATTTCCTTTTATTGGCTTTACTTACTAGTACGATGAGAGAACATTCTGACCCTTTGTTCTTACAGCTGATCTTATTGTCAAGTCTGGCTGATAGAAGTATCATTCTATCTATGTCCACTACTTTGCAAGTACAGTTTGCAACAGCAGTCTGACACCAATTAAAGTGCTTATGAGGTTATCACGGACTTCAGTGAGCACAAGTCATGTACCTACTGAGATGGGAATTGGCTGCAAAATGTTGGTGCTTACCAGTTTCCGTAGAAAAGGAAAATTGAGTAAGAAAAATGTTATGGCAATTCATGTTAAAAAGTAATTCCCTCTGCCAGAAGCCTTACAGGAGTTTCAAACTCAGGGGATATCAGAAAGAAATTAAAGTCTAATTTAAAATCCCCACCCACATTTCTTCTTTTCCCGCTAAGTGATTATTGTTCATGGTCCACTTCTTGGGAAATCTTTCAGAAACAAGTTATAATTTGCCCTAAAAATACAGTTCTGGTCATGATAGAACTGATCTTTTTGAAAAATGGAATCGCAGCAACCATGTGAAAGAGTCCTAATGCTCTTATTTCTCGATGGCATCAGTGGGGCTAAAATTTCACCTGGAAATTGTTCTTGGCATAAGGACATTGGGGTGGTTATCACACTTCAAGGCTGAGGCATCTGTCAAGGGGAAGTTCTTGGAACACTGCAAGGCAGCTGTCCAGGCTTGATCAAAGTGTGCTCTGCTCCTCTCATATTTGTTTTTCACTCTCATGGCACCACATCCTTGTCTGATGTGGTGAATTTGCCCATAGCAAATTAAACAAACAAGCCATTAAAACATTAGGGTGCACTACCTCTTCTCCTCACAGCCTTCTTTGGTGCCCACAGTGTCTCCTAACAAAATAATGGGAGGGCAAGGATAAAGGTCTTTCAGGGATATGCTATAGCTGTGGTCCAAGTGCTGAGAGAAGTCTATGTCTCCTGTTGAGAGAAAACCTAATGTCATTCATCAACAGAGAAGCTAGCAAACCACTAATGGCTTTCTATTGTGTTTCTTGGCAGGTATTGACAGAGGGCGGTTTTGGTCCCATCACAACAGAAATCCGAGAGGCTCCAGAGTTCTATTACGCTGAAGATTATCATCAGCAGTACCTCAGTAAGAACCCCGGCGGATACTGTGGCCTCGGGGGAACAGGGCTTTCCTGCCCTATTGAGATCAAGAAGTAACCTGTGCTTACTCCACCTCCTTCACTTTATTTTAGGGAGTGGTTTGAAAAAAAAAAAGGCCAATAGCGCCAATAGGTATTAGAGTATGTCCCCAGCATCGGTGCATAAAGATCTGGAACCTACTGGGGCCGCTTTCCATAATCTGAGCAGTTTCCCATCCACCTACACTAGAAGCCAAAGTAAAGGCAGAAATTGCACCTGTTGGCCAAAGCAGCTTCTTGCTCTGTGCAGCTCACTGAGTTTGCTTGTAATCTTCTAATCTGAAAAAAACCCAGATCTTTTAAAAGCTGGGCTTGAAATGCTATTAAAGGGAAGACCTAGGAGGTAGTTGCACCTGCTAACTGCTTTGCATAGCTAATGCCTACAGACATGTTTATTTTCTTGGGTTAATGAATTTGCTTGTGTTATGAGCCAGGGCTGTGGTTGGGCTCATCTGAACTATCACAACCCTGTAATTTGATGTCTTTGAGAATGGCGAATTTCTAAAATCAGCAATTCTCTTACAATTCCACTTCCGCAGCAACATTTAATATCACCTATAGTGCCTATTTTCTGAAATAATTTTAGTATGAGAAAGTATAAATTGTGATGCGATACTTCTTTTTGACAGTTCCGACACGTGTATAAGCACAAAAAGAAATCAATCTTGTTTCCTGCAGTAAAAATAAATTACAAATAAAATAGAAGAAAAATATTGTCTGTGATGTGTTCCATGCTTCTAAGTATATATCTGGGTAGATCTAAAAAAAGTATCAGATATTATAAAAAGCTGCAACCTGTTATTTAAACACCGAGGCTTTTAAATCTGTGTTAACCTGCATAACAGTACAGAGGAGTAGAATTCATGTTGACCTCACTGTAACACAATTATTCCTGTGATTGATTATCTCTGCAGCATGGCTCCAGTGAAGTGATCATGCCCCTCTGCTCAGTGCTGGTGAGGTCACACCTCAAATCCTGTGATCAGTTTTGGGCCCCTTACCACAAGAAAGACATTAAGGATCTGGAGTGTGTCCAGGGAAGGGGAACCAAGCTGGTGAAGGTTCTAGAGATCAAGTTGTATAAGGAGCGTTTGAGGGCCCTGAGGTTGTTCAATCTGGAGAAGAGGAAGTGGAAGAGAGACCTCATCACTCTCTACAGCTCCAGGAGGTTGTAGTGAGGTGAGTGCTCGTCTCTTGTCCCAGGTAACAAGTGATAGGACGAGAGGAAATGACCTCAAGTTACAGCAGAGGAAGTTTAGATTGGACATTATTAAAAATTTCTTTACTGGAAAAATGGTGAACCACTGGAAGAGGCTGCCAAGGGCAGTGGTGGGGTCTCCTTCCCTGGAGGTGTTCAAAGACCATGTAGATGTGGCACTTTTTTGGGGCATGATTTAGTAGGCACAATGGTGTTTGTTAGGCTGACAGTTGGACTTCATGATCTTAAAGGTCTTTTCCAACCGTAATGATTTTATGATTCTACTTCAAAAGCTTGCAGAGCCCCCACCAAGACCAGAACACATTATGACAGGTGCTGTGCGAAAGTAGTGTTGGTCAGTCTCAGCCCAAGTGCGTGTGCAATCAAAGCAGCAGGACAGCCAGAAAGATGTAAAATAAACTGTAATATTAATAAGGGGATCTTGGAGTAAAGACTAAAGCCACAGTGAAAGAGCATAGGGGATATAGGATATAGGGATTATGCTATATGGATACAGGATACTATGGTTTGTATATATGCTCTGGGTTATCCTACTAGGACAAAGAGTTTCAGTAGGAGAGATGATGATGGGTTTGTCCCGGCCATCCAACTTGCTCCTTGCAGTTCCCATAACAGTGGGAGATGTGGACTTGAGCCTCTCATGTGTTTCTTTTGGAAGTTGTCTTAACTACTAAGTTTGAAGAACATGTGCCATTGATGTGCCACTGATGTGCCTTCTTTCAGATGTGTAAAGGAGCAACTTTGCTCTACTTCAGGAAAAGCTTGTAGGAGCCTGCCTTGATGGTTTTGGGCAGTGGAACATTGAATCTGTTTTTGAAAGCGAGATGGTTGGCACCCAGAGACACACATGCATAGCATTTCCTTTTGGATAGTTCTCCATACCACTTCTCTCCATACCTTCACTTGATGTGATTTTCTTCAAGTTTCAGACTCAAAAAGACCCAAAAGAGCTTCACAAACATCTCCTATAACTACTTTGCCAGACAGATCCTATTTAAGCTTGGAGGAACGGAAAACATGCAAAAGATAACGAGTCTTTGGGCTTGTAAATCCATGTAAAAGTCTTATCCAAAGACAGACTTTGCCAGAGAAATTCGCTCCCCATCTTTTGTTGCTTTTTAGCAAGTTCATTCCACTCTCAAAAGCCAGAGGAAACTTGTCCCTTTAGCAGATTTATACCTGGGGCAAGCTTGAGAGGAGCTACCTCTGGCAGTGTTGCCATGCGAGGCTCTTTCTGGAGATGCCCTAAAATGTGTCCACATCAGACTCAAGATCTCCAGTCGCTGTGGTAACTGATCGCCTGTCATTAAAGTGTTGTGCCGCTGAATTGTTCCAGTGCTCACTGCCAAGGAAACCAGCACTTTCATCTCTTTTCCATGAGGTGACAGAAAAGCAAGGAGGAAAATAAAGCCTGACTTTCATCCTATGCATTTTTAACCTCTGTGCAATTCAGACTTCAGTGGGATAACTCCTGATTTGCTCCCATGTACCAGGCAAAACATTTCACATGCTGAATCACTTAGGTGCTCATGGAATGTTGCTTGATTTCATTCTGTCCTTTCCCCTCCTTCCCCTCCTACTCCACGTTTATTGTTTCAACACAAACTGGAAAATCTTTGGAGAAAGCACTATCCTGTCCTTAATACAGTTAACCTCAGGTCTGAAGCTGGTTGAGGCTATTTTAAGTCCCATCCTGATGTAAATAATGTGTCAGTTTAGAAATCAGCATGGATAGGTCTGCTGATGCTAAAACTGACCCTTACCCAAATATTATGCTCCCACAGAATTAATTATGAAGTTACAGTAGGTTGGTCTTGCTGCTGCTGCTGCTGCTGCTGCTGCTGCTGCTGCTGCTGCTGCTGCTGAAGGTATGAAGAGTATCAGGGTGGGACTGTAAAGGTGAAATGATAATGATTCTGCCTTCTGGATTAGGGGTTTTTTTTAAGCAGGATTTGATTTTGTAAAACACACTTATCCACAGGGAAGAAGGGAGTAACTCAACATGTTCGATTCTATACTTCGATTTGGCATTGTTTGATCCCAAAAAGACTATGACATCCTACTCATGAAGTCCACAGTTGCAATAACCTGTGAAAGTCAGACCAAGATATGGACAGGAACTTCACTGCAGCCCTGTCCTAGCTAAAGGAAATGCCAAACCTCTTGAAAATTGCTGAGCTTTCTCTCATTGCCTTAGGAAGGACAGGATCCAGCTGTGATGTCAGCGGAAACGAATCGATTGTGTGATGTAACATCCTGGTTGCCCCTGGCAGAGACATGTGCTGCCGTTGGTGTGAACATGGAGTGGGGAAGGTGCCCTGAGGTGTTTGCAGAAGCGTCATTGCCTGAACGTTGTTGAAGAGCATTGGTTCGGGACTGGGATTGAAATGCACCTCCTTACCCTCTTTTGTTTGATGTCTCTGATCAGCAACATCCATGCAGGTTTTTCTTCTCAAACTTTTACATTCAGAAATGACCAGCAGAGCAGGACAACTAGTAGCTCTAGATGATACGCATGTGCCAGTAAATTAAATAGCTCTGGGCTTATTCCTTGTATCTGAGGGCATATACATATGGGTTTTACTAAGCCTGATGCTGAACTCTTCCGTTCATTCAGCTTAAACAAGGATTTTAACCAACCTGCCTATGGGAAACAGTCTATGACCCTGCTAGCCTCCAAACTACCTAGACACTGCTCATTAGAGTGCAGGTTTGGAGAGGCTACAGCAACACCAGGGGCTTTGGTAGAGATTAAGTAGTATGGATAATTATAGATGAGTGCTTTAGCTGATGACCTATCCCTCTAGATTAGTAGCACAGGCAGTGGCACTGCTGTACATGAGCGATGGTGTGTTTCATTTTGTATCCAGAGTGTGGCCTCCGACCGCCTTATGAGTCCTTCCTGGGGACTGGCAAAAGGATCACAACAGGAGAATATGCCAAGGCTGGGGAGTTCCGGTGGCATGTGAGCATCCAGAGCAACAGGAACCATATCTGTGGAGGCACCATAATCAGTGCATTGTGGATTTTAACTGCAGCCCATTGCTTTGAAGAAGTGTGAGTAGTTGTGGGAAGCGAGGACACGATAAGTTCATAACATTGCTCTTTGTGGGCGTAGGAGATGTGTGTCCTTGGAGTCAAGTGCAACAGGACAAGAGGGAATGGCCTCAAGCTCCGCCATGGGATGTTCAGGCTTGACATCAGGAAAAAATATTTCACAGAAAGGGTAATTGTGCACTGGCAGAGGCTGCCCAGGGAGGGGGTTGAGTCACCTTCCCTGGAGGGGTTTAAAGGATGGGTGGATGAGGTGCTGAGGGACATAGTTTAGTGATTGATGGGAATGGTTGGACTCAGTGATCCAGTGGGTCCTTTCCAACCTGATTATTCTATGATTCTACGATCATCGGGTTGTTCAGAGCCCCATTCAACTTGACCTTGAATGTTTCCAGGGATGGAGCCTCCTCCTACCTCCTGATTCTATATATGTGACTGAACCAGAAGGAGTGCCCTGAAAAAAAAAATAAGTTGTCTCATTTTGGGAAAAGAGACCCATTTTTTATTAGAGGTTTACTATGACAATAGAAATGTGCAGAAATCTGCATAAGCAGGAGATTAAGAGGGGAATGAGCAGCCTTGTGTGAATGGTCATGATTCTGTTTTGATGGCCCCAAGCGTTTCCTGTATCTCTACACATATTGCAGTATCTTGTAAAAAGAGACATAATCCATTCCATCTTATCTCAATCCCCAAATTACCGTTAGTTTTGTACAGCAAACACCTCTACCTCAGGGGGAGTCTGGTTATAAAACTGCAGTTTCTGGATAAATCAGCCCCAGGCAATGCCCAGGGATAAAGTCCAACCCTCTGTAAGCTCCCACCAAAATTCAATAAGTCCAAGGACTGAGACTACTGAGTGACAAAATAACCTGTGGCACCACGACCTGCAGCAGCTGGCTGGGGGCAGCATGGCCCAGAGCAGCCAGCCCAGGGCACAGCAGTCTTGAAGCCCCAGCCCACTCTGTTTGTTAGTGACTGGACTATTTATAACTTGATTTCATTCAGTTCTACCTCTGAAAAATTAACTTTGCCTAGAGGTGAGGCTAGATTTCTGTGATCTCTATAGCTAACCTATCTCTGCAATTTGCTGAGCCACACCCTGCTCGGTGAGATGAGGAACCAACCTTTGAAGCACGAAGCCTTCACATTTTCTTATGTCTGTACTGCTTCTGTTTTGTTTAGAAGGCCACCAGATCTAACTGTTGTAGTGGGGGGAACTGACCTCAGCCTCCCACTGGAAGAATATGAGCTGGACAGCTTGATCCTCCACGAAAACTTTGACAGAATGAGCATGCAAAATGATATTGCTCTGATCCTGCTCAGCTCTCCCATCAACTTCAGCAATGAGAAATTCCCCGTCTGCTTGCCCTTCATACATATTGATACATGGCAAAACTGCTGGGCTGCTGGCTGGGGAACCACACATGCAGGTGAGATACTGTCAGGAGATGTATTTGCTAGTGGAGGCTGGCTTTAACCATTTAAAGTAGACGTTCTCTCCCAGAAGGTCTTACCCACACTGACTTCCACTCCCAGCCAGCCTGATAAACCCATCCAGGCCCTCACAGTCTCTGTGCATCCACCATTTCTCTGTTCCGTGCCGACCTTGCATTGCACGTTACCTACCAACCTCCAGAGCAAGGTCCCTGGTCTGTTGAATGTATGTTCAATCTGAAATCTTAGAGTCCACCTCTCACTTTACTTTTTTTGACGTCTGGTGTAAGACAAGCTCCACTCTAGTAGGCAAGTTAGGTGAAGTCTAAAGTGGTTTGGAATGAGGGAAATGGTGATCTAGGGTAGTCTTTGCCCTGTTGCCTCTATCATCCAGGTTGATTCAATGGTACTGACTACCCCTCTTCACTCATGTAGAACTGCTACTGCTAAGTGCCCTAATGAAAGTAGCTCCAGCAATGATTGTGACCCAAAGTGTCTACCCTGAATAAATGTCACTAAATGGCTAATGAGTGTTTTCATTATTGGAAGGAGGTAATCGGGAGCTGCTGCAGAAAAGGGAGCTGCTGCAGAATCACTCTGCAGGTTGGCAGGATTTCTCTTTAGCTAGAGTCTTTGCAAAAAGCATGATGTGCCTGCAAAGATCAATCTCCTGCTGCTGTGGACTCAGTTGACATCACCTCTGCTCTCCAATTGCATCATACTGGGAGGTGAATGCACTCAGTCCCAACACATCCCTTCTGTCTGGGAGATGTTTCATAGAAGCATGGAATCATGGAATGGGTTGGGTCAGAAGGGACCTCAAAGCCCATCCATTTCCAAGCCCGCCCCCCACCCCCCACCCCTGTCATGGGCAGGGACACCTCCCACTGGATCAGGTTGCTCAAAGCCTCATCTAACCTGGCCTTGGACACCTCCAGGGATGGGGTCTTTTCAGAAGGAAAAGTTGAGTTTGGTTAGAGGTATGTGAAATAATGTCATGTGGGCCATACCAAAAAGAATGAGGCACTGTTCCTCAACAGGGGAAAATAGGTCATTTCTCATCTCTATTAGCCTTTGGTGGACACCTCTCAACTGGCACTTTAGGCAGCACTAGCCTGACACACTTTCAACTACAGTCAATTAGACCTCAAGTGGAGCCACCTCCTCAGAGATGCAGCCATTAAAGCTTTTTAATGTGTGGGCACTTCCACAGGGCGGGCCCTTGTCGGCTGGGAAACAGACCTGATAACTTTCTGGTTTAGATCTTACCTTGAAGTCCTGTCTTTCTGAAGGTGGGGAGGATTTAACTCAATGAAATACGGATACAGAAGGAGTGAGGTTCTGGTAATTTGTAGATCTCCTCCCCAGCAGCAACATCTTCCAAAAGGCAGTTTTATCCTTCAGGTTCAGGTTCACTTTAAAGTGAAACGTGGGTGAAATTAGAGGGGTTTCCAAGTAGCCCTGCATAATTTTAGTCTTTTTGTTGTTTGCTGTTGCTTGCTGTGATTTCTCAGTTTTTCCATCTCAAGGGAAGAATAAAGCAGTGATGCCATTCTGAGAGGCACTTTGTGGAAGATGCTGCTGGTTCTCTGGGTGAGGCATGACCTTGTAGACCCTAAAGAGAGCACGAGGATAACAGGACAATCTGTACTGTGGAAAGCTCAGTAGACTTTCTTCTGTAGGACTCTCACAGGACCCCATGAAGAGTCCCTGAAACAGAGTTCCCCATGAGTGACCAACCAATCAGTGCAGTGGAGCTTGTCTCAGGTCATCACCAAGACCAATAGGATAAGCTGTTCCTTTGGGAGTCTTTCAGATGCACAAAAACATATAAATAAGTGATTGTTTAAAAGTTCTATTTAGCAAGCCTCCATTCCCCAGGATTTTGGCTTTGCCTCTTGGTACCTCATCTCTCTTTACCTACCTGCCAGCCTTCTAGGCTGACATAAAATCAAGAGCACAAATCTATCTTTGCTAATATTTGGAGAGCACTTGTAAGCACCCATGACTCCAAGATCATACGGTTGTGCCCTGAGACCATCTTGCCCTGAGATGCTTTACAAATTCAGCTGAGAGCAGTTTCAAGGGCTGTGGTTTCGCCTCTACAAGTTTGCACTGTGGGTCTGTTAATTGTTTTCTTCTGACTTGCTGATTAATGGTTGCAGTGCTAGCATCCCATGTGCTGCAGAAAGCACAGATGAAGCTCGTCGGCAGAGACCGGTGCTTGGAGCAGATGCCGCAGATAGAAGAGGATGAGAACGTGCTGTGTGCTGAGCTGGAGAGAGGACAGAAAGGGCCCTGCCAGGTAAAGTAAACAGGCTGCTGGATGCCTATACTGCCTGTGGGGGCACAGATGCATTGGAGGAGACATTTCTTTGCTTCAGGAAAGAATATCAGTCCTTCCAATGGCTTCATGGGGTTGCTAGAGCTTCTCTGCGGGATGCCTGAGCAGGATACCCAGGGGCCAAGTACCTGCCTGCAAAGGCATGTTGGCCCAGGCAGCAGGGATGCAGGACTCTTGGGGTCAGAAAGCAGTGGTGATACTGGAAACAAAACACCTCACTGAGTGAATGAGCTTCTCCTCATGCACTCCTCACCCTGATTCCCTCCCTGTAGCAATACAGACAGGAGCTCTGCAGGGGGAACTGCGAGCTAAAAGGAGTGTAAAGGGAAGGGCAGTTTCCAACAAGTCCCCTTGGATAGGAAACAGTTTTGGGTGGTGCTGGACAAAGGAATTTGGACTCTGATAGCAATTTAAACCCCACTGTGTCTGTTCTGGCTAAGCTGTGCAATGGTGGGGGTGATGGGAGAAGCCTCACATCCCTGTGGAGAAGGCTCAGCATGACATGGACAGCATCATTCTCCTTCCTGATGTTCCCTCAGCCTGGACTTGCCAGTGCTCCCTTATTGCCAGGTTAAATACTGAAAGGGGACAGGAAAGTTTGTCCAAGAGAGTCAAAGCAAAAGAACTGGGTGAGAAATAGAGTCCAGGGATCTTTAATTTAGGAACCTTTCTTGGTGAGTTCTTGACCCAGTCCAAATGTCCTTGGATAATATGGCAGGGTGGTCTGTGGGTGCCTGCACTAAAACACATTTTATTACAAGGAGGCAGTGGTGTAGAATGATGACTTTTAAAGCTAAATAATGTAGTTCAAGCAGCAGTTGAAATCAAGAACTTCCAGAGATTGGAAAACCTCACTCAGATATTGGAAGGCCTCACTAGGATGAGAGGAAGTTGCCTCAAGTTGCACCAGGGATGGTTTTGATTGGGTATTAGAAAAAAAATTCTTTACTGAAATAGTGGTGAAGCATGAAACAGGCTGCCCAGGGAAGTGATGAGGTCTCCATCCCTGGAAGCATTAAAAAACATGTAGCTGTGACACTCTGGGACATGATTTAGTAGGCACGGTGGTGTTGGGCCGATGGTTGGACTAGGTGATCTTATAGGTCTCTTCCAACCTTTATGATTCTATGAGAACTTGTGCCTCTAGAACATATTCCACCTGCAGGACCACAGTCCAGATGTCAAATAACATCTGGAAGCCAAAATCCACCTTTGCTTTCCTACTACCCAACCTCCAGCCTATCCCGAGTGGCTGGTAAGGGATGAACTTTCCCTGTAGTCTCCCCTTCAGGACTAAGTTCTCCATCCTTTATTGAGCGAGGGTTTTCCTAGACATATGCATATGTTCACAGGGACCAGATGAACAGACACATGCACGCACGACTTCCTCTCATAGGAATCATTCATTGAGGGTGCTAAACCAACAGCCAGGTCAGAGAAAGACATCCTGACCTCTAGGTAAATGCAGTGGGAACAGGGCTCATGGACTGCAAATCTATTGAAAGCTGGACCTGTAGCTGGGCAGCAGAGGAGAAACTTGCCTTGCAAAATCATTTTTTGATTAGACAGAGAGCATCTGCTTCCAAACCCATTCATCTAGTGACTTTCACCTCCATTAAATTCAATCAAAATTTTTAAGAAGAAAACTGCCACAGGATAGCATTAACATGATTAAAGAATGCACTTCCCAGCTCAGCCTTAAATTCTGCAGCTGAATTATGTTGGTGAAACAGCAAGAGTAGTTGTACCCAGCAAAAATGAATCTCCTGTATTCAAAAAGCTGATGAGGGTGCTGTTTCGATCTGCAATAATGTTAGAGTCATCTGAGAAATGAACTAGAAATGTGAGTTTCCAAGCAGCAGAAGTACAGATCGACTGCATATGTAATAATACTCATAAACCAGCAAGTGCCCACTTTTAGTGGAAGCTTGGCCAGCCAGAAATGTCTTGCAAACTGAAATAACGAGAGCAAGACTAAACTGTACCCTAGGCTCTTCCAGGAGTTCTTCAGAAGAGAAAAAGGTGACACGACTTTTCATCAGAAATTGCTAATTTACTGCGGGGAAAGCATTTTGCTGATGGATGGTTTTCTGGGAAGCCTCAATGGAAGCTGGGCAGGGCACATTTTGGCCTTGCTAGGCTGGTTCAGAAATCTGGTTGTGAGCCCATAGCAGGCTGCTTGGTAATGAACAAAGAGGCCAGGTCTGAACCTGATGTTTACTCTGCAGCATGGACCACCTAATTAATTTTCCCTGGGCAAATCGCAGGGCAAACTGTAGAGAGTGCAATCTGTTGAGCTGTGCTTGTCTAGAAAGACTGTGGGGCTTGTGTCAAAGAGACTGGAATAGGCTGCCCGGGGAGGTGGTTGAGTCACCTTCCCTGGAGGTGTTTAAGGCACGGGTGGATGAGGTCTTGAGGGACATGGTTTAGTGTTTGATAGGAATGGTTGGACTAGAAGATCCGATGGGTCCCTTCCAACCTGGTTGTTCTATGATTCTATGAAATGAGAATGAGGCCAGATTTCAAATCACCTAAATCCTCTACAAAGTCAGCACTGTCAAGAAGGTAGAGCAGCCCTGGGCATAGTTTTTGTCTATGCCAGCCAGCTGTCTCCTGGATGATTTCCAGGCACAGTTTGAACTTTTGAATTGGTCAGGAGCCACCACAATAGAATCACAGAATTTGTGGGGCTGGAAGGGACCTTCAGAGATCATCTATTCCAACCTCTTCGAACTGAGCAGGGACATCTTCAGCCACAACAGGTTGCTCATAGGCCCATGCAGGGGGGGGATGTTTCCAGGGTTTTGGCAGTATTATTTTGGATCCTGCCACCCCAATTTAGAAGCCAGGAAGAAGCAGCAAGGCAAGGAAGAGACCCCTGGTCAGGGGGCAAGCCCTGAAGATGCTGAACTTGCTGGTGTAGATGTGGTCAGAGTAAACCTGGAAGCCATGCATCACTCAGATGCATAATCTGTCTGGACTTGAAGTAGATAAAAGCCTTACATTAGCCTTTACTGGGTATTTGCCCTGTGTGCTATTTGTGTGCTATATTCTTCTTGTTGCAGCAAGCTGTTTCATGTAAGTAGAGCAAGTGCTCTATACAAGTTTTATTCTGCTGACCTCTGCCTTCATACCACCGTGTGTACGCCCACTCATGTGGACTTGAGTAGAAAGGCTCAGACTTTTTACCAGCTACCATCATATACATAGCAGACGTCTAATTTGTGGATCACTGACCATATTCCTACAATAACTCAATTGAACAGCAGAGCTCCCGAGTATTTGTCCTTTAAAAAAAAAAAAATCCATTCACTTAAAAAGAAAAATCTATCGTGTACCAATTCCCTAGAGGTTCTGCAGACAAATATATAGATTGACAGTGAATTAACACTAACAGGATCTGTAATTGACTTATAGTTCTATTTAGTCATAAACATTAGCATTAATGGATGTTCATGGGGTACAAGTGCTAAAGAACAGACACTAGAGATGGCCTATGTGTTATTTTTTTCTGTGCTACATTTCTTCCGTGACCCCATGAACCACAATTGATGTCTAATTCCTTGCTTTCTTAAGCATCTTTTGTTAGGTTCTGATGCAATGGTGACTTGAACGATAATTAGAGTGTAAGGGACTCACAAAGCTAATGCCTCTTTAGTGTCTTGCCTGTCCAGACAATATTCAGTAAATGGCCCAATTATATTTCGGAGAGTTTCTGCAAAGGAGGTCTGTGGGGGTATCTCAGTGCTGTGGTGATTAGGACAGAGTGTGTTCAACTGGGAGTCACAGTTCACGTACAGTTCAGGTCAGCAGCAGATAAGGGGGGCTCAGTCCCTGGCCTGACTTTCAGGGGAAGGAATCATTGCACGGCCACAAACAAGCAGTGGGATGATTCTAACTCAGCTTCACTGTGCCCTACACCATCGCCCACTTCAGGGATGATCTGAGTCACAGGCTGAAGGTGTCTATTCCCTTCCCTCGCCCGTAATAAGAGTTGATCTTGACCGTCTCTTATAAATGTGTGAAATGATGCTAGGAGGCATCTAGGGCTCTGGGGTTTAATTTCTTTAGTTCTGTGAAAAACAGCAGAGAAGGACCTCTTTCCTTCACCTGTAATATGTCCTGCCCACATATACTGTCAGTGGTTTGGAAAAGGCAAATGCCCTTTACAGCATCTGGAATGCTCAGGGCTCTCACCTCTCATAGCTGGAGTGATGACAGTAGTTGCACAGCCCTGGAGAGAATTTATCTGGCCAGATACGAATGTGTCACCTATAGCCATCTACATCTACTAAATAATCTTTCTATCAGTGGGGAGAAAAGAACTTCAGACAAGCGATTCATTGAGAGTGTTTTAACCACTTATTTTAAATCTAGATAAATCCATGCATGAGTGCTACTTGCTCCCCATTAAGTAATAGCAAGTCCAAGGTGTTTAGATTACAGGGAGATACATGGCTCTGAGACCTGATAGTTGCCTACGTAGAATCATCGAATCACCAGGTTGGAAAAGACCCATTGGATCTTTGAGTCCAACCATAACATCTAACATAACCTGTAAAAGTGAGTCCAGAGGAGGCCACAAAGAGAGCCAGAGCACCTTCCATGCAAGGACAGACTGAGACAGTTGAGGTTGTTCAGTCTAGAATAGAGAGGGCTCCAGGGAGACCTTAGAGCAGCCTTCCAGGACTTAAAGAGAGCTTAAAGGAAAGCTGGGAAGGGACTCTTTATAAAGGAGTGCAGGGATAGGACAAGGAGGAATGGTTTTAAGCTGAAAGAGGGGAGATTTGCATGAGATATTACAAGAAATTTTTTCCTGTGAGGCTGGTGAAGCACTGGCCTGGGTTGCCCAGAGAAGTGGTGGCTGCACCATCCCTGTAAGTGCTCAAGACCAGGTTGGATGAAGCTTTGAGAAACCTGATTCAGTGGAAGGTGTCCCTACCCGTGGCGCGAGTTTGGAAATAGGTGACCTTTAAGGTGTCTTCTGACATAAACCATTCTACGACCTAAGTATCCAGCATTGTTTTAGATACCTCAGGACAACCCCCAGGCATCCCACCACCCCTGCCTCAATCCATACCCCAGTGCCAGTGATGTGAATGCAATGGGGGCCTGACATTTGCACTGGAAAGATATAGGGAAGATGATCAGTCTGGAGATGAACTCACCCCTCACACCCTCACTTGGTCTGTGTATGGGTGCTAGAACCGTGCAGAAATGACAAAAGATCTTGCCTCCTTTTACAAGTTCTTGCATCCTTTTACTGTTGCTGATGTGGCTACCAAACTGCAAAGGAAGACCCATGGAATAGAACTTATCAAGGCAAAGGTCACAAACCAGTAAAGCCTGATCAAGTCCTCAGACTGTTCAAAATATCTGAACGGAAGTGGGTAGATGATGATGTGATTGCAGTCTGTAGCGGCTGAGGTTACAGGCCCTTCTGCCTCTCAGACAAAGGTCTCCTAGTGGACAGGGGTCAAAGCTAAATACATTTCAGTTCAAAGTTCTTAGCAACTATACGAAACTACTATTTTACCTTATCTTAATATCTAAGCGAGTGATCCACTCTCCATCCCTGTGATGGATTCTCCATCACTGAAGTATTGCTAACACGATAAGTGGTTTTTTCCCTGGGGGATCTTATTGGTTTCAACAGGAAGACATCCTGGGATGCCCCAGAACAAAGCAGCAGAAAGGCGTTTCTGCACTTACAGTCTCTTAAATTCACTTCTGAGGAGTACTTTGATGTGCAACTAGTAAGAATTATAACATCTTTCCGTGTCCCATGGTTTTATAGGGCTTTCATCATTTTGTCATTTTATGATATGGGCAGACAAGTGAATACGTTCAGGCTGTGGTGGCTTAATTTCTTAATCTGTTAAAAAACATTCCTCCTGTTGCAAGGACCTGGAATGCTGATGATGTGACATATCTCCTGCTTTCTTCCTCTGGGTGGTAGCTCTTGGTGCCTTAAACAGAAGCGATTTCGTTTGCAGCAAGTGGGTCCAGCGTTACTGGTGAGTGAAGCTGTGGGGAGCAGAACATCTCTGGATCCAGCTGAACACAAAAACCTCTTGTGTGCTTGGACTTAGAGTGGGGGAATGGGTGTGATGACTCAGAGGAGCAGCTTCTCATTCAATTACAGTGAGTCAACACAGCTTTAAGGGAAAGCCATGACTCATGGGCAAATGTAAATTCTTTGAAGGAGTCGACTAGCAGTGGATGATCCAGCTGATACAGTGTGCTGAGATTTCCAAAACTCTTCTAACAAGATTTCTACCAAAGGTTCATGGAGAAACTGAACTGGCATGAAGTAGAAGGGATTTGGTTTGAAAGGGAGGCAACACAGAGGAAGGATGTGAGCAGAGAAAGGGCCCACAAAGGGAGCCTGTGCAAGGAATTGTGATGCTCAAGGAGGATGAGTGCTGAGATGGCTGAGTTGGCCAATGCCGTAGCATTGTTCAGAGGGGTCAGAATTAAAACTGGCCATGCAGAGGTGCAGTATGGTCTCATTATTTTGAGTGACTGAAAGTTAAACAGCAAATGCAATTCATTGTTGTTAAAGGAAAAGTAATGAAAACAGGGAGAAGCTACTTCAGCTGTGCGCATGTGCTGATAGGCTCTAAATTAGCTATTACCATGTAAGAAGACCTTGGGATAACTGTGGATATTCCTTCATAAGCATCAGCACAAGGATCTGTGGAGGTCAAAAAGGTAACGAGAGCATTATGAATTATTAGGAAAGAAACAGGTAGCAGAGCAAATGTGCGTTACGCCAGGGCACTATTCTTGGGAGCCCACATCTTGTGTGCTTGTGCAATTCCCATACACCCTACCTGAGAAAGAAGACAGTAGTTTTGGAAAAGGTGAAGAGCAGAGTAAGAAGGATGAACAGGGACACAGAATGGTTTCTGGCAGAAAGGGGAATAAAAGAGCAAGACTCTGAGTCTTGAAAAAGAGATGTCTGGTGGGGATTTGACACAGGCTGCTGAAGTCAGGAACAGCAAGGAGAGGACAGTCAGAACCGTCTTCTTGTCCTCACTGTTGAAAATATTATGAAAGCAGGGATGTCAGATGGACATATCAGGCAGCAGACTTAAAACAAAGAGAAGCAAGATTCTTTTCCTTCAATTAAGCTATGGAAGTCTCTGACCAGGATGTTGTGGGTATTCATCCTAAGGGATAAATGGATTCAAAAAGCAATTAGATAACTTCCTGGATGAGGATCTCTCTAAGACTATTAACCACTGTGATATAAATGCAACTCTGTAAATACTTGCCCTGTTTCTCACTCTTCTTCTCTGAGTACTTGCTACCGATGACTGTCAGAGACATGAATCTGGGCCACATGGGTCAATGGACACATGTGTTATAGCCACCCTTAAGTCTGTGCAACCATAGTTACTAGTGGACCTTGCTGACTCCTTCATGGTTGGAGTAGAGTGGTCTTATTCTGCTATTTTCCAGCAAAGATAGAGTAGCTGAAGGCTCTCACCTGAGATCTTAAAGTGTTCCCGTGAATGGAGTCCAGGTACTCTGTGTTATCTAGTTCATTTTTGATAGTCACATGCTAAAAATAGCCATAGCCTCCTTCCTTTCACCCTTCTCTAAAGACTGCTTGTTTGCAGTGAAATAACTGAAGAAATCAGCTGTTTGCAAAGGCCTTTCCTTTCTGCAGCCAGGGCAGTTCTAATGGAAAATGTTGTTATTCACATGCTGATTCTCCCCAATTTGCAACAGACATTATCAACATGAAAATGAAACCAGACATAACTTGGAAGGACCTTATATCCACCTAACAAGTATCAGATGGGTTGTTCTCCCTCCCCTAAAGCTTCTCCCACCAAAGAAGATTTATGTAGTTAAACATGTTTGTTCTGATTAATTACCATGTTACAGATGCAAATACAAATACAAAATGAAGACAATTACACCCTTGATTCAAAGTCCAATAATGTCAGCAGAATGACTCCTCATGTTCAACAAAAGGACTTGGCCATGCTGGAAAGGATGAAACTTTTGATCAGCTTCAGTGAACAAAGTCCCTGTTAGTCAGTGACAGTTTTTGTATAACCCAGAACTACATACGAGAAAATATATCATTACTCTCGAACTCTCCTAATGGGAGGATTAACATGTGGAAGGCATGAGTTCAGATCTCATTTGATGTGGTTGCTTTTCACTTGCCCTCCAGTTGCGAAGAAACAGCCAGCAGATGCCAAGATGCTATTTTTAGAGGGTTTTTTCTGTTCAAAAACTTGACACTGAGACTGAAAATCATGAGCAGCTATCTAGTGTGTGTTGCTGACCAGAAGTATTTCACCACCAGGACATAGGAAGCTCAAAGCAGCACTTAATAAGTTCTTGGATCTTCAGAGTCATTAACCTGCACATTCATTAAATTATTGCTACTGGAAACATCACAGAGCTGAGATAATTATACTAGTGCTAAAAAACTCACTCCTCCCCCACCCTCTCCTACACAAGGATAGAAACCATTGGGCTAATGTTTTTGAGAGCTTAAGGTGGATACAGGGATATTCAGAAGTGTTCAAGAACTGAGGTTTTCTTTTTTTTTTTTTTTTTTGTATCTTTAGCCTTGTAAAAAACAGGCTACTGATTCATCTGAGCTGCTGATATAATTATGTGAGTGAGATTATCACATGGAGAGCATGATTTAGCCCACTTTGTGATAAAATTATCAAGTTAAATAGCTGAAGTTAGGAGAAACATCATGTTAGAAGTTGCATTCATGAAGCAGGCAAACTCGGCCCCTGTGGAAAGTGATCTGAATCAGGATGTAGGTCTCAGGGCGTGTGATTAGAGAAATGGATTTGCCGCTGCCGCCTGAGTTTCCACAGCATTGCCCAACTCACTCTCTGCTGAGGTTTTAAATCACTTTTCTTAGCTTACAGTCCCCCAAGCCCTGCAGACAGCTCTCCCTTCCCTCACCAACTGGGCAGAGAACAAAATAAGCCATGGTTAAAGGCAAACGGGGAAAAGTAGATATGATTTGAAAAGAAAATCAAATGATGCATAGTCTTAGAAGGGATTTCTGGTTCTGCCATTGCCTTGTGCAAATCACATCCCTTTTCTGCTGTGATTTTCTCAGCTATCAAATACAATAAGACTTACCCCCACCCAAGGATAGTCGCAAGGTATTAGGAATTAACTGGTTTTAATCGTAGTGGGTGAAAGGTCCTTCATAAGAGTGCACAGCCTCCAAACCGGACACTCTGAACCTGATCTGCCCTGATGGTGTGCAGGGGCTCTGCTAATGCTGAAAACCTCTTGTTACTGGGAAATGCCAGCACGATACATCCCAACATATCATTGATGAGGGACTGTCAGCTGTGACTGCGTCACTGGCTTGCGAACGGCTCCCACTCTCTCAACTTCATTTATTTTCTTTGTGTAGGAGGCTCGAAGCGCCTTTCGCTACCAGGATAATATGTTTGGTCTGTTCCTGCCCTGAGGGAATTAGCAGTAAAAGTCCCAGTAATTTAATTGTGCCTACAGCTGGGCTGTTCATTCATTCAAACAGGATGCCATCGCCAAGAACACTGATAACACATGGATCCAAGGTCACTGCAAGGTCATTTGTGTGATTCACTCAAATCCTTGGTTGAAAAAGACTTGGGAAACATCTTCAGATCCTGAGTCTGAAGAGGGTCCAGCAGCACTAACTGAGATGCAGACAGTAACATCGTGGCAGTGCAAACAGTATTGAATTTACAGCATGACTTGATCTTAAAGGTTTTTTTTCCAATCTGAATGATTCTAAGGTTTCCTGATTGCTGAAGTAACATTTGCTCTGTATTTATCTTAATTTTTCCCTTCGCTATGCATGGCGAATCAAGTTGAAAAGTAGATAAAAGATAAACAAATGGGTCTGGCCCCTCCACCTAATGAAACGAGTAGGAATTCTGCCATAAACTTTAGTGAGTGCTGATGAGTTGCACAAGGGACTACAGCCACTTCCTCACTCATTAATTAATGTGCGTTAGCTCAGGGTAGCTGCTGGCGGAAGGGGGTTCATACATTAATGACAAAGACATTTCCCAAAGTAACATACAAGAAAGGAAGGACAGCATTTCCCAGGAAAGCTGACTGTCTCAGGAAATGGGTTTGTATTGAATTTCTTATTTGTCACATAACATGCTGGAGATAGGAGAGAGAAAAGATCCAAACCCACTGTGGAGGAAACTGTTTTATTTAAAGAAGGGGCTGCACAGCACTTAAGCTGTACATAAACATCAGAAAAGTGTTGTATCTGAATCTTATGATGGTTTCTCATCTCTCTTGACCTGTGTTCAGAGCCTGTACACGGAGATTGTAGAGACAACTGGGCATACTCTCTGTGTTCAAGCTACAGCAGCCAACAGAAGGAAAGGATGCTTCTCTTTGCAAGGTGGCTGCAATGGGCATTTGAAGTCTTGCATACACTGGGTGAATGAAGGCTGTCCTTGCAGCAGGAGGGGAGCTTTCAGTGCAGTTAACGTGGTTACAAGAAGGATTTGTCAGGATTAATGTTTATCTTTTGTCCGGTTACTGCTCCTAAAATTAGTGGTGGCAGGTACCCAGCAACTGCGTGCCCCAGTTTTGCAGAGTAGTCAAGGACTGAATAAACAGTCGGAGCAGATGTCCCTTTTCACTCTTGGATGTTGTCTCTCAGTGACAGGATTCAGGTATCCTCCTTGGGCCACAGGAATGCATGGAAAAAAAGGCTGAGAAGGACAGGGCATTGTGCTCTGATCCAGAGCTTGTGACTGATCTCCTCCTTTTACCTTCTCTCTCTGTTCATTCTGCAAGGATCTCAGGGCTGAGCTGTGAAATTTTGAGTCCAAAATTTCCTTACTTCCTCAAATCCTCACATACTTGGGGTAGACTTTGGTTTTCCCAATCAGCCTGTGGGATGCAGATGCTACGATTCAACTGAGCTTTGATTCTACTATAACATCTTCCTTATCCCACAGGTGGACAGCGGGGGACCTCTGGTTTGCAGCTACTGGAATACCATGAGGTGGTTTCAGGTTGGCATCGTCATGTGGGGACAAGATTGCAGAGAAAAACCAAACCATGAGATCTTAATCTCTGTTTACAACTACCGTGACTGGATTGAAAATGAGACAGCTCTGAGGGGGAAACCTTTCTTCTTTGAAGGTGTGGATAACAGTCCAAGAGCCTATTTGGTTTTTTCTAGGGCTGAGACACAGCTGGTGGTTTTTGAGTATTGTCTCATTTTATTTATCTCTTTAATTGCAATTAGATTACTCTAGGGAATATTTTTCAAAGCATAATAAAGTCAGAACTACTGTCTCATTTCTTTTTTTGCTGCTGACCCTTAAAGTCATGTCTCAGGTCAACCCACTCATTCTCACTGATGTAGGCACAGATGTCAAAATGCCACAGTGAGATGATAGGGCAGTGATGGAGAGGACAAAGAGAAGAAATGAGAGATCAAGGACAGAGACAAGAGAGGTCATAATACTCTGAAAACCACAGATTTTCCACACTAGTGGGTCACATCAGGCCTGGTCATTTGGTAAGCTAAGATGCAAAGTCAGGAAGTGGCATCTGAAGCAGCTGCTCTCCTTGAAGAGCTGAAACCCTAAGAAAGGTCTTAGCTTGTTTAGTTGCATATTACCTTAGCTGTTGTTAGAATAGCTCTGGGTTAATGTATCTTACAGCGAATTATTAGCTGGACTAACATATCTTCTACCTTGCAGCTGGCCCAAGATAAGAGTATCTATAGGTACCACAGTGGTTGCCCATGTG
The DNA here is from genome assembly GCA_033558105.1 of Coccyzus lansbergi. Classification (NCBI taxonomy): domain Eukaryota; kingdom Metazoa; phylum Chordata; class Aves; order Cuculiformes; family Coccyzidae; genus Coccyzus; species Coccyzus lansbergi. The sequence goes on along the minus strand of JAUMJK010000685.1, from coordinate 533,515 downwards.
ATATGTCAAGCTTCTGGGACATGACTGCACGTTAAATTCAGTATCTCCTTAAGCTAGAAAACAGGCACGAAATCTTTTGGCCAGTGTCAGAAGGTGCAGCATCATACTGCTAACCTGGATTGTAAATGCTGGATTTTTTGTTGTTAAGGGCAAGAGAGAAAAATCTGGCTAGCTGAAGAGATCTGTTTCTAAGCTATCCATAATATGCTCTCTATAGAAATCTCTTGGCTTGGTAATTAGCAAAAATGTAGCCCTTGCAAGTAAATGTTAAAGCAGAAGCAAATAGCACTTTTTTTCTCTGCCTTTAAGGCCTGCTATATGTCTTGCTCAGAGATCCATATCCCAGCTGCGACTGAGCTGGTTTTCCATGCAATGCTTCGTCCTTCATTGCTTCTCCAGCATCAAAGTGCATTGCAAAACACTTTCTTGCCTTCACAAAGAGGTTGTTTTCCTTGGAAGTGGTGTGGAAGGAAGAAAACAGCAAGATCTCCTTCATATTCCACCTTTGGAACAGCATAAAAGCACCTGTAATTTGCAGCACTGTCAAAACTCCGTGAATGTACAATGGGACAGAACCTCACAAATTGGTTTTAATTACCTTGGTATTTTCTGGCTAGCTTGTGGAGAAGCCTTGTAAATGAGAATTAATTCATCTACCTGAAGCTAATGTAAACCCATCTTGGCATAAAAGTCAGACTTTATTTTCTGTGTTATCTGAGCAGAAAATAATGCTTAATTATTATTAGTTCTGAGTAATGCTTATGAAAATTGCTCCACATTAATTTCACATGGCTGACTGGCTAATGGATGCATAAGGGTCTTGTAACCCTTTGCAAAAAGACTAATAAAAGCTAAAAACAAGGGGAATATATTACTTTAGGAGCTATTAGTAGCAGACAGTGTCTGCTGGCATTAATACCTATATTTATTTTCCTTTCTATTAATAATATATCAACAAATTCTAGAAGCTGTGGCAGGGGCTGGACATCAGGAAATATTTCCTAATGCTGCAATTTATTCAGCAACAGAATTGTTTCCCCCAAAGGAAATGAGAGATGTCCTCCTGCTTGAATTATTTTAATGTGGGGATTGTTTGAAGTACTCTTGTCTACAGCACATGGTATGGAAAAAGTCTGCACTTACAGGGAAGTGCAAAAGGACCCAGCAGGTCTTTTCCGTCAGTACCATTTGCAAAGTGATAATGGTCTGTGTTAAATCGAAGTGATGCTACAAAGTGGTTACAGCAGGGCACTGCTGCTATGGGTTTTAATCCATTCCGATGCTCATTTACTCAATGGCCTTAGGGAAAGAAAGTTCGTGCCTTGTGCCTCAGTTTCCCTACTTGCAAACTGAGATAATGAAAGTTCTGCGTGGAAATATCCGTTCTGCAAATTAAGGCCAGCTATGTAGAAGCAGAGTAATAAAAAGGGCAAAGAGAATTCATTAAAGTGAATTTGATTTTGCGACACTGTTCTGTAATTTGGGTGAGAAACAGAGTGTTTAATATTTCTGTGCTCTAAGCATGTATAATGGAGAAAAAACATGGATCTGTTAGAGCGAGTCCAGAGGAGGCCACAAAGATGATTTGAGGGCTGGAGCATCTCCCATATGAGGCCAGGCTGAGAGAGTTGGGCTTGTTCAGCCTAGAAAAGGCTTCTAGGAGATCTTCTAGCAGCTTTCCTGTACTTAAGGGGGATGGTCTAAAGGAAGCTGAGGAGGGGATCTTTATAACTGAGTGCAAGGGTAGGTTGAGGGGGAATGGTTTTAAGCTGAAAGTAGGGAGATTTAGATTAGATCATGGGAAAAATGTTTTCCTGTGAGGGAAGTGAGGTCCTGGCCCAGGCTGCCCAGAGAACTGGTGGCTGTCCCATCCCTGGAGGTGTTCAAGGCCAGGCTGGATGGGGCTTGGAGCAGCCTGATCCAGTGGGAGGTGACCCTGCCCATGGCAGGGGTGATGAAACTGGTTGATCCTTAAGGTCCCTTCCAACCCAACCCATTCTATGATTCTATGGCAACCTGTTGGTATTGCATTTTGTTTCAAAGGCTTTTATGTTTTGATACATCACTCTTGATAATGTATTTGATAGGAATATATTGGAGTCACACAAAAATAATATTCCAGTTTTGTTATATATCATGCTTTCAATTGATTTTCTTTATAATATTGGTGTTCTATGTTTCTTTTGGATTGTATTCTGTATTTGTGGGGTTAGATCATCTGAGTGAAAAGTTTACAAATGGAACTACCTCAACTTTTATGCTTCAGGCTACAGCTTGGGATGTTCAATTTTTACCTTAATTTGCAGCTCACTTCCTTCTCTCTTTCCAGATACCTCCTCCTCATATCCAGTCAGCCCAATAGAGAGTATTAAGCAATCTTGACAAAAGAAATGCGTCTCTTGCAATATCCTTTGCTCAGTGAACAGAGCTGGCCAATATAAAATAAGAGACTACCGTATGAAGCATGATGATGTAAAGCAGTGCGCCGAAATACAGATTTTATTCTCAGCATTACAGCTTTAGTAGCAAATACCAGAAGGTATTAGGCGATGGAAATGCTTAGGAATCCATGGAAACATCCATAAGAAGATTCAGGGAACAAAAATATGAAAATAGGAGACATACAAGAGGTAGTCAGACCTCACTTGCATGTTTTGCTAAGGAGATAAAAACAAAACCTTACCTGGAGGTGTTTAAGGCACAGGTAGATGAGGTCCTGAGGGACATGGTTTAGTGTTTGATAGGAATGGTTGGCTCGATGATCTGGTGGCTCTCTTCCAACCTGGTGATTCTATGATTCTATGATTCTATGAAAAGCACCTCCCATGAGCAACAAAGGCAGCAAGTTAAAAGGCAATATACCAAAATAATTCTGTCTTAGTTCTGCAGAAATTAAGGGGTCTGTATATATGTGTGTGTTTCTCTGCCTGCCCCATCCCAACTGGATAGAATGCTTTGCATTGGAAGGGAACTTTAAAGGTCTGATCCACCCCCACTTGCAGAAGCAGGGACATTTTTAACCAGATCAGGTTGCTCAGAGCTCCATTCAACCTGACCTTAATATTACCAGGGATGGGGTTTCTACCACTTCCCTGGGCAACCTGTGCCAGGCAACCTGTAAAAAAATTCCTCCTTATATCCAGCCTAAATCTACCTTCTTGTAGTTTAAAACCATGACTCCTTCTCACGTCACAATAGGAATTCTTGCATGCAAGCTTGAGCAAAGAGATAGAAGGTTTGAAGGTGATGGCGTTAGTGTAACTTTGGCAGCAAGAGCTCCAGGTTAGTAGGAGAGTCATATGGCTCCACCACAGAAAAGGAAGGTTGGAAGTCCATAAATCCAAGGTCACAGATAACTACTGTTATAGAAATCCAAACTTTACTCAGCGTAATGATCCCAGATCTCTCTCCCCAAGCTCCTCCTCTGAGTATCATTTTAGAGGGACTGAGGTTTCACATTTTCTCTGTCCCCAGCCTGTGCTTCCTTTCAGTAGTAAGCACAATGAAAAGCATAGGGTTGTCTTCTCTTGTTCTGTTTAGTATTCTGGTCACCTCTGTCCCTCTGAGGAGAAGGCAGATGGTACATGTGGCTGTGACCAGGGCCATTGGCATCCAGTTGTCATTTCATATACAATGCATGGAGTGCTCTGACTTTCTCTACGTGCCTTTAACTGTCTGACTTCAATGCAAGCAAGATGTCAGAGAGTTTATTTCTCTCTTGTATTCTTTGATGCCTAGCAGGTGATTAGTGAAAAAGCACCCGTGGATGTGGTAAACATTAGTTAGCTCTTTAATTTTGTCTTTTGTTGATAGCGAAGTAGAGCTGCAGAGCATCAAGTACCCATTCCCGCATTTCCCTGTGACTTCCCAACTTGCCGGAAAAGCCACTTTTCACAATAAGGACTCAGTTTATCCTTCTGCAAGAAGAATAATTAAAAGTCAGGGACATTGCACCAATGGCAATAGTGATTTATCACTGTTGTTAACTGAAGTGAATGTAGCTCTGGAATAGAAAACACTACTGACAGTATTGAACTTCATTTGTTGAACAACTACTGAACGCTTGGGTGTTAAGCTGAAGATATACTTTAAGTAGGTGGATTGTGGTATGGAGGAGAACTTGGCTTCGGGATGAATACAGAATGGAGGCTGGCAGCCCTTGACGTGCCTAACCAAACTGCTGACGTCCCTAAATTCACCACAGAAGTACAACCACGCTTTTCCCTGCTATGTGGGAAATCTCAAGCATGATGGGTCTGTGTTGAGCAGTGCCCACCCTTTGCGTAGTGGTTACACTTGCTGACCTAGAAGAAACGCATATTCTGCTCAAAGGATTTTTCATTGTTGCCATTTTTGCTCTTTGAGCTTTTCATTGCCAGAGAAACCCTTCTGGTTTTGGCTTCTCTGGCAGCCCTGTGACAGCCCACACTGCTGATCATGAGCAGCTTTTGTGAGTCATGCTTGTACTGCCCATGTATTTTAAGAGCAGCAGCCTGGCCACCTCTGGGCAGATCATACTTCTTTGCTGTTCTGACATTGGTGTGTACCGCTCCGGGTAGTTATTAGGGCTTGCAAAATCAACCAGCTGGCAGCAACTGAATTTACAACATCCTGCAGCATCATGAAACATCCTCTGACTGCATATTTTCATTTATCTGTGTTCAAAAGTATCTGCCTTCTATATCCTTTTCTGAGATGTGTCTTGTGCTTGCTAATACTTTTCGTATTCACAACTGGTTGCTTTCTCAGTGTCTCATCGTGACTCACTGCTTCAAGAACTCTTTAATATGCAATTCACTTTGTTCCCACAGCCCAGACCACTAAATGATTTAGGGTGTCATTGCAGAGAAAAGAGCTGCATTTGGCTCCTCTGCTAGGAAGGGTGGGCTTCAAGACACCACCAGAAAGTAAAATGTTCTTCTTCCTCAAGGTTTTTGAATTTATGTCTTAACACTAACTCTGCAGACATTAATCATCTCCAGAACTAACCCATGTACCTGCAGATTAGGGAAATTGGAGGGGAAAGGATGATACGATGGCTTAGGCACTGAATGCAGACAGATAAATGGAGCGTAATTCTGCAGCAACCCTGTGAGGCCCTAGAGGAGCTGTGTAGGGTTGCATATGAAGAACAGTAGCTCCTGAATACTGAGACAATCAGTTGTGAGCCACCTGAAATTCCTTTGGAGAGCTATTGGGAGAAGAAAGCTTTGCTCTTTGTCCTCTGTCCTTTGAACACAATGGGAGATAATTTGAATGGGTTTCTGTCTCGGGAATGAATTTTCTCACCACCAAGGTGAAAATCATTGTTTTGGTCTAGAATGCATAAGGATTTGGATAAAATGTAGGAAAGGGAGAGTTTTCACTGAAGAATGTCATCTTAAGCAAAAATTTTGGGAGCAACCTCGGTCTGAAGAGAATCATGGATCTACATGTTCCTTTACTTCAAGGTGCACTAATAATTTGCCCTCTTTTGCAACTTACTGGCCAGAGATTCAAGATAAAAGTGATGCTTAAAGATATTTGGGAAGACAGATGCCATAACTCCAAATATCCCTCCTTCTTTCCCCAAGACTTTATTGTTGAACTTGATGACACACGGCATGGAACATTCCTGTGGTCAGCTGTTCTACCTCTGCTCCTTCCCACCTACTTGTGCATTCCAAGCCTACTCACTGGTGAGGCAGCAAGAGAAACAGAGAATGCCTTCTGCAAGCAACTGCTCAACAATGACTAAATCCTGCTGTGTTATTGATACTGTTCTGGTCACAAATCTTAGACACAACATCCTATGGGCTGGAATGAGAGAGCTAACTTCATCCCAACCAGACCCAGTATGCAGTGTATGATGTGTATGATCAAGATGCAGATGCTCAGCAAGGTGGTAACCCACAAATAGAGGGTTTTGCACAAGCTCTTTGGTTGTGTGAACAAAGCCAGCCTAGCCACATCCCTGTCAGGAGAGGTGAAGCCTGAACAGGCAGTGGCACTGGGGAAAAACCTTTGCAAGCTCTGGTTCTAAGCTGCAGGGCACCTGGGCTCTCTTGGAGACTCCTCCCTCCCCAGGTGTTGCTGCTTTGCCCTCTCCAAGGGATCCCTTTTTCTTCCCGAGGGGTACCAACAGCCTCTAGCTGTGCCCGGCTGGGCTGTGGGTGAGGGATGCATCTCCTGGCATCACTGCTGCCCTGGCATCACCGGTGAGTCCCCATGGCACATTCTGCATCCCACCGGAGTGTGGTGGCAGGGGGGGAAGAAAGGCTGGGGGGCCTGGTGGCCCCCCAGCCAGGTAGGCAGGTAGGGATGATTGGGAGGGTTAGTGGCTGCTCCAATCTCACCTCTCAGCAGGGCTGACCCCTCTGTGTGCCCTTGGGCTGGGAGGAGTTATCATTCTGGGGTGGGTGATGGGTCAGTGGTGGGACAGAAGCCCTTTGGATTGGGGCTCCTTGCTTGGTGAACTGGGGGTCCCCGTTGTGTGCCTGCTGAGGGACATGGGTTAGTAATTGACAGGGATGTTTGGACTCTATGATCCAGTGGGTCTCTTCCAACCTGCTGATTCTATGATTCTATGATCAAGTGTATGATCAAGATCTGCCTCTTTCTGATACTGGATTTGCAGCCAACAAAGAACAATAAAAGATCAGAAGAGATCCTTCTAGAAGTTATGCTAAAGTACGTGAACAACAGGGAGCCGATTTGAGAGAGCCAGGCTTTACCAAGGGCAAGTCCTACCTGATCAACCTAGTGGCTTTTTATGATGGTGTGACCCCATCAATGGACAAAAACAATGGATGTTTGGACTTCCTCCTATTTGGACTTCTGTAAAGTGACACAGTCCCCTACAATATCCTTCTCTCTGAATTGGAGAGTTATGGATTTGGTGAGTGGGCTGTTTGGTGGATAAGGAATCGGTTGAACGGTTGTATTCAGAGAGTAGTGTTTATCAGCTCGATGTCCCGATGGAGATTTGTGACAAGGACAAGTGGTGTCCTTCAGGGGTTCATACTGGGGACAGTGCTGTTTAATATTTTCATTGATGGTATAGACAGCAAGGTGTAGTGCACTGCTAGCAAGTTTACAGGTGACTTCAAGCTGAGTGGAGCAGTTGTCACACCAGAAGGATGGGAAGACATCCAGAGGAACTTGGACAAGCTGGAGAAGTGGGTCTCTGTCAACATCATGAGGTTCAACAAGACCAAGTGCAAGGTCCTACACCTGGATTGGAGCAATCCTGGGCTTCAATACAGGTTGGGGGATGATATGATTGACAGCAACCCTGCGGAGCAGGACCTGGGGGGGTGCTGATTGATGAGAAGCTCGACATCAGCCAGCAATGTGCGCTTGCAGCCCAGAAAGACAACCACATTCTGGGCCACATCAAAAGTGTGGCCAGCAGGTTCAGAGTTCTTGTACACACTCAATCCTTTTTTGATTTATTCATGCAACTCCATAGCTTGTACATCACTCCCTCCTCCAAACTCTGCTTCTTTTCCAGCTCTTCTGCCAATGATTCCTGCTCTGCAGCCATCCCAAACATCCTCCTACCAGCCTGGCAGGCTTACTTGAGTCATGAAGCCATTATTCAAATCCTCAAATGGGCTAAAAAAAAAAAAATATCTTTTGGTGTTTTGTTTTTCCCACCATGTTTAGAGGCACATTGAGTCACTGTTGAAAAGGGCCTTGACCAACCTGCTGCCTGCTGTTATGAGAAGGGATTGCATCACAAACTTTTCAATACCACCTACATTCCTGCTTGGCTGCCAGGATTTCAAAACAATCACTGCACAACTACAGGCTAACGATACAGTAAAGAAAAGGGAATGATACCATCCTACTGTGATGTTGTGGAGAACCACAGAACTGTTCTTTAATAAAGGTAAATAGTTTTTCGCCTTGCTGCATAATGAGCCTATAATGATTTCAGCAGGAGAAATCCCAATTAGAAAGAGGTAGAAAAGGGACATCCTATAGTGGGAGCATGTTGGAAACCCTGAGAGCCTTTCTTGTTGTGCTTTGTGGTTAAACTAAGGCTTTTTACAAGTAAAAACCCACTGTATATTAGCCAAGCACAATGCTGCAAAGCAAAATTCAAGCCTTCTTAGCCCTTTTTTCACCTACTACAGTCTGGTGAGAAGAACATCACCTTCCACCCCAGCTATGATCTGGAACACTAGTGTGTAGGTTGTTTGGTGGTGGGAGTCTTTGTGGGAGCTGTTCTGCTTCATATAGATGACTATTTGCAAGGATAAAATGTCAAGAAACTGACATATTCCTAATACAATTTTAAAAGAAATTTGGAAAATCCTAAGATAGCTGCAGCAGTGAAGGGGGAGCAAAGACCTCTTCTCATGAAACCTGAACCAGACCCCAAAGAGGATTGTAGGAAGAACAGACTTGCATTGTACCACTTGCAGGTGTGTTCTGTCTCTAAGCAATGATAGAGCGTTTCAGTCATCTCCAGGCTGTTAAGAGCACACCATGTTACCCTTCCCCTTCCCCAAATAATAAAGAAATAAACAATTATTCTGTTATTAGCTTATTTAGATTTTAAAAACTGCACCATAGTGCCCGAGCAATGAAGACTGTGGCTCACTTGAGATATCAACCTTCTGCTTTACTATTTAAACAGAAGTTGATTTATTTTAAAGGCTGAGCTTAGCTGTGAGTGTTAAGCGTAAAAACAACTAAGGATGCTGCTGGCTATCTTATGCAAATTGCAGTTTAGAGGAAGAACTCTGTTGCTTCCTCCCTGCCTCCCTCCACCCTTTTTTTGTGGTTTTTGCCTAAAAACTTTTCTCCTTGTCAGGAAATGAAAAATAAACCTAGGTTTGGTATGTGCTTTATCCAGCAACTTTCTAACACATTAAATACTGAGATATTGCAGTAAAAATAACATTAAATGGGTAGTCTTGCTACAAAATCATAGAGGAAATGGAGTTGTTTATCTTTTTACCTTCTAAATCTTTCTATTTGAAAAAAATATATATACAGATGAGTATACATATAGGTTTACATGGATATGGCAAAGATGTGAAATTACGGTTTAGCTTTTTCAGGCTTGATTGTAATTTAAAAGTATGACCTCTAGATGGCAGGAACTCCCTCTCTTGGTTTTGTTTCCTGCTCATAGATCAATTGATAAATACTCAGCCTTACCTAAGCCTGCAGATCTTATAGCTTAATGTGGCATCATCCAGCTCTAAGCCACCACGAATTTACTTTATGCTTATTGTACTGCAAACCCTGTGCCATAGTGCAACTGTCTGTCCCCTTAGCCAGACAGGTCCAAGTGCTTTTTGGTGACCAGTCATTTAGTGCACGCCTGAGTGACATAAGAATGAGGCAAAGTGCCTAAATATTTCTGGATTGTTTGGATGCATAAGTCGATAAGTTGCATAAGTCGATAAGTTGCATAAGTCCTTCCAGTACTTAAAGGGGTCCTATAGGAAAGCTGGGGAGGGGCTCTTTATCAGGGAGTGGAGGGGTAGAACAAGGGGAAACAGTTTTAAGCTGTAAAAGGGGAGATTTAAATGAGATATTTGGAAGAAATGTTTTTCTGTGTGGGTGGTGAGGCCCTGGATGAGGTTACCCAGAGGAGCAGTGGCTGCCCCATCACTGAAGGTGTTCAGGGCTATGTTGGATGAAGCTACGAGCAACCTGATCCAGTGGGAGGTGTTCCTACCCATGGAGGAGGGGTTGGATCTGGGTGGTCTTTAATGTGCCTTCCAAATCAAACCATTCAATGGTTCTGTGACTATAGTCCAACATTGACCAAATAACCAAAGACAACCCTTGATATTCATTAGTGAGAAGTCCATGATCAAGAAGGAATAAGGTAAGTGAATAAATAAAGTTTGTAGGGCAGAATATGATAGAAGAACAGAAAAATCTCCAGACAGCTTCAGATGATGTCTCCATCCATTCTCTACCAGTGGCTGAGCAAGCAAATATGGAAAGGACTACTAAATGCCTTTTTGAAGGCTGGTTTATTTAGTAAGTCCACTGTTTTGATGACCAGAACGGACCATTATAATTCATATGGTCTTTAAGGTCCATTCCAACCCAAACCATCCTGTGATTGTTTCGCTGTCATCTGAGCATCTCTGTAGATCCAGCTCTTGAGTTTCTTGAAAAACTCTCTACGTCTCTGTAAGCTGCAATTGTGGAACACGTACATTGTGATGATGTGGCTCACTTCAGTTAAGTCCAGTTCCAGCACACAGGCAGGATTTCCCTGGAACATCTGCTTTGGAAAAGACACATTTCCCAAGGCAGATGCTATGTTTGTACCCTGAGGTGTTACAGCCCTCAGAGCCTGAGCTCTTTGGGCTCTTGTGGATGAACACGACACTTACCCATGTTGTGTGATGGGTCACTGCGTGCTGTAAGAAGGAGTCCTCTGCTCAATGGGGAAGACAGGAAAGGGCTACAGCCCAGTGATAGTTGTGGTGCTGCCAAGTACAGTTCATCTCATTGCCCTTTAGATGCCTATGGCTCCTGCTTCTATATCTGATCAGGTCCCCAGGCTCCTAATATTGCCTGTAGAGCCCTAACAAATGATCCCAGCTAGTAATTCACCTCACCCTTTATCAGAAACCTGCTTTTGGTCAGAAGACTTCCTTCATTGACTGTGCTGGCTGGATTTCTATTGATGGTAATGGGAGACTAAACACCTACCTTGGATGTAGACATCTATGCCATAGACATGAGGTGTTTGATTCAGTTTCCCTCACACAGGCACCCAGTGCCATTTGAGATGTTCTGCAGTATCTGAGACATCCACATCCCCTTGTGAGTATGACGTGGGAGATCTCTGTCTTCGGGGCCAGCATGTGGAGGTAAAGTGGTACAGGCTTTGTCATCTCACGTAGCATGAGGTATCTATAGTTAAAGTACTGAATTAAAAAATCAGGTTTCCAATAATGAGCAGACTGGTTGAACAAACTATCTACAATGCTTGTATGGGAGACACAGGCTTAATTCCCAGTTGTGACACTGTGTACACACACTGGAGCTGCAAAAGTCGAGTGTGTTGGAATAGAGTCAGCCCATTCTGTTGCCGCTCAATCTCTTTCTTAGCTCTTCAGTAGAGTAGAGGGTATTTGAAGATGAGTGATATGGCCACTGGACATACTTTATCCCCTCTTTCCATCCGCTCCTGTCTTGTTCAAGCTAAAATCAAGAACAGCAAAAGATGAAAAAGTTAGAATTTTAAATAGTCAGGCACATTTTGCAATTCAGCAGGAAGATGAGTCTGAATTGCCATATTGACTGTAATCATTTCTGCTGTATCAAAGAGGAATTTGTGCAAAACTAAATCAAATCTGTGGATGGCTTCTGAATCAAAGCTGCTTGCACTCATTTCTCTTGTAAGGAAAATTCCACCAACATGTGCAAGTTGTGTGACAGAGCAGAAGAAACCCGAATGAGTTTTTGACTTGTCCCAGCTAAGAGTCTCTGGTGTTGGGCTACTAAAATTCAAAACCCATTAATAAATGAAAATATGATCCTGAAGGAATCAAAGTGCCTTGAGCTGAAGGTGAAGAGAAGTGTGGTGAAGGGACAGAGGGCATCACCCACACCAGGTGAAGCAGAAGAGTTGGATTCCCTGTGGAACCAAGGGCACCCCAAAGGAAAGAGAGCAGTGTCCCTAGAGGGGCTGCAGAGTTTATGAAGTGTTACACTCTTTTCCTCCATCCTAGGTTTTATTGAGGGTGACAAGGAGCAAAAACTGTTGTTTTGAAACCAACATAAACTTATGTCATTCTCTGTTAGAGTTACTGTAGCTCTAACTCAACTGACCATTTCATGCAGGTCCCCTCAAGCAGAGACCTTCATAGTTCTGTAAAGTACCCTGAAAACTTCTTGATTCCTGGCTGAGAAGTTAATAAGGCAACAATGGGGATCATCAGGGGCCAATTAAAAGGCAAAACAAAGTGTAATCCGGACTTGCACTGAAATATCTTCATGCGGCCAGCATAAAGAGCAAGAGCTTAGCTGAAAAGCCAGGACCTGCAAAGAGGGCTTCAGCTCAGCTCCCAAAAACTGCAGGCACGCAAGGGATCTTTGCCTGGATGTTGTTATTTCCTGTGGGTAATGACCCTGTGTGTGAGATATGTGGCCAAGCTGCTACTTTGATCCAGGAGCAAAGAGGGATCCATCCAGTGGTGGTGGTAAAAGACTGGTTGGTGTCCTTGTGTCCTTCCTGGGGAGGTGCCTGCTGAGCCCTGGAGAGGCAAATTGCAGCTCCCTCACCCCACCGTGCAAAATCAGAGCTGGTTAGGTGAGGGATCAGCATAAGCAGGATCAGGCCTTGCATCTCGTACGTGGCTCCGTGGTTTGGCACTTTCATCCCAACAGATGCCTGTCTGGGGATTTGGAGAATATTGCGGAGATGGAGAGAGGAAGGAATAGATTTTCACCTTTTATTCTTTTATCTTGGCAACAATACATGGTGGGAAAAAAAAAAAAGAAGAAGAAGTTGTGAATGGCAGAATTAACAATAATATACCACCCTCCCCCATCCCTCCTCCCTCTCCTTCTGTCGTCCATTCAGGAGACCGACAATAAACAAGGTCATTTGATTCATTCAGCTCAGGGTGTAAACAAAGTCTTACAATAAATTCCTCCCACAAGGGCCCCCCCTTATTCTCTAAGAATAGATGCCCTCCCAGCAAGCTGGGTCCCCATCCCCCCCCTTTGCTTCTCCTCTCCCATCATCCTTGGATCGGCAGCCACGGGTATCCAGTCCTTCTACCACTTCTACCGTCCATGTCCCTGCTCCGGGAGGCCCCGCTTCCTACTTGGTGTGGGAACCTCATCTTCTCCGGGCAACATCTGCACGGATGGCCCCACTTTCTCATGCCGGCAGCAGCACTGCCTCATCGCGCACTCTTGATCCAGAGAGAGAGAGAGAGAGAGAAAATAAACCAAACCTGATCCAACAATAATGGATTTGCATCCCCTTCCTTGGCCCATGGGAAGCAGATCCCAAAAGCCTGTGGTCAGCTTCCTTTTCCCACAGGTTCTGCTGCTGTTGGTGCAACCAGTGGAGAAATAGCTCCGTGTGTGTGCACCACAGAAAGGCTACAGATTGTGCAAGGAGCTGTGTAGAAGGATCAGCCTGAGATGTGGTCCATGGGGTCCAAGAGCCTCTACCTGCACCTGGAGAGGCTACCGGAGTTATAGGGCTTTTCTATATGTTGCTATATGTTTGTTCCTGGAGGATGGATGGTTGTGGGTGATGATAGGATTGTGGCATATATGGGATGAGATGTAGAGTAAGGAGCCTTCTGAAGAGTCTGAGCGCTTTGAAGGCAAATGGCATTAAATGGGTGCTGAGCAAACCATCCCCATCTGGCAAATCCATCCTACTAGTCTCCTGTATCATCTACACCTGCTGGGATGACTCTTATGGGTCTGTAACTTTCTGCCTCAAATGTGGGAATATCTCACATTACAGCTGTTCAGCAGAAGCTTCCCCTACCCTCGCGGTTCCCTCCAGTGCCTTGCAATGGCTTCAGGGTCTGCAGGGAATGGTGGGATGCAGGAATCATAGAATCATAGAACAACCAGGTTGGAAGAGACCCATCGGATCATTGAGTCCAACCATTCCTATCAAACACTAAAACATGTCCCTCAGGACCTCATCTACCCGTGCCTTAAACACCACCAGGAAAGATGAATCAACCACTTCCCTGGGCAGCCTATTCCAATGCCCAGTGACCCTTTCCGTGAAAAACCTCCTCCTAATCTCTAACCTGAATCTCCCCTGGCGGAGCTTGAGGTCATTCCCTCTTGTCCTGTCCCCTGTCACTTGGGAGAAGAGCCCAACTCCCTCCTCTCTACAACCTCCTTTCAGGTAGTTGTAGAGAGTAATGAAGTCAAGGAAGCTAGATTGCAGCATGCACATGACACATAGAAGACTTCATTTCATGCTTTAGTCTAAACAGAGAGAAATTAGCAGTAACTCTCCTAACAAACACATGCATTTTTATTCTCCGTGTCTCAGCAACTTGGATGCATCGCTGGATTTAAGCTCTGGAAAAGCTGCTTCAACTTTTGCTCTCTTGAATCCACCACAAGATTTCTCTTTCACAGAAAGGGTCGTTGGGCATTGGAATAGGCTGCCCAGGGAGGTGGTTGAGTCACCTTCCCTGGAGGTGTTTAAGGCACGGGTGGCTGAGGTCTTGAGGGACTTGGTTTAGTGTTTGATAGAAATGGTTGGACTAGAAGATCCGATGGGTCTCTTCCAACCTGGTTGTTCTATGATTCAAATCATCCGAAACCTCAGAAGAACCTTGGTTTCCTACACAAAAGCACTAAAACAACACTGGGGCAATGCACCTCCATTCCCTGTACCTCAGTTTCCTACTTGTTTTCTCTCAGTGTTCAACTACTCACTTTACTTTAACTGTAGATTTGCAACATCAGGGGTTGTCTCATAATATTTCTGCATCACTTAGTACAATGGAAAACAGCTTATCTATTACAATTTATCTAATACCGCAAGGCTTTCACAATGGTGTCTTGAGCTCTACAATAATAATAAAAATAATAAAAAGGAATGAGTTGTTCTCTCTCAGGGGAGGAAGGCTATTTTCAGAGAAGCTCAAGCGATGCGTACGAACAAATAATTCTAATACAAAGCTTGGTTTTTTTGCAGTTCAGTATTCACAATACCACCAATGTGGCTCTATTTTAATTTTTGTTTTTCTGCTGGGTCCCTTCCACAATTTCTTTCTGGGAGAGGCAGTTTCATATTTCGTAGAATCATTAAGGTTGGAAAAGATAGGAATGGTTGAACTTGATCATCCGGTGGGTCTCTTCCAACCTGGTTATTCTATGATTCTAAGACCTCTAAGATCATCCAGTCCAACTGTCAGCCCAACACCACGGTGCCGACTAAACCATGTCCTGAAGTGCCACTGTTACACGGTTTTTTTAACATCTCCATGGGAGGATGTTCCACCATAGAATCATAGAATCACCAGGTTGGAAGAGACTCGTCGGATCATCGAGTCCAACCATTCCTATCAAACACTAAACTATGTCCCTCAGGACCTCGTCTACTCGTGTCTTAAACACCTCCAGGGAAGGTGAATCAACCACCTCCCTGGGCAGCCTGTTCCAATGCTTTACCATTTTCTGGGAGAGAAAATTCGCTGGAATATAAACAGTGAAAGACTGAACTGTGAGAGGGAGGAAAACTGTGGACCAAACCATTAGGTAAATGTACTGCAAGAAAACTCAGGCAGCTACAATGAACTTTTCTGCTTCAATTATAACCTGCATAACATAAACATGTCTTTCAGGCAAGGCAAATTCTTCCCTCCCTCCCTCTCTCACACAGCTGCTGGCATACAATATAAAAACTTCTCATTTCACCTGCTAGAATGTTGGCAAGTTCATTGCAATCCTTGTTGGGACATCCCCTCCATAAAGATATCCAATTGAGGTCACCAAGCTGTCTGCTGCAGCTTTGTCTCTTCCTTCCAGGAGCAGATTTGTGACTGTGTGTTCAGATTTGCTCTGACAAAATGCAGACGACCTGTCTGCCCAGGACCAAAAGACTAATGTTTTTATGAAGCTGCTGTTATTCAGAGGAAAAGGAAGAGTTTTGAGACCTCTGTGTAAGATCTACACAACTCTTGGGCAGGAAGGAAAAAAAGGGAGAAATTTAACAGGGTATCATTTCTAAGCTCATGTTGTACAACAGTATATACAACAGTATATTTCAGCTGCAGCCAGCACCACTGTCTTGAACTTCAACATGTCAAAGTTTCATCCTATCAAACAACAGAAGACTGAAAAGAAGTCTTCCTGTACAGACTTCGGTGCATATACTGAAAAGTTAGGCAATGCGACAATCCTGTTGTTCCACTACAGTATTTTTGTCTCACCCTGGTTATATCAGTACCAAAACAAAATACCCCTGAGCTAGAAAATAATGAAAAGGACAAAACATGCTACATTTTCCCCTTGAACCATCACAGGATCATTCTAGGTCTGATTTAAGATTTGCAGCACAGATTTTCCATGGGTTTAGCACCTGCCCTTGGGGTAATCTGTGGCCCCTCAATAGGGTTATGAGAAAGCAAGGTATTTCCTAGTTTGAAGCTGTTTGAGGGGATGCATTGCAAGAGTGAAGGAAAACTTAAGCTGAGTCCCTGGGAATTTTTCTAAAGCCAAGAAACTCTCATTGTTGGAAAGTGTCTCCCAGAGGAAGTGATTGAAATATCATCGTGTGAATCATTTCTGTAACAAGGTTGGGTTGCAGGAAGCAAAACTTCGTTGAACCCTGGGAATAGATGATCTAGAAAGACGTGGGGTTTGTTTCACTCAGGAATAGCCCTTAGACATCCATGTTAAGTGAAGGGTGATGGTTTGAGGAGGTCCAACACCACTAGGTCATCCTACAACCTTATCCATCACCAACTGTGCTGTAGGAGGTGTTTTGGTATAGTTGTAGGATGGCTTTTTTGCTATATAGCAAGGGTTGAGCCACCTCAAATGATGACCCTTGTGGTGATAAGACCTGTGTGTGGCATATCTCCAATGTTGTGGCTGATGTGGTGTGTTTGCTGAGGTTCAGAGCAGCCGTGACCAGAGACTTGACACTGCTTGAGGAGAGATGGGTCCACTGACAGGAGACAAAGGAAAGATAAGGACAGCAGGTAGGTTTGGAGTCCTTCTCTGGAGACAGTGGCTGGCACAGGGATGGGAAAGGCTGGAGTGGGGCTTATGATCTGGGGAGGTAAGTGTTGAGCTGGGGTGAGGAGGCTGGAGTGGGGTGTGATGCAATGTGTCTGGGAGGAGAAGTATCTGTGAACTCATTTATGACCTGGACCACAAGTCTTGCTTAGGGCTGAGCAGGGGTTGATTCCGGACATAATTTCTATGATGTATCTTGCTCTGTACTGTTGCTTCTACTGTTATTTCCTTCTCACTTCTATCCAGACTGTGAGGGACAGTGTATAAAGACAGTAGAAAAGCAGTCTTCTTCAAGGAGCTTAAAGTCTGCATGCAATGTGCATGAAATCCTGGACTGCATCAGAGTGTGACCAGCACTTTCGAGAAGGGGATTCTGTCTCTCTACACTACTCTTGTGAGACCTCATCTGGAATCCAGGGTTTGGTTCTGGAGTTTCCAGCACAGGAAGAACATGGATCTGTTTGACTGAGTCCAGAAGCAGCCATGAAGATGATCCAAGGCTGAAAGTTGTGCTTGTTCAACCTGGAGAAGAGAAGGCTCTGGGGAGACCTTAAAGCAGCCTTCAGGTCCTTGAAGGTGGTCTATGGGAGAACTGGGAAAAGGCTCTTTTTCAGAGAGTGCAGGGACAGGATGAGGGGCAATGGTTACAAGCATAAAGGAGAGATTTAGATGAGATATTAGGTAGAAATATTTTCCTGTGAAGGTGATGAGGCACTGGTACAGGTTGCCTGGGGAAGCTATGAATACCCCACCCCTGGAGATGTTCAAGGCAAGGCTGGATGAGGATTTGAGCATCCTTGATCCAGTGGAAGGGGATTTGAACTGGATGGGTTTTAAGGTTCTTTCCAACCCAACCCATTCTGTGATTCTATGATTCTAAAATATCAAAAACAGTTGACACATACTTGTGAGGTACCAAACTGACCACAATTCTTAATGGGTGGAAGGGAGAATACAAAAAGCACCTAAAGTACTGTTTATGGTGTGGCTTTAACAAATATTTGTTTTTTTCAGTTGTTTCTTTGTCCTGTAAGACATTATTACTGCCTGTTTCAACTCAGTTCTACTGAAGACAGCATTAACAGCTCATCCAGCTGTCTATATTTAACACTCCAAACCTGGCACAGATTTATACCAGCAGTGGTAACAATGGCATGGAACACCTGACGGTGACTGCATTTGCCCAGGGATTCACTTAGTTCCATGCTGTGTGTTTAATATTCCTACAAACAATGGGATAAATAAACATATTTTTTGCTTAGTTCTTACTCAAGCCAACACCACTGTCCAAATTGTACATGAGAGGCCTGCAGAGGCTGGTGGTTGTTTCCTAGACTTGTCGCCTCCTTCCCTCAAAACCGACATTGTCAGCAGCTTTCTGCTCGGAGAGGGCATTTACCACTTGTATGTAAGGAAGGAAGAAGGATGAATGAGCAGGAAAGGGGCACCGTCTTGCAGGGCTCTAAAGGCAAAGATGATGAATTTGAACTTGAAGTTGTGGATAACAGAGAGAACTTCTAAGTTTGCAATCAGAGCAAAAAGCATGGGAGATGTGTGTAGTGCATGGCAGAGGTTGGAATAACGAGGGTTTACAGGAGCCAGCATAGGAGGTGGAAGCTGTTAATGGCTGGCCAGAAGGAATATTGCAGTTGTGTTCTTCAAGAAGATGTAGGGACGGAGATGGGGAGGGTTGGTGGGGGTTGGCATTTCTTTGGATGGGGAAAGGGCTTGTGAGAGAAGTCAGGCCATGTTTTACTGGGGGAAGCTGGCTTCTACTGTCATCTGGAGAGCTCTCTAGAGTTGAAGCATGTCTTTGACCCCTGGACAGCACAGAATTATAGAATTATTAAGGTTGGTAAAGACCTCTAAGATCATCAAGTCCAACTGTCAGCCCAACACTACCGCGCCTACCAAACCACATCCCGAAAGGGCACATAGCAATTCAACCCTCTGGCTAATCAATAGATGTCAATTAGCGCTTAATGTTGCTCACTCTTTCCACAAAGACAAACTCTGCCTTTTGTGGTTGAGTAGCTGCATTCCCCCAGTTGCAGCTAACATCTTGCTGGAAATTTGTGGATGGGCAAGAATGGGTGTCTCGGCAGTGGCTAAGAAGAAAGGTTTGTCTACTTAAAATGCAAATTAAAGGCCTTAAAGCCTTGGATGCTCAGGGAGACTTTCCAATCTGAGTGTTGAGGTACCATCTTTCTGTGTGTAAGAGCCAGAAATGGATCCACCACAAACCCTTGGGGAAGCTTTGCTAGGGGCATAGAGCCCCTATGAGACCAGGAGTTTGACAGTGGTCAAGGAAATAAATTCACCTTTGCTCAGATCAACTGAATTCTGGGTTTACAAAAAAAAAAAAAAAAAAAAAATTGGCAGGCTGTGCCTGTCCAAAGTCTGAATGAATAGAAACTCCAAAGGAAGCACCTGCTGCTAAAGGAAATCCAGGACAAGTTTTATTATCCTTTTTCACAGGTCTATTCAGGACTACATTAGGGGTTTCCTCTTTCCTTTTCTGGTACTTCACACTCATTCACAACAAAAAAACATATTGTGCTTATGAATTATATTCCAGAGAATATAGCTGGAGCTTATAAAGGCACTGGCCAAAGAATTTTATTTTTAACCTTACTCCCTTGTGGATTAATTTCTCAAATGAAATCTTTACAATTGTTTAGGGTTATTTTTCCCTCATTTTCTTGGACGGGGCACAAAGGCAGATCCTGCTTGTGCTGTGTTAACAAAAAGTGCCTCTCAAGGAACCAGGAGCAAAAGGAGGTAAGTGAGGTTCTTGGTGGAGCTCAGCCACAGGGAACAAATGCAAAATATTAATGCAATTCCTACTAAACCTGCAAAGTGTTAGGAGGACTCCTATTAATGATGCATTTACCACACTGATGCATGCAGATGCCAATGACAGTTGCTTCATTGCTAATGTGCTGTAGCTGCACAAAACAAGGAGAGAGAAAATCCCTTTTAGCTGCTAAACGGCTGTGTTAAGAGCTCCTTTTGGGTTTGATCCTGGGACTGTTTGAGCCAGTGATGAGGTTCCCAGGAGGCACTGAAGAGTTTGCTTATCAAACACAGCTGTTCAGCTTAACATCTCCCAGGTACAAAGTACATAAAAGCTGAAGGGCTTGCAAACAATCCAAGTGTAACGTATGAGCCACTTGTGAACTAATACGTTTGCTTTCGCAGGTCATTTTGCACCTGTGCAAAAGGGATGTGACCTGATCCCCCAGTAGCCTGGGAAGGTTTTCACTGCTTCTGCACCAGGCTGGATGCCTACGAAGCAGCACTGGGCCCTCTGCGTAACAATTATCCTGCACTGTGTGAACGCAAGGAGCTTGCAGTGAATGCACACAAAGCCTTTTCTCATTCTCCTTCTGGTCTGTCCTTAAAAGTCTCCTTCTTGGTTTTAGATGCCCTTGTCCATCCATCTGCCTCCACACCATGAGGAGGTCACAGTCCTGAACATAGCTTGTCATTGCTGCCACCTTCCCCTGCCCCTCTGGGTGCTGGTTCTCCTCACAGATTATATTTTAATTGGGAGCCCTTTTGAAGAGAGGACATGGCCTGCTCTGCTTTTAAGCAGTAACCAGCGCAAGTATTTCTTCTTCAGCCTGAAGCTCCTTGTTGCTACTGCAGCGGAAATAGTAAATTGTAGCAATTAACAGTGGCATAAATCAGAAACCGTGACCAGATGAGGTCACGGAGGACTCAAAGGCTGCATCATACCAGTAAATTACCTCAGACAGGAATTCCTTCATTCACACTGCTAAATTGTCTGAGCATTTCTTGACATCATTTTGGCCCAGACCAGTGACACTGACCCCAGGAATGGCTTGGGAATGAGCATGGGCCAGCGATTTGCTTGGCCATCTTGTGTGAGACCCTTGTCTGAAGGATTAGAGGGCACCTACTGCAGAGGAATGGCCAGGCAGCAACTCCTGGCACTGGTTACTAGAGATGCAGCCTATTTTTTAATGAGCATTGGCCTGTTTTTAATGAATTTGTTACCACAGAAATAACATTTCTATACAAGGAGAATGCACTCTGGTTTCCAGATTGTCATTGGTTTTTTCAGTGCCCTTGATGCTCTTCACATTTCTTTCCTCACAGGGTGATAGCTAAGGGTTTTGAGGGTGTTGTCCCAGGGTCCAGCTGTTGGTCCTTGTGATTTCCAGGTGGTGTCAGACACTGAGTCACTCTGACATGAGGTACAACATGGCTCCCGCCCTCGCACACAGCAATTTCATATCATTGGAAGGTGCAATACACAAACCCCTGAAAGTCCTTTCTGCAAGATGTTGGCACAACAGGAACTTCTCTGTTCAGGTGGGATTGATTTTTCCCTTTCCCCTTTTCTTTCTTTGGCTTTTAGGATGGTTTTCTGAATGGTGTGGTTTGATCTTATTAGGTGGTAAGAGTACTTTCATATGTCACCTAATACTTTGCAATATAAATAGTGAACATTGTTGAGCATACAGCCCATTTTCTAAGCTGACAAGATGTTTTACTCCTACTATAAGACAGCTACACTGTTTTACAAAGCAATACAAAAAGTAAGAACTAAAGCCAATGTATAACTTGAATCTTTGCTGGCCAGGCTGGGGAAGAGGTTGAAGTTTGGGTTGCTTCTGATCTGATGTTCTACATTAATATTTCTGTTTGTGGACAACCTGAACTTGGGCAGCTGGTAAATCCCATTTCTCCTTGCAGCACAGGAGGTCAGGGTTCTTCATGGATTACCCTTTAACTGGCTTGTCTTCATGCCGCACTACACTGTCAAAAAGGATATCTGTACTTCAGACTTTTTGGTTTTCCTCCAAGAACTTGTTGCCCAGCAACATCAGTGTAGGATGTTGCTGGAGCCAGAAGATGCAATCCTGCACCCATGTTTGACCAGCACCCATCCTTGTTCAACAGATGGAATGGTGCAGACAAGAACTAGGGCCATGTGTGCAAATGAAAAAGCCAGTACCTGCCTACTGAGCTAGAACCAAGCCAGTAGTCACACATCAGGAGAGTTTTGGCTAGGAATAATTCTTTTCCAAGAGGAAAGATACTCCAATAAACAGTTTTTCAGTCCAGTCTGACTCCATTTCCTTCCCTGGATGCACCAGTCAAAAGGAGCAGTCATCAGTCTGTCCTTACTTAGTGCTTGAGGCACTCAGAATTTACCCAAGATAGTAATAGTGCTGGTTTTCTCTTTCTGGTTATGTCCAGAGTCACCACCCTCCTGGCTAGCCTTGAAAGTGAAGCAATCCCCACATATCCCACCTGGTGAGGAGCCTGAAATAGCGGCCTCAAAACACACCTTGCAAAAGAAGCCCTTTGTGAAGCATAGTTTCTTCCATTCCCACACATTCTCCTGCTCTACAACTGTCTGATGGCTTGAGCTCTTGGTCAGGAAGCTGTAATAGCCAGTATGGGACTCATTTTGTAGTGAGTAAATGCATATGTTGTACTTTGCTTCTTCAGCTCTTAGGGTTATCATAGAGGGGACCTAATTCAATTCTCCACACATAGATGTCTACTGCTGCTCATGATGACTGCTAGATCTGTGGAGATGGGTTGGACATCCTGAGAGAGGTCGTATTGCACTAGGCACCTCTCTGTAGATAACTGAATCCATGTCACATGCAGACACCTAAATTGATAAGACTTCAGTTGCCTAATGACAGGCCCTGAGACCTGTCAGATGTACACATCTCTGGAACAGCAGTGGGGGATCCTCCAGTTTAGACATCATAGAATCATAGAATCACCAGGTTGGAAGAGACCCACCAGATCATCGAGTCCAACCATTTCTATCAATCACTAAACCATGCCGCTCAGCACCTCATTCACTCCTCCCTTAAACACCTCCAGGGAAGGTGACTCAACCACCTCGCTGGGCAGCCTTTTCCAGTGCCAAATCAGACCCAAACGAGATCTAAAATATTATGTTAAGGTAACTGAGTCTTTAATCTGGAGCTGAATCCCACTGACAGGCACAGTTCTCCTCCATCCCACATTTGTATTAATCAAAAAGTGAAAACGTGACCATGTTTGCAACTTTCTAAATGGTTCCTCTCTTTCTGGTCCATTTTTACATCCCTTATGTGTTAATGCCAGAGGGACTCTGGGTATGAGGAAAATAAAAGATGGGAGATATTTGTTTGCAATCAACAGGCTTAGCACAATATAATATCACTTCTAAAAGAGAAAGGATAAAGAATAAAACATCTGACACCAAGAAGCACAGAACTTTGTACACCTTTCTGCCCAAAGGAGCTGAGACCTACGTATCTCTTCATTCATGTCTTAGCCTGACCACAAAGAATCACAGAATCATAGAATCATAGAATAACCAGGTTGGAAGAGACCCACCTGATCATTGAGTCCATCCCTCTTGCAACAGAGTTTTGTTTGGCAGTCCAGGAAAGCAACATGATATGAGTGTCAGGGAAAGGCACCTTAATAACAGAACAGAGCTTCTGTAGACTCTGACCTCAAGGTGAAGTACCAAAGGTGCTTCAATGCCCTCATAGCCAGCAAGTTACCTGCTGAACAAGTGTGTGGTTGCAAAGCTATTATTTGGAGGGTAGAGTGTGTCTCCTCTGACTGCACTTTCACGTAAAAAAATGGGTCTTGCTTCCCTTAGGAGACAGGGTACGTGCACTGCAGCTCATGGGAGTTGTAGGCTGTGCATTCCCATATCATTGTACTCATCGGCTGTCTGGTGGCACTACACAAGCTCTTCCCTTGATGCTGTTGATAGCCTTGATCCAAAATATTTGCCTTGTGAGCACCAGCTACCATAAAGTCCAGCCTGGGATTAGCTGTTCTACTAAAGAATGTCAGAAAGAACTCAAATCCTTTCAAAAGCAATAAACATTCTGTTGTGTTAAATAATAAATGCTACCTCTGGGGTCATAAATGCTACTTCTGGTCAGACATTGTATGTGGGAGGCAAACTTCCTGTACCCAGTTTGCATGGGACAATGTCCATCCTCCACATCTCCTCTTAAAGTGCGGTTGAGCTGCGCTGCTGAATTGGGGATGCTGGTTTCAAAGGAAGCTTCAAAGGAAATTTCTTTGTGAGCAAGCTGCAGAGGCAAGGGCTAGAGGGACTGAGTCATGACTCCAAGGAGTGCTTCAAAATTTTCCATGCTACTGAGCGTATCCTCATCTCCACAAAGGCTTCTTTCAGAGAGGGAGAGCTTGTAATTTCTTTGAGAGCTAAAAGATGAAGATTAAGTTGTCTACCTCCTGCCTCTGCTATTTGAGAGGTACCCAAAAGGCTGTTAGTACAAAGCAGCTGAGTCTGCTCCTTACTTATAGGACACAGAAAAGGAAGAACAGCCCACAGAGGAAAGCTGGGAGATGCTCCACTGAAGCTCATCAGGGTTTGTGGATGGGCTGGAAAAGGCTAAAGACCTTATAAAAGAAAGGAGCTGAGCACCACTGAAGGAGATGACCCTCTTTTATTTTGCAGTCAGTTTTCAAATGAGAAACAAGTCTGCACCCTGCACTTATTTGTTGGGAAGGTGATGGTGAGAAATATTTAACATTTTCTGATATTCCTCTTGCATCCTCAACAGAGAGGCCTAAAGTCCCACTGTGGTGGGCACTGTATGGAATCAGGGAGGAAATGAGGAAGCACCAGCATCCATTACCAAGGTCAAGGAAGGGGGAAGAGGTTCCCACTATTTTCTTCTTTGCTTCTGGAACTTAATTCAGATCAAGGAGGTGAATCTGGGGACAAGTTAGATGAGTTCAGCAGCTGTGGTGTTTAGGTGCATGGATCATAAATGGCAGGAGGAAGGGAAACCCAGTAAACAGTTTTCAGAACACAACCGAGCGTTGCCTCTGAACTACAAAGACCTGCGAGAAAGTGGTATCAAACACCCGCTCCTACTTTGACCCCTGCCTGAGGGGAAGTGAATCAATGTTGGGAAAATATGGAAAGCAGGATGAGATTATCTACTGTATAAAAGAAGCTGGAAGAGATCGCTTGGGATATTTGTGTACTGAGTCTCTTTCCACGTCCTATTCCTTTATGGGGGGGGTGCTATTGTACCTATTGTGGCAGATCTTTATCGGCCCTGTTTATCACGTTGGGTGCAGGGAATGTCAGATTGCTGAATGTCAGATTGTTGGCTGTTTTCATAACAGGAAGCTGCCTGCTGTCTTGCTGTGTTAAGGAACTCCCGCATGCACAATATTTTCCAAAACAACTAAAAAAAAAAATATTATAAACACTCTACTGTGGTTGGATGCCTGCACAGATTCAAGTTTCTATTGTTCCTTGTAAGGCAAAATCCTGTATAGATAAATATTCTTGATACACATATGCCTGTTATTTCTTTTGTGCAAAGATACAGGAAATATGGCTGTTTTTTTGTCGAGATGAAAATATTTCCCAACGCTAAAACTAAACCTCAACACTTTCATCAGTGCTTGGGAGCCTGGAGAGGTGCCATGTTCGGGTGCAGGTGGGACGTGGGAGAGAGCAGCACAAGAGTTAGTTTGGCATTGCAACACCAAGCCTTGTGGGACCCGGTTTTTAAGTGCCTTCATCCCTGTGAGATGAAGTTAGGCATCCGGCTTCCCCTGAGCACTGCAGAGAGGGGATGGCTAATTCAGACTTCTTACTAGAAAACTGTGTCTGCTTCTGCTTACCTGCAAAACAAATGACTCAAATATCTTCTGACTCCCCTGAGCATTAAAGTCACAAGAATTGAGTCTGGGAGATACGTGACATCCTCAAGATACAATCCGGGGGATACCCTTTGCAAGGGCAGACATATCTCAGTTGGTCAGTTTGGGCACAAGGTATTGAAATTTGGGTGAGAGGAGGTCCTAAGCAGCTTTGTCCACTGTCATAGAAACATAGAACCATAGAGTTGTTTGAGTTGGAAGGGTTCTTAAAGATTACCCAGTTCCAATCCCGTGCCATGGGCACAGATGCCTTCCACTAAATTAGATTGCTCAAAGCCTCATCCAATCTGGCCTTGAACACTTTCAGGGATGGAGCATCCATGACTTCTCTGGGCAATGTGTTTCAGTGCCTCATCAAACTCACAGGAAATTATTTCTTCCTACTATCTAATCTAAATCTACTCTCTTTCAGCTCAAAACCATTGCCCCTCATAGGCACCTGAACTGTTATTTGGAGCAAAACACTAATGAAGCTTCTACACAAGTACCCTCCAAGTGATAGTCACTCTGAATAGTCCAAAAACTGTGCAAGCACTGAATGTGAAGTAACATACCTCTGATCACAGCCTCTCGCTCTAAGGTACCTGATACCTTAGCACAGTTAAGAGATGTTGGTCTGAAGCACCTCTAGGATGAGGAGCTTCAACCTGAGTGACTAATCCCTCTGTCTGCTTTAATTGATAGTCAGAGATGACAATAAAGTGTTTTTACAAGAGTGAAATACCTCAGAGGGAGATAAAGCTGGCATCTAAACTTTGGGCATGGAGTCTGTGTTTCCCAAGCATTTTCTTTTAAGGCACCAGATAGCATGGTGTTGAAAAAGCATCAGTTTTCTTCTGAAAGTTGGTCAGAGCACAGTCTGGCCACAGTTTTTCACTCCAGGTCTTCAGAATTTAGTCCACAAGACATGCGACTTCCCATGAGACCTTCAAGGTTGCCCTTCATGAAGACACAGTCCCTCAGATTGCTGCCCGAGCTATAAGATCGTGCCACAGCCAGAGAGCAAAATATATTGAATTAGCAAAGGGATTTCTTAAAAGTCTCTGCAAATTAAAGAATCTTTCTAGCAATGCAGTGTGCTTTCTCTATCTGAATATATCGCTTGGTATTGACATAATTATATTTCAGCTTGGGTGAAATCACACTCTGTTCTAAGGAGAATTATTAACTCAGGTAATTCTGAGACTTTGCACAAAGCACAATACCTAGTAAAGAGAATTTTCCCTCTCTCCAGTGACCCGGTGGACTTCATGAGGTTGCCAGCCTGGTGCAGAAGTTGTTGGCAGAAAAGCTGGGCAAGTCACTACACCTGCTTTCTAATTCAAAGTTATGTAAGAAACCAACTGGTCACTCCTCTACTGGGCATCAGCCTGTGATGCTGTTTCCCTCTCACTGCTCTACTGCAGGAAGAAAGATATATTATGCCTTGGAGCAGAAAGAGGTAGTTCTTGAAGGAGAAAATTGCCATATCTGTACTTGGAAAGAATAGATTTATTTGGATTCTAAGAATTTTTAGAAGAAGATTCAGCCTGAGAGGTCAGCTCTACTTCCTCAACTTTAGCTGTGCTGTCCACTGATGGAGAACTAATGGTCCCAGGAGCCAAAGCTGGGACAGATTCTTCAGAGGTTCAGAAACCTCCTCTGGAGCCCTGTGTCTGGGTCTAGAGTCCTAAGCACAGGAAAGACTTGGACCTATTGGAGTCAGTCCAGAGGAAGGACATGAAGAGGATCAGAAAGCTGGAGTACCTTCCATTTGAGGACAGACTGAGACAGTTCGGATTGTTCAGCCTGGAGAAGAAAAGGCTCCAGAAGGACCTTAGAACAGCCCCCCAGTACTTATAATGTCTACAGGAAAGCTGGGAAGGGACTCTTTAACAGGGAAAGCGGAGATAGGATGAGGGGGAACAGTGTTAATCTGAAAGAGGAGAAATTTACATTAGGCAAGAGAAAGAAATATTTTCCTACTTGATTGGAGAAGTTACAGCTGCCTCATCCCTGGGGATGTTCTAGGCCAGGCTGGATGGAGCTTTGAGGAACTTGACCCAGTGGAAGGTGCTCCTGCACATGGCAGAGGGGTTGGAACTGCATAATCTTTAAGACCCTCTACTACCCAAACTATTCTATGGTTCTATGATTCTATGAATCTCTCTGTGACACATCATGCCAGCAGCCGTCAGGACCTCACAACTCCCACTTCCCTTCTCCTGAGAAGTTCAGAGCTGATGGGTGCATCTGTGCTGCTGGGATGCAGACACTTGAAGTCAACTGACAGTGTTGTTAAACTGGCAGAGGAACAACAAATGCCAGAATGGAGCAGGGAAAAAACTGTCTCTGAAAAGAAGTTTTAAGGAGACGGACTCAATCACAACAATCAGAGTTCAAACAAATCTGATTTTTGTTTTGCAGTAGGGTATGGCCCGGAAGGCCCTTCCATCCATATATTTTCATTTCATGCTCATGTAAGAACACGCATGTTAAGACCCAGAGACATTGGGTCTGGCCTTGAATGGTTAGACTCAATGATCTGGTGGGTCTCTTCCAATTTGCTGATTCTATGATTCTGTGAATTGCAGCATCAAAAAGAAATATAATGTATGTTTTTATAGAGAGAGATATCACATCTTACAGTTATCTTTCTGCATAGATATGTTCTTATTAACAAATATTTATGTCTTTATGTCAACAAAAGCTGTAAAATGTTCCAGGGTAAAATATGCAGATAGAAAGCACGATTTCCCTCTATCCCAAGGATTTCTTTCCTGGAATTCAATGAAGAAGTTGTATGGTGTGAATATTAGAATGGTTACCTTTAAAGATACAAATTTAATTAGTTAGCATAATATACAATAAGTAATACAATAAGGAAAAGTATATTGTCAATGAAGTTATGAATTTCGTATTTACTTTTGCTTAGTCATTATTAGCTGGAATTGGTCTAAGTGTTTGTATATGGGAAGTATGTGACAATATTTTTTAAATATTTATACATAAATACAGATATTTGCTACTAACATGTATAGTAAAGCATATTGACTGATTTAATGGTTGGACTCGATGATCTGGTAGGTCTCTTCCAACCTGGTCGTTCCATGATTCTATGATTCTGTGAATTTATCATGCAGTCAGCAGAGGGCGTCCAATGCACACGTCTCTTACCCTTAGTACAAAGTTGGAACAGCAAATCTGATAACGGCCAACTATTCCTCCAACTGCTCCTTCAAGCACAGCTGATGCTTCCCCGTCAATTGTGCGGTTGCCCCAGGTTTCCTTCCCCGCTCGCCGTGTGCCGTGCCATACGGTAGATCTAGACCTAATTGTTCGCCGTGCCGCCCCTGCAGACAGGATACAAGCACAGTGCCAGGTGTTGAATTATTTTCCTGCATGGTAGTATCGCGCATGGGAATTGTTGATAACACTAACAATGCACCAAAGGAAAAGTGGGAGAGAAGAAGGACAATTAAGCCGCCTTTGAAAGCCTGGGGACATGTAATATACCCTCCCTCTATTCATGTGTCACTAAGTTCAGTTTTTTAAGCATAGAAACGTAGATGTCATTAATAGGTAAATCTCCTTTATGGCCTGAAATCTTTCAGTAAGACCTGGTCTGTATTGCAGTATCATTCCCCTCACTGGCTTAGTTGAGTTAAATCTGATTAATCCCAGGAGTTTACACTGACCCAGCAGATCGAGGATAGTGATTCTCCCCCTCTGCTCTGCTCTCGTGAGACCTCACCTGAAGTACTGTGTTCATTGCTGGAGTTCTCACCACAGGAAGGACATGGATCTGTTGAGTCTAGAGGAGGGACATGAAAATGATCCGAGGGATGGAGCACCTCCCATTTTAGGACAGGTTGAGAGAGTTGGGCTTGTTCAATCTCTCCAGGGAGTCCTTCTAGCAGCCTTCCAGTACTTAAAGAGGGCCTACAGGAAAGCTAAGGTGGAGCTCTTGATCAAGGAGTGCAGGGATAGGACAAGAGGGAATGGTTTTAAGCTGAAAGAGGGGAGATTGAGATGAGATCTTAGGAAGAAATGTTTTCCTGAGAGGATGGAGAGGCAATGACATAGATTACCCAGAAAGTCATGGATGCCCATCCCTGGAGATGTTCAAAACCAGGATGGATGAGGTTGTGAGCAACCTCATACAGAGTGTTGGAACCAGATGGTCTTTAAGGTCCCTTCCAACCCAAACCATTCTATAATTCTGTACCAGGATGGATCATCTTCCCTGGTCATCCCTACATATCCTTGCTATGTTTTTGTAATGCTGGGGGTAGAGTTCAGGTTGGGGCTCCAGCCTGCTGCCCAAAATGTCTCTCATTGAAAGGCTGGGGGCGGGGAGGGGGTATGTGTGTAAGGAAACTGCAACAAAGCAGCAGGGAGTTAGGTGAAGGAAGAGTTTTGTGGGAAAAAGAATCCTGGGATGTGGAAAGAGATAGGGTCATGCCCTGGTTGCAGATTCACTTTTTGATATTGAGAAAATCACTAGACCTTCTTCACTCCTGAATGACTTCAGAAATAGTCATATTTTTAGACTTGGAGCCGAATAGGGTGATATAGAACCATCTAGCGCCCATCCATGCATGCAAGGAGCTTGTCATGACCCTGGCAGCATCCTGCAGGTTTTTCAGCAGAGCATTAAGGGTTGATTTACAGAAGGATAAGGGTCTGAGAACCTTTCTTCCAAGCTTCTGAGCTCTCCAGGGCTCAGGGTGACCCTTAACATATATTTCCAGGCCCCCAAACAGCTCTTGCCAGGTTGGTTGTGCCACCAACCCTCCTTACAACATTGAGCTTCTTTACTGTCCAAAAGGCCACTGTGTCTCAGAAAGCTGAGGCCTCTCATGCTGGCTGCATGATGACACCTTCCTGTTATCCAGCGTGTAAAACCCAGTGCAGATCACTGGCACTTCTGATTAGGAATTGTTCTGTCAGCACTTGGCACTGACCCAGCATAAGTGACACCAATTATTTGTGTCAGCTCCCCTCTGAAAGCAGCAGATATATGAAATCTCACACCAAAACAATCCATCACAGCTTGCATTGGGATTTGGGAGCTGTCACCCTCATGGGCTATTGACTGATTGTGGCTTCTTCCAGGACAGAGAGGTTATGGAGAGCATTATATCATCCCCAGCAAGGCATCGCTGATTGAAACTGAAAAATGAGCCTCACAGTCTTTTAACTTTGGTAAATGGTCCAAAGAGAGCTACTGAAGTGAATTCAGGCAGCTCCTGGTTTATTTTCTCTGAGGAATTTTAATAACTAATACATGATTGAATGGCAAATGTTTGCTTTAAAGCAAACTGGGATCAGGCCTTATTTGCCTGTTTGTTTTAACATCAACCGAGGTTGATGTTGAAGTCTTTCCACCAGGGTACCTGGTGAGTTTCTGCTTTGCTCGAGGTCAGCTAGATTTTCTAAACAGTCCTTTTTTGTTTGTTTGTTTTCCTGGAACCTGCTGGGGTTTATGTTGGTATCAGGCTTAGCTTATAGATGGGATGGAAAACTGGTTGTTTGACTTGGAAGAGAGGTATTGAGATGTGTCTGGCATTGGTTTGGGAAAGAAATTGCATCCATGATTCCTTAGTGCCTCCTTGTAGTCTAATGGAAAGAATATCAAACATCTTGCATTGTTGCTGAAAGATCATTATAGCAGCTAGGGGTTAAACACAAAGTTACAGCAATAGCTCAGCAACACCATGAGTTCTAGTTTAGTTCCAGTTCGGTTTACTGCTGTGTCCTATATGCTGCTCGCTTCTTATATGCTTTTCCTAAAAATGACTAAACATTGCCAACACATAATAGGGGCTAGAAGGACCTCTGGTCAGACATTGTAATAAATGGTCCCTCATCCAATTGCCATTACTCTTTGGTAAAACATGACCATTCCTGTTTTGCAGTGCATGGTGCTTTCTGTTTTTTCCTAAGATGAAGTTTGCTGTATGCATCATTAATACATAATCATAGAATGATACAATCATACAATAGATAGAATAGAATCATACAATAGATAGAATCATAGAATCATACAATCATAGAATGGTTTGGGTTAGAGAAGACCCTAAGGGATGCCCAGTTCCAATTTCCCTGCCATGTGAAATAATATTATAATATGTAAACATAGCACATAAAAATATAAAATATACAATAATAATATCATGCGCTGATTGTTCCCTTTGCCTGTCACCTTCTCACCATCTCCCTGTGGCGCTATTCATGTCACAGCTCACGTAAGCTCTGTCCTGGGCTTTATTCCTCACAAATTACTGTCTGCAGCTCCACTCTTCTGCTAAAGGAGCAACTTAGATGAGTGCTGGACACTTGCTATGAGCCATCCCTTTTCCTCTTTCTTCATGCTGGGATAACACAGGGTGATGATTTGCAGATCATAACCACAAGTGCAGGAAAGACTAACGCAAGTCCAGAGAAGAGCAACAAAGCTGGTGAAGGGGCTGGAGAACAGGCCTTATGAGGAGCAGCTGAGAGAGCTGGGGGTGATTAGCCTGGAGAAAAGGAGGCTGAGAGGAGACCTCATTGCTCTCTACAACTACCTGAAAGGAGGTTGTGGAAAGGAGGGAGCTGGGCTCTTCTTCCAGGTGACAGGGGACAATATGAGAGTGATTGGGCACTGGCAGAGGCTGCCCAGGGAGGTGGTTGATTCACCTTCCCTGGAGGTGTCTAAGGCACAGGCGGATGAGGTGCTGAGGGACATGGTTTAGTGCTTGATAGGAATGGTTGGACTTGATCCAGTGGGTCTCTTCCAACCTGGTTGTTCTATGATTCTATGATTCTATAATTAAGCGGCCTGGGTACTCCTCGGCAGAAATATGCCTCTTGCAGCTGCACTGGGTATTGAAGAACGTTCACATCCGCATTCATGTATTAAAACTATTGACAAAGAAAAGCACACAGCAAAGCATTGAAGGGAGGAAGAATCAGATCAGAAGGTGTGCCTACAGAACAGGTTAAAAGTGCATTTTCCCACTATTCAGAATATTTATTCTGATTGTTTTATTATTGCCAAACCACCAGGAATAGATGCTCTGCTCATAGAGGAGAAAAGTAACAAAATAACACAACAGCTGAGGTCTCAATTTCCTCAACACTACGGCTACATTAGAGCTGCAAATTCTGAACCTCCTACTGACCAAAGGGCAAGTTCCCCATACTGCAGTAGTTACAGGATTTTTCAGTGGATGAAGAGGATCATGGGGTACTTCCTTTGTCCCAGTTTACAAGGGAGACAGAGAATCTGTATTTCTCAATCAGACAGCTTCAAAAATCACCTTAGATTCCAGTGCCAGTCAGAGCTGCTGTGATCCAGCCACACTCCATCCCAAAGCTTTTGGAGAAGCATTCCATTCTCACCCTCTCTGCACTGACCTTCATCAACAGCAGCTCTCCCTTAGGTGCACCAGTGCTGAGTTGTCCTTCTCTGACAAGTTATCATCTTTTCCCACCCATGAACTTCCCTTTGTTTCCCCTACTTTTGCATTGACTCTCAGGTTATGCCATGGGCTGCACAAACCCCTTGGCTTTCTCAAGAGAAGATGCATCTGGTTCCCAGTGCAAGTACAGAATCTTTCCATCACAGGACAGAACTCTGGGGCTCAAGAGTAATTTAGGCATCTCAAAGACCACTGTTGA
Organism: Coccyzus lansbergi; assembly: GCA_033558105.1. Taxonomy (NCBI): domain Eukaryota; kingdom Metazoa; phylum Chordata; class Aves; order Cuculiformes; family Coccyzidae; genus Coccyzus; species Coccyzus lansbergi. The sequence continues at coordinate 500,446 of JAUMJK010000685.1, read as the reverse complement.
CCCAATGGGGACTGACTCTTGGCCACAACCAAGTACAGATCCTTCCATTATAGAAAGGAGGTAAACAGGAATGTTGGGGAAGGTCTCTTTATCAGGGAGGGCAGGGATAGGATGAGGGAGAACAGTTTTAAGCTGAGAGAGGGAAGAATTGAAATAGATATTAGGAAGACATCTTTTCCTATGAGGCATTGGCACAGGGTGCCCACAGAAGTCATGGATGCTCCATCCACAGAAGTTCAAGACCAGGTTGGATGAGACTTTGAGGAACTTGATGCAGTGGGGGGTGCTCTTGCCCAAGGCAGGAGGCTTGGAAATGGATAAGCTATGGGGTCTACTCCAACCGAAACCATTCTACGATTCTATGATACCTCCTCCTGCTTTTTCCCAGCCCCAAATGATGAGTCCATGTCCAAATTACAGACTATTTTCCCCAAATGCGGAAGAATCACCTATTACACAGATCCCTGCTCAGCAACCAGCTAAACATTGCTTTACTTCTTGACTTCATGGAAGGATGCTAAATTCAGACCTCTCACAGCATTTCTTATCCAATTGGGTTTCTTTGGATTATTCATTATTTTCATAGGAAAATAAATCCTTTGGTCTGTGAAAATGCTACAGTGACTATCATCAGAGCTGATCATTCATATCAGAAAGGCGTATCAGATATTTTAAGTAAGGAGAAAGTGTTTTTCTCCTTTGCCTTTTGCTGCAAGTCTAACAGATATTCCTTCTCTGGTTTGTGAGTGCAGAATTAAATCCTAATTAAAGGCTGTAAAATCACAGTGAATCTGAGAGGCCAGGAACAGATACATATTACTGCCCCTTTCATAGATCATATAAGCACTGTGGTGACATAATAAATAATCCACCTAAAGTTTTTAAAGGTAAAAACTAGCAAATCATTAATAATGTCTCCGGCACTATATATCAAACTGAAACCTTCCTCTTACAGCTGATCCCCAGCTATTCCCAGCTGCCTTTTCGCATTGCTGTGTACATTTCTACCTCCCTTTTAACCACTGTTTCTTCCCATCTTCTCTGCTACTATATTTCTGTGCTTTGTCAATCTGCATTTGTTTCTGCAGTTCACTAAACGGAGGTATGAATAACCCAAGAAAACACATATACTACTGTTTAAACCCATTTGCTCAGGAGATTTAAAACATGCACAGACAAGAAACTGCCTTTCAAGGCAGGGAGCGGAATTGGATAATCATATGGTAGTAACAGTTATTTCTGGCACGGATGATTTATTTATACTGCTGTCTGCAACAGTGGAACATTTCATTTTATGCATTTTTTTTTTCTGTCTTGTCACACTCTCGTTTTTGCTTCTGGTTTAATCCACTTGGTCCGTTTCACTATCTCTGTCTGTCTCTCATTTCTGAAGGGTTGGGATAAAACTTGTCATTACTCTTTCCTTCATACTTTTATAAATTAGGTTGGGTTTGAAGGGACTTTAAAGCCTATCTGGTTCCAACCCCCCTGCCATAGGCAGGGACACCTTCCATTAGATCAGGTTGCTCAAAGACCCATCCAGCCTGGCCTTGGTCACCTCCAGGGATGGGGCAGCCTTGACTTCCCTCAAAACTTTGTGCCAGTGCCTCACCATCCCCACGGTAAAAAATTTCTTCCTAATATCTCATCCAAATCTCCTCTAGTTCATCTTAAAACCATTCCCCCTTACCCTACCCCCTGCACTCCCTGATAAAGAGCCCCTCCCCAGCTTTCCTGTAGGCCCCCTCTAAATACTGGAAGGCTGCCATAAGATTCTGTTGCTTCAGGGAGGTTATTCTCCCTCTGTTGCTTCAGGGAGGTTATTCTCCCTCTGTACTCAGCACTGGTGAGGCCGCTTCTTGAATACTGTGTTCAGTTCTGGGCCCCTCACCACAAGAAGGATGTTGAGGCTCTGGAGCAAGTCCAGAGAAGAGCAACAAAGCTGGTGAAGGGGCTGGAGAACAGGCCGTATGAGGAACAGCTGAGAGAGCTGGGGGTGTTTAGCCTGGAGAAGAGGAGGCCTCATTGCTCTCTACAACTACCTGAGGGGAGTTTGTGGAGAGGAGGGAGCTGACCTCTTCTCCCAAGTGATCAGGAGGAAGTTTTTCACGGAAAGGGTCATAGGGCATTGGAATAGGCTGCCCAGGGAGGTTGTTGATTTACCTTTTCTGGAGGTGTTTAAGGGGTGGGTGTATGAGGTGCTGAGGGACATGGTTTAGTGTTTGATAGGAATGGTTGGACTCGATGATCCGATGGGTCTCTTCCAACCTGGTGATTCTATGATTCTATGATTCTTAGTGTAGGTGAATTCTTCAGGTTATCATAATTAGTATATCTGCATCTTGCCATTAATAAAAGCAATGGATTTGATAACAGATATTCCTTCAGTGACACCACAGTCCAGCTTCCTGATTGCTCTTCTATCCTATCATATGAGCTTACATCTTACTTCTTTGGGGGCAATGAAAGGAATATGGTGACACAGATCTCACAAAGGAGGAAGGAACTGCAGAACAGACATGGAGGGAAGGTGGTCTTGTGCTGGGTTCCTCCATCAGGGAGGTGCATCACTAGGTGCTGGGTCAAAATGAATCATCTTTTTTTTCTCAAGAAGGTAAAAAAAGCGGGGAACTCACCCCGGGGGGCCAAACTTCATTTTCTATGTTTGGATATTTTTTTTTTTCATATATCTGGGAGTTTCTGCGACTATTATATTGATTGTGGCATAATTCTCTGCCAGTGCTGTGAGAGAGGCTGGAACAGTAGTGGTAAGACTTCTCACTATGTGAGTAACTGACTCCTTTCCTCAATACTTAGGGCAGGATTAATTTCACCTTGCTTTACAGATATCTTCAGCTTCTGGGTACCTGAATTTATGGTATTTGCACGTGTCCCCCACATCTAAACACCTGATATAGACAGTGAGAAGTGATGGCTCAGTCCATTGCCCATGCATGGGAGTCTAGTGGAACTCGAGGTGCTCTTTGCTATTTGAACTACCCACCTGAAGTTAGCAAATGTGATCTAGTCAATGGAATTTAGACAAATATTCAGGGAAGGAATTGTCATTGTTTGTTTTAGATCGAGCTTAACAGCTCTCCAGGCCCTGCTCTCTACACCTAGTAACTTTCCTTTGACTATAGCATTGTCTCATTCCCACAGAGATATCTGCATAGAAATACATATGATCTGGAAGTGAGTTCCATTCACTTGTTCACATGCCCTCAAGAGGCATGAAATGTCATCTGAAGTGTCCCAAATAATCTCCACTGGCTCCCACCTCCTGCTCCAGAGGGGAATGTCTTGCAGAGATCTTCCATCCCATCCATCAATCACGTATGGACTTCTCAGATTCCACTGAAATCAAAACCTGTGCGTTATTGGGATAAAGTCCGCTCTGCACCATGTCTGTAATGTGACCGTTGTGATTTGTAAATGAAGCACAAGTTAAATCAAAAAAATGAATCTCTGATACATGCTGTCACAGTTTTGGCATTAAGCAAGAGCCCGGGATGGAAGTGAAATGGATGGGATGCACATATTTATGGGTACAAGGCAATGGTGAAATGTTGCTGCAGTCTCAAAGGAGCTACACTGCAGGGATTTGTATAGTACTGAGGTGACACACATCCTTCCAACTGGTAAGGAAGAGGATTGTTTTGTTCTTTTCTTACTGCCTGCATGTGCAGATGGTTGATTGCAGAAGTGTGACTGTTTAGGTCTCCAACAAGGTATGATTAAGTTTTGATTCAGCAGCAATCAACCTTGTGGGTAGTATTCCCCAAACTGGGAGACATTCTTAGGTTTCATATAAGACTTCAGTTATCTTTATAGCAGCCCTTATATCTACCTCTTCAGTCTTTCATTGTCACAGGAAAGTCCAGTCCATTCAACACCATGGAACTCTTGAGAATTTTATGTAGTACTTTCTGTAGTCATCTGAGAAAGTCATGAAAATTTTCAAACAGGTTACCCACTGAGGCAGATGAGTTCCCATCGTCGGAGGTCTTTAAAAGACATGTAGATGTGGCACTTAGGCACATGGTTTAGTGATGGAATTGGTAGTTTTAGGTTTACAACCTTTGTGATCTCAAAGATCTTTTCCAATTTAAATGATCCTATGAAAAATTGGAATGAAGTTCCTATACTCAGAAAAATATGTAGGGTCCAATGTCCTACTGACTTCTGTGGGACTTAGGTTCCTACATGTTTCTGAGTGTGACTGTACAAATACTGGGCCAGGGAAAGGTTTGCTATTTCAGATACTCCCTTTATTTTCTGTGGAAAGCTACCAGAGATGCTTTGATGTCTCAAAGAACATAATAAGTGTACAACTATAGTTTCCACCAAGTTAAAATCTAGCATATTCTCCTTGATGTCTGTTCACAGTAACCAGGAAATGTGCAGGAAGAAAAGCTAGCACTTCCCCTGCAAAACTTTGAGTTCTGCTAAGCAAACCGCTTCTGCATTAGACATGAAGATGATCAGGGATCTGACTCTTAAAAAAATCCCAGGCATTCTGGATTCCCTGAGCTTAACGAGGGCTCTGCGCTATCCATTTCCCTTAGGGTTTCATAGTGTTGCAAATCTATAGAATAGATTCATTTCCAATATAGTTAATTTCCAAAAGACAGAGCTGTGTGCTAGGAAGACCATGTAATGGAGATTTTGAAAATAATATAGGGATATCTATGGGAGTGCCAAGAACAGCACCACCAAAATGTTTCCGTAAGTCTCCATATGCCTCATCTTATTGTCATGGAGTAACTTGCTTCTGTGTTTGAGTGGGAGTGTATAGGGATCCCATGAGGCTTCAGGGAATGCAGGGTTAGGATAAGGGGTAATTTTTTTTTTGGCTGAAAGATGGGAGCAATAGATTGGATTCTAGGAGAAATTTTTTACTGTGAGGATGGTGAGAGACTGGCACAGGTTTCCCAGGGAAGTCATGGATGCCCCATCCCTGGAGATGTTCAAGGTCAGGTTGGATGAGGCTATGGGCAACCTGATCCAGTGTTGGATCAGTACTGGACACCATCAGGTGTATCTGACCGTGGCAGGGGGTTTGGAACTGGAAGGGCTTTAAGGTCCCTTTCAACTCAAGCCATTCTAGGATTCTGTGTGTCCATGAAATCAAAAAGCTTCAAGCAGAGATCACATCTATTGCCTGTTCCACCTACTTCTAGTAGCATTTACCAAGCCCAGGTCTTGGTTGGTGAATTTTTCAAGCCTAAATGAGAGTATTGTCTCTGGAAACACTTGTACAACCTCACCCTTTTCCATAAGACAATTTTCACTCCATTATTCAAGCTATATTTCTGGTGCAGCCCTAGCCACCCACTCCTGAACTCACAGTGGTGTAAGTCAAAGGAGAAAGCAAGGATAATGATTTGGGTACCTCAATCAATATTTTTCATTTTGATTCATCAGTAAGAAATCTAGGAAAGTTTTGGTGTCACAATGGATGAAAACACATAAATGGCTGAAAACCATTATTTATATCAAAAATTAAGTCTGCACAGTTCATACCAAAGTGTTATTCTTTTTAAAAATGTGTTTACTTGTTTTAGTACATCAACATTTATGAATCAATTTTATTTAGTATACTGGCATTTATGAATCCACCTTCTGCCTTTGTGCTTACTTTTTATGCATTTCATTTATGATCTCCCAAACACTCAGTTTGCAAACTCCTATCCCAAGATGGACCAGACATTCTTTATTCCCATCCATCCAGTCCTCACAGCATAAGAATTTCTCTGTTGCTGGACGTGTTTGGAGCTGCCTTAGTCTCAATAATGATGATCAGTGAGGTGCTTACTCACCTTAAAACCTCGTTGGGATTCACCAGCTGAGCATGTCCTTACCTGCTTAGCTTTGCGGATTGATCGAGTGAGTGTATTCAGTATATGCCAACCTGTTCCTTGCACAAATTGCAGAAGCAGGCAGAAGTAATATCTTGCCTGCTTAGTGGTTAGAACCTCGCCCCTAACTTTCAGGAGCCCCTTGTTCAAAAAACTCTATGTGGAGCTTGAATTTATATTTCCCATGTTAGAGGAAAGGGCACTAAATATGGTTTTCTGTTTCCCTTGAATTATAGTTACCCAACCAGTATATAGCAATGATTGCATAGTTCAGCAGTAAGTGCAGTGCCCTGAAAATCCATATTCTCCCCATTGATATGTTACGCAAATCAAAGCAGCTTCCTCATGGGAGATCTTGAGATCACTCGAGATTTTCATTCCCTACTGATGGTCTTGACTGAAAAATTAGCGGAACATGAAAAAGAATTTCTGTGTCTATTTTTGCTGACTGTGTGTGGCATCACCTGTTCTGAGAAAACTGAGCAGATTGAGATCAATGAGCATGACGACTGGAGAAATACCAGCTTGTTGACACTGCATTTCTCAGTGTGACTAGGGTTGATGACTGCATGATCAATAACCAGAAGGGTATCTGCAGAGTTAGCTCAACAGCTGTAAATTTTAAGGCAAGAGCTGTGTTTCAAGCACCATGCCTACATATCTTTGCCTGGAAAGGCAGCATGGCTTTTTCAAAGTTTCTCTGCAGGTCTGTAAAATCCATGCTAGAGGGAAGAAGGTCTTCCTCTCTCTAAACATGATCCACATAGAATGATAAGAAGTTACCAGACTGGAGATAAAGAAGAAAGTTTTTACAGTGAGGGTGTTGAAACACTGGACCAGGAAACATTCACGGTCAGGCTCTGAGCAATGTGATCTGGTTAAACATATTCCTGTTTCTACAGAGAGATTGGACTGGATGGTCTGCAAAGGTCCCTTCCAACCCAAAGCATTCAATGATTCTATAAGACCTGGGTTATGGAATTGTCTCTTAAGGTCCTGAGGGCTGATACACTGTAAAGTGTCTTCCCATTTTATCATCTGCAGCCATAATTAGTATAGGCTTGAATTCTAATTCTTGATTGTTAATGACACTAATCCAAACCCATCTCTTTCATTTTCTGGGAATTGTTCTGTTCCAGCAAAAACAAACAAAGCAATTGTTTAAACCACTCTGGTTAAGTAAAGAAACTCTAAGACACCTGTACACACTCACATATCCAAAACCCTGTATGAGGACAAGTGTTCTGTTCCTCCTCTTTTCCTTAGTGGCTGAGAGACATAGGATCTCACACCTTCCCTTGGTGCGCTCCCCGACTCCCTAGCAGGGAACAGCACTAAGCTCAAGAGTGACTTTGGATTCCTGTCATCTTGATGAGAAAGGGACAATCTCTGCCAGGATCACCAGAAAAGAAGAGACTGGGAGGAGTAAGAGGAAAGTGAGGGAAAGGGGTGTTAGGGAATCTCAGCTTTTTCCTATCTTCTGCCCTTCCTCTCCAGCAGCAGCACTCCCACACATGATGTGAATGCAGGGTGTCACCAGAGATGCACAATCCTCTTTCCTTGCTCAAGGGATGTCACAGGAAGGTGAAACTTGATGAGATTAGATGAGGTACCTGGCTGTGACTGGCTGACAGCTCCAAAAGACATCTGATGTAACTAAATACTTGTTCAGCGTAGGCAGCAGCCGTGGGAGTTAATAAAGATCTCACACAGCAGGTAATTTTCTTCCCCATATTCTCCTGCCCTCCTTACCTGTGTTGCTGTTGTAGACTGATGTTGCCAGAAATCTCTGTCCTTTCTGATTTGATCTCATCCCTATAGTTCCCATATTTATTAAATGCATTGCCAGGGCTGTGGCTCAGAAAATAAAGTTGCTTCAAGAGTAACTTCCAAGGTATTACTTCTCTGCTGTGGTCTTGTCTTCTTGGGATGGGATTCTCAGGTGTGCAATATGGTGCCAAATCTAAATGAAGCTTTCCTCACTCTGGGGACAAGCTGTGTGGCTCTGTCTCCAGAGAACTCCTTAGGGTCCTGCTTTTACTCTCCAGGTTTCTTAGGTGGCCAAACAAAATAGGGCATGATAGGATTTCTTTCATAGTTAGGTTTGAGACAGTGTGGGAGACAAGAGAAGAGATCAAGGCTTCTGCCATATAGTATAAACTGGGTTTTTCAAAAGCACAGAGATGCTTGTATTAACAGCAAAGTCTTTTTTCTTCAAATCATTGTAGAAGTTAATGTGTGTGCTGGTGTGACCAGCAGGTCCAGGGAGGTGATTCTCCCTCTGGATTCAGCACTGGTGAGGCCGCTCCTTGAATACTGTGTCCAGTTCTGGGCCCCTCACCACAAGAAGGATGTTGAGGCTCTGGAGCAAGTCCAGAGAAGAGCAACGAGGCTGGTGAAGGGGCTGGAGAACAGACCCTATGAGGAGCGGCTGAGAGAGCTGGGGTTGTTTAGCCTGGAGAAGAGGAGGCTGAGAGGAGACCTCATTACTCTCTACAACTGCCTGAAAGGAGGTTGTAGAGAGGAGGGAGCTGGCCTCTTCTCCCAAGTTACAGGGGACAGGACGAGAGGGAATGGCCTCAAGCTCCGCCAGGGTAGATTTAGGCTGGAGATTAGGAGGAGGTTTTTCACATAGAGGGTCATTGGGCATTGGAATAGGCTGCCCAGGGAGGTGGTTGATTCACCTTCCCTGGAGGTGTTTAAGGCACAGGTGGATGAGATCTTGAGGGACTTGGTTTAGTGTTAGATAGGAATGGTTGGACTAGAAAATCCGATGGGTCCCTTCCAACCTGGTTTTTCTGTGATTCTGTGATTCTGTAATGTGGAATCTCTCTTCTTTTGCCTACTCCGTCATCTGACTGGCTTTGAGATTTAGCAGCCCGTTCCAACCTTGCATGCCTAATGACACCATAAAGAAGAAGTGAAGCCATAACACTCCCCAGTCCACACCACGGTTGGTGCATGGGGTCAGAGAGCATCGTGGAGCCCACAGGGTGAGACAGCAGCCAGGTTGAGTGCCCTTCTCCAGGACAGCTTGGTGCATTCTATGGTCATTTGGCACTGGCACAGGCTGCCCAGGGAGGTGGTTGATTCACCTTCCCTGGAGGTGTTTAAGGGACGGTTGGATGAGGCGCTGAGGTGCATGGGTTAGTGTTTGATAGGAATGATTGGACTTGATGATCTGATGGGTCTTTTCCAACCTGGTGATTCTATGAAGCCCTGCAGGGATTGCAGCACTGGCCTGTGACTGCCCTCTGTTGTGCTGACATAGAAGTTTGATCAATCTTGTGTCTGACCTACAGACAAGGGAGTGACTGCAGCACAGGACAAACAAACAAGTGAGAACCAGACCTGGCTGCATCCCTGGCCTACTCCTGAAGGCAATTCTTCAATAAGAGTGGGTTCTCCTGACCAGTGATACTCTCGAGATCAGGGATTAGTCCTTTGCACTTCAGTAAAGTCTCTGCTCTGAAAGACCTGAGGAAAAAATTATTGCTTAAAAGAGAAATAAAGATATTCAAATGTTTAGCAACCAGCAAATTATTCTTCAAATGTTTTAGTGTACAACAAAGAGATTTTTGAATATTCCAGGGAATTACCCATGACATTCGTGATCCTAAATATCAAATTAGCCTTGAGCAGTTGATGTTGCTGTCATGGACAGGAGAGCCACTGCTTCAATATAGTATTTGCAGTGGGAAGTGAAGAATTACAGAATCATAGAATGGTTGGGATTAGAAGGGACCTTGCAGTCCATTGAGTTACAGCACCCCTGCCATGGGCAGGGACACCTCCCACTGGATCAGGTTGCTCAAAGTACCAAAGGTCTTGAACACCTCCAGGAATGGGGCAGCCTTCTCTGGGCAACCTGTTCCAGTGCCTCACCACTCTCACAGTAAAAATTTCTTCCTAGTATCTAATCTAAATCTCCCTTTTTCTGCTTAAAATTGTTACCCCTCTAGGTTCTATAGCAAGAAACATAGAGCAAGTCTGTTCTGTATCATGGCACAAGGGATCAGGAATACCAAAACAGGAGTCAAATTAGTCATTGTCCTAAGGCAATCCTGCCACCTGAGACCACAGAGAAATCCCAGGCTGGGGATCTGTGAAGGGAGAGAATTTCTGCATTGTAACAGACTAATTAGCCACCACAGTGAAGCTTTTCCATCTCCTTTGGAAACACTGTCGTGACCTTGCTCCTACGCCTACTCCCTCTCTGTCATAGGACTGAAAGAGCCTTGCTTAGCTCTTTTAAGACTGGAGAAGAACCCCAAGCATCATCCTTTATGCAAGAGCTGAGAGGTTAATACACGTTACTTTTGCTGGCTGGGACTCCGCAATAGGTCAAGGAGGAGCCAGCCCTTTATACTGAGGAAAAAGAAACAGAAGCCTGCCACAACCTGCCCTTTCAGCCTTCACGGTTCAACCCCACTTTCACACTATGAGGCTTAGAATAAATATATCCTTCTCTCAACAGGGCTGTTTCATCTCAGCTGCAGCAAATGCAAAATGTCATTCAATGCAATACAAACTGGGGGAGGCGGTGCAGGTTGCTCTTAGGTACGTGTTTTCCTGTGGATTGCAGGGATAAGCAGGCATCACGCTTCTGAAATTAGAAAGGTCACTGGGGTTGCTTCCTGTTGGAGCTGCAGGAACACTGATGCTCAGCTCAGAAAGCATGGAGTTAAAATTAGAAGTGACTGCAGGGTTACACAGATCACTCCTTCAACCTGACATAGTGATGGGGTCTGTGGCTCAGGGGCATGAGAAAATAAACATCTCCAGCCAGCACATGTTCTAGAGGATCACAAAAAATACCACTCCTTCCGTCTCAGACACAAGGTTTGGGATATCAGGAATTCCTCCCTAAGCAATCCCTCCCTTTCCCTGGCATATGGAGGATGTGTTTACACCTAGCTGTCCATAGCAAAATAACAGGGACTGAAACAATTAGGGAATCCCTAGTCCAGTTGTTTCCCAGAAAGGCTACGTTGGGAAAGGCTACGACATCACAGCTCAGATGATGTCTTTGTGTCTGACAATTTTCTAGGATATAAAAGACTGAATAATTCACTATTCAGAAGCCCAGAATCTGAACCCCTTATTCTGTTGAGTACATCCTGTGTGTCTTTCTGATTTACTCTCCCTAAAGAGGGACAGCTTCAACAGAAGAGATTGAGAGAGACTCCACAGCCCCAGATAGCCTGTGTTGGTTGCAGGCCTTCGCTACCTTTATCCAGTTGTTAATCTTTCCTGTACTCAAGGTATCTACCTTGGAGGAGCAGAAATTGTAGAGACTGATACTGCCAGGGATGGAAGGTGTGGTCTTATGAAACACTCACTGCAGTGCTTTAAACCATTATCGTGTAGTCCTTATCTCAGTTCACTCCTTCTGCATCCAAGAGGATGTACCTCTCCAGAGGATTAATGGGACCGATGGACTTGCCTCCAAGGTCGGTCTTGCTGCAGGAAAGTATTGTTGCTCTTTTGGAGCAAAATAATGCAGCTCCTGAATGTCTTGTTTTGGAGCCTGATGTGTGCCTGGATGTGAGTTTTCCCATCCCATTCCTAACTCTGTGTTAGGAGGACCACTTATTCCTGCCACTCATTGAGGAGCCACTAAGGCCTGTAGTGCAAGTCCTCCTCCTTCCAGTAAAAGAAATCAGGAACATTGTAGGGGATGTGCACAGCCTGCTTGGAAAATCTCCCTGCCCTCTAGAGCAAAGCCTAACAAAAGAGTCTGAGTTCCAGAAATAACAACAAATGATCATCTCCTGTAAGGCAGCTGGGATTCAAGTGGAGGTAACTATGGTACTAGGTCAGCAAGGACCCACCAGGAAAGGAGGGTTTTTGCTTTTCATTAGTGGGAGGAGTGTCTGCTTGCTGTTCAAAGACCTCAGCTCTAGAAAGCTCATTTCTTTTATTTCAGTGTTTTACACTTTCTTTTTCACCACGCTCTTCATCATCTTTCACTGAATATTTCCAATTTAAAGAACAAACAAACAAAACCAACATACACCAAGAAACAATTTGTCTCATTTGAAAAAAAAAAAAAAAACACCAAACCCCAACAACCAAACACCCAAAAGAGAAAGAGAGATGCACAGCAAAGCATGCCATATAGCTATGTACAGTCAAACAGGCTGTACAGCTGTGCAGGTCTCACATTGCCTCTTCACCCTCCTCCTCAGCATTGCTGAAAGACAGCAGCTGTAATCCCCTCCAGGTGGTGACAAGCATTATCTTCCCAGCCAGTAAAAATGTGACAGCTCTGGAGCTGGCTGGTAACATGTGTTCCTGTGCTGTAAAGGGGAGAGGGAAGCTGCAAGACCAAACAGGCATGTGAGTCATACCAGCCAAGGGGAAATGTAAACTTTGGAAGCGGTGCAAGTGTGAGGGATGGAATTGTGAGGGATTCTTTACAACTGCATGCTTTGTTCACGGATGCTCCGGGTGATCCTGGGAGACACTGAGGGAGGAAAGAAATACCTACTTCATAGATACATATAATCACAGAATCATAGAAAGGTTTGGGTTGGAAGGGACACTAAAGAACATTGAGTTCCAACATTCCTGCCATGGGCAGGGACACCTCCCACTGGATCAGGTTGCTCAAAGCCCCATCTAACCTGCCTTTGAACACCTCCAGGGATGGGGCAGCCACAGCTTCTGTGGGCAGCCTGTGCCAGTGCCTCCCCATACTCTCAGGAAAACATTTCTTCATAAGATATCCTCTAAATCTTCCCTTTTTTCAGCTTAAAAACATCCCTCCTCTTCCTGTCCCTGTATTCCCTGATATAGAGCCTCCTCAGTTTTCCTATAGCCCCTTTCAGTACAGGGAGGCTGCTCAAAGGTCTCTCCAGACTCTTGTCTTCTCCAGGCTGAACAACCATAACTCTCTCAGCCTGTACTAGTATGGGAGGTACTCAGGCTCTCTGAGCACCTTCAAGACCCCTCTGGACTTGCTCTAAAATATTCATGTCCTTCCAGTCCTGAGAACTCCTGCACTGAATGCAGCTGTCCAGGTGAGGTCTTACGAGAGTGTAGTAGAGAGGTAGAATTATTTCCTTCCTACTGCTGCTCTCAGTCATCTTTTAAATTATGGAAAATACAATATTTTCCCTAGTTGTATTTCTCAGATATGGATGATGAGAGCAGGGTAGAGGCAACAGCAACATCTGTCCTCTGGATCAATACTGTGACTGTTCCCCAGCCCCTTGGAATCAGATATTTTTGTGAGCAGACTGTGTAGGGGTGCAGAAGCCCCACTGACCTGACAAGGACAGGCACACATCTGAGCCACTGTCCCAACACAGAAGGTGACAGAGACATGAGTGAGACGGGTGTCATGGTTTTGATGGTTTGATGATTGCATTTGTTTTGTTTTATTTTATTTCTCCTTACTGGCAGTGCAAGCAGAGAACTTACTGACTAAACACAGATGATGTGTGATGTTGACTATGCACAAGCAGCTTTAAAATAGGCAAAGTCGACAGCTGGAGGAGAAATTCTGGGAAATGTTTGCTCTTTCACCAACCTGTTAAATTCCAGCAGTGTTTTTTAACAATAGCAGAGAAGGATGATCTTAGAGCCAACAAACACTTCTAAAAAATTCTGTGAAATTGGTGAAGGGGCTGGAGAACAGAACCTACGAAGAGTGGCTGAGAGGGCTGGGGTTGTTTAGCCTGGAGAAGAGGAGGCTGAGAGGAGACCTCATTACTCTCTACAACTACCTGAAGGGAGATTGTAGAGAGGAGGGAGCTGGCCTCTTCTCCCAAGGGACAGGGGATAGGACAAGAGGGAATGGCCTCAAGCTCTGCCAGGGGAGATTTAGGCTGGAGATTAGGAGGAAGTTTTTCATGGAAAGGGTCATTGGGCATTGGAATAGGCTGCCCAGGGAGGTGGTTGAGTCACCTACCCTGGAGGTGTTTAAGGCACGGGTGGATGAGGTCTTGAGGGACATGCTTTAGTGTTTGATAGGAATGGTTGGACTAGAAGATCTGATGGGTCCCTTCCAACCTGGTTGTTCTATGATTCTACGATTCTCTGATTCTATGAAATTACTGTTTTGAGTTGTTGCTTGTTGGAGTCTGGAGGTCACCACTGTAAGCATTGTAAAATAGCTATGCAGGGGTGAAATATTCCTGTATGAGGCATCTCCATCTGAGCAACTTGCCTAGATTCCTTGTGCACTCAACAGAAACAGACCTGCTGAGAATGTAATTCATCTCCTCCTAACATAGTTGTCTACAGCAGATGAATCATGCACTTCTTTACCTCTCTCTCTCACTCTGCTAGTTATAATGGGAGCTTGGGTGAGGGGATCAGAAGGAGGCATCTTCACCAGAAATGTTTAAAGTCAATGCATTTCACTTCCAGTGTGTATCTCATGCCAAGATCAGAGATATGACCACTCAACTCAGTGCGTTTCTGAATCCTGCAAGAATCAATGCCTCAGAAAGAAGACATTTCACTCTGCTCACTCTGTAATGAAAGCCCTTCTACACACGACTCTGTACCTGCCAGTCACTGCTAACATGGTGAGACACACTTGCAGGGCCATTGAGCTGCCTTGCTGAGCCAGTTGTTCTCCTGCAGGGACTTACAAGCACTGAATAACTGGCTTCTTTGTGCATTTACAGTCAAATCCAGCTCATACAAGCAACGTTCACTTAGGTGCAAAGCCCAGCGCTGAACACAACAGTTTCTGCTTGAACCGTCAAATATCACCTTAAAGAGTACAGGAAATGGTACAGGAAATACAAGACTTGGACCAGGATTATTGTTCATCATGTACTCTAGATATGGGAGTTAGACTTTTAGAGCAAGATTGAGATGACAGAAAATACATAAGTATTGCTATGTCAGAGGAGAATAAATTTTTTCCCATATGTCTAATCAAATCGAGTTTTAACATTTAGATTTAAATTTGTGCTTCAGTTTCTTGAGATAGGATTCTTATACACAGTTTTAGGGCTAGATTCTACGATTTGGGTTTTTCACAGCCACGACTAATGCAGTTTAAGAAAGCCTGGAGCAACTCTGGCATTTAGAATCATAGAATCACCAGGTTGAAGAGACCCACCAGATCATCAAGTCCAGCCATTCCTATCAAACACTAAACCATGTCCCTCAGGACTTCATCTACCCGTGCCTTAAACACCTCCAGGGAAGGTGAATCAACCACCCCCCTGGGCTCCTAGAAGGAGCTTATGATGTGACTCTGGGCCTACAAGATATCTGCACCGCTTCAGAGCAACACTGTGATACCACAGCTCGTAGGCTCTCTCAGCTAGTACTAACCATTCACATTTAAACAACTACATAGACTAGAAGGTGTTTGATAAGTAGTAATCTTAGGTCTGGAGAAGTCTACAGAGAAAACATGGAACTGAGACTGTCAGATGAGACAAGGTATCCAACTCTGAGGTAGGTTCAATGGAGTGGCATCTAGAGACATAGTCCCATCTGAAACGTCCAGGAATCCCAAGACATCCACATGAGACTAACAGATCTGGTCGCCCTTTTTTTACAAAGGCCCATGTCTTTTTTAACTTCCGTGTCTTGAGGATGGTGTAGTCATCTTGGACTCCCTGGAGGATCTCAGATCATAGAATCATAGAACAACCAGGTTGGAAGGGACCTATCGGATCATCTAGTCCAACCATTCCTATCAAACACTAAACCAAGTCCCTCAAGACCTCATCCACCCGTGCCTTAAACACTACAGATGGCACTATAAGTCTTTGTGAGGGCAGCTCAACTGAGATCTTGCTCCCCACTGACTACTCCATATAGGCTACCAGTTCTCAGCACCTGAAAGTAAATATGAACACCTGGAGTTCAATCCAATTCATACCTGAAGCAAAATAAATCCTATCTCTACAAATCAACAGGTCAACCGAGAATTTAAGAACTTCTCCCAAATAAGAAGTGATAGGATTAGAGGAAACAGCCTTAAGTTGCACCAAGGGAGGTTTAGATTAGATATTAGGAAAGAAATTCTTCACTGGAATGGTTCTGAGGCACTGGAACTGGCTACCTAGGGAAATGGTTGAGTCACCATCCCTGGAGGTACTGGGTGATGAGGTGCTTAGGAATAGGTTTAGCAGTGGAAAAGTACAGTTGGACTTGATGATCCCAAGGGTCTTTTCCAATCAAACAATCCTGTGATTCTATGGTTATAATAAATTAATTCTTAAAATGATATTAATTATTTTATTTTGAATATTGTTTATTTCAACATGTCTGCATTCACCTTCACAAGTCTGGCACAACACTACACAAAGACTTATAACCATACCATTTAAGGCATGTTTTTTTCAGTCTCTCTTATTTTTTTGTGGTTTTATTGATAAACTGGACTGTTTTCCAAAGAGGTCTACAAGTGTATGCAGCTGGGACATGGTCAGACTTCTCCTGCTGTTAGATGGGCATTTATTCAGAAATTTATATATTACACCAGGGGGGAAAAAGATGTAAACTTTTAAAAATAGTTGTTAAATAATATTCACAGTTCTATCACAATTTATGAAGTCCAACTCTTCAATAAGTGCTTGAGCTCTTCCAGTTGTTTGCTGTAGCACAAATTCCCAACCCCTTTTCATGTTAAAGCTAAAATTAGTTTAAATATTACTGATTGTCTGCAAGGGCGAGACACTGAGAAATTAGGAAGTCTATTAGCTTCAGAAAAGGACCTCATACAAAATTACTTGAGGGATCTCAGATAACTGTAAAGTGATTAGACACCATCATTGACGTAGTAAAGAAAATCACAAAACATCACAGAATCACAGAATGGTCAGGGTTGGAAGAGACCTCTGAGATCATCTAGTCCAACCCACTTGCTGAAGCAGATTCACCTGGAGCAGGTTGCACAGGAATGTTGCTGGGGGCGGGGGTGTCTGATTTTCTCCAGAGAAGGAGACTCCACAGTCCACCTGAGTAGCCTGTTCCAGTGCTCTGTCTTCCTTGCAGCAAAGACAGTTTTTTTAGTGGAAGGTGGACCTTCTTGTAAGTCATTTGTATCCGTTGTCCCCTATCCTGTTGCTGGGGACAACGAAAAGAGTTTGACTCCATCTGCTTGACATGATTGCATGATCAGGTCTAAAAAGTTGTGGTGAATGGAGTTCACCAATCCAGTTGGCAATCAGCACAAGGGGTATATCCCAGGGTTCAGTGTTGGGGAAAGTCTTGTTTAATATCTTTATCAATGACATGGATGAGGGGATTGAGTACTCCCTCGGTAACTTTGCAGCTGATGCCAAGTTGGATGGGAGTGTTGACCTGCTTGAGGGAAGGAAGTGTCTAAAGAGGAGTCTGGTCAGGCTGGATTGATGGACCAAGGCCAATGGGATGGGGTGCAGTGAAGTTCAGCACTGGGTCACAGCAACCCCATGCAGCGCTCCAGGCTTGGGGAAGTGTGACTGGTAAACTACCTGGTAGAAAAGGACCTGGGGGCACTAGTCAATAGTCAGCTGAACATGAGCCAGCAGTGGCCCAGGTGGGCAAGAAGGCCAACAGCATCCTGGCTTGGATCAGGCATGTTGTGGCCAGCAGGAGCAAGAAAGGGATCTTGTAATGGGTGCTGCTGAGGCCACACCTTGAATCCTGGTTTCAGTTTTGTGTCCCTTGAATCTTGGTTTCAGTTTTGTGTCCTTCAGTACAAGGAGGATGTTGAGGTGCCAGAGCATGTCCAGTGAAGAGCAATGGAGCTCTGGAATGGTCTGGAGCATAGGGATTAAGGGGAGCAGCTAAAGGAACTGGGGCTGTTTAGGTCTAGGAAAGAGGAGGTAGAGGGGAACTCCCTGAAAGGAGATTGTGGTGAGGTGGATGCTAGTCTCTTCTCCTAAGTTACAAGAAATAGAAAAGAAAAAACAAGGAAAAAACCAGCCACAAGTGGCACCAGAGGAGATTTAGATTGAATATCAGGAAAAATTCCTCCACTGAAAGTGCTGTCAAACATTGGAAGAAGCTCCCCAGGGAAGTGGTGAAGTCTCCATTCCTGGGGGCATTTAAAAGACATGTACGTATGGCGCTTAGGGACATGGTTTAGTGGTGAACTTGGCAGTGTGAGGTTTACAGTTGGACTCAATGATCTTAAAGGTCTTCTCCAACCTAAATGATAATGATAACCTAAATGATTGTGGGCTCGTGATCAAGGGGTGGACCTGACCACGGATGCTATCACACAGGACACTCATGAATTTGAAACGTGCAGCAATCAAGCAAACCACATGAGTGAAATCTACCTGAAATAGAGTGTAGTGGCTGGATTTTTGATATGGTGAGCCCTAACAAATTGACACATCAAGGCAAGTGCTATGTACTCACGATGGTGGAAGCATCTACTGCTTTGCTAGAAACGCATCCTGTAAACCATGTCTGTTCCCTGGACAACATCTTAGGCCTCGAAAGGCAAGTTTTGTGGTGACATGGTATCCCTGAAGGAACTGAATCAGAAGATGGGACTCATTTCCAAAATAACCTCATAAACTCCTGGACAAAGGAACACGGCATTGGGTGGACATTTCACACCTCGTAACATCCACAAACCCCCAGAAAAAATGAGAAATATAATGGACTGTTAAAGACTATGTCAGGAGCTTGGAGCAATGGGGCAGGGAAGCACTGGGATACACACATATCAGAAACCATTTGGCTGGCTAACACCAGGGGGTCTGCGAACCATCCTGGTCCTGCTCAAACAAACCCCCTACATACCATGGGAAGAGAGAAGGGCCTCATTCTGCACACAGAGAGATGACTGGGGAAAGTGGTGTGGATTCCTCCTCCCATGGGAAAAGGCAAACATATTCCTTCTCTGAAGGACCTGGGTGTACGTTGTGGGTAATGCAGAAGGATGCATTACATTACAGTAATGCAGAAGCCTAGAGAAGAGGAGACTGAGAGGAGGCCTCATTACTCTCTACAACTACCTGAAGGGAGGTTGTAGAGAGGAGGGAGCTGGGCTCTTCTCCCAAGGGACAGGGGACAGGACAAGAGGGAATGACCTCAAGCTCTGCCAGGGGAGATTTAGGCTGGAGATTAGGAGGAAGTTTTTCACATAGAGGGTCATTGGGCATTGGAATAGGCTGCCCAGGGAGGTGGTTGATTCACCTTCCCTGGAGGTGTTTAAGGGATGGGTAGATGAGGTCCTGAGGGACTTGGTTTAGTGTTTGATAGGAATGGTTGGACGAGATGATCCGATGGGTCTCTTCCAGCCTGGTTGTTCTATGATTCTATGATTCTAAGGATGGGGAGACCCAGTGTGTGCCTCAAGGAGATAGAAACTTCAGTGGAAAAATAAGTTGTGATGTGACTTGTATGTCGTAAGAAGTAATATAACAGGAATATCCTGAACTGTTTTGCAAGCAACCAGATGAGTACAACAATGAATGACCTGAACCAAGCTGGTGCTGGTGACCAGCAACTAAACATACTTATCCTGACGTGAACATCCATCCTGACAGATGGGGTCCAAGTCATAGCCTGTTCTTCCAAACATGCGGAGGAGTGGAGGAAGCCCATAGAATGGGAGAGTAATATCTATTAAAGGACAGGAGATAGTAGTTAATAAGAATGTATAAGTCTGCATGTTGGGTATGAAGGTGACTTAAGTTGTAATTGTTTTTAAAAAATCAATAGTGAGAATTAAATACAACATGGTGGTTAATATATATATATATATATTTGTGTGTGCGTGTGTGTATTTATTAAATTATGTAGGAACTGAGTATGATGCAGGTGCTATGGAATAGTGAGTGGAGATTGTATTGAGTCTGACTGAGACAGTGTTAATTTTCCCAATAGTACTGCTCATAGTCTTGTCCTTTGTATTGGTAGCTAGGAAGGTGTTGGTAGCATCACATGATGTCTGCTCAGCAATAAAAGCTTGGAGAAAGAGGAGGTGGGCATTTGTTTTTACACCTTTTGCCTTCTGGAGCAACCTCTATGTGAACTGATGCCATACTTCCAAGGAAACGGCTGGATATCAGCTCCTGACAGGAAGGAGTGAATGAATCTTTTGTTTTCCTTTGGTTTTGCTTTATTAAACTGCATTTATTTTGTACAACAAGGGTTTTTTTCCATCTTATGTTCTCCCCTCCCTGTTCTGCTGAGGAGGGGAGGGATAGAGCAGCTTGGTGGGCACCTGACATGCAGCCAAGGTCAACCCATCATATTCAGGGAAAGACTTTCATATCTCAGGCCCTTTTTCTGGGTACAAAGCATGTGGGGTGGGGTAGGATAGGGGGAAAACGAATATACATCTCTGTGGGCTCTGACCAGACTTTGGCAATGGATCCAGATTTTTTCATGTTTCTGTGGATTGGCAATCTTTCCAGGAAAATGGCATGCAACAGACAAAAGGCATCCTGAAGTCTCTCAGAGATGATGCCCAGCAGAGCCACAGATCACTCAAGCAGCAAATAGAATAGCTTAAAGAGTGAGAGCAAGAAAGTATCACAATTACAACAGCTTTCCCTTTCCGTATACCACTTTTCTATAGAAGCCACTACATCTTAATGAGTTTACTAGCCCTCTATAAATGAGGGCAGGTAATTGCAATGTTACTCACAGGGCTCAAGATCAAGTTTACCACACTTAAGTCAGAAGAAAAGCCAGTTATGATGGCTCAACTCACTGAAGAAACTGTAATATGTAATGAAAATATACTTTAAAAAAAAGAAAAGAATTTTAAATAAAGCAGTTTTTCATAAGCAGTTCTAGAAGTCCAGATCTTCCTGATCAATCTCATCAGAGTTTTCTTTCTTTTTAGAAGCCCGGACTTCATCAGTGTGTTCCGCCTCCTTTGGAGCTGCGTCTACAGCATCTGCTTGGTCCTCATCTCCCAAAGGATCAGTGCATGAAGAACCTTTGTCCTCTTCTTCTTCCTCGCTGTCAGGATACATCTGTGAGGGTTTGCTACTCTCATCATTCCGAACCTCTCCATCAGCGTGGTTACTCGCGGGGTTATTGTCATCTTTGCATTCCTCATCACCTTCATCTTCGGATCCCTTCTGGGATTCCTGTGAGAAGTTTCCCACAGAAGAGTAACAAGAAAATCCCGCTGCTTTGTTCAGAGTTTCATGTTTTTCATGTGCCTTATGAGAGTCATCATTGGTAGATTCCTCATTTTGCTCATCATTTTTTTCATCTCCTTCACTGTTGTTCTCCTCCTCAGCTGAATATGCCTCCTGTTCTGACTCTGGATTTGCATCTTCCACTGCCTCAGCTTCATCTTGTTCAGCTTCTTCATTTCCTTCTGCAGCATCTCCTTCAGGATTGTTGTCAGTTCCACAGCCATCAGCGTCTCCTCTGCATTCAGATGTCTCTTCTTCATCATCAGCCTCAATATCCTCATTCTCTGGTTCCTCTGCTTCTTCAGCTTCATTGTCAGCTTCATCTGCAGCTATGGACTTCTCTTCAGTTTCTTCCTCTTCATTTTGACTTTTCTCTTCTTGTTCTTCCTCTTCCATGTTTGCTTCCTCCTCCCCTTCCTTTGCTTCTTTCTCCTCCTCTTTTGGGTTTTCTTCCTCTTCTTCCATTTCCTGATCCTCCTCTTTGGTTTCTTCCTCATCTCCTTTAGCTTCTTCTTCAGCTTCTTCTTCCTCCTTTGTTACTTCTTCATCTTCTTGAACTTCTTCCTCTTCATTTGTTTCTTCCTCTTGCTCCTCTTTTGCATCTTCCTCCTTATCCACTTCCTCCTGCTCCTCCTCTTTTGTTTCCTTATCTTCTCCATCTTTTGTTTCTTCCTCCTCCTCCTTCTCTTCCTCCTCTTCTACTTCCTCTTCCTCCTTTGTTTCTTCTTCAGTTTCCTCTTCTACTTCCTCATCATCTTTCTCTTCTGTTTCTCCTTCTGCTTCCTCTTTTGTTTCCTCTCCTTCTGCTGTCTCAATTTCTTCTTCCTCTTTATCTTCTTCCTCCTCTTTTGCTTCTTCTTCTTCTTGTTTCTCTTTCAAATCTTCTTCATCTTCTTCATCTTTAACTTCTTCCTCTGTGTCACAGTTTTGAGACTCTGATATTTCATGTCCTTCTCTGTCTTCATTCAACATTGAGCTGCCCACCTCATTTGATTCTGGTTCCTTTTCCTCATTGCCTTCCATTTCGGTTTCACTTGGCTGGAATTCACCTTCCTCATTCTCCTCATTTGGATTGTCATTTTCTGCTGCTTCTTTCACAGAGCTGCTGGGAATTGTTTCGATGTCCTGGTCTGCTTCTGAGACACAGGCCTCTTCATCATTTTTCTTCAACCTCAGGATTTGCTGTAAATCAAATGCTTTCATGACTGGGGCATTTGTGGCCACCACTGGGTTCCTTGTGGGCTTGGAAGCCATTTTTTTCCTCACACAAGAGTCACACGGGCAGTATTCCTCCTCACTTGTTTGTTTACTGACACTGGCCTCAAAAGCTGCACTAAATGCTGTGTCTTCCTCTATTTCAAATGAGAATTCTGTGGTGTCCTCTAGCCTACTCTGAGTTCCATTCTTGTCACTGAAGAGTGACTTTTTACGCATAGTCTGCAATCGCCGTCTCCTCTGCTCAGTTTGGAGGGTTGACTCGCGCTTCAGTGGTTCATCTGGAGGTCTTGGAATCCTATTCCCTGCTCTAGTTCTGATCTTCCTCAGCTCCTTCTCTATGCTTTTTTGTATCCTTTTGCTCACTTCCTCCTTCAGCTCCAGTATCATTTCATCCATCTGCTGATTATTCTGCAGGTTCCATCTGATTTTGAACTCATTCATGGCACTGACATAGTGAGTCATGAACTCTTTCTCGATTTTCTTGAGAAGCCTGAGAACCCATACTGGATCTGGATCCACTGAATTTGCCTGGACAAGGGATGTGCCTACAGTAGTGGCCACATTGACGTTGGACTTTTGGTCATTTGGTGACTGTTTTTCAAGTTGCTCTTCCAAATCAGCTTTCAGTTCTGTCCCACAATCGGCATCATTGACATTTGTGACATCATTGACATTTGTAGCATCAGTAGTGGCTAGCTGATCAGCTTCCTCATTAAGATTTTCTTTTGTGAGTTCATCATTTACAGCTTCAGCTTCTTCTTCTTCTCCATTTTCAGTTAATTTGCTATTTTCTTCATTTTCCTTTTCTTCCCCTTCCTCTTGACCATTTTCACAGTTACTGCACTGATCCTCCTCATTTTCTTCTGCCTCCTGAATTAGGGATTCCCCTCTAGTAGACTGTACTTTTTCTTCATCTTTTGATTTTGAGGTGGCTGTCGAAGGTCGGGACTGTTCTTCCTCTTTAATTTGCTCCTTATCTTCAGTCAGTTCAGGACCAGTCTCCACATTTCCCACTTGTCTAGCTGACTTGAATTCAGCATTTTTCTGTGCCACTAAAGTGCAGTCCCTGGCACTGGCAGTTATCTCTTCTGAGCCACCAGAACCACTGCTAACATCAACCCCAGAGGAGGACATGGGAGTGAAGTCATAATCCATAGATTTTGGGGCTTTAAACCCAGAGACTGGTTTTACCTTCTCACTTGTCTCTGGACATAAAATTGGACCACTTTTTTCAGCTGTACATCCAAACCACAGGGCTTGAAAAATATTTAGCAGCTCCATATACCTTGGCTTATTCAAACGTTTCGATTTATCTGAGGGATCGTCTGACCCTTCATCAAGGAGCTGAAGACTGGCAAGACAAGTAATCAAAATGTTGGCAGAGTTACTTAGTTTTCTCCCCATAGTGGGGGACACTTCAGGCAAACTGTTTGATCGGTCAAATTTTGTTTCATGTTTTGAACTCAGCAAGGCCTTCATGATCTGGACAGAAGTCTGGACAGAGGTTGGTAGGTCTCTTCTGTTATTATTTTGGCTGGAGGTAACTGACTGGCTGCATTCTGCTTGGTCAGCCTTGGCAGCTTCAGACACATCCTCGTCGATTTGTTCCTGATTCGTACATTCTTCAGTCTCTTCATTGACAGAAGCGTCTTCTGCTGTTTCTTTGCCTGCTTCAGCCTTTGCCTCATTTTCAGCCTCCTCCACATTCTTCTGCTCAGCTTTTTCATCCTCTGAGATTTCCTCGGTGTTTGTACAGCGTGATACCTCTGTGGTTGCCTCTGCACATTCCTCTTCTGCATCATCCTCCATTTCATATTTCACAAGCAGTGTTTCTGCAGGGATTTTACTTAGCCATTCTTGCACAACTTCTTCTGGAGATGTATTTGGCAGAGTAGATGGCATCAAATCACTCCCTTCTTCCTGCGTGCCTATGCCTTCTACCTCTTCCTCCACATTTTTGCTGCAAGCATCATCAATCTCTTTATCCTTCTGATCATTTACTTCAGTTGCAGCTGATTTAGACCCATAAGAGGTTGTTTTGGAGGAATCTATGATTTCTTTTGCCTCTTTTCCTGTGGTCAACACTGATTCAGTACCCATGCTGCTAATGGAGGAATTCTTCAACATGGTTGCCTGTATTTTTCTGCTTTTTGGCTTCCCTTTTGGAGGAGTAGGGCAATGCATGCTACGTACTGACAAAGTGTCAGGCAATGATGCCTGGCTAGAGTCTGACATCCTCACATGAAGATTTCTAGTTTTAATCCGCCTTGATTTTGAAGATTGAGATATGTTCGATTGTGAACACCGATCATCACTTCCCTGGGATATCTGGGTCAACAAGCATTTATCTTTTACTTCAGACTTTGAAGAGACTCTTGACGAGACACTTGCAGGATTTCCATTCCTAATCCCAGTCTCAGCTGAGTGGTCACCTTTTGAACATACACTTTCACTCATACTTCCTTGTCTCGAAGAAGGGGTCTCTGAGTTAATCTTGGATTGACCTTCTCCAGCTTTTCCATTAGGGCTTGAAAAACTCGAGCAGACAGATGATGGCTTGCTATTTTCTTCTCTATGACTTCTCTTCTTTGAGCCTTTTGAAGATTCACTATAGCCGTTGATGGTACTTTTTGAGCTTTTCTCTTCAGTAAAACCTGCAATTGCCTCTGCTTCACTAGTAGATGAAATATTTGATTGAAAGGATCCTGAGTTATGAGACATGGGGTCTCCAACAGATTTTTTCTTGATTTCACATGAACTTTTGGAGTAATTAGATGCCCTGCTGCTTGATCTCAGATCATCTGCATGGAGAGAATTCTTCTTTTTATTTGGAGTGGATTCAAGTGAAGACACAGATATTTCAGACTTTGCATCCAAATGAAGGTGGCTGTGTTTGCTCTTTTTGGATCCTCTGGAAGAGCAAGAGGCACTGCACAGAATGACCTCATCACTGTCCCTTCTCTTGCTATTTCTGTCACTAGCTCTGGAACGGGAAGATCCTTGTGTAGAGCATCGTTCACCTTCACTGCTCTCACCTCTAACCGATTGGCTGGGCTTTGTTTTTGCTGACACTGAGCTGACTTCATTTATTTCACTGTCTTCTTGTTCTACTTCAACCTCTTCAGCCTTTTTCTTAGGGCATGACTCACTGGAGAAGGAGGAGACAACTGCATTGTCATCAGAGTGGTCATCCTGTTCACTCCTTGCTTTTGGTGTAGTACAGTTACTAGACTTACTGTGCGCACTGTTGGTAGAAGTGGAGCCCCTGGTGTTATCTTCTTGATTTGCCTTCTGGAGGCTGGAGGAGGACATGCTCCTACGCCCGCTACTTGTTTCCTTACTTCCATTCTTCTCACTCTGTCTGGACTGCAGAGAGGACCTTGACATGACACTCCCAGCTCTGCTGCTTTCCAGCTCTTCCACATCATCCTTTAAGCACTTCACAGAGGAAACTTCAAAACAATTTTCTTGTTCATTTTGTGAGTTGGTTTTGCTGGCCTCATGGTCTTCAGGGGCATCTTGTGTATCCAGGTTGTTTTCACAGCTTGAATGTGACATTAAACCCAAGGATGAAGGTCTCTTACTATGGCTTGTGCTTGTCCGAGTGTAGTCTTGCTGGTCTTCTCCATTGGAAGCCCCTGTAGACAAATCACTTCGACACGTACACTTTTTAACAGATCGATACGACACTCTGTTCTCTATAGTCTCTGAGTAGGACGAGGACTCTTGAACAATGTGCTCAGAATATTCTTCACTGGATGTGGTGTGGAGGCTATCCACAGAAGCCATTTTTTTGTGGACTACTCTCCTCCGGGAAGATGTGCTGGAGCATGATGACCGTGTGTGCCAGGTGCTTCGTACACTGGGCTCTTCCCTCTGGGAGGTGTGCATGGGGTTCTTCCAGATGTCATAGTCCTGATGTTTCTTGCCACAGCTATGACAATGAGCCTCATCACATTCTGATTCCTCAAGTTTTGACATGTAAGAATCGATGTCACCGGGATATAATGACTCATCTGCCTCTGAGCTGGCTTCTGGGTTCATTTTCTGTATGGGGTCTACTCCACTGTCCTCCTCTGCACATAACTCTTCACAAGGCATCTGGTTCATTAGATTGGACTTTTTGATCTGGGTGGACCACTGCAAAGTCTCATCATTTAACAGGCGGAAGCGGACTTTCATCTCAACGGACAAACTACCATCCTTGTTCACGTGTACCCGTTTTTCTATGTCATCATTGACCAAAGAATGGGCCAGGTCTCCAGGTTTTGGATGTGAACAACTGTTTGAGAAAGGGGCACCATTATCTGGAGAGGCAGCAAGACCATTAGGATAAGACTTTTCTGATGATAAAGAAAATCTCATTGACCTATTACTTGATGCTGACCGTGGATGGATAACGCTTTTTCTGGCTTTCAGTCCAAAGTCCACTGGAGTTTGAAATTAGTAAAGAAAAGAAAGATGGAAAGAAATATTAACTCATATAAAGTTGACACGATATATATATAAATTTAACTCTCACATTAATGAATACTGATATTTTTACTTTAAAGCTTAGCCTATGTTAGCTGAAAATTTAGCTTCGACTTAGGGCCATAAATGTTGTTTTGAATGGTCTATACTTTAATTTTATTATTTTTTTAATCAAAATTGTAACACACTTTTTCTGTTGTATTATGTGCATGCCAGGAAGAAAAAGAAATACATATACACAAAGCAACATTCTCTCAAATTTTCCGTATTTTATCACATTGCAAATACATAGTTTTATTTAAATGCATGTTTTCATTCTTCTTACTCAATTAAGGAAAAACACATGCAAAAGTAACCTTCTTCCTAAGGCAGAGGTCAAGTGTCACACATTTAGTGTCCATCATCTACCTCTGGACCCACATGCCAGGAAACACACATGTGGCCATGTAGAGCGCAACAGCATTCAGTCCCTGCAGGCATGTACCACCAGAAATAATTATAATGCTCATTAAAACCTAAAGACAAAATGAAATGTAAAGTGGAGATTGTTACAAAGAGAGATGGTGGTGGTTACAGAGGAAATTAGTGATAGAAAGGGAATTATGAGAATAGTGATCCAAAGCACATATTTATGGCCCAATGGAATGACATGCATAGATTTATAGGGGTCGTAGACCCTTTCTTTCAAGTGGAGTCCATTGCTATCATGCTGTCTTGCAAGATAAGAATCTATCTTGTTCACAATATATATGTTAGTTCAAAGTTTACTTTGATATATCTAGACAACCACATGCCTGTCAGCAAATGGACATGGAGCTGAATGGAGGGCATTTTAGAAAGAAAGTATTGAACATGGAACACATGAACCACGATCAATAACACATGAAATAGCTTCTATCTGATCAACCTTATGCAGCTGAACTGACTTGTTTGTTGTTTCTTTTAATAGATAAAAAGCTTCAGTTCATTCCCACTGCCCCCATTTCATTTTTGATGTCTCTGGCAATGAGTGTCCTTAAGTTTCTACTCCTAGGTGTCTACACATGAGTGAATCTTTCCTGGCTCCTTGTATTGACAGTGGAGAGGAGGAGATGCACCACCAGAGCACGCATGATTTCATCCTAAACCAAATATTCCCTGATATAGGCGAGATGAATTGCTCCCTGGAAATGGGAAGTTTCTTTTCACAGTCTACCAAAAGTGTCTGGTTTAATTACCTGTGACCTTAAATAACTCCTGATGAAGTGCCTAAGAAATATCATCCTGAGTAACTCATAATATAATCCTTCCTGAACATAACCTTTCCATAAAAAGGTGTTTTGTTTCCAACTGGAACTGCAGCTGTAACCTGCAGGACAAAACCAGGGCATCCTCTGATGTAGGCAAATGCAGAAGTGTAGGCATTATATGACAGACAGAGAAAAGGAATAGAGAATCCGTGGGAAATCTCAAGGGTTTAGGGAGTCTCAGAGGCAGACACAGGAAAGGAGGGAGTTCTGGAAGGAAAAGGAGATACAGAGATATAAAAGAGGAAGGGAAGTCAGCCAGACACAAGGAACATGTAAAAGAAAGACTGGAGGGCGAAGGGAGGAAATCCTAGAAGGAAACCAGAGAAAAAGAAGGGGAGGATGGAAAGGCCTGGGAGGCAGAAAGAGGGAAGTACATTTTCCACATGAAATCTGCACATTGAGGCTGCACAATAGACGCCTGTAATCTCCATGTTACGGGACACAGGTCTGGAGGCGACAGTGCAATGTGTCCCAGAGTTTTTCTTACTTTCATTGTTTCCATTGACATTGTTGCCGTTGGAACGGGGAGCCAGGTCGGGCAATTTCTCCACTGACTGTTTCCTCAAAGTCTCCGTCAATACAGGTTTAAATGGCTCCCGGCCGACACACACCAGCATGCTCGGGCAGTGAAGCAGAGCCTGCATGCTGTCGATCTAGAAAGAGAAAAGCAAGTGAATCACCGTGAACTGACAGAGCAGAGCTAGATGCTTTCAGGACCAGAATCAACTGACATTTAGTTGTCGGCTAAAAAAAAAACCAAACATCATTCTGGAGAATGTACCAAAGCCTGTTGGCTTGACCTGTTGTAGTATTCGACCATTGAAAGAGAGGCCCTGCTATATTTAATCAGATCTCCTATCATAGGGAAGGGGTGGAAGAGATTGCCTAAAGGGGGAGATTCATCATTTATTACAAGTTCTTACATTCTCTGGGCAAGATTTAAGCATAATAAATGCGGTAGTGAGGAAAGGGGTGAAATTGAAGGCTTTTCAGTTTCTCTTACAGAGAATTATACTCTAATTCTTCTAATTCCTGCATGGGACAGCAATTATTAGCTGGTAAGTGCCTCATTCCAGACATTGTCCCTCAGTATAGGAGGTGTCTGTGAAGGACTCTGTTCACCCACAAGAACCAAAACTTGCACACTACTTCTTCATCTTCATCGTGTGATATGTTTCTAGTCCTTTACGTCAGCTGCAGCTAGTAACAGGGAGCAGTTAAATGTGGAAGAATGTAACTTATTCTGGGAAACTGGGGCTGTTTAGTCTAGAGAAAAAGAAGCTAAGGGGAGACATTATTACCCTCTCCAACTACCTGGAATGAAGTCGTAGTGAGGTGGGTGTTGGTCTCTTCTCCCAAGTAACTTGAGGTAAACAGCATCAAGTTGTAACACAGGAGGTTTAGATTGGACATTAGGAAATATTTCTTTACTAAAAGAGTAGTGAAGCACTGGCAGAGGCTGCCGAGGGCAGTGGTGGAGTCCTCATCCCTGGAGGTGTTCAGAAAATGTGTAGCCGTGGCTCTTCAAGATATGGTTTAGTAGACACAGTGTTGCTGGGCTGACGGTTGGATTGGATGATCTTAGAGGTCTTTTCCAACCTTAATGAATCTATGATTCTATGATTTTACCCAAATGCGTCATTTATCTAGGACCTAAAGGAGCAGGAATGAGCTTTGTGATGAGCAATGGGTAGACAAAGCCTTGATTCCTCTTACATCTGGCTTCTGCAGTCCCTTCTTTGTGACACTGAAGTTGAGCTTGCTGTCTTCTAAAGGAATTAGAGGCCTTTCTTGCTGTCTAAGACGACTTTAGAGTGGCCAGAATCTGGCAGTTTT
This sequence comes from Coccyzus lansbergi, assembly GCA_033558105.1. Taxonomy (NCBI): domain Eukaryota; kingdom Metazoa; phylum Chordata; class Aves; order Cuculiformes; family Coccyzidae; genus Coccyzus; species Coccyzus lansbergi. The sequence goes on along the minus strand of JAUMJK010000685.1, from coordinate 470,686 downwards.
GTGCTACCAGAGTGCTCTACAATCCATCTAGGATGTTTCTTCTTCCTCAGATTGCTGTATCAGAATATCTTTAGAGTACAGGGATACTTACCAATGAGAAGTTGCCATACAATAGGCTACCAAGATATTAGCTATTGCTTGTGGTGTGCCGAGCACTGTCTCAACCATAAGGACCACACTGACCTCATCATCATTTAATCATCATCCCTTTAACTAGCAACTGACTATGGTAGACAGCAGATCTTACAGGAACCGTGATGATATTTCTGCAATTGTCACAGGTGCCTGGTATAACAGAGCATAAAGAAAGGCCCTCATTCTCTGAGTATTGCTATAGTAAAGGAATGAAGAATCAGACCCCTTTCAGAGCCAAAGCCCTTAGTCTGTGAAATACCTCTGGGCTTTTCTGAGATTAGTTAGCACCACTAGGACTTTGAGAGATACTAAGATAATGGTGCTGAATGTTGTGCAAATAAGAGGAAGGCAAAAATGTGGAGGGTGAAAGAACATGACGGAGACAGGCAGAATGGCACTGTAAATCTATAAAGCATAGACCATCCACTTCTTAATGGGAAGATGTTAAAATCCATTCATCTTCCCATTGTACTTTACTGATTGTTTGCACTATGACAACACTTGGAACATGAGGCCTGTTGAGTTTGGTGCTATGCTCCCTACCCCTAGTAAATGAGGCTCTGCTCTCTAAAGCTCACATTAAGCACCACTGTGTGTAAAGCAAAGAAACTCCTGAGCCTATGTGATAAGCACCATGAAATACAAACAGAAAATAACCCACAAATCTTAGTCTATCTATGTCCTTTGTCAATATATCCACACTTAGTCTATATATTTCTAAAGGAAACATCTTTCTAGCTCACTGAAAGCTTATAGAAAACCTATTATTTAATAAATAACACTGTGTTGAGTAGGGGTTTACCACCTGTATATTTCTTTTCCTTCTTTATTTTCCTGGTCAGTTTTTGTTTGTTTGTTTTTTTATTTTAAATCCTTTGGTGATATCTTTCACTATGTCCTCATATAAGTAGATAAAAATGTAAGAGCATAAAAGGAGAAAGAGAAAAAAAGAAAACGGGACAGAAGAAAGAAAAATAATTGTGAAATCCCTTCTGATCTAAATGTAAAATGAAGTTTAGGAACTATTCTTATTTGCAAAGGACATATTTTCAGTGAAAGCTGTTTTTTTCCCAGGACATTTCCTCACATGTTGTTGTGTCTGTATATAGATACTTCAATCACACTCATCACTGCTGTGTGTAGAAAATATGTGGTGTCAATGACACAGCTTCAGGAATCAAAGGAGTGGAGCAAAGTGAGCTATTTAAGTTATATATACTGTACAAACCAAATCCTTTCTTATGGAATACACTTGTGTTATGTGAATTAAACTAAAGGGTCTGTTACGTAGTATTTCTGACATCATCGGCTCTTTAGCAGCGTTTATATATAACATAGTTGTGAATGCCCCATCGATGGAGGTGTTCAAGACCAGTTTGGATGAGGCTTTGAACAGCCTGACCCAGTGGAAGGTCCCCTTGCCTATGGCAGGGATGTTGGAACTGGATGGGCTTTAACGTCCTTTCCAAGCCATTCTACTATTCTGTGATAGCTTTTCTTCCTAATATCCTGCAGGCTTAATCTTTTTAAATTTATAACTGTAGAAATGCATCTAAATTTGGGAAACCAGCACTTTGTAATTCTTCATTGTTAGAAACATTCTGCTAGTTGTAAATAAATATAAATATTTCCTAAGCGTTAAATAAATAATTTTTCTTATGTTGATTTGGTTTAATGAAACGTCCATTCGGTCAGGGCAGTAGCATAATGTGGAGTGGGATGGTGGTTTATCTAGTTTGTTCAGCACAGCAAAAAGGTTGTTTCACTACCCTCAGCATGAAAAATTTCTTCTTTATATCTAGTCTAAATCTCTCCTCTTTAGTTCCAAACCATTACTCCTTGTCCTGTTTCTACAGATCCTGCTAAATTGCCTCTCCACCATCTTTCTTATAATCCTCCTTTAAGTACTGGAAGGCGGCAATAAAGTTGCCCTGTAACCTTCTCTTTTCCGGGCTGAACAACCATGATTCTCTCAGCCTGTCTTCATAGCAGAGGTGTTCCATCCCTCTGATCATTTTCATGGCTACAACAGGTCCGTGTTCCTCCTGTGCTGAGGACTTCAGAACTGGATGCAGGGCACCAGGTGAGGTCTCTCTAGAGCAGGGTAGAGAGATGGAGTTATGTTCCTCAACACCTTACCCACGATGCTTTTGATGCAGGCCAGGATACAGTTGGTTGGCTCATGTCCAGGTTTTCATTCACCAGCATCCCCAACTCCTTGGCAGGTCTGCTCTCAATCCCTTCATCCTCCAGTCTATATTGATACCAGGGGCTGCCCTGACCAGGTGCAAAACTTTGCATTTGGCTTTGTTGAACCCTTCAAATCCACACGTGCCAATTTAGAGAGAAGGATGTTGTAGGGGACCATGTCAAAGACCTTACAGAAGTCCAGATAGTCCATAGCTCCTGTCAACTGATGTAGTAACTTAACCATACAAGGTCACTAGGTTAGTTAGGTTGGACTTGCCCTTGGTGGAGCCATGCTGGTTGTTTTGAATCACCTCCCTGTCCTCCAAGTACCTTAATGTGGCTTCTAGGAGGATCTGTTCCTTATCTTTGCCAGCACAGAAGTGTGGCTGACAGGCCAGTAATTCCCAGGGTCCTTCCTTCTACTCTTTTTAAAGATGGGTGCAATGTTACCACTTTTCTAGTCACCGGGGAATTTGCCTGGCTGCCAATGCAGGTGAACTTATCTACATTAGCTGTCACAATCAGTGGAGAAAAATAAATACCAGTAGGATGGGATGTATTTCATTCCAAAGCAGCAATAAAAGCTTAGATATCTGGTGCTTTCTTTTAAGGTGGGTGTTAGATCTGAAAGTGCCCCAGTGAAATAAAATGGTGGTTACTGGTTGCTCAGCACAAATTTGTTTTTCGACATTCAAGTATTCTTTGATTGCTGAGAGACACCATTATCTCTTACCAGCAGTAGGAGCAGTAGCCTGTAAGGAAATCCTTCTGGTAAATAGATTCCCCACTTCCCTCAGGCTGCCACAGCAAGATTCTTGAGTACTAATGCCAGCACACTGTACTACAAAACAGTATCACATCCTAGCCCAATGTAGCCACAAACCCCAAAGGAAGCTCTCTGTGAACACTTGAAAACCAGTGATCACCTGAAGGACTTGTGATGGAAAAGGGATGGCCCTGCCCTATTGTTTCTCCAGTAACTCATCACACTTGATTGTAAGTCGTCTTTTACAATCTAGGCTCTTTGCGTATTGGTAGAGGACAATCAATGTTTCTGGGGGACACGTCATTCCACCTCAGGAAAGCCACTTGTTACAGGCAGTAAATCCCTCATTGGACACACTTGCCTCTTTCACTTACTAGAGAGACATTAAATTATGTCATTATAGTTGTCTAAATGTAGATACCTAGAGCAATCTGAGGTGTTCTAGGTTATCATGTAAGGATAGTCAGCAGGATACAAGCCTGTGTCCCACCTGAAACTTCTAACCTATTCACACAGAGATAGAAAACTGTCTCTGTTTGCAAACTGAATCCCAAAACCTGGCAATGTCAAGAACATAATAATCTATGATAAGTGAACAGTCAATAATAGAATAAAATGAACAGCCTACGATAAAGATCTTTGGTGGGTTAGGAAACAGTTCATGATCACTGTCCCCACTCAAGTGGTCCTTTGAGTTTTCTCAATGTAATTACCCTATTATATGAAGGGTTTCTCACAGTTAAATTGCTTGAAATTCAGAATAAAAAATCCACCAAGCAAAGTTTACAGTAAGCAATCACTAGTTTGCACTCGATGTGCTGTGATAGATTCCCATTAAAGTTTTATTGTGTAATCCCTGAAAATGAAATAATCTTACTGTTAGACCTCATCCAAATCTCACCATAATCAATCGAGAGAAAGTTACTGACATCTTCAGACTCTGGGTCAGGAGCCAGAAGAATTACGGAAGCTGTGAGCAATGTTCTGGACCAGAAAACAGAAATTTCTTGCCAATACTTGCCTCTGGTGAAGTATTTTTGTCTATATCAACCAACTTCTGGCCCACAAAGAACAGTGATACCTTCAAAATTGTGAACTACCTTGTGAAAAAAAAAATTGCAGTTTGCTGTGCTTTAAATCTTTATGCACAGACTTTTCCAAGGAAATGTCAGCAATGCCTTCATGTTTCATTAAAGTCTTCATAATTTTGATGAAGAAATTGTGTTGTTTTTTTTTTTCTTTTAAAGCAGTAAAACCTTTGCTTACTCCCCTGCTTCATTGACTCAGTCACAATAGGAGACATCATGTATGGAGTGGTTCAAAAAGTGCTTAATGTTCTTTCTACTAAAATTGTTTCATAGAAGTTACTCTAAGGCTTACCATGTATGGGGTGGAAATGAGAGGATGTCCTCTCTTCTGAACAATGTCTCTTTTATCAATTTGGATTCAATCCATTGGAGGATGGACTGTTGCTATTCAGTACCTAGCACAAAGTGTGATCTCGCCAAGGACCTCTAGGTGCTACTGTAACACAATTAATAATAGTGTCATCAACACCTAAACAAAAGACAAAGATCCTGTCTCAAAAAATAAGGAATGCTTCTGCTTCTTATGTAGAACATGCTGTCCTCTGCGTCTTCCCATAGAAGAATGAACCTTCCTGAATGTTATTCACCTCAGAGGCTGAATATAGATCCCAGTTTCTGATGAAGGCAAAATATCAAGAGATACCTTTTTTTTTTTCCCCCTCTGCTGGCTACCAGCCAACTGAAGACATTTGAGAGTCAGGGAGAGAAAGACAGAACAGGGAAATAAAGCAAGACATGGTTGAGATCACAAGTCCATCAGCTAATCCACCTCTCAAAGGAGTGCAGAGATGCAAGAGAGAAACAGGAAAAGCTTGTAACAGACATGTTCAAGAAAAGGCTAATTGGTTGAGTTCATCATCTGTCATGCTGACTCATTGCTCTTTCATCTGTTCCCTTTTGTCTTTCAATCATATTTACAACTCTTTGGAGCACAAACAGACCTTTAGGTCTGTGGTCATACTACATTCCATCCACAGGGATCCAGGCACTGAATTGGGGGATCTCGGTTTAACAATTAAAAAAAATTTGTATTTTATTCATGTAAAGAAGCCATTTGCCCTTCCCTCCTCCAGACTTCACACTGGAGGAATTAGAGAGTGGTTATTCTGAGTTTTTGAAGCAATGCTAACCTGTTGGTCAGCCGTTGAATCATTGGGTGTTGCCACTCCCTGCCCACAGACTTATTAGCAAATTAGTGGAAAAAAAGAAGGTGGCAGGTATAAGAAAGTGAGTTATTGGATCTCACTTTCTCTAACATCAGCATGGGCAACCTTGCCTACGCCCTATGCAGTGGAACAAGCCTTTTTTCAACTGTGCAGAGGTTGGTGGACATGGCATGGGTGTGTATTTGATGAGCAACCAGAAGGTTCTCCCATCACATTAGAAGGAATGCAGAGCAAGAGCTAATGCTGAACTTAAAGTAGAGAAATATTGCACGGAAGTGGATCTAATCCTCTGCAAACTGTAGCACTCAAACTATCAATTCAGAAAAGAGTATACAGCTTTACTCCCTCTCCCCAAATGCACTACAACTCATGCGGTCTCCTACACATCACTTCAAACTTCAGGTCCCCAAACCCACACATAGGAAGCAGGACAGATGCCAGTGTCCTTGGCTCCTGAAACAGCAGGTAATCCACTAAATATATACACCACTGCCTTTTTTCAATGCTTATGCCATGAGAATATGGGGCAGTCCATTACTCCAGATGCTGAAATGCAGTGTTATAAGATGATTTGTCACACCAGCAGTACTAAAAATGTCAGTATCTTCTAGATCTCTTCAAACATGAACTGTCTAGTTTTCTGGTTTGGCCACTGTGTAAAGCTGCATGAAAAATAATAGCTTTGGGAGTTGCAATCTGGAAATCAAGCCATGAAGCACCCAAACAGCCAAGAAAAATATGTGAAAGATAAGAGGAATGTTTCACTGCACTGCTTTCTCAGTCAATCACAGGCAAAGATCATGTTTAGCTATTGCACTGCTGGCAGTTTTTCCTAGAGTACTCACAAATGCCTGTTCCCCATGTGTGACATTGCACCTGCATAAAGAGAATGTTCTGAGTGTGGCCCTAGAAACAATCTGGATCAACATGACTTTCAGTAGTCCAGGAGAGATACTACAATCAGAAGTTCAGTGGGCATTGGAAATCATTTGAGTAGCAGAAGGAAAGAAACACTGTGAGGAAAAAGGGGAAGGAAGAGGAAAGACTAGGGAAAAAATGTGTGAAGAAAGCAGAAAAGGCTTTGAGAAAAAGGTGAAGTAGACAAAATGGGGAGAAAAACTTGCTCACAACCTCATTCAGTTTGGAAAAAAGGCGGCTGGGATCATATGAGGGGTGCCAGAGTCAATACCTCTCTGGAATATGAGTTGGTTTCTGATGAAGACTATGTGAGGCTTCCTGAGGACTTCACTGAAAGCTGTATTCAGCTGGGGAGGTGCTCACATCACACTGACTTCGTATGTAAGCTTTTGATGGCCTCTTCCCTACCCACCCACCCTGTCAGCTCAAAATGAGGTCTGAGACTCTTCTAGTTCTGAGAAATAGGAAATTGCCATTACGAGTGCAAATTTTGACACAGAAGAGAGGAAGGTACTTCTCAGGAAGTTTTTTGCTGCAGATATTTCCCACCTTGCACTCACCAGTTCCTCACTGAAATCCAAGTCCACTACCTGCTTCTTTGGCACCTGGTTCATTATATCTGGTCCATCCAACATCAGCATTTGAAAATCATGAATCCTGCTAACATCCTCCCCTCTCAACAAGAGCCTGCCCTTATCCTCTCTGCTTAGGATTAGCTTAGAAACTGATGAGTCTTATAAAAATACTAAGTATTTTGTTCTTGTGATTAGTTTGTGGTGACTGAGTCAGTGGGAAGGACACAGTTCATGAGTTCAAGCTTTTCCTTGTGACCAGAAATTCTTGAAAGTTACTCTTTTTTCATATAGGGAATCACAGAAGCACAGAACGGTCTGGGTTGGAATGACATGTAAAGATCATCCAATTCCAACACCCTTGCCATGTCCAGGAGACATTACAAAGAATCAGATTGCTCAAAGCCTCATCCAGCTTGGCCATGAACACCTCCATGGACAAGGCATCCACTTTTTCTCTGGACAAGCTGTATCAGTGCCTCACCACCCTCTCAGAAGAATATTTGTCCCTAATATCTAATCCAAAGCTCCCCTCTTTCAGCTTAAAACTGTTGCCCCTCATCCTATCCCTGATAAAGACCTCCCCAGCTTTCCTGTAGCCACTTTTCAGTACCGAATGGCTGCCCTATGGTCTCCCTGCAAACTTCTCTTCTCCAGGCTGAACAAGCCCAACTCTCACAGCCTGTCCTTAGATGGAAGGTGCTCTAGCCCTCAGATCATCTTCATGGCCTCCTCTGGACTTGCTCCAACAATTTGATGTCTTTCCCATGCTGAATATCTACATCATAGTTGAAAAGTTACTGTAGCTGGAAGCTGTTGAGGAAAGAGGGAAGCATGACATAGATGAGTTCTAAGTATATGTACTGGGTATATAAACCCTGATGCTTCCTGATCAAGCTCATAGATCCTTGTGGCTTTGCTCCACGGTTTTGCTGTTCCATGTGTCTCTTAGCCTAAACATTTGTACATTGTGGCTCAGAGCATAGAGAGAAGTACATTTTTTTCTGTAAAACCTGGTTTAATTGAAGAGTTTTCTTGTTATTGTGTTTCAGATTTCACTCTCAATTTGCAGAAGAGTTGCTTTTTTCTACACAGTAGACGTAGCTCCCTGGAACACCTTATTGCGAATTGCAGCGGAATCCTTTGAAATCTCAGCTCAGGGCCCAAAAGGAAGAAGCATATTGATGAAAATGCAAAACATCCTATCTTTTCCTCTCCTATTACTGGTAAAATCTCCAAAATTTGCATATGGAAAACCATATTTCCCTAAGAAAAAAATAACCTTTCCTGAAAAAAGATCTTTGCAGAAACAGTAATTTCTGTTAAAGTAAAGAAAATTCACATTTTTTTCCAGGAGAGGGTGGAAGTCTGCTATTCTTTGTATTCCGGGTAAATGGATAAATAGAAGCATCATGTTCACAAATCCTATTGCGTATACTCAATAAGGTGATTGGAAATGTCATTGCCCTGAATTAAATTCAAAAGAATTAGAAAGTGATTACACTTTCCTACATTATTATTGAAAGAACAAAATCTCCTCAGGCTAAGGGAATTGTTTGCATTTGGTATATGTTAGATAAGAAAGTGTTAGATTTGGTGTATGTTAGATAAAGAAAGTGGCTAGCACACAGAGTCCATTTAACTACATTTGTAAGGCAACTTGCCAAATGATCTCAGGGCATTTCAAAGGTTCATGAAACACACCTGGATATGAGTCTTCTTGTGGATCAGGTTCATGGAAAGTTTTGCTGAGGTTCACAGAAGTTTTACTTCATTTATGTAAATCTCATTGGAGTCATTGTGGTTTTGGCATGGAATCAGAGAATATTGAACCTGAAATCTGTGGTTTGTTTTTAGCCTATGAGTCACACACGTGGTGAGTGGAAAGTGGTGCAGCTCACTTGGTAACAACAGTTTGTACCACATAAGAGGCTGGAATAGGTTGCAATTATTCATACCTCAACACAGCACAAAACCAAGTGTCATGGTGAATACATCAACATGGAACCAGAAAAATGAACTATCCCAAGGAAGGAAATTATCACCTTTCTTCTCCTATTGTGTACACCATATTTTAAACAAGCTTATTTGCTTCTATGCATGGCATTTCCATCTTACAGTTCTATTTGAGTCTTGATGACACCTGTCATTAAGACAGATGAGCTTGGTGGACAGCACAAACATGAGTGGCCTAGAGGATGCCTGCGGGCAGGCTACAGATGTCCTAGAAAGGGTTATATGGATTTATAAATCTGAGTCAGGAAATATGTCGGACAAGCCTGTTTCCTGGCCTTGCACCCTACAGTCACTGTAAATGCATTCATTATTATCAAGAACGATTGAGTAATGATGGTTGGGCCTATATCTTTACTGATAACAACCAAAAATAAAAGCTCTGCCTTTACTACTAAATTAAAAAAAAATTCTGGATGCAGAGAACTGCAGATGTGGGAGTCAGCACACCCCAGGGATCTTTACTAAGAGGTAGCCTTGAATACAGTGCAGTTTTGAAGGCTGTGGGGAGTAGACTCTATTTTGGAGGCTATGTAATATAGGTATGTCTAGATAGTGCTATTTGATGTTGGGGTCAGAGGATGGTGGGTGCCGGTGGATGAAAATCTCAACATGAGCCACCATTGTAGTGGGAGGTGTCCCTGCCTGTGGCAAGGGCATTGGAATTAGATGATCTTCAAGGTCCCTTCCAACTCAAACCATCCTGATTCTATGTGCACTTGCAGTCCAGAAAGCCAACTGCATACTGGGCAGCAGTAAAAAGTTTGACCAGCAAGTTGGGGCACTCAGTTCTGGAGCCCTCAGCAGAGGAAGGACATGGATTTGTTTGAGCAAGTCCAGAGGAAGGCTATGAAGAAGAGAAGGCTGAGGGGAGGTCTTCTAGCAGCCTTTCACCACTTAAAGGGGTCAACAGGAAAGATGCAGATGGGCTCTTTATCAGGATAGGATGATGGGAAATTACTTTAAGCTGAAAGAGGGGAGCTTTAGATTAGATATTAGGAATAAATGCTTTCCTATTAAAGTGATGAGGTACTGGCACAGGTTGCCCAGAGAAGTCATGAATGCTCCAGGTGTGGAGGTGTTCAAGGCCAGGTTGGATGGGGCTTTGAGCAACCTGATCCAGTGGAAGGTGACTCCACCCATGTCAGTGGGTTGGAACTAGATTGGCTTTAACATCTCTTCCATCCCAAATGATTCTGATTCTATGATACTATGAATGTGCCTTGATCCTATTCAGTCTACTAGAATAACTCTAGCCCATGGTACTGCTTCTGGCTGAGGAAGATCTTAGTCTACAGGTTGCTGGAGACTAGGAAGATACACTGGGAAAATAATCACATCATATATGCCTGTCTGTCTTTCTCCAAGACTGTTAGAACCGGCCACTGCCAAAGATGCCTTGATTTGACCCACAATTGTTAGTCTTGCCACAGCATCTACCGTGTCTCATTCCAAAGTGTACACGAATATAGAATAAAAATGAAGGTCCTTACCCCAAGGAGTTTCTAATGACTAATCCTTTGCACTCTGCAGGAGGCATTCCTGAAGAGGCATTCCTTAACTCATGATTGCTTCCCTGATTAACTCACACAGAAATTTCCCTGATCCCTCAAGGAAATTTTGTTGCATATACTGCTCATTTTGCAGCATTCTCACTAGTAGAGTCTAAGGCAAGAGAGAGTCTTTCTGGTCACCTACTCTGCTTTTGTACATGACAGACTGGATCAGATTCACTCATTAAATATAACAACTTACGGTCACCCTTGAGTGTGCCTAGGCAAAAAAGCCCATCTAAGTCTTGGCTTGACTCCAATAAACATAAAACTAGCCACATCCCTTGGAAAGCTCTTTGGATGGTTGATAAATCCCATTTGAGAAGGTCATAGTAATTACCACTAGTAGCCATAAACTATGTAGACTATTTGCCATAACACAATGTGGTTTCAAATGCCATACAAGTATTGGACTTTAAGGAAGAATTTCGGGGTTTTTTTGTTTGTTTTAAGATAGTCAGTAAAAAGAAGGCTTAGTGGTTCAAAAGTAAATGCAGAAATCAGGACAGCAGTCATGTTGCTGGGTTCCCATGACTTAAAGTCTTAATGACTGTTCAGCTGGTAGACCCTGGATAATTGCCATTTGTAAGGGAAATCTGTTGCTGTGCAGTTGCTGTCACATAATCCTACATGTCATTTCTTACAGGTTAAGTTTTTGTGAGGATTTTTAGCCCTTCTAGGATCATCATCTGCCTCTTTACCCCTAGAAGCATTCATCCCTCTCCAGAGGCAGGTGGTGAGGGCCTGCAGTAGGTGTACTCTTCCCTGGTTTAGAGCATGGAGAAAGAAAATCCACTGGGTTGTACAAGAACTTTCTAGAACAGAGGTGAAAGTCAATCTGATGGAGAAGATAACCTACAAATTTTTACTCTACCTTTTTAACAGAATCATCGAATAGTTTGGGTTGGAAGAGATCTTAAAGATCATCCAGTTCTAACTACCCTGCCATGGGCACAGACGCTTTCCACTAGGTCAGGTCTCTCACAGCCTCATCCAGCCTGGTCTTGAACACCTCCAAGGATGGGGTATTTTTTTTGAGATACCTGCCTTTAGTAGTACACGTGGGATTTTTTTTTCAGTGTAGAACTGATATCCTTAGTAAAAACTAGGTAAGCTGTCATTCTCTCATCAACTAAATGATCTTCAGGTGTAGAGTCCTACATCTTACGTTTGCTAGTATTTAAATATCTGTAGTACTTTAAAACAAGTGTATGAACATCTTGGCCTGATTTCAATTGACTAGTCTTGGTCTTTCAGTCTTCTTCTATAATCAATGAAGAGGGACGATCACCTCCCACAAGCAAAATTACCCCCACCAAAAATGCCCCATAAGCTGATCAGATTTAGATTAATTAAATCCAGGCTTGCCTATCTCTTAGTGTGTAAATTTGCACAAAGAGTTTCACCGTCAAGTTAATGACAAGTTAATGTTAACCTAAATAATAAATTTCTCTAGTTGGTCTCTACTTCCAGTTAATTGCCTGGAAAGCAGTAACTAGTGCCTTGACTTTAAAAGAACTTTATGGTTCACACTTTTCACTTGCTGAATATTTAACTGATTTTTCTACGTTAAAATCAAGTTAAATTTCTCTCCAGTCCCATAGCCTTCAAATTATTATTTTGTTTTAGAAACTGACAACAGAAAATCATGGTTAGTTTGGCAAGAGAGACTTGTGGTACTGCTGAAATCAGTACTTACATCTGCCCAAGTACTTAAAAACCAAATCACTACAACAGAAATAACTCTTCCTTCCTAGCAGACTGTCTGCTTGAAGCCTAAGAGTAAAAATAGTGATTTCACCACATTCAGGGCTTCAGGTGTGAGAATGAAAATTCAAATTTGTAAATATTCAGGGTTTATACTGAATACTGGTACTAAGATTGTTCAATCGCTGCTTCCACTGACATGAGCTTTGCATAATTATTATAGGTTAATTCTGAATTCATATCATTGAAAGGTCCTCTGGTCCAAGAGCAATGAATGCTGCATAATTTGGGCCACAGAAGAAACAACCTGTGAATAGACTGACCTTTCCTTGGAAATTAAAGAAGTACAATTTTTAAAATATGTGAGACAAAAGTAAGCAGACAAGTGAGAGCAAGGAAAGACAAAATAACAGCAAAATAAGTGTGACCACAAAAGCAAGAGCTCTGCTGGCCTTCAATGGATCTTGATATTACAACACCACTTCCTAATGAACTTCATCTGTATTAGGGTTCTGCATAGCTGCCCATGACCACCCTCTGACTTTGTTCCACGAACAAGAAAAAAGGGTAAAATATCCAGTTCATTGACTTAATGAAATCACTTGTATTTCTTCCTTTCAGGTAAAACTTTAAGCTAAAACCAATCTGAAAAAAAATGAGACAAAATGAGGGCAGTGGAAATAAACAATACGAGTTTTGCCTGGAGAAGACAAACAACATGCTGTTGTGCAAAACCAGTGAGATTTGCAGTGCAAAAAGTTTATTTCCCTGTGAGTTACAACTGAATTCAGAGGTTTACTGGAAACATTTGCCGACTAGGTGAACTACAAAAGGAAAAAACCACTTTTCTCTGCCGTTTCAAATTAATTCTAAACTAAAGGAATATGAAACAACAAGCCTGCTTCATGTATGTCTTAAGTTTATACACACGTAAAGTTATAATAGGAAACAAGGCTTGTAATTTTGAACTGTTCTGGATTTACCCAACAAAAAAAAGGTAAATAAATGAAAACAGAGGCACTAGGATAGTCTATGTCAACCATATACTGTATTGTAGGGGTGATTTAGTTTCTCTTAAGAGTCAAGTTAAGATCTGGAGTTGTAGTAGTAGAAGAAAACAAAAGCAGATTGAAGGGGCAACACTCTCAGATTTATGAATAGCACTTTCACTGATGGAAGAGATCAATTCATCTGTAGGAGAGGAGAGTTTTTTTCTTTTTTGTATTCAGTTTCCAAGAGATCAAGGAAAAACTGCCAGCAAAAGAGACATTGTGACCCTGCTATTAAAAACTGTGAATAACGTTATTCTAAGACAGACAAATGCAAAGTCAATTAGGCAGCAGTCCAGATATATTGCTTCAGAATGAATTTTACTGTTCTAATCTGTCAAATCTGGGTAGTACGTGTCAAAAGTTACTATTCGTCCCCCCTCTCAGCCTTCTTTCCAGGAAATAATGGCCTCTAATACTGCTTGACATAGACAAGTGATAGAAGAAATTAACAAAATTATTAAAAGATAATTATTATTCTATAAGAATAACAGAGGAACAAAGAAACATCCAAGGAATATGAAGCATCCAGACACTCTTGAATAGTCACGGAATAATGGAGGCTTGATTTCATTGTCTCTAACAAAAAATGGAAATCTAAGTATAAAGGCAAGATACACTGTCAAAATTAAACTTAGACACTAGGAAGCAGGGTTTTTTAGGAAATACCCCAGATTGTGCTACAAATTCACTAATTTCAGTCCTCAAAGAAGCCATAAATATCTGGTGAAAACTCTGGGACACAATCAATCGTGTACAGGGAACAGAGTTCTTGAAGATGCATGGCAAGATAACTTAGAGCTCCAAAGTTCTTTTTGCTTTTAGAAGAGCAGAAACTGTTTAAAGAATCCTTATAAAAGGAAAAGAGTGGAAAAATTTAGACAGAGAGACTTTTTCCTGGTTTAGTTTTGCACCCAAGATTAGGGCAACAGTTCCAGAAAATCTTAACAGGAATGACCACCGACTGAGCAGTAATGACCAATTAAAAAGAAAGAAGTAAATGATTGAAATTAAGAATGCCCCAAACATAAAAGATTTCCCAGAAAAGTTATTAATAATCACATGTTTCCGAGCTATGTGTAAGCTGATAATATTGATCGGGTTAGATTCCTAGTTACATATCACTGTGATATTCTACACAAGAATAAAAGGAGTGCAAAATAAATGAATAGAGTGAGGAAGATGGACTGTCTATTGACAAGAAGGTAAAGAAAATTTTCATATTAGAAAAAAGAATCCCAGCTTTTATTGTGGAAGGTATCATTATTGCTACATATAGGATAATGTTAAACTCTGTGGCATGCCAGAAAAGATAAACTAGCTGTGATAAAGATCAGCAATATCTTTTCAAGTGATGTTTGTGTGCAGCTTGGGCTGAACCATTTCCTGAAAGAAAGGCTGAATTGGGAGTGGAGATGCAAAGCAAGGGAGAACTATTGGCACATTGTCTCCTGAAGAGACTTATTTAGCTTATCACTTAAACTGTCAGCAAAGATCTTAGCATGGAAAATTTAGTAGGTGCCATCAGTTTCCAATACTCCACAGTGACCACTTCTGGTCAGTTAGTATCCATGTCATTCCAGCTGTGTCTTGCCAGGTCTTAGCACATTGGGATGAGATCAGACTCTGGGATAGCACAGATCTTTAGGCAGGGTGATCACCACTGCGGAGCTGAGAATGTAAATGACAACTGCATATCTTTAGCTGGAAAGAAATAAAAAGATTGAATAACAGTGAAGATACTGTGTTTGCTAAAAGTATGTTTATTGTATATTGCAGCTAAAATATCGATGTTCATAATGACACATTATGAACCCTCTTTCACATGAAATGTGAACGACCCTCTTTCACACAGAGGGTCATTGGGCATTGGATGGGTCCCTTCCAACCTGGTTGTTCTATGATTCTGTGATTCTATGACTTTGGAGGCAAGGCTTTATAATGACTGGAATGAAAATTATGGGAAACTAATTTAAGAATCACAAAGAGAACATCAAAACTGCACTAAGTAGTTGGAGGAAAATCTTTTCTTTAGAGAAATGGGGAAAAAAATCTGAAAAAATGGAAAAAGTGAAGAGAAAGTTTCTACCACAACTTGAGATTATTTACTGAACTGGAGTCCAAGTCTTGAAAGCTGGAGAAATTAGTGACAAAATAAACCACTCAATCCATAGATTATAACATGTCTTGTTAGCAGGGTCGGATCTATTGAGGTTTTTTCATAATTCATGTTAGCTGCACTAGTAGTAGTAAAGCAAGCAGTGCTGGACCCTGTTCTTCAGAATGGAGGCAACTGAAGCAGCTTGGCTACTGAAATGCACGCTAACCACATCCAGACAACCTGTGGTGAGTGGCCTTAGACCCTAAACATAAACTGCTGGAACGCTGTCTCTCTGGTTCAAGACCAAACCAGGGAAGGTGTTAAGAATTTAGCTGAATAGAGGAAAGAGGGATGAGATACCACTCTAACACTTTTCAGTTAAGTGGTATTGTTGGAGCTGTGATGCACAGCAGACTTCACCTTGCAGAAAAATTGATAGAACCTGGAGAAAAAGGAACCTAACTGATTCTGGAGGCCTCTAGAAAACTATCTTGGGCCAGCTCCAAATAAAATGGTCTCTCAGCTTAGTCTCAACGCCTATACAGGAGCACAGTCACGTCACTTAAAGAAGCATTAAGACACTGCCATTCAGGTAGCTGAATCTGAAATGAATCCATCTCAGATATCCATCACAGAATCACAGAATCCATCGTCATTTAGACAGAAATTTGGAAAGCAGCTGTCTGAAGTGCCTATTTCTTCCCACAGGGAATGCAAACACTGATGTGATAATGCTTGTTAAAATAGCCGACCAGCAACTAGCGCCAGAGATACTTGCCTTCTTCCCATCAACAGTGTAGAGCTTCTTCACTGGGAATTGCAGGATCTCTGAAATCTCATCCAGGAGTGTTTTGAAACTCCTGGCATTTCTGCGGTTCAAGATAATCGAGCGCCGAAACCCAATTTCTCCATTCTTAACTAGAGTGATTTTCTTGGGTATTCTGGGGCCATGATGAGTGAAAGGTGTGGAGTAATCTCCAATCTTGCCCTCCTGAGCTGCTCTTCTCAAGGTACTGGAGGGACGGCCATTTCGTGGAGGGCCTGGTCTGTGTCCTCCAGAAGTAATGCTAATAGGCTTGACGTACTTCTTGTCAGAGCAAAGGTAGCATCCCCCATCCTCCAGCTGGTCTAGCTCACTGATGCAATGTATTCCTCGTGGGGTAGTGATGGTCCGTACCCCAAATGGCAGTGGGACCCGATGAGAGAGGTCATCCATGAGGGCATTGAAGCTCTTGAAGCTTCGCTGGTTGATGGCCATCTTGACTCCAGCAAACTGAGGGTCTCCACTCTTGAAGAAGGTTATTTTTTTGGCTGGGGGTACCTTGGTGACAGTGCTTGTCCGAGCCACGGAGGGAAAGGGCTGCTCATAGTTGAAGGAGCTGGTGGTTGACAGGTAGTCAGCAGGCACCTGAGTCATCCCTCTTGCTTAAAGGTAACTACAGGAAAAGAAAAAAAAAAAGAGTAGGGTTTGTTAGAGTCACGGAGAATCAATGTCTAACCAGCATGGCAGCAAAGTTTGTTTTCCTCACAAGAGTTTTACCATCTATGCTTGATCAAGAGCAGATTGTACCAACACGGAGTTATGATCTCACTGGTTCAAGAAGGTACAAGGAAACACAACAGGAAGAGTAGCCATAACCCTGCTCCTCACAGTTAAACCAGCCTTGTCCTACAGATGGTAATAAGAATTCAGTCAGTGTTGTACTCCTCTAAGGCACCAAAATTGAGTCATACCCCAAGCAAAACCCACAAAAATTGATATCTGTTTATTGTTGTCCTTTTGAATTTTGTGTCTTCCTTGTTTATATTTTTGAGGTTTTCTCCTAAACTATCAGAGCCAGTGATTATTTTGGTTTTATTTTTGCAAGCAGAGCACTGGGATTCTCTTGTAACCCTTCAACCTCATGAAGTGGCATATTGAAAAAAACAAAGCCAAACTGAATTTTTTTGTGCGGTGATCGCACATCACAGTATACAGCCAGTCCTGAGTGTATGAATCACAGAATCACAGAACAACCAGGTTGGAAGGGACCCATCGGATCTTCTAGTCCAACCATTCCTATCTAACACTAAACCAAGTCCCTCAAGACCTCATCCACCCGTGCCTTAAACACTTCCAGGGGAGGTGAATCAACCACCTCCCTGGGCAGCCTATTCCAATGCCCAATGACCCTTTCTGTGGAAAACCTCCTCCTAATGTCCAGCCTAAATCTCCCCTGGTGGAGCTTGAGGCCATTCCCTCTTGTCCTGTCCCCTGTCACTTGGGAGAAGAGGCAGAATAGCTTGGTTTCAGAAGAACTCTGAAAAATCATGCCATAGCATGCTGAAGTAAGGTTCAGTTTGGCAAACAGAAAACAGTAAGAAATATCACAAGACCTCAAGTAGAACTACAAAATTTGGTTCTGCTAAAAAGCCTAGTAAAAACACAGCAAGAATGATTCACCCAGTTTGTGCCCTTCACTTTTAATGCTAAGATTACTTTGATGTTTAAGTCTGGCTGTTTAACACGATCTTTTGCAACTCAAGTGGTTTTAATGTCTTACCCATGGTGGAGACAAGTGGAAAAGAGACTAGACTCTACATTTGCTTGCTTACCCTTATCAAATGTATTGCCTTGGAAGACAGTCACTAAAAAAATCATAGAATCATAGAATGGTTTGTTTTGGAAGGGACCTTAAAGGTTACTCATTTCCAACTCACCTGCCATGGGCAAGGACATCTTCCACTGGATCAGTTTGCTCAAAGCCCCATCTAGACTGGCCTTGAACACCTCCAGGGATGGGGCAGCCACAAATTCTCTGGGCAAGGTGTGCCAGTGCCTCAACAAGCTCACAGGAAAATTTTCTTCCTTATATCTAAACTACATCTCCCTCTTTCAGCTTAAAATCAGTTCCCCTTCATCCTAGAAAGTCTCCCTGAAGCCTTCTCTTCTCTAGGCTGAAGAACTCCAACTCTACCCATATAGGAGGTGTTCTAGCCCTCAGATCATCTTTGTAGCCTCCTCTGGACTTGCTCTAACAGATCCATGTCCTTTAGACTCCATATGGGATGAAACTGCTATGCCAAAATAAGAAGATATTTTGGATTTGACACGAAAAAATTGAATTTACCCTAAGTACTACTGCTGAAATATTGGCTGCAATGAGTAAAACAAATGTTTGTTTCGTGAATTGGAACAGCGATTCCACAGGTCACTTTGAATTGATTACTCAGACTTAAATAGAGAACCTCAAAACAGCATTTAGAGATGTCGCCTTCTGATCAGAAGTTACTACACATAGAGAGGCAGCAAACCATTTGAATTTTAGTAAGAAATGCAGTAGCTTGCCTTGTGGCTTGCAGAAGGTTGTTCTGGCTACAAGCACCTACATCAAAATTACTTTCTGAATGATGCTCTTAGTTGACTGTTTTCTATGGCAACTTTAAAAAATACCTCACAAGAAAGGAATGTTCTTTTATTGTTCATCAAATGAGTTAAAAAACAAACAAACAAAATATATTTCTAATTACATGTTTCCTTCAGTTTGCTCCTGGTTACATTTCTTGCAACAGCTGAATGAAGTTCCAGTTTCAAGAAAATACTCACACTATTGACAAATTGTTCTTTGGAGGTACAGTTTGGTGACCGTTGTAATTAATAGTAATTTTGACACTGATTGCATTCAAAATTCTGAAAATGCTGATTTTCTCCACCTTTTGGAATAAAGCCATTATTTTCTTACTATTGTACTCTCAAGTTAAATAGTTGTACACATTGTATTGCAGCAAATTCACTCCTGCAATAAATGGAAGTTTAATGTTGTCTAGGAGAGAAAAAACATTAGGTACAATTTGAAAGATTATTATTTTGACGACTCTCTGCTTTTTTATATCCATGCACACTGACAAAGATTTCAGGACAATTTATTATTTCCATGTATATATTTCAGCCAACAATTATTCACTTATTCATTTCCCGGTTAGTCAATCCATCATTCTATCTTCCAGGAGAAAATATTTCAATTCTCTGTTTCTCAACAGCTTTCAGAAAGGCATTTTTAACTTTTTCTCTGAGTCCCACATTAAAGCTTTCAAACATTAGTGGCATAATTTCCAAACAAATCCATAATCCAAACTGTAATCCCTGGACCAGTGCTGGTCCACAATATACTGGTTGCACTCCCAGAAACCTAATTGCTTCCCGAGGACTTTTTTCAAGCTGTTAAATTGTATAGAAAGAAGTATAAAATATTAAAATAAGGGACAAATCATAACATATTCTCCCAAGACTAATTTTTTTAGAGAATAGTTTCACAAGACTGTTAAGGGAGCACGAAAGTAAAGGAACTTTGCCCCTTAACTTCAGGGTGATAGACTCAGTTTTCCACCCAAGTCATGCTCTTACGAAACAGTATGTAACATGAAGGAAGAACCTTCCACAAAAGCTCTGCATGAAATATAAACACTTCTCACAGGGAGAATTTTTTTCACTATCCATTTGAAAATTCAGAATGGGAAAGGTATTCTACTGCACACCTGGCAAGGCAACAAAAATGGTCATCTTGCCCAAATACATCTTTTTATAGATACATAAGAGAGGAGTCTCAATGCATATTTTTGTACTTACATTGAAATACTTCATGCATCCTGCTCAAGATGACTTTTTCTTATAGAATATCCAAGAGATTATAAATAAATCAACAAAATAATTTAAAAAAAAAAAAAACAACGCAGTCTACCAACCACCTCCAGGATCTAATGTATTAGACAACGCAGGAAAAAAGCATTAGCAGGTTACATACTGTCAATCAAACTGTCCTCAAAATGACTGACCACAGCTTGGAGGGTTAATCAGGACTGTGTTGCTAAGGATAGAAATAAAAGCTACCTAAGCTGCTGGAAAAGGGTTTTAGTTTGCCCAATCCTTCTCTTGCTTGCGCCCATGTAACTCAGGTATAAATCTGACTCACTGACACTCCTCTCAAATCGCACCAGTATAACTGAAAATGCATTCAAGGCCAAACAGGTAATATTTTTCTCTTGCATAAAGGCATACAGAGGTCTGGAAAACTTTCTTGTGCCACCCTACCCATCATCTCATCAATAAACCCTCTCTTCAACAATACTTTGGAATCAGATTTGTCTTTTGGGTAACTCCAAGGAAATCAGTGGAGCTACAGGAGAGATTATGGTAGCTCCTAAGGATACGTGTAGATGTTGGTGGTCCTCAGCTGGCTGAGGGTCACTTAGTCAGGATATAGATGAGTGAAATTCATAAAAATTTTTCAGTGAAACATTATCTTAACAGGAAAGTTTGGTGAGTCCTAACCCAAATAATTTCAAATTCATGGCAGATGTCAAAATCAGAGCCTCAGATGAATGCTTAACACTTGGATCATTGAGATTTGGGCATGAAATTGGAACTGGAAAGCAATCTGTGAATGATAAGTAATGGGAAATAACTTGTTTGTCAAAACTGACCTATGTGAGCCTTCATGCTTTCATAATTCCTCTTCACAAATAAGAGAGGGCTGGAGCACTTCCAGTACAAGGACAGGCTGAGGGAATAGGCCTTGTTTAGCCTAGAGAAGAGAAGGCTCCAGGGAGACCTTAGAGCAGCCCCCAGCACTTATAGAGGGGCTACAGGAAAGCTGAGGAGAAGATATTTATCAGAGAATGCAGGGATAGGATGAGGGGCAACTGATTTTAAACTGAAAGATATTTAGATTAGATATTAGGCAAACAGGTGTTTGTGAGGGTAACAAGACACTGGCACAGGCTGCCCAGAGAAGTCCCTACCAAGAGGTGCTTTTGCTTATATGTAACACCAGCTCTGACAAAAACTTGAGTGGCAAAGAACAGGAAAATAGATCCATTGCTTTCCAACTCAATACTTTTCTCTTTTTATGAATCAAAATACTTTTCTTCTTTTATGAATCAAAAATCTCATCTTCTGTTATTTTCCATACGATGTTTTGGCTCGGTTAGACCAGAAATACTCCTTGTTAATAAGATCACTTTAACATTTAAGGGCACAGAACAAATTGAAATGAAGCGTTTTAGAGAAACATAGTTACATCTTACAAAACATTGATTTCTCTTTTTTGCCAGAAACTCCAACTTTTTCTGGGACAAAAATGCAAATGAAAATCTTGTTCATGACTTCTTTAACTAGCTCCATTCCAAATGTTAATGTTGATCTATTCCTATGTGGAAGAAATAACTTGGTAAAAATGGTAGCTACAAGTACCTTGTATGGTAAAAGATAATAAATGAGGACACCAAACTGCTGGGAGCAGTTCAAATGCTGGAGGGCAGGAGTATCACTTGGAAGCACCTTGAAAGTCTAGAGAAATCATCTGAAAAGACCCTCAAGAGAAGAAATCACTGACCATGTGTAAGGGACAATAAGCCTCCATGTAGAAACACAGTCTGAGAGTCAGCAGATTTGCAGAAATAGATGTAGGGGGCCTTGTGGATGAGAAGTTGAACAAGAGTCTGCAGTGAACCCTCATGGCAAAGAATGTCACTCACATACTGCAATGTATTGGCAAAAGTGCCCTAAGCAACCCAACAGAAGTCATAACTCCCTTCTGTTTGTCTCTTTTGAGAGAATATTTATATGCTGTGTCCAGGGTTGTACTCAATAGTACCAAAAAGATGCTGGCTTAATGGAGTGAGTCCAGCAAAGGCCACCAAGATGACAGGACAAAACAGGAGAGCAGTATGTGTTGTGGGAGGGGGAGGATTAGAGCTCTAGAACTCTTGAACCTGGAAAAGAAACTTGGAGGCATTCATATAATTGTCCATAAGTACCTAGGACATGGTACATGTATGGTATATAGAGAGCCAGGCTCTTCCCAGAGGTGTATAGTAAAGCACTAAGATGTGGCATTCTAGATGCAATCAAGCACAGATGTGGAGAAATAAAATCCCATGGAATTGCTAAATAATAGGTTTATTTCGAAGTTTCTTATTTTTAAAAGCATTTATTCTATGGACAGTGTCTCCACACCTGATACATCCATCTTCTTCACGGACTCAAATTATGAACTTCAATCCCTTCAAGATGAGATAGAATAGAGTTGAGAGATGTTATTGCTTTGCCAAGAGTCACCCTCACATGCAAATAACAGGAGCATTTATGAAGGTGAAGACCAAAGCTCATGGTATCAGTTCATAGAGTAGAGACTGAGCCATAAATGTCTGGTCACAAGATCGTGACCACAGACCAGACAGACTTTATCAAGGCTGGGTCCTCTGCTCTGCTAAGATTTTGTTCAAACACCTGAGTTATGAGATTTGCTTTCTGCTTTGAAGGAAACATAAGGATCATTCACAGAATCAAAGAATCACCAGGTTGGAAAAGACTCACTGGATCATCGAGTCCAACCGTTCCTATCAAACACTAAACCATGTCCCTCAGCACCTCATCTACCTGTCCTTAAAACACCTCCAGGGAAGGTGATACAACCACCTCCCTGGGCAGCCTGTTCCAGTGCCCAGTAACCCTTTCTGTGAAATTTAGTTTTTTGATGTCAAGCCTGAACCACCCCTGGAGGAGCTTGAGGCCATTCCCCTTTGTCCTGTCACCTATCACTTGGGAGAAAAGGCCAGCACCCTGCTCTCTACAGCCTCCTTTCAGGTAGTTGTAGAGAGCAATAAGGTCTCCCCTCAGCCTTCTCTTCTCCAGGTTAAACACCCCCAGCTCTCTCAGCTGCTCCTAAGACTTGTTCTCCAGGCCCTTCACCAGCTTCATCACTCAAACATGTACAATATAATAAAACAAGATTGTCAGTGACCCTTGGAGCATCTGTAAGGTTCTCTTGGTGAGTAGAAAGAGACAGGGACATGATGGTGCCCACTGGTTATTCTTTCCCCTACGTATCCTGTTGTCTCACATCAATCAGTGCTCTGAGTTTCTCCATATAGTTGTACTGTGATAGCTCCCTTGGGATGCCGTTAGTCACAATCCACTGTGAAATTAAAGCACTCTTCCACTGAAGGTAGCAGAAAAGCCCTAACACAGGAGACTGGTTTTCTTTTGCTAAAGAAATGTAGGGTATGCCTTTCCTAAAGTGAAAACAAGGGCTTAAAAAACCAGAGGCCAGTTCTGCCACATATTCACACCCAGTTGCAATCTCTCATAATAACAACTCTGATTACACATCTCTGCTACTGTTGCTGTTGGAGCCTGTTGCATCTGGATGTTTCAGACTGCACACAGTTCAGCTCCAGCAACAACTCAGAAATATCCCCAGAAGCTGGGGACAATTCTTTGTTTCAGAGGGTATTTCTAGTGCCGTAGCCAGGCTTTTTCTAAGAATATTGCTGTTTTGAATATTCAGGGGTTTAGGTAACCTTCACAGCCCTTTGCTCACATTTCTGGCTATACTGGGGGAAAAATAACTTTACATTTTCTTTTGAGGTGAGCTCAAAGTTTTATGTTCAAGCTGATCTGCATGTTTATGCCAGGAAACTGATAAACAGATGTGCTATTTATCACATCAGATGAGGTGACAACATGACAAGATTGGAGCAGCTTGCCAAACTCAAACCTAGAACTGACACAACTAATTACATGAAAGGAACAAGATCACAAAAACGTATATTTATCGCAAGAATTAAGCGTGGGTTGAGCAGGGTGCTAACAGTCCTTTTGTCTTCTTATAAAGACTGTCTGGTATGCATGTCCCTTGATTATGTGATCACAGTCACACAAAGTGGTTCCTCCACCTAACATCTCGCTCTCCAGGTCTGTTTTCATCTCCAAGGAGGATGTAAAAACTGAAGTACATAAGTTGTTTCATAGAGAAGCAGTTGAGATTTCCTAGGCCAGTTAAGTCATATGCACACATTCCCTTTAACAAGCTAAGCTTTTCTCTCTGTAAGGGGGGGTTGAACATTTTGACTTTATTGCCCTCTACATCTACCTGGAAAGAGGTTGTAGCAAGGAGGATTTTGGTATCTTCTCCCAAGAAACTAGTGATAGGATGAGAGGAAATGGATGCAAGTTTTGTCAGAGGAGATTTAGAATGGATATTGTGAAAATTTTCTTTACTGAAAGAGTGGTGAAGCCCTGGCAAAGGCTGCGCCGGGCAGTGGTGGAGTCCCCATCCCTGGAGGGTTTCAAAACCAGTGCAGATGTGGTACTCTGGGACATGGTTTAGTAGGCACTGTGGTGTTGGGCTGACAGGTAGACTTGATGATTTTAGAGGTCTTTTCCAACCTTAATGATTCTATGAAGAAAAAGACTGAACAAAACCGATTATGTGAGCGCCCAGGAAAGCAAAACAGCTGACTAGAGTAAACAGCTGAAGAACTAGGAATATGCCCCCAAAGAACAGAGCCTGAGGCCAGACAAGCTAAAAACCATAACACTTAAGAGACAAATACTGAGAGATTAATCATGAAAGCCACTATGAGTTTGGAAGATGCTTCAGTCCCCAGCTGAATCTGGACATGGCCGCTAAAGGCTGTGTGTCAGTAGAAGAAACTTACTATAGTTTCCAGCCACTGCAGGTGTTGGAAGCTTTCTTTTCTAATTTCCATGCTAACCTACTCCAACCCCTCTTCCTCAAGACTGCATCTAACTCTGCAAAGATACAGATGCTGCTCAAGCCTCGTAAATTCAATTTTGGGCTATCTACACGTGCAACAAAACAACCAATTGCATCCTAGTGTTCTCATCCACCTTTAAGCACTAGTTAATTTCTGATATATCACCTTCATTTTCCAATTTCACATTTCCAACAAAATGTCTTCTTGAGATTATAAAATCTTCAGTATGTGATATTTACTTTTTTTCCAGTGTGGATCTCATTTTTTCTAACAATTCTAGGTCCAATTCTAGGCCCATTTCTAGCAGTGCCTTCCAATTAAATATCATTTGTGAGTTTCATAATGTGGATTTTGCACTCTTCAAACTATTTTTAAATATATAAAATATTAATATAAATTAATATTAAAATATATTAAATATAGATAGCTTTATATTTCAACAGGTACACTCTCTCACTTTGTCAATATGTTGATTATTGAATCTATGGACAGCTTTTACTCATCTAACACTGTGTCTTCTAAAACCCTTTGAAATAATTTCTCAAGTCAAGTTACACACTATATAAAGTTCAAAGCAGTCAAGATTTTCTGTCATCATATGTCTATTTGGCCTTCTCTCTACAATTCTTGTGCTGTTAGAGTTTTTTATTTATTTCTGCTTTAAAATTTCTTCTGTTATACTGGAAGACACAAGGTCTCACCTGGAATGACTATCTCCTTTTGGTTTTGAATAGTCAGGAAAAAAAAATCAGGCATATATAACCTCAGACTTTCTCCTTTATTAATCTCATTTAGCAATAGTTGTTTTAGAGGGTCATACAGTGGATTTCTCTATTCGTTCTCTAATGTATAATGTGCCAATGTGATCAGCAAAGTGCAATATTTTCAAATATTCTTTTTTTTTTTTTTAACAGCGACTTCTTCCCTCACTTTGAATCCTATCCAAACTGCTTTTCTCTAGTTTTCTTCTTCAGGAGATTTTTTTTAAGGTATTCAATAACCTAGCCAGTTTTGAATAATTGTCTTCATTTTTAATTTATTAATGTCCTGCTTTTTCTGCTACTTTTGCTCTACCCTCAAGATTTACATCCTTTCCAGTGTTCCTTATTCTTGATCTTAATTCATGTCAGCAGAACTTTGACCTCTCATCAAGGGTAGCATTACTAATACTGGTATGCTGGCCAAAGTCCAAATTTGGTGATTTTTGCAGTTTTTGCTTGTTACTCTGAACACGATAAACTGTTCTTTCTTTTCCCAATCCATTGAACCTCACTGCCAGTGTCACAGATCAGATGAGGCAGCAGGACTCGCTGGAGATCACGAGATCTCTTGGGATTGGTCCTTGCTGAACACCTGCTCCTTTTGGGCACTGTGGAGGAGCAGAAGGGACAAAGCTTTCTCTCCCTGGCCAGCTGTGTGACAATAGTGGGTATTTCCTACATGTATGGTCATTCCCACATGTGTTGAGGCCATTCTGGAGGAACAAAATGTTGTAGTGGGGTAGAATAGTCAGGTGACTCCACAACTTTTCAACTCCAAACAAGGTTGGAGAGATCACATGCAACCTAGAGCAGGGACAAGGATCAGCCAAAACCTGGGCACTACAGGACAAATGCATCATAGCTGAATACTTCATGCTCAATGTGAATGTCTGTAACATCTGTGCTTGAAACTGATACTCCAGCCTTTCTTAAGACTCACCAGAGAGAGAGAGAGCATCTTTTAGGCTACAGCTAACTCTATCTTGAAACTATTCTTTCTTTCCAATGCCTAGAAAAGGAGATCAAGGTGATGGACACAGATGATGACAATCAGGTTGTTTTATCACACGTATACCACTCCTTGTGTCCTGGCTCTAAATTACCAGAAATATTTTAATTGCTAACAAAGAAGGGGGAAGTAGGGGAATCTGCTTGGCTGGCTCTTCAAAGATCAAAGAACTTTTTTAAAAATGCTTTTTTTTTTTTTCCAGTTGGATAGAAAATAATTACCAGAAATGGAAACCTGAAACACTGGGTGGAGGGAGCTAAAAACGCTTGCCACATTTCCTCATAGGCTGACCCTTCAAATAGCATTCCTTTTGGTATTTTTGAGATATGAGAAGGTAAAAAAGCTATTTTAATTCCAAGGAAAAAAATTTGCTTCATCTTAATTTTCCTTTTACTCTTTCAAAGTAGTCGAATGTTTAAAAAAATAGAAATTTCACATTGAAACATTCAAAACTTCATGAACAGAATGGTTTGGGTCCTTTAAAAGACTCAACACTTGAACCTAGTATTAAACGGATGAAAAAGCCAACTACTGCCCCTCCTTTACTTGAGCTGCAGTTGAGATCCGCTTCTCTTCCACACTAATGGACACCACGTTTGTTAGCTTCAGTCTGCTTTGCAAGAGACTGGCCACCTTCTGCTGCCTTCCCTCCACACCTTCCCCAAATTCCCTGGTATTTCTTCTTTATCCTAATTCTCTCTCCTGTTGTCATCCTGCTCTCTGTGATGTCAGTCTGCAACATCGTTCTCCACATTCATGGTAGCAGGTCAAAGGCTCCACTGCTGGGTCTCTCCTATCCTTCCTCTGAAATTTTCTAGATGTGGGTCTGACAACACTTTTATCGTGGTTAAAAGAACACCTCCTTATCTTCCACCACAAACTCTTCACTCCCCCATCCTTGCTGCAAATAATCTGCACTCATATAACACTCAAACTCACAATCTCCATGTCATGTTCAACACCTACATCTCCTTCACACCAAACACTTGTGTCTGGGTTGTTGCCAAATCCTAGATTCTTGACTGCAATCTCTCAAAAATCTCCTGCCATCCCTTCTTGCTAAAACACCTGTTTCTGAGTTAGCTATCTCAACCTTTATAAACTTCAACAGCTTTCACAATGCTGTGCAAGCTCTATTTAAAATACCGCCTATAAGATTCTTCACTTCTGCAGTGTAGTGGTGTCCGTGTTTTCCTATGTTTTCACATTTGCCTTTACCATCCTCAGCAGCTCTGAAGATATTCACCTTCTCCTTTCTTGCTCCTTCCTTTTCTGAAGATTGCCAGAGTCGGCCAATTCGGCTCACGCCTCACAATTCATGAAGCAGAAAGCATTCAGATACTATGGTAAAAGGTGACATGTGAAAGTGTGGGGAGAGAGGGAATGCCCCTTGCTGCTGTGCACCTCTGTTCCCTGGCTTGATACCCATCCTAAAATGACAGATCTTCTAAAACATGTAGGAGCTCATGCAAAACTTATATAACATCACAGTCATCACTTAGCTCTTCATCACCACCATTTCCCAGCTTACATCTGATCCTGACCTGGTTTCAGATGTGAACACTGTCCCATTTGTCCTGTCTCTCACTCAAAGGCAGATACGATAAGGAATAGCAAGATTATTTATTAAGAGGCTTTGCGTGCCTTTGAGGAAGCTTAAAGTGATAGCGTGTTGAAATGGGGAAATGAATTCCCAGCAGAAAGGGAATAGGTCTGGAAAAGTACCGCAAGATAAACCTAGGATTATTTATGCTTTTTTTTTTCCTGTTGATTGGCCAAGTGCCATGTTTTTCCGACTTCACTGTTCTCTTTGCCTGAACATTAATGGCAAGGGCATCTGCCAAACATGCTTATGGGCTTGCTGAGGTGTTCACCGAGGGCAAGTCAGAACAGCCTCCCTGTAAGACCTCATGGCCAGATCTCAGTGACATGAGATTGGCTTGTGCAGTCAAGCAACAAGGATGACACCAGGTGACTAAGCCTGGTCAGCTAATGCAGAAAGAATGCAAATATGAAGAAACCAAGCCACTGAGTGAAAGAAACCTCTGAGCAGTTTGTGTGGGATAATGCTGAATAAACGTTGATGCAAGAGTGAATGTTCCCTCAAGTAGCACAAAAAAATTTCCACCACACTTGTAATTTATGGAACCAACTGTAGTGGCTGTCAGTTGCCTCATGTTTAGCATATATCTCATTACTCTTATGTGCACTTTTAGTATCAAAAGTTACTGTAAATATGCTTATTCCTCGTAACTCTAGTTGAAATAGTCTAAATTTACAACTCTGCAGGTTATTTTTATTACCTGTTATAACCTTATTTCTTTCTGGGCTTCAAGAGGAATGCTATTCTCTTTTATCACTCTCAGTGCTACCCAGTGCAACACGGGACATTAACTGACACCTGCATGTATGTTCTCCAGAAGGTAGCAAAGGATCTGGTTCTCACTCTCATAGCTTTACTGACTACACTAGGCTAACTAAGACTAAAACCACATTTGCTTAAGGAGTAGAGCTGATGCAATCATAGAATCAGAGAATCACCAGGTTGGAAAAGACCCACTGGATCATCAAGTCCAACCATTCCTATCAAACTCTAAATCATGGTCCTGAGGACTTTGTCCACCTGTCCCTTAAAAACCTCCAGGGAATGTGACTCAACCCTCTCCCTGGGCAGCCTGTTAATGTGGCTCTGGGATGTACACTGGGTCTGTTGAGTAAGCAGCTATCATTTCTACAGGTTCATTGCTCCTTTGGATTCCAGCAGTGCTCCGAGGCTACTGTTGAGATGACTGATGGGAAATGTGCGTGTTATGACATCCATGCTGTCAGACATCACAGGTCTGGGCTTGCTCTCAGAGACAGACTTGCCCATCACCATACTCTGATCAGGCATGCATGCACAAAGAGGTCACATATACTCTCTGGATGCTGTAACACAAGCTAACCTCGCTTTGATAGGCAACATTCAGGTGGTCCTGCTTATATCCTGAACATTAGGGAAAAAATTTTCACAGAAAGGGTCATTTGTCACTGGAACAGGCTGCCCAGGGAGGGGGTTGAGTCACTTTCCCTGGAGGTGTTTCAGGGACAGGTGGACAAGGCACTGAGGGACATGCTTTAGTGATTGATAGGAATGGTTGGACTCGATGATCCGGTGGGTCTCTTCCAATCTGGTGATTCTATGACTCTGATTCTATACCATCACCAGGTTTCCAAGCCTATCTCCATCCAAGCATGTTGTGGATGTCAAGCCCCAGCTGAACTCCAGCAGACAGCACAGAGAGTGGGTAGAAAGTAGGCAGCTTGGGAAGCCTGCATCTCAGAGTTGTATACAAACAAGCCAAAGTGATACTCACAGTTCTCAGAGCAGTAGAGCAAAGAGGCAGATGCTAAAAGAGGCCAAAAGGGAAACTGAGATACTGATAGATCAAGTGACTTGCCCAGTACCACTGGGACAAGGTTAGGAATGCAGCTTTTTTCTCCTTGGTGCCAATTCAGTGATTAACACTACCTCATTAAAGCAAAGAGAAAGAGATAAAACCAGTTTCTGACAAATCATAGAATCATAGGATCACCAGGTTGGAAAAGACCCACCGGATTGTCGAATCCAACCATTCACATCAATCACTAAACCATGTCCCTCAGCACCTCATCTACCCATGCCTTAAACACCTCCAGGGAAGGTGAATCAACCACCTCCCTGGGCAGCCTGTTCCAGTGCCCAATGACTCTTTCCGTGAAAAATTTTTTCCTAACGTTCAGCCTAAATCTCCCCTGGTGGAGCTTGAGGCTGTTTCCTCTCGTCCTGTCCCCTGTCACTTGGGAGAAGAGCCCAGCTCCCTCCTCTCCACAACCTCCTTTCAGGTAGTTCGAGAGAGCAATGAGGTCTCCTCTCAACCTCCTCTTCTCCAGGATATACACCCCCAGCTCTCTCAGCTGCTCCTCATAAGGCCTGTTCTCCAGCCCCCTCATCAGCTTTGTTGCTCTTCTCTGGACTCACTCCAGAGCCTCAACATCCTTCCTGTGATGAGGGGCCCAGAATTGAACACAGGATTCAAGGAGCGGTCTCATCAGTGTCGAGTACAGAGGGAGAATAACCTCCCTGGACCTGCTGGCCACACTGTTTCCGATACAAGCCAAGATGCCATTGGCCGTCTTGGCCACCTGGGCCATTGCCGGTTTATGTTCAGTCACTGTCAACCAACACCCCCAGCTCCTTCTCCTCCAGGCAGTTTTTCAGCCAGATTTCTCCTAGTCTGTAGGCCTGCATAGGGTTGTTGTGCCCCAAGTGCAGGACCCGGCACTGTTTCTGGGAGAGCTGCTCCCAAACAATCATAGAAGGTGTTAAATTGCCATCTCAGTAGCCTGCTTCTCCCACTAAGCCTTTAAGTACGCAGGGGACTCCTTTCACACAATCCAGGGCAGCAACACCAGTGGAAACACCTAAGAAATTCAGGCAACAAACTTAACATCCACACTCTGCAGGAGCAGGAAGACTGAGGGCAATGTTGGAGAGCCACAAGCCTGCAGAATGCCAACAATTTTGAGAGGGTTTGGAGAAAAGCAACAAAACTATTGAGGGTTGGTTAGATGAAAGAGAGAGAATAAAAATATTGAAAGCACTAAGTATACATTGCTTCGCCAGCTAATGCCCAAGGGAAAATAAAAGGGCTGGCAGGCATGAGGGAGCTGAAAGCCAAGTGAGAAGTAGGATCTCCATTGTTAAGAGCTCTCACCCTTGTAAGTTAACAATGACAAATGACTATACTCTGCAAGCCAGGAGATAAGTTAGGCTGAGGGGCAGCTGATGAGTGGAGGCACTACACGAATAGATGATATCAAATACTCTCTGTAACAACATTTTTGGCACTAGCTGCTTCTTGGTCTTGATTTTCTCTTATGTTTTTCATTCTGTATGTGGTTGAAATGTTAAGGTGTTAATTCTCCCCAGGTGTGCAACAGAACCAGTTAATGTAGAGCAAGACGGTATAAATAGATGTGATGGGATAAAACTGGAAAAAAAAGGGCGAGTGAGGTCATTTAGATCGGAATAATCTCAAATGAAGCAGTGGAAGCCCCTTATCAAAGGTTATTTAAAACTAAACTCAGAGAAAAAAAAGTTGTCTTCTTTTTTTAAGGGACAGTAGACTTTGGGGGTGGGGTGGGGGGAAAATTTCTTTGTGAATGGAAGAGATGAAGAGATCTGTCCTTTATCTCTCCAAACTGATTTTCAATTATATTTAAACCACCTAAGCCATATAAGTGACGTATTACAGTTGACTCTAGTTTGTCGCTCTTTTACATTAATGGGCACAAATTAATAGTAAAAGTAATTGATAGCAATAAAACTCACCTATTGGCCAATGATTCATATTTCTCCAAGGCACAATAAGAAGAGAGCCATTATTACAAGAAACCAATTAAAGATATGAGGAAAAGACTATTAAACCTCCAAAAGAGAACTAAGGGAGAGCCAGTGAAGCAGGGGTAAAAAAACCCAACCAACTGAACAAAACAGCAAGAGCGGGAAACATCATCTTGTACCCTCAGTTACTGTAATGAGCAATCTGGGGGAGTAGAAGACATAGAAGATAAATACCAATCAATCACCATCATAACCAATAATTCACAGTGACACCAGACAGGCCACAACATACTGTAGTTTTATATGTTCAAAAGCAAATATAATTCTTGGTCCTTAACCTACAAGAAGAGTCACGGAAATGCAGAAATTCCCAGATCAGTAATAATGGCCACTAGGCAATATTCTTCCATAACAGACAGTTGGAACCATGTGGGTTGGCCGGCTGATCTATGACCTCCTGGTAAAATTCTACCAGTATTCTTCTTCCCTTTTGTGTTAATTCAGCCCCTACAGAGATGCAGTCCTAACATTAGGAGTTTCCAAACACAATGTATAAACACCACAAATAAAAGGTCAGGAGCAATGAGACGAAGTTCAGTGCCCCGTACTATTCAAAGGGTCAGATCTGATGATCTAAATGACCCTCATGTTATCAACTTCATGAACCTCTCTTCAGCCCAAGAAATGAATTCATTTTTTAAATAGCAATTCACTGAAGAACTGTCAAGGGTTAATGACCTGAGGGTTGTATTAGCCAGAAAACACAAGGCCCCCTTTTAGCTTATGCTTAGGGAGACTGAGGGGTTGCCAACAACAGGAAAAGAAAAAAAAGATGGGGAAAAAAAGAAAAAAAGTCCTTGTGAGCTATTGAGAACTTGGAGAGAAAATCAGAGTGGAAATTCTGGTTTAGATTCCAACTGGGTTTGTGGTGAAAGTCACAATCTCTCCCACCCAAGACCTATGTTGGAACAAGCTTGTGACCAACCTGGCTTCCTGCCTGGGCAGCACAACTTAAATCAGGCAGGAGTACCCTCTCCATGCACAGGAGCGTGTATCTTCTAATGGGCTTGATAGACTCAATCTTCTGCTGTCCCTGAATAGCAGCAGAGACTTTAAGTGGCTGCAGCGAGTCATATCAGGAAAGCTGGAATCCAGCTCTAGTCAAGGAGACCTACTTCCTTGGGATATGCCTCAATAAGGACAGACCCAGAACCCACTGCTAAGCCTCCCAGGAAAACACAAGAACAGCCTTTGGAAATCTTCAAGGAATAACATCTGCATTGGTTAACAGAGAAAAATACAAACACCAGCTATGGCTTGATCACATCAGCAACCTTCTCCCTCAAGTATAACTCCTACTTATCATGAGCACCTGTTTTTCCTAAATGAAGATCAACCACATCTCACTTTCCTAGTAAGAAACAAAGATGTATGAAAGAAGGACAACAGATTTACTGAGCAAAGACAATCAATACTAACATTAGATGTCCTGCTGCTGCCTGCTCTTCATCCCTCCAGTATCTCCCTTGTTGCTCCTTTTCCCTGTATTGATTCACAAATGTATAAAGAGAGGCAGGTTCAACTCACCACAGTGAAGGTAATCCAGGTACATAGCTTTGCTCAAATCAATAATCCATTTCAGGTCAGACCTCCCTTGAGCGCTCACAGCGTAGATCAAGAGCCAGGCAGAGAAATCTCCCTGATTTACGTTTCTCAGCCCTACGAATGAAAGGTAGAACACTTATACTCACTCACTGACTACGCAGGGTCACAGGCTCCCACGTCCCTTTCTAAAGCTTTACATCTCTCCCCCTCTTGCAGCTTTCTTTTCCACCATGTACTCCTGTACTCAACTGCTTCTCCTGCTAAAAATCCAAATGGACTCTTCTGCCTAGAGTAGTCAGTTAGAATGGGATTAAGAACAGTAGAAAGGAGCTTACATCTGGGCACCATCTGTGGTGATGATAATTAAGTAATGAGGTTTTAGAGATGTTTATTTCTTGTTCGTCAGACGGATCTGATGCCTGAGAAATTTGCATCACTGTGCATCATGGTCTCTGCTGCTTGACAAACCTGACCTCATACACATGTATTTACTTCATGAGCTTGAATGAAGGGGAAAAGCTGGCTCCTGCAGGCAAAGGCTTTCTTGCCTTTTCTGATGACAAAGACCATATTTAAAGTCTCCAGCCTGGAATATGTAGCAAATAAATTAGATTAAATGATTACAAAGATCCCACCCAGCCTGAAAAGAACCCTCAAGAACGGCAAAAAGGAAAACCTAGAAGGTAGGACATGGTTTCATCCATTCCATCAGGGGGGTCAAAGGGCATCTATAAATGATAAGGAATGATAAAAATTATAAACCCAGAGAGGTGAGGGGAAATAGTATTCCTCCAGTGGGAAGGGAGACATCTTCAAATTCTGGTATTTTTTCCACAGACAGACCAGGTGCAGATCATTGAAACACAGAATAGTTTGGGTTGGAAAGGACCTTAAAGATCATCCAGTTCTAACCCCCTTGCAATGGGCCACGATGCCTTTCACTAGAACAGGTTTCTTAAGGCCCCATCCAACCTCATCTTGAACATCTCCAGGGATGGGGCATCCATGACTTCTCTGGGCAAAAGTCCTAATGTCTAGTGCAATAACTTCACCGCAGATCATGCTTTCTGGCCAAAAGACTCGTGTTTTCTCACAGAAAAGCATTGTCTGGTCAGTAAAGCTGGTGTACTCAGCAGTCCCTGTTAATGATCAACCCAGCACATGTTGAGGCTGGGAATCCGATTTGCAAATATGGTTTCCATTATCTTTTACCAATACAAACTTCGGTGACACCCATGTCTTTCTTCTGAGCATGAAGTACTCTTTCAGCAGGGTCAGATGCCTTCTCACCTTGCCTTCAATGCAGTCCATCAGTGTGAGAGCCGGCAAACCACGTGTCCAAATACCATGTTCAAAATAGACACGGAATCATAGAATGGCTTGGGTTGGAAGGGTTCTTAAAGCCCATTCAGTTCCAACCCCTCTGCCATGGGCATAGCCACCTTCCACTGGATCAGGTTGCTCAAAGTCCCATCCAACATGGTTTTAAACATCTCCAGGAATGGGGCATCCGCCACTTCTCTGGACAACCTGGGCGAGTGCTTCACCATCCTCACAAGATGATGTTTCTTCCTAACAGTTACCTTAAATTCCCCCTCTTTTAGTTTAAAACCACTCCCCCTCATTCTATCCTGCCTTTCCCTGATCAAAAGCCCCTTCCCAGCTTTCCTGTAGCCCCTTTCAGTATTGGAAGTTGCTCTAAGGTCTCCCCAGAGCCTTCTCTAAACTGAACAACCCCACCTCTCTCAGCCTGTCCTTGTATGGGAGGTGTTCTAGCTCTCTGATTGTTTTTGTGGCTCTCCTCTGGACTAACTCATCTCAAAGAGGGGTTCAATGCTCTCTTACAAGCAAGACAAAAGACACTCTGTGCTGTGAAATAAGTTAGATTTGTTCTCAGGTGAGAAATTATATTGTCCCACTTGCAAGTTGGCACAACTTTTTTCTTTTGGGGAGCGAAATATTAGGGAACAAATGAGCAAATTTTGGAATTTCACCCAGGGGAAGACAGACACCTCTGGGTCCTCTACTTCAAAATAAGCTGAACTATTTCCCAGGCTCTGTTGACCATATCTCATCTAGGAGAAATAACATCATATACAAAACACATACAGTACAAGCATAAACCGTTCGATGTCAGAGTTTATACAATGCAACACATTCCTACCCCACATGAGCTGTAAATAAGCAGTCCTAGCAATTACTGCCTACCTTCAGGTGCTTCTGTTCCCTCTGCACAAAGGGAGATGGGCAGAGACCTCAGCCAGCTCTGAATTACCCTTGCAAATGACTATTGCCACACTGATGACAGACCAGAGGCTGTTTGCGATGTATTATTCAACAGTTGTAACTAGAGCAGGGTCTAATTCTGCATGTTTTGCCCAAAACAGTAGTCATAAGGCCACAAGAATAGAGATGTAAAATGATTTTCTTGTTGTGTGTTGTGCTTCCTCCTCCTTCCTTGCTCTGTCCCATCTGAAACTTAACTCACACCTGCAGTGATGCTCAAACTGTAGCTGAAAAACAGGGCTCACCTCAGACATGTGTGAGGACTCCACATGTTGCAGGCTGTAACTTCAGGCAGGTGTCATGTTAAATCTCTCAAGGGATTGATTGCTGTTCTCATGGGAATGAGGGGAATCTCTCCAGCTTTACCCTGTGCAATGGTTTCATCTGTTAAAGCTGCACATGATCAGCTTGACCTTATGGTGCAGTTGTTGACTGTTTTTTTTTTCCAAAAGAAGATTACATGTTGAGTCGCTCAGAGTGAGATGCCCAGCACTTTTCTCTTCGAAGATTGTCTTAATAATTAATTGTTTATTATGATTAATTGCATTTTGGCAGACTCCTTGGCCTGTTTAACCTCTTAATCTCTATGCATCTTCAAGGCGTTAATGAAAATGGACTCAGCTGTAGAGGTGGCTGAGAATTTTTGCAATTAGGGTGTCAAAGAGGAGGCATTTTAGTAAACATGTTAGGTTTCAGAAAACTCCTGCTGGGAACATTTCTCAAATTCAGGGCCGAGCCGTAGTCAAGTCTACAGGCCAGAGAAAGCCCACAGGGTAGATAACTATTCTTCCAGACTCAAGCCTTTGTAATAAATTAAGAATCATGCTGTAGGTACCAAGCCCACACCACAGTGTCTGTCCTGACCCTGTCTCCTCCTTGAATATAGATTCCTATAAGATCTTGAGCCCAAGAAAGTGCAGTGATGCTCATACTTATAGGGACATTCATAGAATGTCCCAAGTTGGAAGGGACCCAAAAGGATCATAAAGTCCAACTCCTGTCCCTGCAAGGACAATGCCAGAATTCATAGCCTGTGTCTGAGGGTATTGGCCAAATGTTTCTCAAATGTTGTCAGGCTTATGTTGTCAGGTGCTGTGACTGCTTCCCTGGGGAACCCGTTCCAGTGCTCCACCATGCTCTGTGTGAAGAACCTTCACTTAATATCCAGCCTAAACCTCCCCTGGAACATCTTCCTGCTCTTCCCTCTGATGTTATCATTTGGTCACCGGTGAGTAGAGATCAGCATCTGCTCCTCCTCCCACTCTTGTGAGGAAGCAGGTGCTGAGAGTCAGAGAAAGGCAGATGAAATAACGTACTGAATGTGACACAGCAGCAAGTCCTGCAATAAATCCAGGGATCCCCTTTTCTAGTCCCCCTCCTCCATTAACAAACACCGCTTACCCCAAAAGGAGACATTTAGCAGAAGACAGGAAAAATTTTCTGACTGAAAGGCAGGGAGAATCCAAGCTCTTTGACTCCCGTAAAACCCAGCTTATGTTTGGGTATTCTTAGCACCTGTTTCTAATCCATTATTTAAAGATTTTATGTTTAGCAGCTGAAATTGCCAGGAGTGTTAGGTTTCACTCAGAAATACTGAGTATAGTACTGTACGGTTTACTTTAAGCAAATCACTTACTGCCTGTTCATAAAGGAATATAAGCCTTGTTTCCAG
This sequence comes from Coccyzus lansbergi, assembly GCA_033558105.1. Lineage (NCBI taxonomy): Eukaryota > Metazoa > Chordata > Aves > Cuculiformes > Coccyzidae > Coccyzus > Coccyzus lansbergi. Next base: position 433,190 of record JAUMJK010000685.1, on the reverse strand, counting down.
GAGGTGTTTAGCTTACTTCTAGGTTGTCTTCTGCTAAATAGAGCCTTGTTTTCTCTCTATAGCATTATTTTACATATAGTGAACAGATTCTGGTCCCGGCCTCCCAGAGGTATTCATCAAGAGGTAATTGTACTGTTCAGCCTGTAGAGCAGAAGAGAATGAGCGTAGACCTCCCTGTTTGTCTCAGTTATCATTTACTGCTCTTTACTGAAATAATTCCCAGAACTAATAATGCCCATTGCAGTCCACGTATGTATGGTAATACATTAATATTGTAAAATTTTAGCAGGCTGTACTGAAGGACAGGTTTGCTCAGATGATCCCAACTGTGGAGGAGCAATTTTTAGGAGGACTCTGAAGCTGAGGTGTTATTGAGACTGCATGAAAAGAGTCTAGAAACTTAGGAAATACAACTGAAGGCAGACCTCTGTCCTGGATACCGCAGATGTCTCTTTCCCCCTCTGCATACTTTCATAAAATGGCTCTGGCTTTGCACTGTTGGGGGCGATGGAAGAATTTAGCCTCCAGCATCTGAAGGGATTAATGTTATTAATTCAGGATAGAGACAGAAGAAATTAAATTTTTAAAAGGACAAAAGTAAAGGGAAGCACATTGAGTGAAAGGAAAAACTGGGTAGGGGCTCTTTATAAGGAAGTGCCAGGATAGGACAAGGGGGAACAGTTTTAAGATGATAGAGGGGAGATGGAGATTAGATATTAGGAAGAAATGTTTTCCTGTAAGTGTGGTGAAGCACTGGCACAGGTTACCCAGAGAAGCAGTAGATGCCCCAACCCTGGAGGTGTTTAAGGCCAGGTTGGATGGGGCTTCAAGCAAACTGATTCATTGGAAGGTGACCCTGGCCGTGGCAGGGGGCTGGAACTAGATGGGCATTTAGGACCCTTCCAATCCAAACCATTCTATGATTCTGTGATTCAGTGAAATTCATTACAAAAGTAGTGCTACTCCTAAGGTAGGAAGCACCTTCCTGAGCCCAGCTAGCTGGCCTTTCTGAGCTAGGCCACAGGGAATGGCTGTACTGCTTCTGGTGCCCAGCTGCACCAAAAAGAATAGACCCATAAAGGTCTATAGTGGGGAGACCAAAACCACAGGTCTTGAAATGCTGATCACCTTGGAGGCATTTGACTGACAGAATAGTGAGATTGCCTTGCTTTGGTCCGTTACAGAGATAAGAGATGGCTGTAGGATGTTCGAGCATCTCCCCAGACATCATCTTCTGCTTAGGCCCCTTTCTAAGACCGACCCAAGGCTTCTTGTGGGTCTGTAACCACAGTGGGAGGTCTGAGCAGGACCCTCCATCAGCAGCAGCTCTTCTGGGTGAACCAAAAGCAGTGTTGGAGCTTCGCCAGACTTTTCTGTGCTTATCTTATCTTGGTTGGAGGGCAGCCTCTGACTTATCTTCACAGGTTCAAATCTTAGCGCTGTGACACAACCAGGCAGAACCTACTGGCAGATGCACAGGGTGATATCGCTGCCTTTGCCCAACACCCCTGCCTGTACTACGCTTCTTCTGAGCAGTGGTCTCTGAGATTAGGATCTCAGGTTGCCGTTAGGAGGCAGCTGAACTATCACAAGCCTTCTTGGGCTGAGGGGATGGTCTGTGGCCTTGCAGCAGTTGCACCTACAGTGGGTTATGGCAAGGGTTTTCAGGACTGGATTTTTTCACCCTCTATGGTGCCATCTCTTGTAAAAGATGATGAGTGCAATGCAGAACACAAGGGCAAGAGATGATAGATATTTTCTACTAATCTCCTTGTGCTAAAAATCTATATAAGAGAGAACTGCCTTATATACTAAGGTATTAATGTATTAGCACTAAGAGTATTAGGGACTTGATTAGTACTGCAGCCTCCCACCCACCACATGACCATGCCTTAAACAGCTCCATTTTTGCCTGGTCTTTGTTCCTTCCAACAACCATTCATCGTCACCTGCAGCTGCACTAAAATGCAGCCACATGTCACCAACAGGCTTGACATCTCTTCTTCTCCTTAGATGATGCAAGCTCCTAGCAGGGCTCAGCTGTTTTGCAAGCAGTTTTGACTGATTTCTATAACCAAACCATGACACTTCTACTTCGAGATCTTGCCTTCAGTCCAAGGATAGTTTCTGCAAAGCACACCTTTCATGGCTAGGTTTTTTTCCACAATTTGAGCTGCATCAACCAATCATCCAGCTGAGCTATAGGTATTTACAGAGTAAATGGAGATATTCCTTGAGGAAGATATTTTCTGGGAAGAATTCTGGCCACGCAGAAGAGGTGAAGGTGGTGGGACAATGTACACAGAAAGCTCCTGTATGTTCTGTTCTGAGGAATGATGCATCTTTCTCTCAATCTGAAACTGAAGATTTGGCCCCAGTCATACCAGCACATGGGGAGATCTCTCCCACTCCCCACCAGGAGCCACTCGCTACTTTGTACACTGAGCTCCAAAAAGTGATGATGGAGTAGAAACCCAAAATCTTCTGTGCTCTGCTGGCTGTACCACAAACTCTGAGTGCTCTAGCACATGTTCTGAAACTGGCACATGAATTCTTGCTTTGGCTCACCTGATCAGTTGTGGTTAACCAGAGGATGTAGGACTTGAATGCACCAGGCAGAGTTTGGGAAAATCAACCTTCTCATGCTGGAGAATGTCCTGATTGCTTTCAAAATGGAAATGTGTTAAAATTCCCCAACAAAGTAACACTACAAGATACACCATATGTCCTTTTAGGATATAAAATCTACCCTGTTAGCTACTTCACCAAACCTTTGCTCTGCTCTTCTCAGACCTTGTCTCTTTTGTCCCCCATCTAACTTTGCTTTCCACCTTCAAGGATGGGTTTGATTCTCTCTTTTTTCCCTTGGAAACAGCCAATAATGGGAGTCAGCATTTTTCTAACATGGCACTATATCTTGCCTCTGTCTTCCCAAACCCTCCCACTGAACCCGAAGGCCCCTCATGACCACAAAAGGAGCCACTGCAGAGGGATAAGGTACCAACTCTTGTAGGAGCTCCCAGGGTGGAATTCTTGCAATCAAATTTGAGATCTGCAGCACAATGCCCACCTGGACGTCCTTGCAATGGTGATGAGGAAGACAGAGGCGCTCCTCAAAGAGATAGTAGCAAATGGAGGACTGAGTTTCTTTGGTCCAGAATGAGCTGATTGTCTATTGTGTCTCCCTGGCCAGGGGGAAGCTGAAAGGAGACCAGAATCCCAAGACCAGTATAAGAAGAAATAACCCAAATTGTGCACTTTTGATGCAGTTTTCATCTCAATACTTAGCAATTTATTTTACTCCTACAGCATGGTAGCTTATGGGCCAGATCCTGCCCATTGGAATGGCTTCAGCTCAGACCCTTTGGGATAAAGCAACAGTGGATGCCTTTAGGTTAGCACATGAAAACCAACCCCCGAGCCTATGCATAGCCCAGCACCAAGTCTCCTCTAGCTTGTCATGAACCCTGCAACTGGGCTCCCTGCAACTCTTCCATCTAAACACTGCAGCCTGGACATACCCAGGTTCATCCCACATACACATAAGACCTTCCCAGGGTGTATAATTAAGGCATGTGGCAATCTTTGGGACTTGACTGCCAATGGGAAGAAAAAGATGCTTCCACAGAGGATTTCCATAAAGAACATGGGAGCCACAGCAGGTGGATGTTGTTTCAGGGAGGGTGTAGAATTTGCATTGTGTCTAAATGCAAGTAGAAAAGTCCATGGTGGTCTGAGAGGTGACCCAGGCTGGAAAAGCCCAGGAGGGAAGGGTTTGTTAGAGCTGTGGTTGCTGGGGACACCAGGAGCAGTCATGCTCTGATATGCTTTGGGCAAAATGTTTGGGAACATAGCCTGGCAGAACAAGTCTAGTAGGGTTGCTAGTGGATTCATACTGATGCGATTGGTATGAAATCATGCCCTCACCCTACCTCCCTGGGAGCTGCAAAAGAGCTTCCCTGTTTTGTAATAAAGATGACAACATCCATCCATCCTGTGCCAAGCAGGGATCTGAACACAGAGGGTAAACATCCCTGTGCTCCCCTAAGGCCAGCTGGTAGAAAGGGGTCCTGGCCAGTGTCAAATAGAAAAACTAAGATTTCTGTCTTTTGCATGGTAGAAAAAGATATTGCTACTGATTTTACTTGTATCTTACACTGCTTAGTTCTTTTATATATATATGTGTATTTGGGCATAAGGTCTAAATACAGATTTTTCATCACAGTAGTATTAATCTAGAGTAAACAAACTAAATTTGAATGAGCTACTACAGCTTTACAGATTTAAAGGAATCCAGAATTCATCTCTTTACGTGCCCCTGAGTACTACAGTCATGTTGGGTATGACAGTCAAGCCAGGAATGAGAAACTGGCTCTGTTGGAGGGAGTTGTGCAGAAACCTGTCTATACCAGTGCTGCAAACCCCAGTGCAGGTGCTGGGTTCTTTTTCAATGAACAAGCATAGGTTTTAGACTTTTTTTTTTTCCAAACCACTATATCAACTTGTTAATCCTCTCCCCCTGCTGCTGTAGGCATATTATTGCCTTGTCCAGCTCTGACTCGTCACTGACGTGGCCTCATAAGCTCTTTAATGACAAGTGTGAAGATTCTTAATGGGACATTTTCTGCACAAAAGGAAAGCACTGGTGAGTAAAAGGAGTGAATCAGTAATGAAGAGCGACTGAGTGTGTTGTTCTGGTGTAGCCTAGAGAAGAGAAACTTCTGTGGAGACCATATAGCAGCCTTCTAATACGTAAAGGGGATTTACAGGAAAGCCAGGGAGGGGCTGTTTATCAGGTAGTACAGGGACAGGTTGAGAGGGAAAAGTTTTAAGCTGAAAGAGAGGACATTCAGAGGAGATATTAGGAAGGAATTTTTTACTGAGAGTGGTGAGGCATTGTCACAAGTTGCCTAGAGAAGTCATGGGTGCCCTGTCCCTGGAGGTGTTCAAGGCCAGGTTGGATGGGGCCTCGAGAGACTAGATCCACTGGGAAGTGTCCCTGCCCATGTCCAGTGGATTGGAGCTGGATGATCTTTAAGGTCCCTTCCAACTCAAACCACCTCTGATTTTGTGATCCTATACAAATGGAAATTAGACTGAGGTCACTGGCAATGTTGGTGCTACTAAAACTAATGTAAACTCCCTGGGAGGGTTTCAGCATGAACTTGAACCACTTTCATGAACATTTCCCAGGCATCGTTCAAAAGTTAGCACAGAACCTGTTTTGAAGGCTGAATTTGATACTATGGACATGGCCAAATGGATTCAGGTGAGCCAAGGCCCAGAAAATGGACAAGGCACTGCTTGATTTACAGAAATTTCAATAAACTACTTTATGCTTTCTCTGTTGCTTGTGGTTTTGTTGAATATAAATATTGGTATCTTGAGGGCTTTACCCTGCAAGAACCTGAGTTTGCATTGTCTTAGTGGTTTCAGAGTAGGCAAAACCACTCAGTACTTTAGAGCTTTGAAGTATCTTCATCGTTATGGCCATTTATAAACATCATCAGTTTGCCTCTTTCTTGTACCCACTCGCTTCCAAGAAATAAATTAGACTTAATGCTTCCCTTGTTTGTGTATGAGATACCAGAGTCGCTTCACACCACTGGGTGTGACTGGTGTGTACTCAGCACAGCTCTGAGCAGTGATGGGCAGTCACCTTTGGCTGTGGAACCTGGTGTGAACTTCCTTAAAGTTTACCATACATCCAGTGCTGGGAAGAATATCTGCAGCTGGGGTCTTATTCTGGGCTCTTCACAGAAGCACAGAAAGATGCAATTTAGAAGAGACCCCAGAAGGTCTCTGGTCCAACCAATGCCCCCATTCAAAGCAGGGTGAGTCTGAAGTTAGATTCAAATTCAAAGTTACAACACATTGCTTATGGTCATACTCAGCAATGTTTCATGTATCTCCAAGGATGGAGGTCTCCCAACATCTCTGCATATCTCCTTCAATTTTTATTGCCTCCATGGTGCATTCACCCCTATCACCCTCCACCCTCCAGTGTCTAACTAGGACTTCTGTTCTTGCAATCAAAGCCCATTGCTTCTATTCTTTCCACTGTGAACATCCAAGGAACCTGACACTACCTTCTCTAACCCTCCCATTACGTGGCTGAAGACAGCAATAAGATCCCCCTTAGATATCTCCACTTATGACTGAACAACTCCAATTCCCTCCGCCCTGTAGGCCTCAAACCATGTTGGTGACCTGCCTGACATTTTGCTGTGTGTCAATCTCCTCCTACAATCTCCTCCTACAAAATTAGGAAACCCAAAACTAGACAGATTATTCTGGATGTGTCTCATACATACCAGATACTCCCATATGAAGGAGAACAGGTGTTTTGTTATGCTGTTCTGTTATACTGTCTACACTCCTAGAGGTGCAATAAGAATTATTCTCCTCTTGGGCTGTTTTAACATCCATCTACTTGGTATTTTGAAATTCTGTCTTACCTGAATTAATGCATATAAGGCAAGAATCGGATTTAAACTAAGAGAGAGGTGAGGATGATCCCCTTCTCCTCTATAACTCAATTGGAAAAGAGAAGAAAGGAACAAGTAATGACAGAAACCACCAACAAAGCCATATTGACACAGTTCAGTGGGAAATACCCATGTAACTGTTGGGTGAAAAAACAGTTATCTGCCTATCTCTTGCTCTTGGAAGAGAAAAGGGAATGGTAGTGTAGCACCCAGTTGTTTTGCATGATATGCTGGCTGGCTTCCCATCTCACTCACGTTTTGGAGGTGGTCCACAACTAAAGGGAGATAACAAGCTTTAGTACTGATGCTGGAATAAACCTGTTTGCCCACTGGGATTTTGAGGGTAGCTGTGAAATAAAATTAAGATGCTGCTAATGCACAACTCCACACAGAGCTGGTGCCTGTGTCTGAATAGTGCTTGGATCCTCTTCCCCGCTGGGCCCTTAGCATCATATTGAAGGTGCAGAGCAGAGCTGAAGCAAATGTACCAGTCCATCCTGGACTAGACCCTGCACAGGGAAGCCTGAGAGATCAGGTATTTTGATGCTTCCAGAGCAGTTTAATCATAAGATAACGCAGAGCCTGTTCACACAAATTAGGGTGGGTCCTGTTTGCATAATGTTGATTTCAGAGGTGAATTAATCTCACAGACAACTTGTTTCTACTGCAGGTTTTATCCATTCAGCACATTCAATATGGGATCAGATCTCAGTCTGATGAAATTGTTGAAGAGTGGAATTTGAGTGGAAGGAAGGAGGAAAAAGAAAGTGGTACTGGGTTTGTGTGACAGGGGTTTGGTAGCTGGGGGACTACAGGGTTAGCTTCTGTGAGAAGCTACTGGAAATTTCCTCCATGCCCAATACAGCCAATGCCAACTGGATCCAAGGTGGACCCACTGTTGGCCGGGGTTGAGTCCATCAGTGATGGTTCTTGTGCCTTTGGGATAAAAAAACCCCGCGCAACTACAGCCAGCAGAGAGGAGTGAGAATAAGTGAGAGAAACAACTCTGCAGACACCAAGGTCAGTGAAAAAGGAGGGGGTGGAGGTGCTCTGGGCACTGGAGCTTGGATTTCCCTGTGATCTATGGTGAGGCAGGCTGTCCCTACAGCCTGTAGAGGTTAATGGTGGAGCAGGTATCCACCTGCAGCCCATGAAGTTCCTCACACCAGAACAGGTGGATGCTGGTGGAAATTGACTGTGCTGGAGCAAGACTGTGCTGCCATGGGAAACCTGTGCTGGAGCAAGATTCTGGCAGGACCTGTGAACACATAAAGAGATACCCACACTGCAGCAGATTATCTGGTAGGACTTGGGACCCCATGAAGGACCTGCATCGCGCTCCTGAAGGGCAGCGCCCTGTGGAAGGGATCCATGCTAGAACAGCTTGTGAAGAGCTGCAGACAATGGGAAGGATACAGGTCGGAGAAGTTTGTGGAGACTGTCTCACGTGGGAGGGACCCCATACTGGAGCAGGTGAAGAAAATGAGGATTCCTCCTCCTGAGGAGGAAGGAGAAGCAGAGGAAATGTGAGATCAACTGACTACAAACCCCATGCCCTATCCCCCTACACCACTGAGGGGGAGGTAGAGAAAATCAGGAGTAAAGTTGAGCCTGGGAAGGAGGGAGAGATGGGAAGATGTTTTAAGATTTTGGTTTATTTCTCATTATCCTACTCTGATTTGATTTGCAATAAAGTCAAATTTCTCCAAGTCGAGCCAGCTTGTTAATAGTGTTAAACGGTGAATGATCTTTCCCTGTCCTTATCTCAACCCAAGAGCATTCAATCATATTTTCTTTCCCGTCTTGCTGAGAATGGGAGAGATAGAGCAATTTTGGTGGGCACCTGGTGTCCAGCCAGGGCCAACTCACCCCAGAAGCACAAGCAGAAAAGTAGCTGGACTTTACTGTGTGATTGCTCCCAGATTGTTAGGTTTAGGCAGAATTTAGCCCAGGCTTTAGAATTTGAAGGGGGTCTTCATTTCTTGCTGACCCTTATGGTTAGAGGTTGCTTAATAATGGTTAATTCCTTATTTGATTTGTAAACAACACCAATGAACAAACGTGCACCTGAAAACTTCTTGTGCTTCTTGCCCCACACATCTTAGAACCTGCCTACCTTCCTAGCAAAAAACATTCCATTCATCGCTTTCCCAATGCTACACAAGATTAGAAGACGAATTTTCAAGCATTCTCTTTTAAATAAAAATCTTTTCAGAACACTACTGCTTCTTAACAAATAAATTACATTTTAATTAAACATCACTATGAAATTAAACTTCCCTTTGCAGTCAGACAGGTCAGGAAGGGCCACGAGGCATCCTGACGAAGTTGCAGCTTTTCTCAGCTTTCAGAGGGGAGGGATCTCTGCTCGTGATCATTCATAATCACCCCAAGGAATAATGCAGGAGATGTTAATGACAGTCCAAAGTACTGAGGAGGAGCCAGACTGTACTTGTACAACTACCATTTTTTTTTAGAAGAGGAAGAGTGGAGAGGGAGATAAAAACAAATCTCAATTCAGTTGAAGAAGCATGGAGGGAAAACACAGTTTTGAGGACACTGTGAATTACTGACAAATATTTGGAGTTACATTGGGGTTTGGTATTTCATTAACTGCCTTCTAGGCTTACACTATTACTACATTTTCTCCCAACTCTTTCTACAATAGAAATACTTAGACTTACTTTCAAGTCCTGAGACAGCTTGTGGTCCTACATAACCCAAACCAGCCCAATGAAGGTGGAAATCTGAGATGTGAGCAACTGAGACAGAGAGGGGAAGATGTGGAGGATAAGGAGTGATGAGACATTGGGAGATGCAGGATGAAGAGGGCTTTCTCTCACATTGCCTCTGCAAACCTAGAAATTATCCCTGATTAGAAGGGTTATTTTTTTTACTTAGTACTGAGAAAGGCTCATCCTGCCTTGCCTCATTGCAAGACTTTTCCTGCATAGGGGTTAGAGAAGCAAAGCCAGCTAAAGCACATAAAAATCTAAACCTGACAGCAGCCAACACCTCATTGTAAGGACATGGAAAAGCAGCTGTCTGAATTAGTGGATATATGAGATTTCTGGATCATTCCCTGACCTTCACTCATTCCTTTTCTGCCTTTCTGAAAGAAAAGGTAGGGTTATATGTCTCTGAGATGAAGCATATTTTAAATGAATGTTTAAAGGAAGACATAGAAGTGTGGAGTTAGGAGCAGACCGTTCTCTCCCTCTTGCCCTACCTGAACTTTGGGACCAGCCGATCATAGAATTATAGAATTGTTTAGGTCGGAAGGGACTTTAAAGCCCATCCAGTTCCAACCCCTCTGCCATGGGTAGGGGGACACTTCACTCAATCAGGTTCCTCAAAGCCTCATCAAACCCAGCCTTGAACACCTCCAGGGATGCAGCATCCACGACTTCTCTGGGCAACCTGTGCCAGTGCCTCGTCATCCATACAGAAAAAAAATCTTTCTAATACCTAATCTGAATTTCCCTGCTTTCAGCCTAAACCCATTACTCCTCATCCTATTCCTGCACTGCCTGATGCAAAGGATGCAGGCTCCACTTCAACACATGAACCTATATTTTCAAAAGGTTAGTGTGGTAATCAGGTACTTTGTATAATAGTAATCTGTTTGTGTTCATCCTACAGGATCCTGAAAGATTTTCATGCCTAGGCAGGATGAGGCATACACAGTCAATTCCTGGTCTCACTCCTCTAACAACAGTCCCACGACATGACTAATTTTTGGACATCGAGCTTAAAGAGAGCCCAGGAGATGTAACTCCAGGTAAAATCAGTGGGCATCGGGGTCCTACATCCTTAAGTAATTAAACTTCTTCAGATATTTCCCATGTAAAAGCATCAAGGGAGCTCTGTACTTAATCACCACATCAGTTTATTCAACACTTCTTCACCTCAGTTCCCCAATGGCCTTGGCTGTGCTTTTGCCATGTGTTGCTGTGGATCTTCCTTCCCAGCCAAATATTTTCGTGCTAACAATTTTACGTCTCATCGCTCAGCCCATTACTACAGACATTTCTCCCAAAAGACACCAATCTCTCTCCAATTCATTAATGTCACCTTGGAGGAAACTCAGAACCGCATGCATTCACCAGCTTTTTAGGTTTCTGTGGAGAATAACGGATGTTCCCAGCTCCCTTAAGAGGGGAATTACCATTCCAGTACTGCAGACAGGTTAGCCAGAGCTCACTGAGATTAACGGACTTGGCAAAAGGCATGTAGTGATTTAGTGGCAGAAGCCAGACTGGAATTGCCGAGTCCTGACTCACTTCATTCATAATTACTGCCTGCCATTAACATAACACAAATTGTAGGGTTAGGAAGCAGGTCCCTCTTTCCCTTCACCCCTCAAACATTCATAGAATCATAGAATCAGGATGATCTTAGAGGTCTTTTCCAATCTTAATGATTCTACGATTCTGTGAAAATTATCTGAGTTTCGCATCTTCGAGACTCCTTCCATGCCCTCAGATTAGATTGAGACTGGCCAAAACAAGTAAAGAAGAGGAGACAATAGATGCAGATAAATAGTCCAATTGCAGAGGTCACATTTCCATAGCACTTCAGACTTTTGCTTTTTTTTTAACACTGAGATTTTCTTCTAAACTAGAAAGGCTCAGGTTTGGGTATTTTGTATTTTCATTATACTCTATTCAACCTAGTAAAACTAAATAGGCCTGCAGACTGTTAAAGCTGGTGATGCTAATAAAGCCTAACTAACTTGACTAAGAAACTGTTAATTATAGCTAATGGAAATAAATAAATTAATTTTCTATAGATGTTAGGGAGGAGTTTGGGTGCTGCTATGGAAAATGTTATTTTTTAAAAGGTATTAGTCATGTCTTTAAAAAAAATCAAACAATCTCACTGTGACTGGTCAGTCATCACTTTTATTCTTCCTTTATCCTTTATGCATGATGGCCATTCAAGAGGAAAGAAAAGTGAAAAAGTAGCATAAAATGCATTTTCTTTTTAAATGTGTTTAAGGGAAACTAAGCTAAACCTAGCATTTTCTTCAAGTTTCTTTTTTTTTTTTCTCCTTAGAAGGATGTTTTCTGCAAGGAAATCATCAATGGAAAATGTTTGACCAGCTGTACTCATATCTTTAGATCTGGAAACACATGCAATACATGGAAATCCCCACCTCACTTGAAGTTTCAAGGAGCTGACTGGATTTTGTGCTCATGCTTCTTTTTGTATGAGTAAGTGTTTCACTATTTGCTTTTGTTTGCTATCCATCTACCCCAGTCCAAGTTAAAAATACAGGAAAATTTCCCCTTTTGCATGATCACTGTGCAGGGATCTGCAAAGTCCACGCCTGTTGATGTTTTTGTAGTCCCTTGAACAAGGCTTCTGTCTTGGCTCCTTCTTTTGTCTTCAGGGAATTTTAGTATGGAGATTAACTTGCAGGAAATAACAGAGACAACCTGGATATATCTCGATATGGACCAGCCATCAGAGCTCAGTCATTTGCACTGTTGTTACCATAGTCTTTGGCTTGGCTTTGGCCTGAGTGTGCTGTCTCAGACCCAGAGGACCACAAAGTTGGTGAAGGGTTTGGAGGGGAAGCCTTATGAGGAGCAGCTAAAGCCACTTGGTCTGTTCAGCCTGGAGAAGAGGAGACTGAGGGGAGGTCACATTGCAGTTTACTGCTTCTGCACAAAGGAAAGAGGAGGAGCAGATGCTGATCCTTTCTCTCTGCTGACCAATGACAGGGCCCAAGGGATGGGAGTTGCATTCAATGATCCTTGTGGGTCTCTTCCAACTTGAGTCATTTTATGATTCTATGATTCTAAGATGATGCCCAGCTGTAAGTCAGAAATTAGCATAGTCTAAGGATCATTCTTGGTAGGTTGTTTAGATGCAGCTACCTTTTTCTGGAGAGAGTTTAGACAGACAGACTTCATGAGACCAGACTACCAAGGCAGACCAAGGGCACTGGTCCTGCTTAGTATTGTTATGGGCAACTATTGAGGTTCATCAAGGAAGTTGTGGAGAGTAGGATGCTAGCCTCTTCTCCCAAGTGACAGGGGACAGGACAAGAGGAAATGACCTCAAGCTCCTCCAGGGGAAGTTCAGGCTGGACATGAGGAAAATTTTTTTCATGGAAAGGGTCATTGGGCAGTGTCAGAGGCTGCCCAGGGAGGTGGTTGAGTCACCTTCCCTGGAGGTGTTTAAGGGACGGGTGGGTGAGGTGCTGAGGGGCAGGGTTTAGTATTTGATGGTTGGACTCGATGATCCGGTAGGTCTTTTCCAACCTGGTGATTCTATGATCACAGACTGTTTTTCTTTCTCTGAGATTAATCACTCAAGCGTATCTTTATATCACAGAATAAAGGAGCAGAAGGGTCTTGTTCTTCGGTGAATGTTGTCCTACCAAAATCCTTGTCCATCTGCTTAGCTTCTCAAAATCCTCTGGGCAGAGGGTACTAGGTTTTCCTAGAAAATACTCAAACAAGGACTGGTTTTATAGTTCTTTGGAAACAGCAGCCTCCCATCTCACTCTAGATCATGTAGGAATTGCAGGAAATAATAATAATAACAGAATCATATAATAATAATAATAGAATCATAGAATAATAGAATTATAGAATAGAATATGTGTTGGAAAAGACTTTAAAGTCCATCCAGTCCCAACACCCCCAGCATGCGTAGGACACTTCCCCCTGGATCAGGTTGCTAAAAGACTCATTCAACCTGTCCTTAAACACCTCCAGGGATAGGGTATCCATGTTTCAGCTTAAAACCATTCCCTCTTATCCTATCTCTGCACTCCCTAATAAAAAGCCCCTCCACAGTCATCCTGTAGCCCCCTTTTAAGTACTAGAAGGCTGCTGGAAGGTCTCCCTGGAGCTTTCTTTTCTGTAGGTTGAACAAGCCCAACTCTCTCAGCCAGTAATAATAACGGGAAAGAGGACGTTGAGCTACGTTTTCTAGTTGCATGAACATCAGTTGATGGTAATAGCTGCATATTTTATTTTCTTCCAAAACAGAATAACATAATAGTGGATGTTGATAACTACTGGATTGTTGCAGGCTCATTTAGGCCTGCTTTCACACAATTTCGGTCACATAGCTAAGGCTCCTGGAGGATTTTAGCTGACTAGTCTCTCACTGAACTCTGTGGAAAGAGATGACCTCCTCTGGAAAGCTGGGAAGGACTCAAAGCAGGAGGATCAAACTTGGAAAGCTTTGTTTATCTTCACTGGGCTGAATCCAAGCCTCAGGAGCCATTAGAATATCTTTCCAAGTTTAATCATATTCTAAATCCTCCAAGTCTACTAAGAAGAAGTCTCACCCTGTGAGCTGAAGCTGAGACCACTCAAGATGTGTGTCTTGTGTGGTAAATTTCTCAACACGCATTTCAAATATTTCCAACTCTAAAAATTCTTGCTGTGGCACAAGAGAGCTGTGGTGGCAGAGCTGTGCCAGCCTGGAGGTCTGTGTGCCTTCATGTGCCCTCCCACTGTATGATGGCATAGATGTAGAGGTGGAAAAATGTCATTAGAACATTGCTACCCTGCTGGACACCAACACCCAAACTCACAGCTATGAGCTGCTTCTGGAAAACACAGTGAAGGTGGAGGACATCATCCTGGAGAAAGCATACACAACGTTAGAAGACCCAGAGAAGAAGTAAACCCGCCCTGCACTGTGAGATGTTACTCATACAGGACTTGGGGAAGACTAAAGGAGTTGGAGATGGTTCCAACCCTCTGCCACCAATTCACTCTATGATCTTTCTACTTCATCATTTTTCACCTGTAAGACTAAAGGACCAATATTTACGGTAAAGAGATGTGGTTTTCTTTGCCATCCAATGCTGCTGAATTTGGAATTCCTTTGTCCCTTTTTTTTTTTTTTTTTGGCCAAGCTTTGATAGTGGACACGAATATATACGAGGGTGACTTCTAGTTCCTGATCATTACACTACCTCTGCATATCCCTAGAGGGAACTTCAGTCCAAAATCCTGCTAATTTTCCAGGAGAACAGCACCCTCCACAGGAGTGGTGGGTGCAGAAAGTCTGGACCAAATGGCCACTTCTGGTTTTATGTTGACATGAAGTGTTGATAATGCTTGAGGGGAGAACCCCACACATGTTCAAATAATAAATAAAAAGAAAGCCCAGACCTACACACACACACATACACACACATGCAGACCTGCCTCAGCTTGCATTACAGGTTCTCAGCCCAGGAGCAAATCACTTGGGAAATTTAATTAAACCTTAATGAGGCACTTTGATTGTTGGGCCGTGTGCCTAGTGGAATTAATGTACAATGAAGGGGTGTCTCATCATGCTCCTGGCAATAGCTGGCAAGTTCATGTAGAGCAGAACATGTCATCCTAAATCACCTTTTGAACTCAGGAGAGCAGCAGGGAAGAACAACCAGGAAGCTATAATGGGTCCTTTAACTACAGCAAGTCCTTTACGTGAGTCCCGTACATTGAAGAAACTCACTCTAAGTCACTTTTGGGACTTATGAGGAGGTTGGGGAATGGAAGGTAGGCAGAGGGGTGGCGGTGGTCTGGGTTGTGGCAGAAGCCAGGATTGGAGGAGCTCTGGTATGGCAGATTCTGGGAGAGTTGGGTGATGAGCAGGGACCTCCATGGGTCCTTCATTGAACCTTGGTGCACAGGTACCCACCAAAGACAGAAAGGCACTATTTTCTTCCTAGCAGAGATGTGGCTTCTGTTTCAAGGGAAAGACCTGTTCAAGCCCTCTACAGCCTCCAGGGAAAGGTCGTTCTGTCATGTAATGCTGGTTTGGGGAGGGTCATTCATCCCCGGGACAGTCCCACCCCCTTCTACCTCAAGACTAGACTTCTGCCTCAAAAAAGATCTGTCATAGATCTCACATAGGACATCTCTGACAACCTCAGCATTTCTGTGAGAAGCTACTGCACCATGCTGGATTTGACTATCACCCACCCTTGTTGAACAAGATCCCAAAGGGACTGCAACACTGTGCAACAAGATATGTTACCACATGATATCTCTTACAGAAAGGATCCGTTTTCAAAAGGGACACTCCCCTGTAGGAATCCAGGAAAGTAAGTCCCACATGCTGGGAGAGAGCAGAGTTGCAAGGTTTGCAAAGGAGAATCACAGGTAGAACAGGTGACTTGATGGGTTGAACTTTGACTGTCTTCAGATCCCATGGTCACTCTAAGACCTTTTTCCCAAGTTTAACTACTTCCAGAATTTCACTTGCTGCAATTTGTGTTCATTGCATTTTATTCACTTCTGCACATCTCTCACAAGAGACTTTCTGTCTTATCTACAGTCCCCTCCTAGCCCTGCTTTGGTAGCTGAAAGCAGCAAAAAGATCCCTGAGCCTTGTCTTCTCCAATCTGAGCAAACCCAGATCTCAGGCTCTTCTCATACATAAATTTAAACATGGTTACTAGAAAAGCCCTTTTTGGGCCTATGTCAGTTTGTCAGCTAGAAGGAACCCCCAAAAGAGAAGCCCCAACCTCCCTGCATTTCTGTTTGCTCATTTAGAAATTGGAGGATTCATGAAAGACGAGTTCAGTGGCAAAGTGGAAGCCATGCATAAGATTTTCCAGGCTGAGATCCAGACTGCCTATGAGATCCCAGAGCTGAGACTCCAGAAGAAAATATGAGACTTGAAGCCATCTGTTTCAAGGCAACCCTAGAGATCTTAGTTTATAGTCTTGTTGTATACTCAGTCATGTCAGGGTTATAATCAACAGATATAGGAGGGGAACCAGGCAGTGTCTTCCTCAGAGGTCTGGAAGGGACAGTCATTATCAGTTCTGGGCCTCACTTCACAGAACAGAATCATAGAACAACCAGGTTGGAAGGGACCCATTGGATCTTCTAGTCCAGCCATTCCTGTCTAACACTAAACCAAGTCCCTCAATACCTCATCCACCCGTGCCTTAAACACCTCCAGGGAAGGTGAATCAACCACCTCCCTGGGTAGCCTATTCCAATGCCCAATGACCCTCTGCGTGAAAAACCTCCTCCTAATCTCCAGCCTAAATCTACCCTGGTGGAGCTTGAGGCCATTCCCTCTCGTCCTGTCCCCTGTCACTTGGGAGAAGAGGCCAGCTCCCTCCTCTCTACAACCACCTTTCAGGTACTTGTAGAGAGTAATGAGGTCTCCTCTCAGCCTCCTCTTCTCCAGGCTAAACAACCCCAGCTCTCTCAGCCGCTCCTCATAGGGCCTGTTCTCCAGCCCCTTCACCAGCCTCGTTGCTCTTCTCTGGACTTGCTCCAGAGCCTCAACATCCTTCTTGTGGTGAGGGACCCAGAACTGGACACATTCATCATCAAGACAGGCTCCTGGAAGGACAACTGTGCATATTTGAAGGCTTGAAAGTTAAGGGTTCACAAAGGACTCGTTACTCCTTGCTCCATCAGGAAGCTCTTGGCCTACAAGAAAGCTGGAGAGGGACTATTCATAAAGGCTTGTGGTGATAGGATGAGGGGGAACAGGTATAAACTGGAGAGAGGTAGATTTAGGTTTGATATAAGGAAGAATTTCTTCAACCATGAGAGTGGTGAGGCACTGGACCAGGTTGCTCAAGGAAGTTGTGGCTGTTCCTTCTCTTTTCAGCAGACAATGCAACTTGTGCCCTCCATAGGCAGGTGAGGCTGTGTGGAACTCTGTCATAAAAACATAGTATCATTTAGTTTTGAAAAGAACATTAAGACCATTAAGTCCAACTGTTAACACTGCCAAGCCCACCACTAAACCATGTTCCTAAGCACCACATCCACATGGGGTTTTTAATGCCTCCAGGCACAGTGACTTCACTGCTTCCCTAGACAACCTGTTCCAGTGCTTGACAACCTTTTAGGTGAAGAAATTTTTCCTAATATCCAATCTAAATCTCACCTGGCACAACTTGAGGCCATTTCTTATTGCCTTGTTGCTTGTTACCTGGGAGAAGAGACCAACACCCACTTCACTACAACTTCCTTTCAGGTAGTTGTGGAGACAGGTAAGATCTCTGATCCACATTTTCTCTAGGCTATTGCACACCAGAGTCTTGAGATCTGAGTTGCTGAGCCGAGATTGGCTAGTGGGCATCCAGCATCCCAAGCTGATAGGCTACTCTTCCATCTCACTCACACCTTACTTCACTGGGGTCTAAGAAAATGTCTTAGTGCATCCGTACCCAAATCCTCTTCCTTTGCAGCAGTGCATACAGACAAAGAAAAAAAATAAGGCCCAAATCTGGACAACATGTGAATCCAGCACCTTCTCCTTACCAAGAGACAGTGGTGTAGTTTCAGCCATTTAAATGATACCTCTGTTGTGGTGTTCCAGTTGGGAGCCCCGCTACCCTAGGATCTCACTGGAGACATCTGGGCATGTTTGGGAAGTAAATCCCACCTGATCAGACTTGCCCAGATCTGTGCAATCACTGGGGAGGGACTTGGCAGGCTCAGTTAAATGTTAAAAGTTGAGTAGATGCATCCAAATCTGCCTGTGAGCTCAAAGGGGCAGTGGTCCAAGGTGGTAGGTGGAGGAAGTTCACATATGGTTCTGTTAAGTGTTCATGCAACGAGTGCTTTTCACTGCATGATCACATCAGCGCATCTCCTGCAACTCCAGGTCTTCTGCAATGCCTGGCACCTGGAAGGAGCTCAGAGTTTGCATGAATCTGCTCTAGCCTGGCATTTCCTAATCCTGAAGCACTTGACTCTGTAACTGCAACACTTCTTCCATCCTCCTGTGCACTGGGGAGAGAAGCGGGAATCTTTTTCAAGGCTGTAAGAGCCCCAACAGTCAAGTTCACCAAAGTCCAGCATTACCCAAGGTTCCTGGTCTGCATCTTTTCTCCTAAATGAATAACACCAGGACAAGGAGCACACACATTTCTGCAATGACCCTCAAACTATTTGCAGCACACTCCCTGGTGTGATTTTGACCTCAGTCAGGTGGCACTGGTGCAGCAAATGCTCAGGTGGAGTTTAAGGAGTGTGAAGACCACAAGCCGTTCACAACAGGTTTTAATGTGAAAAACACTTAAAAAAACCCAAACAAACAACTCCTCCCCATTTTTTGGAGGCTCAGAGCATTTAGTAGGAAGGATGGATCAGTTGGTCTCAGAGCTGACCTGTTTGTTTTCATGCACAGATGCATCCACATGAGTCACCAGGACACAGGAGGAGGCTGTCACCTTTCCCAGGTCAGTTCTACAGAGGACACATGGGATGTGCACTCAGCTGAGGCTTTCGCTGATCTGTGCTGGTATCTGTGGTAAAGGAGACCAAGGGATATTGCTTTCTGTAAGACATGTCTATTCTGACCTCTATGCTTTGCCACTCACAGGCAGCCAAATAATTCCTTTTCCACCTTGGGCCATTGGTCCCTCTCTTGTCAGTTTTCTATTAGCCCTTGTCCCTACTCTAAGGTCTGTCATCCCCATCATCAATATGCCATTCCCTGGTCCTGATGCCACTCCTCTCCCTTTTCCAGTCCAGTCTCCACTCCAGAAGATTCCTTCCACTAGTGTGGTCCTTTTCTCCTCCATCTTCTGGTTCCTCACCCAACTTTTGTCCTTTTAATCACATTATGTTCTTCCCAGCCCTACTCTTCCTTGCCAGACCAGGAACACACACCCACCTTCTCCTTCTTTGGCTGCTTTTTCCAGCCTCTTTCACCATCCGCCCTTGTCCCCAACACCCCAACTCCTTTGTCTCTGATCTTGCTTAGACTGGGTCCCAATCCCAGCCTCCCACTCACTGCTCGCAGTGTGTGCCACCATTCCCACACCCACCTACCATCCCCTGGTGTCTCCTCCACCCAGTCTTCCCCTGCATAATGATAGTTTAAAGCTATTGAAACTCCACAACACCTAAGTGTCCATCTACAGCATTTGCCCTCAGTGGTTGACAAATATTCCTGATGTAAATAATGAGCAAATCAAGTCTCAGCACTCCCAAGGTAGACTGATATCTAAACAAGAAGACTGGAGGTCTCCACATCAGGGAAGAAATGGCTGTAGGGGTAGGGTATGATATATGGTTACAAAATCACATGTGGCCCAGAAAGGGTAAATATGGAATAACACAACTGGAGAAATACGACATCAAACAAACCTGGAAGGTTAGAAGACACTGCAGGAGGTGGTTCTTCACACTGAGTGGGATGGTGAAGGGTGTTAAAATTTTAAACCCACAACCGAACAAATGTATGGAAGAAAATCATGCTGAGGGCAACTCAAGGCAAAAAGCTTGCACAGTTCTGAGCTTCAGATGATCTGAAGAGAGAGAGGTGCTAGGGTGGATTGCTTCATTTCCCTCATCTTTATGTTCATCTTCCAGCATGTTTTCCTTACCTGATCAGAAACAACATCATGAGCTACATAGACCTTAGGTCTGGGCAGAAGTAGCCTGTGTATATATACACATGGAGAATGGATTGAGAATAGCCCTTAAAAGAAGAACTTATAGGTCCTGCTAGATGAGAAGCTTGATATGACCTGGCAACATGTGCTTCTAGCCCAGAAAGCCAACCTTATCCTGGACTGCATCAAAAGAAATGAGGGAGGGGATTCTTCCTCTCTGCTGTGCTCTGTTGAAACCTCACCTGGAGTCCTGTGTCCAGCTCTGAAGCCCTCAATGCAGGAAGAACATGGATCTGTTGGAGTGAGTCTGAAGGAGGCCACAAAGATGATCCAAGTGTCTAAGCACCTCCCATCTGGGGACAGGCTGAGAGAGTTGGGCTAGTTTAACCTAAACAAGAGAAGGATCTGGTGAGACCTTAGAGCAGCCTTCCAGTACTGAAAGGGGGTCAACAGGAAAGCTGGGCAGAAGCTCTTTATCAGAGTGAAGGGATAAGATGAGTGGGGAGCCATTTTCATCTGAAAAAGGGGATATTTAGGTCAGGTTGGGGAAGATTTTTTTTTTTCCTATGAGGATAGAGAGGCACTGTCACAGATTGCCTGGAGAAGTGGTGGCTGCCCCATCCGTGGAGATGTTGAAAACCAGGTTGGATGGGGCTTGGAGCAACCTGATCCAGTGGGAGGTGTCCCTGCCCATAGCAGAGGGGTTGGAACTGGATGATTCTTAAGGTCTTTTACAACCCAAACCATTCTATGGTCCTACAGTATACATGTGTCATACATCTCATCTTTGTGTGTGTATGTACATGTATATGGACACAGACATAGACATATACACATATATATACATGTATCTTATTTCTCCTGTAGATCAGATGAGTAGAGTTGGGCATACAGGCACTTCCAGACCAGACCTTACCATGCTTCTAGCTCCAGAGACAAATTAGACCTCAGGCCTTTGCTACTCTAGATGAGTCTAAGTGGCGATAATATTTATATCATCATACGATGCTCAAGACAAGAAGTCTGGTCCTGACAGCAGAAACCAAATAGTTGGTCTGAGGTCAGGAGCACTGAAAACTGGAGTTTTAAGCATCCTCCCTGGATTTTGGACTAGGCCCAAAAGGGCAGAATGCCCTTCACTTGCCAGGAAAGTAAACGAAGCCTTTCCCGAGCAAGCTGCAGGAAAAAGGGGAAAAAAAATCCCACCTAGTGTTTTGCTTCTCAAAAGAAGAATATAGGTGTGGGGAAAGGCAGTGTGGTGGTGGAGAAGGATTTTTGATACCCTAGATGATTGGGGGGGAGAGTGTGACCTGCTATTCCTTGGTATCTGATGCTGCCCTCTCCTTAGGATGCTGGGAGGGAGCAGTGGGATCATGACTCAGCCCCCATGTCAGCAGGTTTCCTTCCTGCACAGCCAGCCTGTGTTTCTGATGTTTTGTTTGCCATGAAGCTGTGGGGGCCAAGCGGGAGCTCCTGGAAATCAAAGGGAAAGCACAACATCTCGGGCTTGCCGAGGCGGGGTGCGTCCCGGCTGGCTGGGAGTGTTAGTGGAGGGGCACACAGGGTGCTGAGAGAAAACAAGTGGGAGAGCTGGAAGGATGACAAGGATCAGGTCTCCAGCATGAGCTTTTTTAACCCCAAACTCTCCCTGCATGCAGCAATGTTCCCTGGATGCACTTCAGCTGCAGGTTGGGACACTCATGGGTTCTGAGGAGAAGGAAGGGAAGGGGCTTCCCCCTCTCTCTTGTCGTCTTGGGGTGTCCTCCAGTCTTCTCTCTGCCCCACTGGGTGTAACAGGAGATCCTCAACAGTCCCTGTTGCACTGACATAGGAGTAAACAGGGGTGAGGAGGCAGCTCAACTCTCCTTAACCAACCTGCATGGGAGATTGCCAGATTTTGTCTGTTACCAGACTTTTCTCTGTTAATGCCAAAGACAAAACTTTTAGTCAGAAGTTGCCCAATGCTAGCAAAACAAAATTGTCTGTAGACTCTCTGGTAATGCCCAGACTGACCTGCTTGGCCCTGAGGTCCCTAGGTTGGTCTGACCACATTCAAATCAGGTGACCACATCGAAACTAGCCTGGGGACGTCCTTCACTACCTCCACCAGAGCTGGAGAAGGACTTGTTGGCCTGGGCATCGCCACGCTGGACACTGAGATAATGTTTTACAGATGGATTTATGATCTTAAGAGTTTTTTCAAACCTAAACAACTCTGTTCTGTGATAATTTCACAGTATGGGTAGTTGCTGTTGAGGGCTGGGGATCTTCCCTATTGTTTCTTAGTCAGAGTGAACCTAGTGGAGGTCTTTCCCTGTCCTTTCCCATGTCCTGAGATGTCCCCTGAAGATGTAGCAGCCTTCAGTGATTGTGGAAGTTCTGGCTTGAGACTGTGGATGGTCCCAGGAAAGCTGCAGGAGAACCCAAGCTGCACCTACATGAGTAGGGTCCAGCACTGGACTTTACTGATTTATTGCAAGAGGACAGAAATCTGTCCCTGGGAGAAAACCCATGTTTACCTTATTCCTTCCATACCACTGCACAACTCTCCCTCTTGCCTGGCCAGCTAGGTACTGCTGGGCTGTTAGACCCAACTCTTCCATCCTCCTCCCTCTTTCAACATCTCTAAATCCCTGGATGGCAGAGTGGGTTAGAGCCAACCCTGGATCTTCATCCACAGATGTTGACATGAGTGGTTTTAGCTCCTGGCTCACAGAGGTTCTCCTGAGCAGGTCCTGACTGGAGGCTGGATCTCCTCCAGGTGGGCATTCTGGATTCAGCCAAGTGCGTTGCCACCAAGGAGCCTCTGGTTTGATGCTGAGCCTAAGTGCACAGGGTCAAGCCTCCACTATCCAGCCCCATGCTCTTCTCCCCAGCTCTCCCTGCCTCTGCCCTGTCATCCCAACACCCCAGCCTCAGCAGGGAGGGCGAGACCCCAGTCCTCCCAGGCTACCCACAACCCACCTGCCCTGGGCCCAAACACTTCTTCCCCACCACCCACCTCAATGCCCTCACCCCTGTTTTCCTATTCCCAGCATTTACTCTCCGGCACGTAGCCCTGAGGGAGCTGGAGGATTGTACACAGAGGGAGAAGTTATTTTTCTTTGACATAAACATCCAAGCCTTTCCTCGGCCCCTTTGCTTGAAACGTGGAGGTAGGACCTGGACTCATAACATCCGGAAGGAGGGGCTGGCCTTATCTGCCAGGAAACACTCAGTTCCGGATACATCCTCCCCTGCTCCCAGCACCCCAAGCAGCTCCCATTGGCAATGCTGGGCAGGAAACCACTCAGCAGCTTGTCTCATTCCCTCCTCTGGAGGGGCAGGAGAGAGGGACTGATCCTGTCCACCCACTGCCTGCAGGAGAAACTGTGGCTCCTCATGAGGTTTGGGGGGTTTGGAGTCAGGGTGAGGTGCCAGCAAAGAAAGATGGAACTGGAAGGTGCTTGCTGAGCAGAAAGAGGTTAATGGAAGTAAAAGAGGGCTTGTGGCAGCTGGAAGTGTTGAGGGTCTCCTCGAGACTCTGCCTCTGATTTGTAGAGTGATCTCATTTTAAGTCTCCTCGCCTCCTTTTCTGCCTCTGCTTCCCTCCCATGCCTTCTGCTTTGAGAGTGATGGAGGGAAAATAATAATGTTTAAGCTGAATATTATGGAAAAAAAAATCACAGAAAGGGTCATTGGGCGTTGGAACAGACTGCCCAGGGAGGTGGTTGATTCACCTTCCCTGGAGGTGTTTAAGGGACGAGTAGATGAGGCACTGAGGGACATGACTTAGTGATTGATAGGAATGGTTGGACTCGATGATCCAGGGGGTCTCTTCCAACCTGGTGATTCTATGATTTTATGATCTCCCAGCTATTTTTGGCAGTCAGAGTACTTTCAATGGGGTAGAGAACCCTTGCAAGAAGGGTAGCACAAGCACTCACTCCTGTTCACAGTCTTGCTAAGATCATTAATAAGATCCCCTTCTAAGTCTGTTGGACGGAAAAATAATGGGAGAAAGGGAATATTACCTCTGTCTTACAAACAGGGAAACTGAGGCATGGAGCAACCACCTGGCGGCCTATCATCAGGATCCACTCCTGCCTGGTGGCACTGGGATAAGTGGCCATGGCCTGTGTAGCGAGGATGGAGAGGAGCCACCACCTGCTCCAGGGAGGCAAAGGAAATCACCCGTCGTGGGAGCGCCAGGGCATGACACACTGCAGCTCCTGGCCAGCCTCAACTGCAGCCCTATCCGGGAAGGTGACCTCATCCCTGCTCTTAACACTCAGCACCATGACCCACACAGCCACGGGGGACAAGGGCTGGCTGGGGCCACCGGACACCGGGGGCAGAGGACTGACACCCCGATCACCTCCTGGCAAGGAGAGACCCTTGCCCTGGCTGAACCTGACACCCTTGAGTGGGAGCCCGAATGTCGTGTAAGGTCATTTTATCCCTTCCTGCAACCCTGATCCGATCTTCCTTTGGGTTCCCAGCACAGGGATATTCACTTCTCCAGTGAAAAATGCTCCTACCCACCTCTTGTTTTCTGGTCGATCACGTAGTCAAGCCCTGCATCCCATAACCGAGCTGCTGCTACAGGTGGGGGCAACCCGTAGCATTGCATTTTCCATCCCACTAGAGCAGGAGTGGATGGCTACGCTCCCAAATTTCATCTCGGCTGCCAGTGTCCTTGGAGGTGGAAGTTGGCTGCTCCCGGCACTGGGCGTGTGCCCAGATCCGGCTGGCGAGTCCTGGCTCCCAGGGAGCCGCACCTCGACTTGGCTGCAGCTCCCAACGCCCTCGGGGGGCCCCAGCTCCTGGTCGGGACCTGTAGCTGTTCCTGACGTGCAAAGAGCATGGGGACACGCTCCCACCTCTCCTCACGTGGCTCCAGGTTGAGCAAGTGGGGACAAGCTCGGCTAGTGGGAGTCTCCATGCGTCCCAGCCTGGCAGGCTGCTAGGGACTGGGATACAGAGAGAACCTCCCTCTCCTGGGGGAACCAGCCTCTGGTCACCATCACTCATGCTGCCAGGAGCTCTTGGTGTAGGCTGGCTCCAACAATCCCAAATATGACTCTGTCTGTGAGAAGCAAAGGAGGGGGTGAGGGGGCTGGAGAACAGGCCTTATGAGGAACGGCTGAGAGAGCTGGGGGTGTTTAGCCTGGAGAAGAAGAGACTGAGGGGAGACCTCATTGCTCTCTACAACTACCTGAATGGAACTTGTGAACAGGAGGGAGCTGGGCTCTTCTCCCAAGTGACAAGGGACAGGACGAGAGGGAATGGCCTCAAACTCCGTCAGGGGAGGTTTAATCTGAACATTAGGAAATTTTTTTTCATGGAAAGGGTGATCGGGCACTGGCAGAGACTGCCCAGGGAGGTGGTTGAGTCACCTTCCCTGTAGGGGTTTAAGGGACGGGTGGACGAGGCACTGAGGAACATAGTTTAGTGTTTGATAGGAATGGTTGGACTCGATAATCCAGTGGGTCTTTTCTGACCTGGTGATTCTATGATTCTGTGATTCTACGAAAAGAGTCAAGGGGTGTGGCAGGTGATCCCATGGCTGCTTGGAGTATAGGAATAAGGAACAAGACAGGTGAGAGCAGCCAGAGGCCCAGAGAGGGTGTCCTATCAGGTAGATGGATGCAACAGCACATTGCTGGCAGCAATACCCAGAGCTGGTCTTGTGGTGGGGCCAGGGCAGCTGAGCTCTCTGCTTCTTTACTAAGGCAGTTAAAAATTTGTTGCACCGTTCTGCCACGGACTTGGCAGAAAGGGACATTTGCAGACCACCCTGGGTAGGGGCTCCACTAATGAGAGCCTGTTTGGAAGGGAGCTGTTGGTGGGCTATGAGCATGCCTTGAGCCTGGGGCACCAAAGGGATCACGGGCAGAGCAAGAGATAGATGGAGCAGGACTTCTCTAACCCTAGTCCTGCTCCTGGCATGGTCCCCCATGAGTCTGCTGGGCAGAGGGGACAGATAGGCTTCTGGCATCTCTGTCCCTCCAGCCATGCTGTGTTGATTCACAAATTCTCTTGGAAGAGCAATGTTGTTCCAGCTCAGCTGCTGCACAGCCACCACAGTCCATGGTGCCACCAGAACATCCAGAGGTATCTGTTTTACTTCTCATAAAGGGGAAACCATTTCCACGTGGTCAAGAGTGGGTTTGGATGCCTAAGCAATGGGCAAAGGAAGAAATTGGTATAAATGATGGGAGGGTATATTTGTGCCTCCCCAAATACTCACACAGTGTCTCACCTTCTGGGTCCATGGTTCCCTGAGTCAGAATTAAATCATTTATTGGAGACAAGCCAACCCAGTAGGCTTGAGTTGTACTTGGTTGCATAACCTCTGTAGACCCTTTCCAGCAAACACACACAGGTGGGCCACTGGGCATTAGGAAACTCACTTCTCCTCTTTTTGGGGGCCAAGCAGGAGGACACTTGCTGAGAGGACACTGCTCTGAAAGATGTGCATACCTCAACCTCAAGGACCACAGGGACACAGCCTGTTTTAATGTTTAGCAAGAGTAGACTGTGATGTTGGTCCACAGACTGCAAGAAGGACTAAGCATTTCTCACTGCTAGCAATACCTAAAGGCCACCACGCAATATCCACCAACAAGATTTGACGCACATGACATTTCTGAGACCTCATTGCCTTGATGTGCATTTGCACCAAGGACCCTTGATGTGGTCATCACACTGTGGAGCATCTTAAACAGTGCATCAGCATGAACTGTGAAAGACAGCCTTAATATGAATAAAACCCATGCTTCAGACACTGGTATTCATTCTATAAATAGGTAACCCAAGGGAATGGCAGGAAGATGTGCCAGGAAAGGCTTTGGTTGGCTCTTAAGTAAAGGTTCTTCACCCAGGGCATGGTGGAGCACTGGAACAGTCTCCCTGGAGAAGCAGTCACGGCCCCAAGCCTGACAATATTCAAGAAGCATTTGAACAACACCCTCAGACACATGGTGTGAATTTGGGGGTTGTCCTATGCAGGGACAGGAGCTGGACATGACAACCTTTGTGGGTCCCTTCCGACTCAGGATATTCTATGATTCAACATCAATTGTGCTTACTGACATACCACAGGTCACATTCATTAGATGGAGAAGGAGGGATCAAAGCCATCGCAGTGATTTGCTGCCTCTAAGATACACTGTGAAAAGTGAAGGTCTGCACACATCATGCCTTGAGTTGTTTTGTTAGAAAGCAGTCTACAATTTGTAAAGATAAACACAGATCTTTTTTTTTATTTTTAAAAAAATGGAAATAGAAAAGTTTGGCTGCAAATACCAAAAAACCCCAACAAAACTTTAAAAAAATAGCACTCACACAGGAAATGTTTCTTGTTTTGAAAAACTTTGTCAATAGCTACAGCAATTTAAACCATAAAACAATCATTGTATAAAAACATATTTATTTAAATTAAATATTTTATGCAAACTCATATCTACACTCATTCAAAATGCATAGAGTCACACAAAAAAAAAGATGGAATGTATTAGCTTAAAAACCTGTGAAGTTGGGGGGGGAGTTGTTAAGTATTATTTGCAATTATTATTAATACATGTTTGAGACTGAAACCAGAAAATCATAGCCACGCTACTAACTAATCATTACCAAGTGCCATACAGTAAACACTAAGATTAACCATGTCATATAACTGATTTAAAATAAAGCTTCATCTTTATGAAAAGGAAGAGAACTCGAGCAATACAAAATCCAAGGAGGGGAATAATGGAAGGAATAAATCAATGTACAGCTTTATTACAAGCAATAATACGCCAGAGATAGAAGAGTCATTGGGCACTGTGGCTCAAAAAGTGATGTCTTTGCCTTCAAAGGATGTTTGATAAAAAATAAAAAAAGTCTGCTACATTATCACCTCTTTGCCCGAGTGCTCCTCCCAGGATGGTTCCCAGCCTGGCAGAGAAGGCAGCTCATACCAGCCTCCCTGTGGGAATGTTTTTGCTGGGAGACCAAGGGGAAGCTATGGGAGGGGGTGGATACTGGCCAGATCCTGCCTTCCCAAGCTCAGTCTTACCCTTCTCTGAAATGCCTCAGGGCTGCCTTGTCTCCCCTGCACCCACCCCCATCCTGCGCATCCCCAGGGCCAGCCCAGCAGTATCCCTGGGGTCCTATCCTCTTTCCTGAGGGATGAAGCCCCTAACTCATGCTTGAGGGGCAGGAGGATGGGGGAATTTAAACCATGCTGGAGAAGGCGGGCAGGTCAGGGCAGCCACAGCAATGCCAACACCAGGAGCTGAGAGCAGAGAAAAGCACACCTGCAGACTGTGTGACCTTTTACCAAAACCTCCTCTTTCCCCTCCATCCTTGCAGGGGTTTTGCCCCTGCCAGAACCTCAGACCTGCCATTTGTGGGATGCTGCTGCCTTCTTGACTCCAAAATACAGCTGGGGTGCCCCAAATTTGGAGGGGCAGCCTTGCCATGCTCCCAGCAGCATTTCTGCTTCAGAAGAGGGACTTGGCCAAGGGGCTTTGGCATTGAGAAATAGCCCCCACAACCTCGTTCGGAGCAGGGCACCCGAGGCTCTGCACCAGTAGCAAACTGACGACCGAAATTCTTTACCTACACCACCGAGGAGACTCCACTGCCCTCGCGGCTCAGAATCGGTCACCCTGAGGGCTGCTGAGCGATGTCCCCAGGGAGGAACGCCTCGTAATACTGTGCCAGGTCCTTCCTCAGCCAGTCCAGGTGGCCCTGGCTGGGGGTCTAGGAGACGCTGTAGTTATTGTAGTAGGTAGCCGTGGCATCAGCAAGGACGGAGATGAGGCTGGTCTCAGAGGTGTGGGAGCCACCAGCTGATGGGGCATGTCCATTGACCAAGACCCTGCTGTGGTGGTCGCTGTGGCTGGGGTTGTTGAGATACTGGTCAAACTCGTTGCGGTCCATCTCCTCCAGGAGCTCAGCCTGGCTCAGCTGGTCCAAGGTGTCAAAGCTATGGTGGTCGGGTGGTGGGGAGAGTTGGCCCAGGTGGGCATGGAGGCTGGAGGGGTGCATGGAGGGGAAGGCAGGCGTGTAGTAGCTGGGAGGAGGAGGAGGAGGAGGAAGGGGAGGGCAGCTGGAGGCTGGAGGGATCATGCAGGTGGCCGACTGCGGCATGGGGCTGAGAGGATGGTGGTTGCATGAGAGGGAACTGCCCGCATACTCTGGGGAGTAGGTGGCTCCGGTGAGGTGGGAGCAGTGGTGCTCGTCGGGGCAGGGCGAGGAGAAGAAGCTCTGCTCAGGATCTATGGCATCCAGTGGAGACATCTCCGGGGGAGTGGGCAGCCCATAGGGGTAAGTGTCCACGCTGGTGCTGCTGCTGCTGCCACTGCCCGGGCCCTCCCGGTATCCCCGGAGGGATGGCAGCCCTGGGTGAGATGGGTACTCACCTGGCCCCTCTTTCTCTCCACGGGCCCGGCTGCAGGTCCGCTTCTCTGGCACCGTGTTCTGGTCCCGTGTCAGGCTGCCCAGCAAAAAACCAGGATCCACCCGCTTGCAGATCCTCTTGACCTGCTTCTTCCGCCGGGGCCGGTATTTGTAGTTGGGATAATCTTGCATGTGCTTCACCCGCAGCCGCTCAGCCTCCTCCACGTAGGGTCGCTTCTGCGAGAGGCTCAGAGCCTTCCAGGACTTCCCTGAAATGGAGAATGCCACAGCCTTTAGCACCTGCTGCAACCGTATCAGGGGGCACAGGGAGCTGCCAGCCAAAGTCTGCAAGCACAAAACCCAAGGGGCTCCCCGTATCTGAGCTGGCACATGCTGAAGGTGAGGTGGCTGTGGGAGAGTGAGGAAAGGGAGAACTGAAGCCACTGTAGGTCCATCAGCTCATCAGCCCATCAGAATTCACTGCAAAGGGTTAGCTGAGCACCATTGCAAACAAATCAGACCAAATAAACTCCCCCAGCTCTATGGCCTGATCCCACAATGCCTCTCCAGGAGGGAGAACCTCACTGTGCAGCAGGGATGGCCAAGGCCATGCCTGGCTGAGCAGAAGGTCAGGACATGGCACTCCTGGACAAGTCCCAGCCTCTGCCCTGCTGGGACTTGCACCGAGGTGTAGAGAACCAGGGCACCAGGACCTTGCTGCTCCCTGCTTGAGACAGACAAACTGACCCCAAGACACAGGACAAAGAAGCAGTGCCCAAGCCTGGGGAGTTATATCCCATGGTGAGGTTACCCCGGGCTCTTCCTCAAGAGAGAGGGAGAAATAAGGATACGGATCAAAGTGTTTGATGCCTTCCCATTGCCAAAGAGACAGTAGAAATAACCCTGAGATGCTGCATGGCAAAGCATCGAGGAGAAAACCCAAACCACCAAAGAAAACACCACAAAATGATCCAGAGAAACACTAACTTTGGGCAGGAGGCTGAACTCCAAAGCTGTGTTGCAATTTGGGCTGCTCTTTCTCAGGCTGTCTGAGTTATTTCTGTTTGCCTTTTTGGTTTCACATTAAAAAAAACAGGGACTGGGAGACAGGGGAAATAGTGGATGGGGAGTAGGAAACGAATGTGATTCAAAATGGGTTGTGAATCCCAAACAGAAAGTAGAAACACAACCACCACCCTCTCCACCGCTTGGCCATGCAATGTTGGGGTGGGCTACCGAGTTTGGGGACAAAGCAGGACAGCAAAGAGAGGGTAAGGAAATCCAAGGGTCCCTCCTTGTGTGGCATATGGGGATCCCTGGCACGGACAGCCTAGAAGTTTGCAGTTTGGCAGGCGGCACACACGGATGCCTGTGCCCTGGGGTGGGGGATAACATCAACCTTTGCATGCTGAGGGCTGCCTGGATGGGTGCACACACCCAGACCATGGCTCGTGGCTGGGGTCTGCACCCTGCGGGGTGCTGGGATGGGTGCACAGGTGCCTGCTCCCTGGGATGCAGGACCCCATCGCTCTCTTCACCCCACAAGGCAGCCCAGTGGATGTTGCCCCAGGGTGCAGGACCCAGGCAGGTTTGCAGGCTGCAGAATGGCCATGGGGGTGAGTGAGCGCTGGTTCCCTGCCTGCTGGACCTGCCTGTGGTGGTTGGGAGGGGGCACACATGCCGGGGGGGCAGTGACGGACCCAAGCAGGGCTCGCCACCTGCGGGGGAGCAGGGAAGGGGCTCTGGTCCCCATCCAGGCAAGGGTTGCATGCCACGGGACGCCTGGGTGGGTGCATGGGTGCTCACCTTGGGATCTGGACAAGATTTGCAGCCCATGGGATGTCTAGGGCAGTGCATGGGTACCCACCCAGGACAGTGAATCTGGACAGGGTTTGCAGCCCATGGCATGCCTGAGTTTCTGCATGGTGCCCACCCTGGATTATTGGATCCCAGCAGAGTTTGTACCCCATGGGATGCTTGGGTTGGTGCATCGGTTCCTCCCATGGGATGGTGAATCTGGACAGGGTTTGAAGCCCGTGGGGATGGCTGGGTTGGTGCATGGGTGCCCATCCTGGGACAGTGAATCCAGGCAGGGTTTGCAGCCCATGGGACGCCTGGGCTGGTGCATGGGTGCCCCCCTGGGTTATGGGATCCAAGTAGACTTTGCACCCCATGGGATGCCTGGGGGAGTGCATGGATGCCCCCCTGGGATAGTGAACCGGGACAGGGTTTGCAGCCCATAGGATGCCTGGTTTGGTGCCAGTTCTTGCCCTGGGACGGTGAATCTGGATAAGGTTTGCACCCCAAGGGATGCCTGGGTTGGTGCATGGTGCCCACCCTGGGACAGTGAATCTGCTCAGGGTTTGCAGCCCATGGGACACCTTGGTTGGTGCATGGGTTCTCCGCCTGGGACGGTGAACCTGGACAGGGTCTGCACTCCATGGGGTGCCTGGGGTGGTGCGTGGGTGCCTGTCCTGGGTTATTGGATCGGGACAGAGTTTGCATTGGGCATTGGAATAGGCTGCCCAGGGAGGTGGTTGATTCACCTTCCCTGGAGATGTTTAAGGCACGGGTGGATGAGGTCTTGTGGGACTTGGTTTAGTGTTTGATAGGAATGGTTGGACTAGAAGATCCGATGGGTCCCTTCCAACCTGGTTGTTCTATGGTTCTGTGGTGTCCTCCCTGGGACAGTGAATCTGCTGAAGGTTTGCAGCCCATGGGATGCCTGGGCTGGTGCATGGTGCCCACCCTGGGACAGTGAATCTGCTGAAGGTTTGCAGCCCATGGGATGCCTGGGCTGGTGCATGGTGCCCACCCTGGGACAGTGAATCTGCTGAAGGTTTGCAGCCCATGGGATGCCTGGGTTGGTGCATGGCTGCCCCCCTGGGTTATGGGATCCAAGCAGAGTTTGCAGCCCGTGGGACGCCCGGGTGGGCTCACACACCGCCCGGTGCCAGGTTGGGAGTGGGGTTCGCAGCCCTGGAGCTGCCCAGGTGTGCAGCCATCGCCCCCCTCCCGCACCCCCCCCCGGTCCCCCCCCCCCCCCCCCCCATCCTCATCCCGCACCTACCTAGCATCTTGCTGAGCTCGGCGTTGTGCAGGTCGGGGTTCTGCACGGCCAGGCGCTTCCTCTCGTCCTTCGCCCAGACCATGAAGGCGTTCATGGGCCGCCGGATCCGGCTCTCCGAGCTCTTCTCCCCAGGAGGACCCCGCGGGGGGGGCCCGGGCTGCAGCCCCTCGGCCGCCTCCAGCCTCTCCGGCCAGGGGTAGGTGCTCAGCATCGCGGCCATCGCACCCCCCCGCCCCCCGACTCCCCCCTCCTCCGATCCTCCGCGCTGCCCTCGGGGTCCCCGCGCAGTCCCAGCCTCCCGCCCGGCCTTCCCCCGTATTTATCAGCTCCTTGGGAAAAGCCTCCTCCAATGACACCGAAGGCGCTCGCTGCTCCTCCTTGTTTGCAAACTCCGGAGCCCCGGCCAAGGCGGCCAGGGGGAGAAAACTTCTCCCCACCCTCTGCCCCGGCACCCCCTGGGGAAGAGAAGAAAGGGGGCAGCGCCCCCCGACCCCTCCCTTCTGCTTCCCTTCTTCTTTTATTATTATTATAATAAAACAGGACAAGAGGGAATGGCCTCAAGCTCCGCCAGGGGAGATTTAGGCTGGAGATTAGGAGGAAGTTTTTCACACAGAGGGTCATTGGGCATTGGAATAGGCTGCCCAGGGAGGTGGTTGAGTCACCTTCCCTGGAGGTGTTTAAGGCACGGGTGGATGAGGTCTTGAGGGACTTGGTTTAGTGTTTGATAGGAATGGTTGGACTAGATGATCCGGTGGGTCCCTTCCAACCTGGTTGTTCTATGATTCTATGATTATTTCTTATTATTCTGCCTGCTGGAAACGACCCTGCGCAGCCCAGGCTGCCCCTCACACCTCGGAGCCCCCAAACTTCAAGGCAGAGAGGACTGGGGCATTGGGATTTTTTTCTTGGAATGGTCTGGAAAGAAAAACTAAAAAAGCCCCAGAAAGAAAATCTCTATCAGGGTGCAAAATAGAATCATAAAAACACCAGGTTGGAAAAGACCCACCGGATCATCAAGTCCAATCATTCCTATCAAACACTAAACCGTGTCCCTCAGCACCTCATCCACCTGTGCCTTTAACACCTCCAGGGAAGGTGAATCAACCACCTCCCTGGGCAGCCTGTTCCAGTGCCCAATGACCCTTTCTGTGATTTTTTTTTCCCCTGATGTTCAGCCTGAACCTCCCTAGAACCATTAAGGTTGGAAAAGACCTCTGAAGTCATCAAGTTCAACACAAGGTGTGATCCCCCAGCCCCAGGCTTTGGCAAGATGAAGTCTGCCTTTTCACAAGGGGATATCAAGGTACAAGTCCTTCAGGCAGGTGCCTCTTTCCCCCCCCCCCCCCCACCCCCCCCCCCACCCGCCCCAACCCTCTTGCTTTAACCACTGTACTTTGCCACCCAGTGTGTGTTTTCATAGAATCACGGAATCACTAGGTAGGATCATATCATCGAGTCCAATCATTCCCATCAGTCACTAAACCATGTCCCCCAGCACCTCATCCACCCGTCCTTTAAACACCTACAGGGAAGGTGACTCAACCACCTCCTGGGCAGCCTGTTCAACACAGTCACCCCAAATTCCCACGTGTCCGTGTAAGGGAGGGAAACTGGGATGCAGTGAACCTGCTGGTGGGTGGTTGTCCCACTTGGCTGTGCTCCTGAGTGAGCTTTGCAGGGGTCACACAGGACAGGGATGGGGCTGGACACAGCCCAGAGGGGTTGCAGCATCCCCTCTCGGTCCCCACTTGCCCAGCCCTGGAACATTAGGAGGCAGAGGGTTGGTTGTGTGCTCTACAGCCTTTTTCTTGCTGTTGTGTTTTACAGAGCACTGCCCCACCCTGCAAAGCTACCCTAGGCTGGCTCTTATGGAAGAACCATTTTCACACAGTAATATTTTCCACCAACCTACCGGACTGGTGCTCACAGGGACAGGAAAGTCCCAAGAAGTATTCCCCCCGCTTGGATAAGGGATCTCCAGGAAGGCAATGTGACCAAAAATCCCTATTCGAACCCCCTCGCCCATCTCATCCCCTTAACTTGCCCAGAGGAATATATTTAGTTGCTCGATTCCTTTATGATTCTGACCCCCTGACATGGGCTGCGGGGCTGCAGCGACTTGGCTTTGACTGATTGTGGATTTCCTCTCTGCCCTACCAGAAAGCCGGCGAGCTGGAGCGAAAGATGGAAAGGCATTTCCTCGGGTCAGCCACTGCCATCCCATCTAATCCACGCACAGAGGGGGAAAACCCAGCACAGATCCCAAGCTGAGGTGTTTGTGCAGGTAAGGCAGTGATTTACCACGTGCCTGGGTGTTCCTATTGACTCTTGTCAGATTACAAGTGATGGAGAGCGTGGTATGTAAATGTAAGCTGTGCGGGTTCAGGATCCGCCTGGGTTTCCTGGTCTCTCCCCTTACTTTACGCAGGAGTGGTTCTGGTTTCTCACCAGTTGCGGAGATTTCAGGGTCCAGATAGGTGGAAGCTGCCAACTTTGCTTGCAGCAGGAGCAGCGACTACTCTTTCTGAGCTTTTCCCCAGCACCGAATTAAAACCCAGCGGAAGCAACAGCATTTTCCAAAGGAACTGATTAAATCTATTAAGCTATTTACAAGTGGGCTTGATCAGAGCTGTGTTATCTGGGAATACGACAGGAAGGCAACTTCTCTTAAATCTAAAAGGCGCAGGAGATTTCCTGGTCTCGGGACAGATTTGTAAACCCTTTAGATACACAGACGCGCAGGCGAGCACATAGCAACTGCCTTTCATCTGTGTTTTGGAGCTGTGCACACTCCTGGGGACGGCTCGTGCTGTCCCAGGTTTTACACAGCAGACTCCGTCTCTCTCCGCAAGTTCCGTCTCGTGCCTTGAAGTGCCGGGATGGGGCAGGGCAAGAGGATGCCAGTCCCTCTGTCCTGCTTTCAACAGGCCTCCTGGGTGCATTTTGCAGGCAGGAGTCAATGCAGAGGTTGGGAATTAAAAGTAACATCCTTTCTTATTTCCCTTTAGTAGGGGTTGAAGCGCACAGACGAAGAGACTGCCTGAAGTTAAAAGGTTTTATTTTGAACGTGATGTTGCACCACTCTGTTATTTTTCAGCCCTCGGGATGCACAAGGCCTGGATATTATCGTTAGTATTAAAATACCAGCTCTTACACTCAAGGCCCCAGAAACCTGAAGATTTTAGTAGCGGCACAATATATCCCCTCAAGGGAAAAGTTACTGCTGAATTCCACTCCAGCCCTTTGACGCTACACAGGGCAGTGACTCCATCCTGTACTGTGTTTCCAAGGTGTGGCTTGCAGGACAGAAGGAAAAGTCTGGGTAAGGATAAACCGCTGCGCAGGAGCGGGACCTGCACCCACCTTCTGCCTGGAGGCTCCTGGAGCAACTCACCAGCTTTTCTTGGTCTTCGCTGTTCCCTCTGGGTCATAGGGGTAACACCACCTGCCCTCCCCCCAGGTACTGCAGGGGCAAACTCAAGTGGCTTTTCAGAAATCCCCATGAGACTCCGGTGTGGTTGCAGCACAGAAGTGCTCCAAGATATTTCCCGTTTGGATTTTCTCCCACGCTGGAAGATGGCACCTTCCTAGGGCCCCCACCCCGCATTTGGAGTGCAAACAATAATAAACACCTTTTTTTTTTTTTCCCTCCCCCTTTCCTTTAGCATTCTGATTGCATTAGTAAGATGGGTTTCATTCTGCACCCTACCTAAAATGCTGGTTAAACCTGTCCTGTAGGAAGCTGTGAATTACATAAAGGCAGCTGGGGCCATGTGAAAATGCCACCTTTTAATTGCGACCATATCGGGGCAATTAGCAGCAGTCTGGAAAAAGCTCATCTTTACTTTTTATGCTTACCTTCCCGATTTTGGTGCAACGCTTACCTGTATCTGGGGCACAGGAAGAAGCAGAGCTCTCACAGGGCTTGGAGAACAGGGAAATTACGGCTAAAAGCTACAAGCTAAAATAGACCGAGCAGACAAAGGGTGGAAGAAAGCTTTGTTCTCCCCGCTTTCACGGATGGGGAACAGTGGCAGCAACTCCCATGGGCCGCACAGAAAATCCATAATTGAATCCCATATAGGCAAGACCATCCCCAGTCTTTAAAAACATCCCCTTCTGGCGTGGATCTGACATCTGGCTTTTTACTCGGTCTATTTTCACCAAGTAACATCCCCACTCCACCCCTTCGGAGGCATTAGAATGTGTGAGAAAGTGCAAATCCTAAATTAGCTCAATATTCACATGTTCCTTAATTATTGATGGAATTTGTCTCCCGAGGGCAGCTTTTGCAAAGACAGCTGGGGGCTCCCAGCTGAAGAGCTGCCTCTTGGCGCTGCGGGTCCCTGATGCTTTGCCAAAGGGACAGCAGAAAGAACCCTGCTCACCACCCATCCTCGTTGGCTTCACCAGCCTTTCCCCAGGGACCACTTCTGGGACCATTTATTTGGTAGAAGGAGAAACCCAAGATTTTACTTCATACACCCAGTAGGGAAAAATGTAGAGAAAAAGAAAAGATGCTCATTTTTTCAGCAGGCACACTGTCACGATGCAGAGTATTTCTGCTCTTACTATTTTTAAAATGCAGCTTTAACAGTTACCAAAAAAAAAAAAATAATTCTGTCCCTTTATGTTAAAAGGGAAAAGCAGAATTGCCCCAGCACAGTCTACACTAAATCCAGTCCCCCTACACATTGACATTCCTAAAAATGGATTTGATAAGAAAATAAAAATCTTTGAGTCACCCCAAACCAGAATTTAAGTTCTGACCTGCTGAGAAATGGAGTTTCAATTGTAACAATCATCTCAGTTCTGCCACCACTGAAGTTTTTGACATTTACCATATTGACCAGTCTCATGTCACTAGAAGTTTGCTTGTCCAAGGGAAAGTTTGCTTATGCCTGCACGGGGTAGGTATGGAGCCTTGGTTATTGTCCAAGGATTCTGTGAGCTCAGATGCTCGCCCACTTATGCTGTGTGGATGAGATTTATAGCCCTTCACACTGCAAACTTCATACTGCCCAGGAACAAGCAGGAATTCAGCACAGGGCGGCTTTGGATGCTTGC
The DNA here is from genome assembly GCA_033558105.1 of Coccyzus lansbergi. Taxonomy (NCBI): domain Eukaryota; kingdom Metazoa; phylum Chordata; class Aves; order Cuculiformes; family Coccyzidae; genus Coccyzus; species Coccyzus lansbergi. The sequence goes on along the minus strand of JAUMJK010000685.1, from coordinate 395,851 downwards.
AATCCTCACACTATTTGGCGACGCACTATTATAAGATCTTGTTTTAAGATTGGCGTGATGCTAGGCAGTGTTTCCAATAGACTTTGTGTGGTTTTCCTCTCTTCTTGGAGCTTCCTTCCTCCTCTCAGCGCTGGCATGGTTGGAGGTTTCATGACGTAAATTCTGCCTTTTGAAGATGGATGCTTCAAGAACTTCAATCTTGTATGTTTAAACAGGAGAAAATTTGTTAATTACACTGGTGCATTCAGCTAATTTTCTTTGCCAAGACCTGATTATCTGAAAGAGTCAGCACCACAACTACCTTTCACTTAAAGGAAAACTGCATTATTTGAACATGATGCTGAACTGGTCCCAGGTGCATTTCTTAAATTTCACAAAGCAGGTGCACCTCAGACATTAAGGGACTGACATTCACATAAATGTAAGGATAGGTGGTTCTGATATCTTAATGGGTTGTCTTGAAACCTCTACTTGAAGAGTATCATGCATCTGTCATGAATATAGATTTTAGGAAAGAAGTTTTTCCTGTGAGGGTGGTGAAGCACTGGCACAGGTTGCCCAGAGAAGTCACGCATTCTCTATCCCTAGAGGTGTTCAAGACCAGGTTGGTTGATGCTTTGAGCAACCTGGTCGAGTGGAAGGAACTGGATGGGCTTTGAGGTCCATTCCATTCCATGATCTATGCATCCATAGAATCATAGAATGACCTGAGTTGGAAGGGACTCACAAGGATCATAGAGTCCAACTCCTATCCTTGCATTAGACAACCCCAAAATTCGCACCACGTGTCTAAGGGTGTTGGTCAAATGCTTCTGGAATGTTGCCAGGCTTGGTGCCGTGACTGCTTCCCTGGAGAGCCTGTTCCAGGTGCTCCACCATGCTCTGGACGAAGAGCCTTTACTTAACATCCAACCTGAACCTCCCGTGGCACATTTTCCTGCCATTCCCTTGGTTCCCATCACTGGTCACCAGAGAGAAGAGATCAGTGCCTGCCCCTCCCCTCATGAGGAAGCTGTAGACTGCAATGATTTTCCCTCTCAGTCTCCTCTTCTCCAGGCTGAACAGACCAAGTGATTTCAGTCGCTCCTCATACAACTTCCACTCTAAATCCTTCATCAACTTCGTGGCCTCCTCTGGACACTCTCCAATAGCTTTATATCCTTTTTATGCTGGGGTGCCCAACACTGCACCCAGTACTCGAGGTGGGGCCACACCACAGCAGAGCAGAGCAGGACAATCCCCTTCCTTGACCAGTTGGCAATGCTGTGCTGGATGCATCCCAGGACACAGTTGGCTCTCTTAGCTGCCAGGGCACTCTGCTGGCTCATCTTCAACTTGCCATTGACCAGAAGCCTCCATTAACACACACACCCCACCCCCACTTTAAATGAACCATGGTTGTTACTTCTGCTTTACACCAGTTGTGTGTATAGCACTAGAACTAGTAGGTCTTGGACAGAAACTGAAGGAACTGTGCTGGTTCCACACATTCAGGCTGTCACATAGAATCATAGAATTACAGAACAACTAGGTTGGAAGGGACCCATTGGATCATCTAGTCCAACCATTCCTATCAAACACTAAACCATGTCCCTCAGCACCTCATCCACCCGTGCCTTAAACACCTCCAGGGAAGGTGAATCAACCACCTCCCTGGGCAGCCTATTCCAATGCCCAATGACCCTCTGTGTGAAAAACTTCCTCCTAATCTCCAGCCTAAATCTACCCTGGCGGAGCTTGAGGCCATTCCCTCTTGTCCTGTCCCCTGTCACTTGGGAGAAGAGGCCAGCTCCCTCCTCTCTACAGCTTCCTTTCAAGTAGTTGTAGAGAGTAATGAGGTCTCCTCTCAGCCTCCTCTTCTCCAGGCTAAACAACCCCAGCTCTCTCAGCTGTTCCTCATAGGGCCTGTTCTCCAGCCCCATCACCAGCTTTGTCGCTCTTCTCTGGCTCCAAGAAAGGCTCTGCAGATGGACATAGCAAAATCAAAACAGCTGAAGCCTACAAAGCTCATGCAGATTTTCGTCCAGTGCTGGTAACAGGTCCCTCTTCTGTGGTCTCTCCTTTCAGATTTGAGCTTGCAGGCAATTACAAGCACAAAAGTCAAGCATATATATTGCTATTCACAATTTGCAATTGCAAATCACACAGCTTGGCATGTAGTGGCCTTTGCACCAGCAGTTAATTTCAAGGTTCAAAGCAAAGAACACCACTATACCCACAAAGAATGGAAGCAATGAGAAACCATCACCAGCATCAGGCCCCCAATGCGAACAGGAAAATTCTATGTCACTGGTGACCTGGGATTACTGAAACTGAAAACATTTCAATACCTATGTTGTGGGTGACAGGCTGAGAGTTGGGCTTGTCCAGTCTTGAGAGGATGTCTCCAGGGAGACCTTATAGCAGACTTCCAGTACTTAGAGGGGGGCACAGGAAAGCTGGGGCAGGGCTCTTTATCACCGTGTGTAGGGACAGATGAGGGGGAATGGTTTTAAACTGAAAGAAGGTGATTTAAATTAGTAGGAAGAAATGTTTTCCTGTGAGAGTGGTGAGGCACAGGCTGCCCAGAGAAGACGTAGAAACTCCACCACTGGAGATGTTGAAAGCAGGTTGGAGGGGACTTCAAGCAACTTCATCCAGTTGAAGGTGCCCCTTCCCATGGCAGGGGGGTTGGAACTCAATGACGTTTAAGATCCCTTCCAACCCAAACCATTCAATGATACTATGATAACAAAAGATCCTGCTGTTTGAAAGTCTGATTTCCACAGAAATGAAACCAAGCAATTTCTTTGTGCTTATATTCTGCTAATTTCACTGTTTGGGTAATGATGTAATTCTTTATTTTATGCTTTCGAAAGAAGACCTTCTTGCCAAACCAGAGTTTGGTTAAAACTGGACTCACAACCCATTATAAACAAAAAATATAAGTTATTACTTTGAGACATGTTCCTGTTGTTTTAATCATCCTTTTTCGTTAAGCAGTAGGAGATCTTTTTGTTGAGTAATGCAAAGTTGGTCAACCACAGATACACACAGAGTAGAGCAGCTAAGGGAATTGCTTGTTTCAAATATGTGTCTACTGTGAATTTTTGTTTTCCTAGAACCCTTATTCTGCACCTGCTATTTCTCTTTGAGCTTAAGGCACGTTAAAATCCCACATCTCCTGGCATAAACTGAAATTCCTACATCTTGCATAAAATTGAGAATCTTCTATTTGTAGCTGATATTTCAATCTGATCCAGATTTGCTTAGTTTTACTGCATTTAAGTTTAGTAACACCATAAATAAGATTTATTCCTGGTTTTCTTCTTTCTATAACTAAGATTGGAACCTGGCCAAACACTCGTAAGAATTAGCACACAGAAACTCACGGAAGATTAATACAGAGAACAAACAAACAAGCCCAGCAGTATTTGGAGAAGGAAACCTTATTCCTTTATTAGCACCTTTTTAAACTAAAATCCCAGAGACACCGTAAAGTTTAGCAGCTTAAGACTTAAAAAGAAAAATCACTGGAAATAGTCAGATTTTTGGGGTCTGCTACCAAACAAAGACCCAGACTTGGGGTGAAATTACAAAGGCTGCTTTTGGAGAACTTGGGATACTTCAAATATAAGATGAAAAATTATTTTGCCTCCACTGAAAAGATGATTTTTTTTTTCCACCCCAAGTAAGAAGCTTACTCACAACTCTACAGCAGCCTCGTGGGATTAGTTGCTATTTCACTTAAGGAAGCCAGGGAACAAGCTCAGCCATAGCAGCATCGTAACGGCTAAGAACTGTACAGTACAGAAATGCAAATGCTACAAGGGTTAAAAACCACTGGCACACCAGTGTGAAACACAAAGAAAGGCATCTTGTTCTCCCTTGCAATAAGTAAAACTACAGTAATTTCGCTGCAATGAATGTGTGTGTTCTGAGGTCAAGAAAGGTGCATTGCAAACTACTATATCTTAAAAAGGAAGAGTTGAGCTGCAACTAAAACATCCAAACCCATGTGGACTGTGTGCTGCAGACTAAATTTTTTCTCCTGGACAAGAAAGGCTGCTTAAGGCATTTTTTTCATATTAACCATTTGCATCTTGGCAATGTTTTTCAAACCACATAAAGAATCTCAACTGAGCTACGACAATGAAAAAAAATGTGCTCATTTCATTCAGTACAGGCCAATGGGATGTTTTAGATGTACACGGATGAAAGGCAGTTAGGCCCAAAGTCAAAGGAACAGCTAATGGATCAGAATTTTGGTCAGCTACTTTAGATTATGACATGATAACTGACTGGCTGTCAGGGTTAAGTCATCTGTTTGCTGTCAGCAAAGCTGTATCAGAACCAGATTCAAGGATGGTGAATGTTTCTTCCCACTCCACCACTTCTAAGTTCACCTATTCCGATGGCACTTGGCTGAGCAAGATGACAAAATCCATCCTGAATGTTTAAGCAAATGTTCATACAAAACTACTGATTTCCAGGTTTACAAACAGAAACAAGCTCTAAATTGGGACAGCTTTTTGAATTCCAGATGCATCTCTAGAGGTACCGTGAATGTTGCCTGGGAACCGAAGATTTCAGATATGGTTAGTAAAGTCACAGCTCCTTTAGCTTTGTTGCAAAGCTGCAATCATTTAATAGTAGTCAACTACTGGCTAGGAAACAAAGGGAGTTGTTTTTATTTCATTCTTTAGTACTGACACTCAGTTGTAAACTTTTAATTAGTCTAAGTATTTTGTGAAGAAACAACAATCATAGGATATATAGAAGGAGATCAATGAAAAAAGTACACACAACTGCAAAAAGCAATGGAAAAATACATACAGCTTTGCAAAACTCCTCCTGTTTGCAGAAGCAGAGCTGGGATATCAGAAGTGAAAACCACAGTTTATTATTTAGTAATAATGGCACTGGTAGGGTGACTTTTTTCTTCCTGGATTTAGAAAAAAGCCATTCAATGTGGTAGCAGACAGTAACTCACTGGCTTTCACACTCTGAACCCCAGCAGTTAAAGCCAGGCCTGATTTCACTTGCTGTTATCTGACTTGAACAGAGTTGCACCAGCTGAAGGCAGCACAGGGTCTGCTGTGTTCAAACACAGCTCTTGCAATCTACCTGCCATACTGGAAAAGGCAAATTGGTTTGTATCATCTCTTGCTTTGCAGACATACAAGCCTTGTCCCTACACACGGAGATCTTTTCAACAGGGCCCTGAAGCTGTCTGTCACCACTTTCTCCCTTGGAAGAGCTACATTTAAACACAGTCTTTGGTTGCAGTTGGAGGTAGAGCAGTGCGCTCAAGACTGGACTACAACATGTCTGGCTGGTGTGTTTATCCAGACTTGTCCTCTAACACACTCAAGTTCAAGTCCATTCGAAGTCCCAGCTTGACTCTTAAATGGTTAAATGTTTTTGCAATGCTTCTTTTTCTTTCTCTGTACTCCTTCAATACACTCATCTGTCTCCTCTTTTTTCATTTTATGTTTCTTCTTAGGACTTTTCTTTTGTTTTGCTTTAGAGTCCTTTATGCTGAGATCTTCCCCATCAGATGCTGCTGTATACATTTCTCCACTGCCCATATTTTCATCACAAATGATGTTTTCTCCTTCGTGCTGCTCTTTTTGTTTCCTTTTCTTTTTTCCTGAGTGACATTCATTTAATGGAGCATCCAGTTCCTTTCCATTCAGGCTACCTATCTTAGATTCTTTCACTTTTGGTTTCTTAGAATTATCTGCACTCTCTGCCTCATCTCTCTTCTGCTTCTTCTTTTTCTTTTTGACTTTAGTTTTCAGTTCTTCTAGAGGCTCCAAAACTTCATCGGCTGTTGGGCAGGAATTGCCTACCTCTGTTTCTGTTTCATTCTGGGATCCCTTCAGCTTTGCCATGCGCTTGGCAAAATATTCATGTACTGTGAGAACACTCTTCACTGTATTGTAACCGTCTGCGGGCTCAGATAGACACTGGTTTCTTTTCTTGTCTTCCTGAGTCCTGGGAATATCCTCCTGCAGGTGAACAAAGACAAGTAAAAGTGAGAGTAAGAAATAACAGCTTTAAATATAACATATTTTTTTTTTTTTTGCTCACTAATAAGAAGTGAGAGGCAGCCCTTAAAGCAAAAGGCAGTGTAGGTTCAGGGAGAAGAGGTAGCAGTATAGAAAGTAAGAAAACACAGATCAAGCCAATTCTCCATGGCTTTGAATTTCTTACTGTTTACATACTCCTGTGCAACTCACGCAGATTATGTATAATACTGTCATACCGAGTGTATTACACTCACTTTGCAAAGGCACAAGTCTCTACAAGATATAAACCAACATGAAAAATAACGCAGTATGATCTATTAGCCTGTGGCATAAAGGAAATCCCATGCCTGGAACACCTCTACAGCAAACTGCAAGAAGTTATGATATACGGAGCATTCCAGCACTGATGCATCTCTTCCATCTTATCTGATCTTTAGAGATGTTTGTTTTGTAGCTGGTTTACTGTCATTGTGTCCTAGATGTTGTTATTTAAACATGCTCCATTTGATCATATGTTGTCAGATGGTAAAAACATCACAGGTTAGATCTTACAAGGCTTCTGCATACACAAAATAAATAGCTGCTGAACTCCAGATGCAGGTGAATATCTATAAAAAGAGTCTAGTACTTGGAAAGTAAATATAAAACAAAAAGCAAAGTATGGCTCTGGAGCTGGATGTTATGTATGGCATGAAGAGAATTGACTCTGAAAAAGCAACAAAAGCAAGAAGATGAAAATACATAACTTGTTAAATTATCTGTGACTTACAAAACAAACAAACTGGAAAAGCAGCTGAAATTCAGACTTGTTTACATGGATATTGAAACACTTAAAAATAACGCTTTGTGGCATACCCTTTTGCTTGGCAAAAGACACAATCATAGAACGGTTTGGGTTGGAAGGGACCTTAAATATCATTCAGTTCCAACCTCCCTGCCATGGGCAGGGACATCTCTGACCAGACCAGCCTGCTCAAGGCTCCAAGCTAGCCTTGAACACTTTGAGGGATGGGATGTCTCTGACTTCCCTGGGTGACCTGGGCCAGGGCCTCACTACCCTCATCATGAAGAATTTCTTCCTAATGTCTAATCTAAATCTTCCCTCTTCACATTTAAAGCCATTCCTCCTCACCCTATCACTACAGGTCCTTGTAAAAAGTCCCTCCTCGGCTCCTTTTTCCATTCATAAATGCACAGATAAAATCATCCTTTCTACCTGTGCATCTGACATGTGAACTGAAGTGACTCTAAACCACAACCAAATCAGAGCAGCAATATTTCACATCCACTTCCACTGGCCAAACTGATACACCGGGTGAAGGCCAATAGCAAACTGGGAGATACAAACCCACTTATCACTTTACAGTTATTGCATGATGGTGTTGATAAGTGATCTGGCTCTCTTTGGGGGCATCATCGAACCAGCTAGCTGAAGAGGGCTTTATTAGGGTTTGTGAGTAAGGTTTTACAGGTCTGACTCCTTATGCATCCATAACCTTTACTCATATGAGCAGGAATGCAGAAATCTGTGTCATAGTAGTGCATTACCAGTACCGATTTCCTCATACATCAGCTTTCAAGAGAGTTATTCCAGTGGAACGAAAGTAACAGTACAATTGAGATTCCAGTAATGTTTGTGTGGGCACTTAATAAAATTAGGTACTTTTCTTGTAGGAATACCTTGTAGTGTACCTTCAGGTAAGTTTAAAACGTCACTGAAACTATTTAACTTCTGGCAAAGAAGTCTGCAAAGTGATGTCTGAGGGAACTGGGATTGTTTATTCTAGAGAAGAGGAGGCTGAGGGGAGACCTCAGTTCTCTCTACAACTACCTAAAAGGAGGTTGTAGTGACGCGGGTGTTGTTCTCCCAAGTGGCAAGGAATAGGACAAGAAGAAATGGTCTCAAGTTGCACGAGGGAAAGTTTAGACTGGATATTAAGATAAAATTTCTTTACTGAAAGAGTGGTGAAGCACTGGAAAAGGCTGCCCAAGGCAGTAGTAGGGTCATCATCCTCGGAGGTGTTCAGAAAATGCGTAGATGAGGCACTTCAAGGCATGGTTTAGTAAGCATGGTGGTAGTGGACTTGGTGATGTTATAGGTCTTTTTCCAACCTTAATGATTCTATGATTAAACGATTCTATGTTGAACATGAGGAGGAAAAAGCACCTATATACACACAGCTATATACATTGCATCTGAAAGGGAAGCTGCAGCAGAAGGTTCAGAAGGTTGACAAGACAGAATCCACAGAATAAATGGATTGAGCTATGTTTGTGGTCGCTGTATTTTTAATAAGATACACCTCCCAATCCAAGGAAACAGTGTTAGTGCAAACCAAAAATAGATGCCCCTCTAAAGCAGAGTTAAGTAGGTCCCTTTCTTTTCCTTTTTCCTTCTCTCCACAGCAGGATTTTGACACCTTGTATTGCAAAATTACAGTCTCCCAAGCTTTCTGCCACAGATGCCAACCAGAACACTTTCCTTCCCCACCCCAGTATGTAAAACTTGTGACCAGAACACCAATTACCCCCTAGCCAACCAGGAAAGGATTCTGTCATTCCCTTGGTGACTTCAAGTCCTGACAACTTAATTACTGTAATTGAAGGCAAATATTACTTGAACCCTACACATTACTTTTATAAAATACATTAAGCATTAAAAAAAAAAAAAAAAGAGTTCCTCTGGTTAAGTTGAGGAGTTCACAAGGTATGCATGATCCCAGAAAATAAGAACCTTGCTCCGAAACTCCTTTATTGATAAGAATTTTAATAACCATGGGCCACTGAACACAGAACTAACAGGGCATGGTGACAAGCAAAGAGGTGCCAACCCTGGAAAACCTCTTGGTTTAGGAAAAGCTTATGTGAAACCATAAATCACCTGGAAGGGCTGGTAAACGGCAGAAGTGTTCCCCCTCCTGTGATGTACCTGTCCTAGTAGCCATGGGAACACCACTGAACTCTAAACACAGGTTCTCTCTAACCTCTCGAGAGGAGTCTCACAATTTATGCAATTCCTCCCCTGCTTGCCCCAACACACAGATATAAAAGTTGCCAAGACAAATAAGACATAAATATATATATATATATATATATATATACACACACACAAACACACACACTTAAATATGTACTGTGCTGCTGCAACTTCTGAAAAACAACTTATTACACAATATAAAAGTCAGAAAGAAACACTTCTTCCCAAAGAACTTCTGAAAAAGTAAAAGAACGATTGTGCCCTAACTGGTGGGATGCTTGAAGACTGGGCTTTGGAGCAGATTATGTTTGTCCACACCATGAGTTCCAAAACTGCCAACAAAATCAGTCTGAGAAGATCAAGTTAAAGGGATAAGGGAATGATGGCCTCTGGGGAATTAGTAGGATGGTCCCAAGCAAGAAAAAAGGACTGCTTGAAACAAGGTGTTAAACGTGGAACGATTAAGAGGAAACAATAGAAAATTCAAGGAGAGGCTGGGAAATGCACAGGAAAGGACGAAGGTCAATTATAGCCAGAAATCTCCTGTAAATATCATCTGTTTATGTAATTAGTTAAATGTATGGAAAATAATTTGAAGCACAGAAAGTACTCTAAGTACCACCAGGTTTTCTTCTGCTTGATTTCTTCACTGGAAACATACAATGCTGATTTAATCATTATGTTAGCGTGCTAAACTTGTAGAATGAAATCCTGGTTCCCTTGATTCCTTGAAGGATCAGGATTGCATCTCTAAGGCGTCACCCTCTCAGAGTACCTTTCAGCCAGTTTAGTGAAGAAAAAAATAGAGGATTATGGTCAATTATAAAAATAATTGACATCGCATTGTGGGACCAGTTGGGCAACGACAGAAGCCCAGAGTGGAAAGTATATAGATACTTCATGAAATCCAATGTGCTTGAAACCCATCTTCAAAGAATCACTAGGCTGGAAAAGACCCACAGGATCATCGAGTCCAAACATTCCTATCAACCATTAAACCATGTCCCCCAGCAGCTCATCCACCCGTCCTTTGAATACCTCCAGGGAAGGCGACTCAACCACCACCCTGGGCAGCCTCTGCCTGTGCCCAGTGACCCCTTCTGTGAAAACTTTTTTTCCTGATGTCCAGCCTGAACCTCCCCTGGTGGAGCTTGAGACTATCCTTTATCCTGTCCCCTGTCACTTGGGAGAAGAGGTCAGCTTCCTCCTCTCTATAACCTCCTTTCAGGTAATAAGGTCTCCCCTCAGCCTCCCCTTCTCCAGGCTAAACAACCCCAGTTCCTTCAGCCATTCCTCATAAGGTCTGTTCTCCAGCCCCTTCACCAGCTTCGTTGCCCTTTTCTGGACACGCTCCAAAACCTCAACATCCTTCTTGTAGCGAGGGGCCCAGAACTGAACAATTTGAAATCTTTGGAGATTAAAGGTCTTAGGTTTTAAGATTAAAATCCCCAAATTAAAACTGCATTTCCATGATACTCTGGGAGGAAAAGTGATAGTGAACACATCAACAAAGATGTAGAGTGCAGTACACAAGCAGCAGAGGCAGCTTGGATTAATTCAGTGAAGTCTCCCTCCTCTTCAGACTACAAGTGTATCTTTCTTAGCATTTAAAGCTTAGAATAGGGGAATAAAAAATCTACTATACAGTTCCAGATCTGCCACACATGAACTATCGTTACTTAAGTAATTTCACATGTTTTTACTTCATCTGCAAACGAGGGGGGATGAATTCACAAGCAACTTTGTTAGCTTAAATTCAAAAAAATTGCACAAAAGGAAACATACAAAAGGGGTGAGCATCAAGGATGAATAAAGCTAAACTGTAATTTCAGTAGATTTCCACTTAAATTACAGAAAAGGGGCTAGACAAGGTAAGTAGAGGCTAAACCTCTAGCCTGTGTAACAAGGTAAATCACATGATTATTCATAGCTTTAAAAGCAACATCCCCTTTTTGCAGTCTGACTGAACCACAGTGATTAGCTACTTTCTGGTTGAGAAACCATTGCAATAAGATTAATATAACCCAGTTCTGACTCTGCTACTTCAGATCCTCACTGCAGAAGTATGTTGGTCTGACTCGCATGCAGTGCACGAAACTTGTCAGGCAAGAACTGAGGGCATCCCTCTATCTTTCTAACTCAGATCTACCTGTGATGGAAAGAAGCACAGCAGATTATTCATGAAAAGTGACTCTGGAGCCTTGTAGACATTAAGGATGACAGAGTCTTGCTCTAAGGAGCCAACAACTTAAAGTTATATAGGAGCATAAACATTTGGATTGAGATAAAACAGGCGTGAGTGAACAAAGACTTGTAGCATGATGAGTTTAAGCAGGATTAAAATAAATACATGCATAAATAAGGCCATCAGTTCTGAAGTCAATCCTGGCATCAGAATGGTTACCCAGAAGGCTCTAAGTTTTCAATTTACCTGATTATGATTGGTACACTGCATACAGTATCATAAGAAGAGCTAACGATAACAGGCTGCTAATCCAGAAAGGGTTGCAAAGTAGGAAGGGAACAATTTTCCCTGTGCTTTTGAAGCAGAGAACAAGCAGATGTAAATTACAACATGAAACTTTGCTGGCAGGACAAATCTATCAGTATATATGTGCAGACTCCACAACCACTGGAGTCTCGGCCACTGAAAGTAACTTGGACAACTACCAGGAAAGCATTAGAATCATAGAAGGATTAGGGTTGTAAGGGATGTTTAAGCTCATCAAGTTCTAACCACCCCTGCCATGGACAGGGACACCTCCCACTGGATCAGGTTGCTCAAATCCTCATCCAACCTGGCCTTGAACACCTCCAGGGATGGGGTAGCCACCACTTCTCTGGGCAACCTGGGCCAGGGCCTCCCCACCTCACAGCAAAACATTGCTTCCTATGCATCCTGGCTTGTATCAGAAATGGTGTGACCAGCAGATCCAGGGAGGTGATTCTCCCTCTGTACTCAGCACTGGTGAGGCTGCTCCTTGAATATTGTGTCCAGTTCTGGGCCCCTCACCACAAGAAGGATGTTGAGGCTCTGGAGTAAGTCCAGAGAAGAGTGACGAGGCTGGTGAAGGGTCTGGAGAACAGACCCTATGAGGAGCGGCTGAGAGAGCTGGGGTTGTTTAGCCTGGAGAAGAGGAGGCTGAGGGCAGACCTCATTACTCTCTACAAGTACCTGAAAGGAGGTTGTAGAGAGGAGGGAGCTGGGTTCTTCTCCCAAGTGACAGGGGACAGGACGAGAGGGAATGGCCTCAAGCTCCGCCAGGGGAGATTTAGGCTGGACATTAGGAGGAGGTTTTTCACACAGAGGGTCATTGGGCATTGGAATAGGCTGCCCAGGGAGGTGGTTGATTCACCTTCCCTGGAGGTGTTTAAGGCACGGGTGGATGAGGCATTGAGGGACTTGGTTTAGTGTTAGATAGGAATGTTTGGACTAGAAGATCCGATGGGTCCCTTCCAACCTCGTTGTTCTGTGATTCTGTGATCTAATCTAAATCTCTGCTCTTTCAGCTTAAAAACATTGCCCCTCGTCCTACGCCTGCACTCTCTGATAAAGAGCCCCTCCCCAGCTTTCCTGCAGGCCCCCTTTAAGTACTAGTAGTACTTAGGTAGAGTTAATCCTTGCTTGGAATGGAAAATGGAAGATGTGTACTCTAGAAGCATCTTCCAGCCCTGCAATGTTTTAAAAACTTAGAGATAGCTATAATTCGACCTTCTGGCAATAAGAAAGGGTTTTACCGAAAGAGCTGAAAGGCAGAAACACAAAACCTGGAAAGAAGAAATGCTAAAAATTCAGGTTACCTGCAATTTCCATCTTTTGTTGACCGTGGTATTCTAATCACCAGGATACCTCACATAACCATGGCAAGTTTTAATTGTACTGCTATTTATTCTGAGAGCCAATATAGCAAAGAATCCAGTTCTGGGAAATGGAACGAAAATCCTGAATGTCTAGTACCTGGCCAAGCTGCACAACATGATAGCACTTTAAAAGCACAACTTCCAAACACTATAGAGAAGCACTTTCTGTTTATCTCCATTAAATTAAATGACGTGCTAGAATGCACTGAAAAATGAGCTGCTACCTTGCAGCTGGATATTTACTACTACACTCCACATGAACTATCAGCTCTATCTCCTAACAAGCAAGCAGAAGGAGAGAGAGAAGTATAATAACTAATGCAACTACAAAGGAAAGAGCAGTCAGATTGCTCCTCTTGCAATTAGAAATGTCAAAGAATTTTATTGTAGTAGATCTCTGCTTTGAATAATTCTGAGGTTAGGCACAGAATCCTTTATTGAAAGTGACCTCTAGAGGTCAACAGGCCAGTCTCTGGCCAGGAGCAGAAGTGAGGTGGGTGCTAGTCTTTTTTCACAAATAACAAGTGATAGGATGAGAGGTAATGGTCTCAAGTTGTCCAGGGGGTGTTCAATTTGGTATTAGGAAAGACTTCTTTCCTTCAAGAGTGGTGAAACATTGAAACAGCCTGCCTAGGGCACTGGCGGAGTCTCCATCTCTGGAAGTGTTCAAAAACCAGGCAGACGTGGCACTTCAGGACATGGTTTGGTAAGCTGGCTGGTGTTGGGCTGACTTGACGATAGAGCTCTTTTCTAACCTTAATGATTCTATTCTATGATTCTATCCTACGATGACCACATAATAGCACCTATTTCATTCTACTGGATAAATCTAGAGGTACTTGGTTTTCAAGTACATTTACATAGTATCTGCTGACTTAGCCTTTTATTTTAAATTCCATGGTGATGTGCTAATACAAAACTGCATTCAAATTCTCCCAGGCTGTCTAGTAATTCTATTTTATGTTTTTGCCAAAAGCTCATCCCCCGACAAGTGGCCAATTTTAGCATTTTCATTTATTCTTGTAATTCACACTGCTAGAATAGAAAGCCAGCATCTCACTTGCTGAATGGAATCTCTAGGTATCCAAAATGCCATTTACTTCTCACATAAGCAATACATTTTTTTGTGTTGTACAACACACTGGATCCCAGCCTGTTTCCATCAGTGACATGGGAGCTGTACAAAAAGCTGTGATACTCAGCCAGGTTTTGCCTTCAGCCTGAAAACAACAGTGAAGCAGGAAGCAACAGGGTTGCAAAAGTGCAAGGGATTAAATTTTGTCCAGAAACTTGATTACGATAGTCATGGGGATTCATTCCAGGTGTCATTATCAGATCCTGGTCAGTCCTACAGCACTAGCAGTGACAACACCTGTATTTCTAATGTCAGCTTGGGAACCCTGATACTGCATCGCACAGAGCACACAAACTTCCTCCTACTGTTCTTACACTTTTGAGGAAAAAAATAAAGCATTTATTGAAGTGCCAACAAAGGCAGCCTGTGAAAGGCTAAGGGAGAATACACACAATGAGATAACACACAGGAGTTGCAGAAGACTGAAGGCACATAGAGAAAGAGTTAAAAAACTCAGCACACAGGAGAAAACAAAAATCCTTTACATATCTTGAAGACAAACACTGAGATATCCTTGTGACATCTCATTTCACTCTAGCTACACTGCTGAGGCCAGCAAAACGTCTCTTCCTTCGCATTTCCTTGCAAATTACATCTGTGCATTAGACTGAATGTAAAGAGAAATAAAGGAAGAGATTTCCCCTAGGATCTCTCTACTGGCATGATACAGAGATCCAAACATAATGACTTCATCTTCCCAGAAGCACCTAAATCAACTCTAACCGCTCTGTTCTCACCTTGAATAACAGAGGAAGTATGGCCCAGCAAAGAGAGCACAGGACTGGGAAGGTCATGTTTCCCAAGTTCTCTTCCAAGCTACAAAATAGAGCTGGTGGGAATGCCTGACAAAGAAGTTACCCCCTCCAGATCTGGCACAGGCTATCGAAGTGCAAAAGTGTACGAAACTCACAGCAGGGCTAAGAGTTTCATTAAGTGTTTGTGAAGTGCTTTGAGATCCTTCAAAGAGGAACCACGGGTGTACAGGGCACTATGCAAGTACTGAAATAAACCTGGTGTTCCACTCATCTGACAGTGCTATCTGGTTATGACACTTAACAGATGCATCACAATTTTTGTCTGTTTTGTGATATAATATAAAATCAAATCATCAAGAGACTCTCAAATACACTATTCTAAAGGAATGGGCATGACTAAAATTAAATCAGTGGAGAATGATCTTTGCGTCTTGTATCCACATTCTAAGTGTCAATGCCTTCAGATGCCCAGGACAGTCATCCCAGAAGTAATATTTTCTAATATCAAGCCTAAACCTTCCCTGGTGATACGTGAGGCTGTTTCCTCTCATCCTATCATTTGTGACTTGGGAGAATAGGTCAACACCTACCTCACCACAACCTTCTTTTAGGTAGTTGTAGAGAGCAATGAGGTCTCCCCTCCAGCCTCCTTTCCTCCATACTAAACAACTCCAGGTCTTTCAGCCACTCAAGAGCTCTTATGACTTGAGCTCCAGATCCTTCACCAGCTCTGTTGTCTTTCTCTGGATGCACTCCAGTATATCAATACCTTTCTTGTAAGGCGAGGGTCCCAAAACCGAATGCAGGGTTCAAGGAGCAGCATGAGCTCTTAAGATCTAAGATGCTGAGATAATCCACTGAGAGAAAGGATGCAATAAAAATCTGCAGGAGTATCCAAGATACAGAGATCAGTTCTGGTAGCAATTCTGAGAGCAAACACAGTTGGTAGCACAGCTTGGCTTCTGGCAGAGGAAACTACACGTATATTGAAATTTGAAAATAACACTTGTCTATGTAAAGCTTCACTTCTATCCCTTTCCTAATAATAAATGTAGAAAAGAGTATCTGCATATAAATAAAGTGCTTCTAGGAGCATTTGAAGCAGATAATTGAAATAGCCAAACCCTCACTCCTTTCCCCTTCCCCTTAGAAAATGCTTCTCAAAAGGAAAACACACACTTCAAACTTTTCCGCTGCTTTGCTCTGAAAGGATAACATGCCAGAGAGCTGCTCCACATATGAAAATCAAGTCAGACCTCTCTGCAAGGGTACAGACATTTCCTGTTTTTCAGCACAAGCAGTAGCTGAGGAACTGTTGAGAAATACCTCGTGTCACTTTCTATTCACTTATTTAAGTGTGCCTTCATCGTGACTTGGTTCCTTTTCTCCAAGCAGGTGTGAAGAAGTATTTGCAGCACAGGAAAATGAATCAGTGTTACAATTTAGAGCAGTACAAACACCAGCAGAGCCTTCCCACCTGAAGGTGTGCAGACTAAAAGATAGATGTAGAAAAACAAGACAAACAGCAAGAATGAGAAGTCTGAAATACAAAAGAACGGATGTATGCATATTTTTTTTCTTCTCTCCCATCTAGAAGGGTCTGAAGAAAAAAGTTTGTTTGAGGAAAGGGTTTTATTTTTTTCAAGGAATATCACTCATGCAGTGTACACACAGTTCATAGAATCATAGAATCACAGAACAGCCAGGTTGGAAGAGACTCACCGGATCATCAAGTCCAACCATTCTTATCAAACATTAAACCGTGTCCCTCAGCACCTCATCTACCTGTCCCTTAAACACCTCCAGGAAAGGTGAATCAACCACCTCCCTAGGCAGCCTGTTCAAGTGACCAATGATCCTTTCTGTGAAAATTTTTTTCCTCATGTCCAGCCTAAACCTCCCCTGGTGGAGCTTGAGGCCATTCCCCCTTGTCCTATCCCCTGTCACTTGGGAGAAGAGCCCAGTTCCCTCCTCTCTACAACCTCCTCTCAGGTAGTTGTAGGGAGCAATGAGGTCTGCCCTCAGCCTCCTCTTCTCCAGGCTAAACAACCCCAGCTCTCTCAGCCGCTCCTCATAGGGCCTGTTCTCCAGCCCCTTCACCAGCTTCGTTGTTCTTCTCTGGTCTCGCTCCAGAGCTTCAACATCCTTCTTGTGGTGAGAGGCCCAGAACTGAACACAGGATTCAAGGAGCGGCCTCACCAGTGCTGTGTCCAGAGGAAGAATAACCTCCCTGGACCTGCTGGTCACACCATTTCTGATACAAGCCAAGATGCCATTGGCATTCTTGGCCACCTGGGCACACTGCTGGCTCATGTTTAGTCACTGTTGACCAACACTCCCAGGTCCCTCTCCTCCAGGCAGCTTTCTAGACAGGTTTCTCCCAGTCTGTATCTCTGCATAGGGTTGTTGTGCCCCAAGTGCAGGACTTGGTACTTGGCTGTGTTAAACCTCATGCCACTGGACTCTGCCCAGCAGTCCAGCCTGTTCATAGTTTCAATTCTTCTTTTCAAGAATTCACACAGTCCAGCTCTGCAACTATAATCGAGCCAGGTACAATTTCCCTGCAGCTTTCTTTTATACATTTCTTTCTTCATTTCTGCCTTTAGTTTTGGAGCTTTCTTGCACAACTATTTTGATAAATCAACTCTGCAGATCAATTAAAATTAGCACCCATTCTCTCCCCCATAAACTAATGTGACTCTTTTACACTATGCTTCACTATGCTGTGCAAACACAGGCATTAAGTGTTTAACTATAGTTGCTATTGCCCATGTCCTACCTTACCCTTTTTCTATTTGATATGTGTAACATCCTGCCCTTGTTCTGTCCATCATTTTATTGTAAGCTCTCTGGGGAAGCAATTAGCCCACATGTGAGCACTATATAACATAATTAACAAATAATAACCACTGAGAAATGTAGGCCAAAAAGGCAAAGTTATCAGAGCAACATTTCTGCAGAGACTTGTATTGTTCTGCACTCACTTGCAGCGTTAGCTTCCAAGTTCCTGGAGGCACATATCATATTCCAAGCAGCACAAAAGCAGAGGTGAATGCTGTGCTTTAAAGGAGACATAAGATGTTCTGACTTTATTTGGATTTGCAGGCTCTGCTATTTTTTCACGTTCATTAATATTACCAGTAGGAAGTATTTACAGAGAACACTACAGTTAATAAATCTCAGAATTTGAGGCAAAAGGCTTATTATTTGGTTTTAAATTAACTTTGGCAACAAGACTATCAAAGGAAGGATAGACAGGATGACTGTATCCACGAGCAAGATGCAACACAAACTTTCTAACTGACATCATTTAGTATAGAAAAACTGCTTGAGGAGGAGGCAAGGACAGAACCTCCCTTCTTGGGTATTCAGCCCTACACTCCACAACACCTAGTACAGAATGGTAGCAATTGTTGCTCTCCTAACAGGGAAAACCTAAAAATTCCCTCTTATTTCAGCAGAAAACAAAGTATTTCTCATTCCTGAGGCTTCCTACTGTACGACAGGTATTTCAGCCTCTTGTACACTTCCTAGAAACTGTAAAAAGTCCTGGGCATCCCTTCAATGCTGTCTCTGTTCCCCTGGTACCGAAAACTAACTCTGGCTATTAGGTGCCATAGCAATTAGACAAAGGTTTCTAATAAGCCTGAAATAGATTTCCCAATTCATGGGGCCCTAGGGGAGCTAACAAAGCATAAAGAAGGATGAAAGAAGGGAAGAAAGGGAGAAAGGATCAGCTCGGAGTGGTTATTGGAATGAAGAAAGATGGTACTTGGGATGCACAGAGGAAAAATAATGTTTAGGGAAGATGAGGGAGAAAGTATGTGATTACATCTCCACATTTCTTACCCTTGAGTATATTAGTAAAGGTGACTGTACATTGAAAACCTCCGGCACAGGTCGCACAGGGTGGCAGTGGAGGCCCCATCCCTGGAAACATTCAAGGTCTGGTTGGACAGGGTTCTGAGCAACCTGATCTGGTTAAAGACGCCCCTGCTCCTGCAGGGGCCTTGGACTGGATGATCTGTAAAGGTCCCTTCCAACCCAAAGCATTTCATGATTCTACAATTCTCTGAAACACTGCACTGATTTTAGATCCAGCAATAGCTGATCTTGTCTTGAAACACCAAGTTAAGGTGGTTCCTACTGAGAACATGACAGTGAGTAGACTACTTCAGCCACAAAGCAGGTGGAAAACTTGTCATTAAGCAGTTAGCACTATTTTATGGGTACTCCCTGGAGACTACAAGTGCTACAAGAGCATGTATGCTGTGACCTGTAACAAAAAGGGGCTTTTCGTGGTAAGTTTGGGAAATCTGCAATCTTTGTCAGAAGTCTGGCTCTATCAACCTGCAAAACAACTAATCTGTTCTAAACTATGCACGCAAGCCATTTGAGGTGAGAACAGTTGAGATCAGCACGCACAGTACCTACATCACCAAGGCCTGCTTGAATGTCAAAGGAAGTCTTAACCATCCAAGTAAAGAAGACAGGTCTTATGCTTTAAACCTGCCAGAGAGCTATAGGAAGTTGAGACAGTTTGTACCCTCACAGTCAGGCTTTTATTTTAGCTTTTTGCTCAGAGGCAATCCAGCTCTGATCTTCCAAGCATTAAAGGCGAAAACAGTTCGTTTATTTGTGCTTCACATCTGTATCGATCCAGACAGCTCTCAGGTTTACACTGCTTTCCTCCCCTGGGAGTAAAAAGCCTCACTCTCCACCTTCAACACCCTCCTCAGACTTCATTTCCTTTGGCTTGTTTTCCATAGCTGACCTTTGTGTTTCTGCTCTGCTTTTCTTGCTTCCCTTCGACTTCTGCACCTTGCAAACCATACCATTCATTTCACAGCCTTCTTGCCTGCTTCCCTCCCTCTTTATCTTCAATTTATTTATTTATTTTTTTGCAATGGTTGCTTCTGTAGTTTTGACCTGGGTGAGTTTTAAAGACACACGTGTCTTTCATTATGCTAAGTACTAGCTTTATGGTACTGCATAAAGATTTAATGGTAATGTAAAAAAAATGACAATGAGAAAATCCCCGTGCTTGTAATTCCAAATAAATTTCCTAGTATTTTATTATTAACACTTTATGCAATGCCCTAAGGGGAGTGAAGTGCTCTGTGGTTGCCCAGTGAACCACACAAAACACACAACCTGTGCCTCAAGGGACTTGCAGGTTAAAGCTATGAGTGGGTACAAAATAATACAAATAATTGCCAGGCAGGCAATCCTGCAGGCAGCGTGTGTGCTCCAAGCCAGAATGTCTCCTGGCATAGCAGCTTTGAAAAAGGAGTGGGAATAGGATGCTTACCACATCCCGTGCTTGCCAACTGCTCCAAGAATAGGCAGCAAAATGAAGAGAAGACTTGGGAGGAAATGTTAGATTAAAGGAAAGACCAATTTGTTTCCAGTGTCTCATTTGCTCTTAAAACTCTGCTGTCTCCAGGTAGGCAGAGGCAAACAGAGTAAGCCACAGCTGCTCTCTCTAGTCCCTCAGCTGCATCACGAGAAGCTATTCTGTTGAGAGGGAAGTGGTGTTGGCTGGAGTCTCAAATCCTTAGTGGAAGGCTTGGAGCAGTTCACCTGTACGTCCTAAGTGTATTGAAACAGAGAGAAGCCAGATGCCAGACAGCATGGAAATCCTTGCTTTATGCTGAGCACAAAAAGGGTGTAGAGAGAAAAGGAAAAAAAGACCCTTGCCCAACACTCCTGAGTGGCCTAGCATTTAGCAAGAGCACTGGAGTTTTAAAAGATTTTGCTTACCTCCAATTAAAACTCTAAAAACCCACCCTTAAAAGCTGCTTTCTGCTTTTGCTTTACCGCCTTTCAATCTTCCTACCGCTCCTCTCATCAGGTGAGCCATCTGCTAACCCTGTCTGTTCCCTGCAAAAGCTGGGTGGTCCCCTGATCCTGAGCAGAGCTTCACCACCAAGTCAACAAGTCTCAAAACGTGGCAGTGACTCAGCAATGCCAGCTCAGTTTTATTTCTTCCCTTCGTTACCTCACACTTCACGTCACAATAAAAGCAGGGGAGTGGAGCCACAGAGATTTTAAAGAAGTCATTCCAAGCCCAGATGAAGGTCACAGCTACTCCAAGATCCGAGCTACAGTTTTCATTTAAAAAAAGGATGGTTGTAGTACCTCTAAGCAAAGCAACTTGGTTTCCTGTGGCTTTGCATCTTGTGGCTCGATGACCCCATATCTAACGAAGTGCAAGTTCTGATAGAAGTTGTTCCTGTGGTTACGGTATTCACAACGACTTTCCTCTGTGGATTCTCTGATGTCTAATAATACAGTTGAGCCTAGCTAGGAAACCAATTTGTCTTTGCTCTTTATGCGACCATTTATTTTCACAATGAGTAGGAACTTATTATTTGTGAATATGCTGTCTGCCTATGTAAATTGGTTGAAATCATAGAATCATAGAACAACCAGGTGGGAAGAGACCCATCGGATCATCGAGTCCAACCATTCCCACCAAACACTAAACCATGTCCCTCAGGAGAAATCAGTGAGAGAGGATGGAATATACAAACGGAATACTCATATTTGCTTCTAGAGGAAGGTGTCCCTGCCCATGGCAGTGGATTGGAACTAGATGAGCTTTAAGGTCCTTTCCAACTCAAACCATTCTATGATCCTATGATTAAGTGACCTGCAAACCAGGCTAACATGAGGTAGTACTCTATAAACAGTTAAATGATAGCAGAAGAAATTCAGTGTTGATAAGGTGATCCACTTAGGTGAAAGATAACCCAATATTATATAAGAATTAGGACATATTTCAGTAGACCACCCAGCCTGCTACTGACAGCTCTGCACGTCTACAATGTGGTGTACGCCAGTAGTTGGACAACTTTAAAAGCAGCATGCCACACAGATACAGAAGAAAAATCTATGTAATCCTGATTAAGGAAGCACAAAGTCCCTAACAGTAAAGTGTGCCAGCAGTGCTTACCATTAATGCACATCCATACTAGCTTTAAACCAGTTTCTCTGACACAAGAACATGACTTGTGCTATAAGGAGGGTATTGATTTAAGATGGAAGTGAAGCTCAATAATAAATAGGAAAACAATGACAGCATAATACACCACTACAGATAGTTTAGAGAAACCAGCTGATTTTGTGTTGAAGCAGATGAAAAGTAGTCACAGAGTCTGTTCCACTACCTCTGCTGCAGCAGAAATCAGCTCTGGAACAGGGGCAATAACACACAAGTTGGGGAAGCAGTGAGGGTAAGTAAGGTGCAGACACAAACCATTAACGTGACTATTTTTGCAGCAATCAACACCTCTTGAAGAAAAAAAGGAATCCATGCTAAGTCATAGGTGGTAAGAAGCCAACACATCACTATAGAGGAGGAATTGTTCAATTATTATTCTGGATACGAGCACTGCAAATGCAGGCACTAACATCCATGTTACAACCTGTTATCAGCCACAGTGTGTTGAAGGGATTAAAAGCTAACGTCGCACCACCATTCCTCTTAAAACCCTGTGCCAGGTTGGGGTCTTCCAATTTCTCAGCTTAAATATCCATATAGTTGCAACATCAAACCAACTTTTGTTTCCTCCTAATGAAAGAGGTGATTCACTTCCTTTCAAGGAGGTACACTGTAAAATGTTGATTAAAGCACAAACTACCCCTGAAATTTAAAGCAGAGCAAAAAAGAATATAAAGTGAGGTGTAAAAGAAGATGGGAGTCGAGGGGAAAATCAAAGCAGAGAATTCACCAGGAGGTAGAGATTTTATCAAAGTGATTGGTTCATTAGGCAGAAAATTTGACTGTGCATTAACACTGTATAGTAGTGTTTTTCGTTAGTGAGTTCTTCAGGGCAGACACCTTTGTCTTTATACTTGTAAAACAGCAATTAGTATCTTGGGCAAACTACAAACAAATCAACATTAAAACAAAGCAGTGAAATCGAACCATTTGTATATCCTGCTATGCCTGGAGTCTCTAGGCCAGATTGAAGTCTCTAGAGAGACACCATACTCTCTTTTCCCTAATAGTCTTGCCCGTGAATGCTGCATGGTTTCAGTAGTTAAAAAGCACAAACTTTGATTTATCTCTCTGCTTTGGTTCAGGAGGAGTTCACCATAGTATGCCACTCTGGGATTTCTTGTTACACTTTTCCTGTATGTATATTCAAGTCATCTTTAAATTAGTAACAGTATTAACAGCAGGAGAAGAGTCCTCTGCAAGCTGCAAAGCTCACCGAGAACCCTCTTAAACACAGAATCATAGAATGGTTTAGGTCAGAAGGGACCTTAAAGGTCATGTAGTTCCATCACCCCTGCTGGGACAACTTCCACTCAATCAGCTTGCTCAAAGCCGCATCCAGCCTGGCCTTGAACGTCTTCAGGGATGGCGCAGCCACCACTTCCCTGGGCAACCAAGCCAGGGCTTCATCATGCTCAGAGGAAAGCATTCCTTCCTAATATTTGACCGACATCTCTCCTATTTCAGTTTAAAACCCTTCCCCCTCCTCCTATCCCCATACTCCCTGAAGAGGAGCCAATCCTGAACTTTCCTGTAGGCCCCCTTTAAGTACTGGAAGACTGCTCTAAGACCTCCCCAGATTCTTCTCTTATCTAGGCTGAAAAACTCCAATTCTCCCAATGGATGACTGGTCACCAGGACCCAGGAGGGAGAGTATCAAATTTTATTAGCACAGGCATACGCAGTAACTCAAGAGAGGACTTAACCTCAAGCCACAACAAGGTTCCCTTTCAACCTGCCCTACCCAATACAGTATTCCCATTCCCGCTTCCCACACACAGTTTCTAGACTGGAAAAGCCATTCAATATTGTTCAACTCCCTAAAATATGTTCAGAAGGAAGGCTGGACACCGCAAAAGGTTCAGGATCACAATAATCGTTAAGATGCCATACTAGAGAATGAAAATATGAACCTTCCCCTGATTCAGACTAAGGTCTGGTCTGGTTGTACTTGCCATAAGTAGAAAGATAGTAATTCAGATTCACAACTAAAAAAACCTGAAAATATGCCAGTCACATCTCTCTGGCATTCCAAAAGCTATTAAAACTCTACTCAAGGATACAAGTAGAAATCTATGATTTTGGGTTTACAATTCCTAGAGGAACTTCAATGTCAAAGGTAAGAAAAGAACAGTAGTACTATCTCTGTGTTTTGTTCTCCATGGTAAAGAAATAATAACCTTAAATATTAGCAAGAGAAATGAAGTTTTAAGAGTTGGAAAAGCCTTTCCATGTTTAGTCAAGCACATAGCAGACTGCAGAGTTCATGGAATTCGTTGAAGAGAGGCACCCACTTAGTGGTTTATCTGTCAGGACTCATGTGACCAGAGCTGATCCCTCTTAAGAGAAAAGGTGGCGGATTTGACAGGCCCTCGAGGTCCTTTCATAAATTAGCTCCTACAAAAAGAAATCTAATGCACAGAAACACAGAAGAGAGGAATTAATAACTGCATCCTGCGATTCAAAAACAGTTCCGGATCTCCTTCCATCTGGGGGACAGCAGCTTGGTAAGAGAAAAGGGTGAGATTTAGAGACATCATGAAAGAGTTAATTATTCAAACAGGTAATATCTGAATTTTGAAAGAATTTGGCCACCAAAGCTACTTCCCTGCAACAGTTACAAGAAGCTGCTGCCAATGTTAACATTGGAAGGCAGATACTGACAGGTTTTTTTGCCCACTCATATGCTGTTATTGACACTCATTTAGACAAGCCAGTACAAACATGCATAAAAGGACATTTTCTATAGCAACGGCTTCTCAAGTAACCAAGGAATTTACCGACACTCATGAAATCTCTGGCAGGTAGGTGGAAGGTGGTGGGGTTAGCTTCGCAAATGTCCCGGGGCACGGAAAAGCTGATGCGACTCACGTAACAATGGTTCCTACCACATTACTGAAGCCTGGGTAGTTTGTAAGATGAGTGACAGCCTTTCAGAGCTGTGCAATATGCAACACAAATTACTGAAAATTGGGAACGTGTCCTCTCAGACAGTGGCCAAGTGAGGTGAAGGACGGGTGCTAAATAACAGTTGCAGGTCAGGCTCCTCATGAAAGGACAGCTACTTTTGCTGAACAAACAGCTACTTGGATTTATTCTTTAGACTCGAAAACAAATGGTGAAGTTTCTTTACACAAGAGTTATTGACTACTTCAAAACTCAAAGCTACATCCCTCCTATGGAAAAGCATCAAAATGCTTTAACAGTGTTAGACCTAAACAAGACTGAACTATTGTGAATAAGGGAAACCTGTAAAGAAATACAAGTAATAAAAGGTGGGTAGAAACACCATCCAAATTTCTGTCTCTGCATTTTATGCCCCAGTCGATATCACACCACTGAGCCAGACACAGTGTCACTCTGTGCTGCTGCAAAAGGTAAAATTGATTCAGAAAGAGGAAGCTGATCTAATTTTGCAAAGTCTAGGGGAAGGGTGAGCTGTGCGCAAGGTGAGGTACATTCCCTTGCAGACTGCCACCTCCACACCCAAGCGCTCAGACAACCTTCCAGTTTTCCTGCCTTGAAGGAAAGGGGATGTGGGTATAAGCCTGGAGTTGAACTCCCAGCTCAAGCTGCTGTGCTTCTCAGATGGACAGCTTCACTGCCCCAATATTTGGAGTTTGAACCCAAAACTGTAATAATTCATGCCTCTAGTCCATCCCTAGTGTGAAAGCAGAAAAAACCTTAGTCTCAATTTAATCTAGTCTAAAGCTTCGCAGAGCTTCAGGAAAATATTTTGCAGCTTTCACCAGCAGTTGTGCTTGTGTCTTTAAAGCAGAGCTGAAAAGAACAATAATCTTGGAGAGCTGATAACCATATGAGAAAGATAACATGAAGTTCCAGGATGATTTTTCAAATACTAGAAGAGAAAGTCTGGATAGGTAGCCGACAGTTGCTACAGATGACAGATTAGCCAACTCTGCAGGGTGTAATTTGCATCTGATTCATAGGGACTGGAAGAAAACTAGAAAGTTGAGATTATAATGAGATTAATCATATGACTCTAGGGATCCCATTCATCCTTCTGCTGAAGGGTCCTAAAGCTGCTTTGTACTATCTGAGCTGCATTTAGGAAGTTCTTTTAGGTTTGCTGGGACAGAAACATACCTTAGTGGAAGGAGGGAAGAGAGAAACGTTTTCTGGTTTTCTAGTTAAGCCAGCCCTTATCAAAGTTACATGGCCATGAGCTGAGATTAAGGACTGGAGCAAACCTCAGATTCCAGACTAGAGCTGAAAAGCTTTGATATTTAATGCTAATAATTCATACAGCTCTCACATTTACCAAGAGTGGCTGCTAAAAAAAAAAAAAAAAAAAAAAAAAATCAATCAATCCAGAGGAGCCGTTCTGCATCCTGAAACAAAGGGAAAGGATGAGATCATACCTATTTCTTCAGCCTTGGTGAGGTCTCAAAGTTAACGTATGAAACAGATGAGGAGACTCGTGTTAGCAAGGCATGCCAATTCACAGCAATAAATAAATGTTCAAATAAAAATGCTGCACCTTCAGCTGATGTGGCACCGTACTGCACTGCTGTCAAATCTGGGCAAACTGCTTTCATCCCAGGATTTTTGGGTAATTGAAGACCTGGCGCCACACTTTCCTGAAGGTAGACTCCAGATCACAGTCACTATGTTAGGTACTAAGTTACCAGGCAGGCAGTTAATTAAAAGAGAAATCCTGTGCACTTCCAAAGCCTCTTTCCCACTGTGATCTTCTGTGTTGAACTTGGCATTACCAGGCAGTTCTTGGGCTGTTCTACCAATAGGGACAGAAAGCAGCAAAGCAGTTTGCTTCAAACTGGATACCACCAAAGTTTGATGTGAGATTCTTGGGTTTGTTCCTGGATTTCTAGTCCTGGGCTTCTGCCACTGAGATGCATTGCCACATGTGGTCAGAAGGACAGTTGCAAGCTGGGGCTTCCTGCTCCTGTCTTAAAGGTGATAATTAGAAATTAAATCTAACTATTCAGTGTAACTGAAATGAGCTGGTGCCAACAATTCATAATTCTGTTTATATTTTTCCAAGAATTGGTTAGTAACCTAAAGTCACAGCACAGACCTTGGCTAAGATTCTCATGTGCAGTCACACTAAGGCTCAGGTAGATGTGGGGGAAAGTTCTCTTTGCTTCTCTTTGCTTTGGAATGGTTGAACTCGATGATCTGGTGGGTCTCTTCCAAACTGGTGATTCTATGATTCCAATTCACACTCCCTTTGACTTAGGCCTTTCATTTCTAGGTCACATAAAGACAACACATAAAAGAAAACCTCTGATGACCATCTATAAAAACACTCACTGTCTAAATAACCCCTTCTTTGAGGACAACTTTGGTCTGACCTTTGTTCCAAATCTGATAACACAAACTTGATTTTCATAAAACTGTCTTAGAAAATACAGTTAATTTAAAAAAAAAAAAAAAAACCAAAGCAAAAATGTAATTAATCTTCTGGTAGAAGTTTAAATAAATAATTAAGAGTCACGCTGAATTTATGCCCTTTGCAAAAAAAACCCACCACACTGCGACATCTACAGAGATGTCTATTGACCCAGCAGTTATCAGAAATGTAGCTGCTTTATTTTTTTGTTGCTGGCACAAAACCAGCTTTCTAAACAGCCAGTGACCCACTTTCACCTAGCTGGCCTCTGAAGTTGAGAGAAGATTCATACCCTTTAGACGTTAGAGGCTCTGTTTGAAGTCACTGCTGTCAGGAGATGGTCAGTTTACGTCTCCTGTCCTAGGACAGGAAAAGGATGCACTCTCAGCTCCATGTGTTGCAGCGTGATAAGCACAAAGATTTCTGTCCTATGCCCTTATCAGCTTTTCCTGCTACTCTCCAGCACAGACACCACCAAGACTGGCAGTAAAATTTAAAGTTACTTAAGCAAAAGGAAAAAAAATGACAAGAGAAAAAAAAAAAAAGACTCAAGTATTTCTCATAACTATAACACAAAAGGTTGAAGTCTGGGAAAAAAATCCATGTTAGGGTTTGAAAACTACCTAAAACATTTCGTATCCTCAGTGTTAACTGATCTCCTCTGACATGCCCAGGGTAACATATTTAAAAATGTATCTCATTAGTTAAACAGTAATCTTTCCTACATAAAGATAGAAATATTCCCCTTGCAAATAAAACCAACTAGCTGGCTAAAGGACATATCTTGCATACAGAAATTATGTTGATACTATAACATCTCTCTTCAATGCTTTCCCTTGCTTTTCACTCTTTCTCCTGCTCCTTCCTTCACTCTGTTACTTCTGTCCTCCCACCTCAGTTTCTTTGTGTGCAGAGTACAGGCTAGACAGAACCTCCTTACGGACCTTGGTTTATCTCCTATCTTTCCATCACCTGCCCACATAGGATTTAATTTATGGGTACTTCAGTCTCCACCCTGTATAAAACTGGTGTTACTTCTTGTTAAAACATTCTCATCCACACATATCAGGGATTCAACATCACAGTAGCATGTTGTTCCAATAAAGGAATTTTAAAAAGTTAAAAGTTTCTTTCTAGTGTTGTGGAAGATACAGTAGTAGTTCCCAAACTCCCCTTAAATTCAAGTGGGGGAAGTTCAGTGATGTGCAAGTTATCACTGAAAGGAGCCACAAGGAAGCGGTTGGGTAGTTCAAGACTCCTGACTTCTAGACTCACTTCTGCTACTAATTTCTCTTAAGACAAGGTATTTTGGATAAAGTTTAGATGAATGGTCCAATTTCTTTTTAAAAAGATTCTCAAATATATTAACTTCCCAGGAGACTTAAAGACCTACATCTGGAGATCCAGAATGAACACAAACCACTGAAGTCACCATCCACGTGTTAGTTCTTTAGTCTAAACAGGACTTTCATGTCAGGTAAACAAATAAGCGTCCAAAGTTTTGCTTTTAAAATTAATGTGTTTACCCTTCAACCTGACTCAGTATCCTCATTAAAGCGATAAAAACACTTCCCTAGATCCATGGAACACCAAACTTTAGTTTGTTACTCTTTCTGCTATTCAGCGAAGTTTTCAAAAGAAGATGTTGATATATTAGCATTTCCCTAAGTCACTCTGCCATTACTCTGTAAGTTCTACTACAATGAAGAAAAATCTACTAGCTTGAATCCCCTGCCATAAGAAAATGTGGAAAAGTTGTACATAAAATAAAAAAAAAATTAATTATTTAGTTAAAATGTTTATCAGAAAGAAAATCTTGCTAGATTTTTTATTTTTAAAATACATTCTATACATTCTAACTATTTCAGCTCATGTCAAGAAGACAGTCAGGTGATATTCAGCAGAGGAACTTGCCTCCACAATCAAATCTCAAAGCCTTCATGAGACAGAAACATTTCAAATACAGATTTTGCCCATGCACTATCAAGTTCAGAGGTTGAAATGATCCTTGGGCAAGACAGGAACGATGGTGATGGCATCACACATGTCAAATTTGTTCCTTTGAAAAACAAACGGGAATTAGACAAGTATTTTAAAACCCTTAATGACATGAAATTGCATTATGCACAGCATTCTGGATAAAACAGCCTCTGTGTGTATGTGCATGTGTCCGGGTGTGTTTATCCCTAGATATCACACAGAACAGGAAAGGAAGAACTGAACCACTTGTTCAGAAAAATCCTCAAAAAGCAAACACAGCCAGGACAAATTTAGCAGCTTTACTTAGCTGTAATATCAAAGGCAGAGCTGACTGTAAAAGCAGCCACCTCTCAAGAATGGCAAAATAAACTTATGCAGGTCTCAAGAGGAAAAGACTGATCAGAGACTGGATACTGTTAACTGCTGCTGTTTTGGTTAAGTGAGGTCCTTTTTGACACTGTTAAGATAGTCTTGTCAAAGAACAACAAAAATGAAAAGCAAAACAAAAAATTGTGGACAGACAACAGCCATTGCAGGGGGAAACTGTTTGGCAATGCCAGACTTTGAGCTGGTGTCTGAAGAAACAAAACTCAGAATGAACTTCCTAAAACCAATTTTTTCTTGGTCTCCTTCGGAAAAGCGGTATAGGGCCTTTTGCAGATTTTAATAATCTGACTGGCAACTTCTGTCTTGATCAAAGGAAAAGTCACATCTGAAACACATCTAAGATTTTCTTAAAAAATGGGAAAAAAAAATTACACTCAACTCAAAAGAAAGCTTCCCTAGTAGAAACTAGGCTGTTTCAATTTATTTTTTTTAAAAAAACCCCGAAGTTTCCATAAAATGAAAGGAGCCCAAAGTGACACATTTTAATAACCTGTCTTAACGACATACAGTTTATATAGTTCTAGACCTACTAGCTGGATGTGATACCAGTGTACAGAAATCATGGTTGAAATTGTGTGACTTTCTGTACAGTGTAGGTTAATTTGCCTACATTAAAGAGAAGAGGATTTACCTTGGACTCTGAAAAACATCCGGATCTCTTCTCTTATAGTAACCATAATCACAAACTTATGCTCAGAAACGGCATGCACTTAGATAGGAGTGTGGCATCTGCCCATCTCTATGAAAATAAAGAAAAAAGGGGTGGAGGGAGCAGAAAGCTGGTCCTGTACTTAGGAGCATGCCTTGAAATTGCTGCTGCTTCACCTAGGGAAGTCTACCTTGAGAATTACATAAAAGTACTAAAGAATGCGTGTCAACATGATCTATACCATCGAACGGATAAAACTGGCTTTAGAATTTGCCCTCAGAGTGCCAAACTCCTGTTGTCTAGATATTCAGAAATTTAAGTGATGTCAAGCAATTTCCCTTGGCTTAAAGTAATGCCAGTAGACAGACACTCAGACGCCAAGAGAGGATGATGGCAAGATAGTACGTCCCTCTCATTTTCACAAGAACTCAAGGGAAGGGCTTCCATATCTTTGGCAGAATTAATCAAGATAAGTTAATGTGTGATAACACGTATCTGAAGCACTCTGAAGGGAAGAAAACCTGAGCAGCTTCTGCCTCTCCAGGATTAACTATAACAGCTCTCCAAGAAACACAAAGCTTTCCTTCTCTGCCCTAACCCACCCCCAAAACAGAGTTCATACTGTAGAGTCTGAAATGCTGAGGATGAACATATAATTTAAGTCACAGCAATGTGACAAGATGGAGAATTGCCTCATAATACAAAAGCATTAACATGCTAGTGATGCTTTTGCATCTTAACACAAAACTTTTTCACTTAACTTGTACACACTCCTCCTTCTGTTATTCTTAAAATACTCCACAGTAACAATGCATAAATGGTTTCTGCATACACAAGCAAGGACATTTTGAGTTATTTCAGACAGGTCTAAATTATATTTTATTGCTACACTACAAATATGGCACATTTCACATTAAATGCAAAAGTCAGAAACTATCAGAAGATTTCACTGGTGGCGAAAGCAGGAAACTGGAAAAAGTTTTTGGTTGCAACCATGTAAATTGGAGTACAAAGAGACTCCTAACTCTGTCCACACACATGTACACGCTTTATCCTCTGCAACCCAACTGCACAAAAAAGCTGCTGCCTTCCCAACCAGTCTCGCCTTTCATATGATATTCCTTTTTATTCTTCTAAAAGATCTTTCATGAAAACAGAATAAAAATAAGAGCTTGACTCCTTACGTGCTCTGTAACCAAACTGCCAGCATGTTAGAAGGTGGCTCACTGGTCGATTGCAACCCCCCCCATGCAATCCACTCACACTCAGCTGACAGGGACGAGTTGCTGCATGCAGGCAGACACAGGAAAGAACCAATTCCCCACAGTAGTCAGTACCTAATTAAAAAGCTAACTGATACAGTAAAATGAGGGTTTTGTAAGATAATATGGTTTTGCTTACATCAATATAAACTGCTTTGGTACTTCTCTCCCCTCTAGCTGCCAAACACTTGGAGGTAAGAGAGTCTGCAGGATGTTTCTCTCAAAGGGGCCATGGTTCTTTGATTAAGAGTTCGAGAAGCACTGCCTTCCCCAGTGTAACACAGCAATTAACACAGTTCTCAACCAGCTATCGGTGTCTAAACACTCTGGTATCTGTGTAGCTTTATTCATCACAAATGAGGTACTTTGCAGATTCAAGAAGTCTTCCAGCCACATGACAGTAACTATCGCACTGGGAAGCGCGTGCTAGCAAGCAAATATCTGCATTGAGTGCTTTGAAGTGTTCAGAGGGAATTCCCAATGAGTGCAATGAATTAGATCTAATTAATAAATCATGCTAGCAATACTTGGACTGTCTGTATATTTGTGTTCACTATCACGTCCAGGCAAACACAGGCAGAGCTGTGGTGGTGGGCAAGCACCAAGTATGTGTGCATTTACACACAAGGACAACACACATAAAGAGTTAGAGAGCCAAAGGCATCTAAAAATATCACCCAGTGCTTTTACAGAAAACGCTAT
Source organism: Coccyzus lansbergi (assembly GCA_033558105.1). Classification (NCBI taxonomy): domain Eukaryota; kingdom Metazoa; phylum Chordata; class Aves; order Cuculiformes; family Coccyzidae; genus Coccyzus; species Coccyzus lansbergi. The sequence continues at coordinate 363,749 of JAUMJK010000685.1, read as the reverse complement.
TTGAAGAGAAAGCTCTCATGCTCCATTTTCTCACCTGCACCGTTCACAAGGTGACATATATAAGAAGCATCCTGATGGCATGGATTAATAGAGCAACTTCAGAGGATGAGTTTCCACCCAGGTATTTATATCACCTTCCATTGTGAGTGAGCTGACTCTACTCATATAAGAAGCTGTAACCCAAAAAAGGCAGAAGTGTCAATGTATCAAAAACTAAATCAAAGAGGAAAAATATTTCAATTTGTCTGTTTGGTATCAGACATGTTGGATACGGAATAGCCTCCTAAACGAAAGGTGATTTGACCAGCATATTTCTCTGAGGTATAATTTGCCTCTCTAATAAAACAATAACTTCCCACTGTGCAGTCATGAATAGTATCACCTGAAATAATGTGTATTTCTTTAATCCAGGAATACACGGACAGATAAAAAACAATTTCTTTGTATAACAAATGAACAACAAAGCAGCAGGGCTCACATTGAAAACTCGCTGTTCTTTCATACTTCAGAGTTATTCTTGCCAGAAACTAGTAGTGAAAAACACCTTTCAGCTTTAGATGCATGAACAATTTTAAGCTGAAAAATGGGAAATCTGGATTAGATATTAGGAAGAAATTTTTTACTGCAAGGTTAAAAGTGCCTTACGAAAGGCACTGGCCCGGAGAAGCTGTAGAAGCGCCATCCACAGAGGTGTTCAAGGTCAGACTGGATGGGATTTTGAGCAACCTGATCCAGTGGGAGGTGTCTGCACCCCATGGCAGGGGGTCGGAACTGCATAGTTCCTGCCAACCCAAACCATTCCATGATTTTCTTAAGTCAAGAGTAGCAGTACTGTGGATACATGCAATTCTCTGACGTGAAGTAACCTCAAAACAAAATAAAGCTAAGGTCACAGCTATCTCAAGCTGCAAACATAAAAATCAAACATCAGACATCCCTACTTCACCTTACAAAATTATCCAAATTACTTCCTCAGAAGAGATCCTGAGACATGCGCGTTCCCTAAATCAGACCAAGGTATTTTAAGCAACCATCATTTGGTCAGGGACTGTGCTTCCAGTTTAACAGCACAGAGAATCAGAGGGTAGTGTGTAGGCTGGTATCCTGGTCTTTTAAGTTTACTAATAAAAAATACAGTTTTTGAACTCCGTGGCCTGTCAAGAGGTTGGAATTGTATCTTCTGCATCTCACAGCAACACTGTGAGGACTGGAACAGGTGAGGGGAAAATAATTCTTAATTAGCAGACTCCTCCAGACTTTGACTAATCCTTCCTCAGGATATAACAAATTGTCCTCTACAAGTACCTGAACTCTTCCCCAGATCATTACTGAAAAGGTGGTGAAGCATTGGAACAGGCCGCCCAGAGGAGTGGTGGAGTCACCACGCCTGGAGGTGTCCAGAAAATGTGTAGATGTAGTACTTTATGGACATGGTTTAGTAGGCACAGTGGTGTTGGGCTGACAGTTGGACTTGACAATCTAGAGGTCTTTTCCAGCCTTAGAGATTCTATAAATAGAAAGAAGGTCAGAGTACTCTGTTAAATATCAACGTAATATTTCAGCCAGGAAGCCATCCTATATGTTATGTTAAAGGAGTGATGGTTTTTACAAGTAAATGTACCATCGTTTGTCTTATTGTTGCGGATTCTTTTTGTCAAATGCCCCTTCAAGAATCTTCTGAAGGCAACAAAACATTTAGTCTTATTGTCTCCACTTCAGAATTGACAAAACTCAACTTTTCTTCCAAAAGAAGCCATCTCTTCCTTCAGACGATGATGTTGCTTCCAAACTATCCAGACAGCTGCTGCGATCGGTGTTGGGGAGGGGAGAGGGCTTGCAAAACAGAAAGTCACTTCCCAGTCAGATGGTTAAAAATTGTCTGTAGCCTGTGTTAAGACTCCTTGGAGCAAGAGGATGCTCCAATAGTTTTGGCAACACACATCTCCATTTTCACTGAGGTTAGCCAGAACAAGATTAGACCACATTCCTGTGACTCTGGCCGAAGTAATCTACGCTTGTGTAACCTCGGGTACAAAGGCAGACATTTATCTCCACATCTGACTGCAGCCAGCTTGCTTTGCAAAACCACCTGCATTGAAAAGAGCAGCTCAGTGAACAGACTTCCAAGGATGGTAGCCCACAGAAGACAGTGTTGAAGGTTGTTGACCTGACACTCCATAGCTTTCCTTAGTATCAGGCAAGCATTTTAGAGACCGATTTCCAATGCAAAACATTCACAGAATCACACAATGCCAGGTTGGAAAGAACCTCAGGGATCATCTGGTCCAATCTTTTAGGTAATATATAGTTTAAATGAGATGGCTCAGAACCTTGTCAAGCTGAGCCTTACAAGTATAGAGGAATCGACTACTTCCCTGGGGAGATTTGTGGCAGTTCGTATCTACTGCAGCAGGGAAATGTTAGCTGCTGCTAGATGGAAACTTCTGCCAAAGGTCCTGGCAATGGAACCCATCCCTCCAAGAAAACACAACTGGTGACAGTTGCAAGAAAACCACAGCTCAGTAGTTTGCTTGCACACCACCAGGTAAAACATGTAAAGTAGAACAAAGTATTCAGCTCTCTACATCACAAACCTTTTTCTCTAGCAATTCTAAAAAATAGTACCTAAAAGATACTTTGGTTGCAGTTAAAGCTAGAACTCCTGTCTTTCAAAACAACTGCTTTATTGAGGCTTTTCCTGGTTTAGCAGCCACAGTTCCACGTTATGAGCTCTGAATCAGTCTCAACACTTGGCTCTCAGGACAGCCTTGGGAAGCCTGTGCAATTATAACAGCGTGCCTCAGTTTCCCTGACTGCAGAGAAGCAGCAAATATATTACAAAGATATTAAAGTGTTAATTAGGTAGTGCTTCGTGCATCCACAGCTTCACTGTTTCAGCAAGTTTCCAGTAACACCTAATTAAGAAATCTCTGATATGTTTCTTAGAGAGCTCAGCATTGGTGCTTGATGCAAATTTTCCTTAAGATGCCAGCCATATAGCTACAATGCCCCCACTGCCCCTTGGTGTGGGTACACCATGATTCGTCTGGCTGGCTTTAAGCCGTCATTCATGCCCACCCCATAATAAAAAGTTTAGTAAATAAACTTTGGAGCATTTGGTACAAAGCAAAACCCAGCAAGCTACATCAAAGCCTCCCTATTATCACTCCCTAGTGAACTGTGAAAATATAAATTCAAAGCTGACAAGCTAGTTAGATTTTTAACTAAAATCTGAGTGCAATTAACTTTAACCATGCCACTCTGCTACTGTACTTCTGGCACCAACTTTGAGAAGTGGCCCAAATTCTTCTCAGGAACAGAAAGACCATTTATCTACTATATTTATTCAGGGCAAACCTCCTGCTTTGTGTCAAGCAGGGAATGTAGCGTTGCTGACTGTGACTGGCAGTGATAAAGGAGCTGGGTATGATTTTCAAATAAGTAGCATGTCCTGCTTTCCCAAATGTTAGAGAAAAGTGAATAATATGCCCTCCTAAATAAGAACCATCTACACTGGGGAAAAGGTGTCTATAAATTACTGGACATATAAAGCTACTGCCTTACAAAAGCTTTTGGTTTCCATCGCCTACACAGAGACATTTTCATTTGCAAAAGTTGATTAATCATAGAATGGTTTTGATTAGAAAGGACCTTAAAGATAACACAATTCTAATCTTCCTGCCACTGTCAGGGACATCCCCCACTGAATCACGTGCCTCATCCAACCTGGCCTTGAACACCTCCAGGAATGGGGCATCCACCACGTCTCTGGGTGACCTGTACCAGTGCCTCACCACCCCTGCAAGAAAACAGCTCTTTCTAATATCTAATCTAAATCTCTCCTCTTCCAGCTTGAAATAGTTCCCCCTCATCCTGACCCTGCACTTCCAGAAAAAGAGCCCCTCCCTAGCTTTCCAGTAGGCCCCTTTTAAGTACTGAAAAACTGCTAGAAGGTCTCTTGAAAGTGTTCTCTTCTCCAGACTGAAGAACCCAAATTCTCTCTGCCTGTCCTTGTATGGGAGCTGCTTCAGCCCTCAGATCATCTTAATGGCCTCCTCTGGCCTTGCTGTAACTTATCTATGACCTTCCTGTGCCGAGGACTCCAGAAATGAATGTAGAACTCCAGGTGAGGCTTCATGAGAGCAGAGCAGAGCAGAGGGTGAGAATCACCTCCTTCATCCTACTATTCACACTTCTTTTGATGCAGTCCAGGGTATGGTAGGCTTTCTGAGCTGCAAGCACACATTGCTGGCTCATGTTGAGCTTCTCACCCACAAGGATCCCCATGACCTTCTCTTCAGGGCTCCTATCAATCCATTCTCCACCCAGCTTGTAATTGTCTTTGGGATTGCCCTGACCCAGATGCAGATCCTTGATTAAGGAAAGTGATTCAGAAAGAGGGCGAAAAAGGTAATTTGACAATGGTAAAGTTAGGAAGCGGCATTCATTTACAGAATAATTTGTATACACGTGGTTCCTTCCAAGGTTCTTCAAGGTCTCAGAAGCATTCTGTGCACTGAACCATTTTAGTAGCACGAAATCTGCAAGATAGCAACCGTCCCAAATGCAATGACTTACCTAAGAATACATATGGAAAGGAAAATAATATTAAGCTTTTATGCATTTGCAATATTTGCATATAAAGGAAGAGCTCTGTACCCAAACCTCAAACCATTCCAAATATTTATATTTAGTAGAAGCTTTAAATCTGGAGGACAAAATCATCATATTCAATGGAGCGAGGTCACCTTCAAATGCATGGGTCATACTTTAAGTGGGTTAAGTGGCCCTTTACTTCTCTTCCCTGGCTTCTTACATGTTACATCACTATATTTAACCTCTCAGCTGGGATCAATCTCTCTCTACTTTAGGCATCTAGCTTAACTCTGAAACAATTGTAGAATATTGTCTTGACTCCTTCATTATCAGCAAATCTCCACAGCAACAAGATATCCTGAAGGACAAAACAAGAAAGATAAGTGGGTACCTCTTGCATGACACCCTGAGCATGACTGTGTGAAGGCCCTTAAGTGGTATTAAACCCCAAGATCCTCCCTTGAGAGCAATGTCATGTTTTCTTTCAAGGACTTCAGATTTTTAAAGAGGAAAATAAAGAAGTAATTACAGATGTCATGACAAAATTCTAATATTTTGTTGCCTGACATCAACTTGAGATAATTTTTCCTCATTGCTAACCTTTCAAGTTTCTTCTGAGGACACTACCAGTTCCTATCCCTTTAGTCATCCCTGCCATGTTCCCATCCTCTTTCTTTCAGGTATATCACCCGTATTTTTTGACTTTGCCCCATGATGGTCTGGGATCAGTTCTAAATTAAGGGCTTTCAGAGGGACAATGCTGGCAAATCCTGCTGTTGAAGATACCAGCAAACCCAGTTCTACACATCTCACAGAATCATTAAGATTGGAAAAGACTTCCAGAAAGGACCTCTAGGCAGGGACACCTATCACTAGATCAGGTTGCTCAAAGCCTGATCCAGCCAACACCACTGTGCCTACTAAACTACGTCCCAAAGTGCAAAGTCTACATGTTTTCTGAACACCTTCAGGGAAGGAGACTCTACCACTCCCCTGGGCAGTTGTTCCAATGCTTGCCCACTCTTTTGGTAAAGAAAGTTTTCATAACATCAAATCTCAACCTACCCTGGCACAACTTCAGGCCATTTCCTCTTGTCCTACCCCGTGTTACTTGGAAGAAGAGAGTAATGCTAACCTTGCTACAATCTCCTTTCAGGTAGCCCTTTCAGGTAGCTGTAGAGAGTGATAAGGTCTCCCCTCATCCTCCTCTTCTCCATGCTAAACAATCCCAGTTCTCTCAGCTGCTCCTCATAACACTTGTTCTCCAGACCCTTCACCAGCTTCATTGCCTTATCTCTTTCCTGACTGTTACTGTCAACCTTATAAAACCAGCACTGAAGAACATCTGCCTGTACGTTAACCTAGTGCAATCAAGTCAATCTAGAGCAAAGCCACCTTGCTGTTACACAGAGCCAAAAAGCCACACCGCGCACTAGTGGCTGAGGCATACATATGCTGTTTTTCTTCAGCTGACTGCAGCAGGTCAGGTTCCTGGGAACAGAAACATCTTATATCCTCATAAATTTACTCAAGCTCTTCTGTGGTCAAGCAAAAAACACCTTGTTCCACTAATACTTAGAGGAAAGAAAGTAGCTTCAATTCTAAATGAAATTTAATTCTGTGATTTGAATAGTATCTGCAATAACCCTGCAAGGCTTTAGATATTATCAAGCTTAAAGAGGTGCCAGATTTTGAGGTACAGAAGGCATCTGGGACCAGATAGGTTCGCCAAACCACTCTGTGAGCTCTATCATCCAGGGACAGCTCTGTGGGTTAAAGCAGAGGGGACAGCATCACCACTACCTTGGAAGATTCACAGAAAGCAAGCACAAACCAGGACTGGGCATGAAGCCCTTTATTGTTATCAGTGTTTTTGTAAAGTCAGTTGCCAGGAGTGACAAATTTCTGTTTTCTAGTAGCAAGCATTAAAAACCAGAACACCCAGACTTTTGCTGCTGAAGAGCAAGGGCTGTACTGATGGGTGTCTCTCGGAGACACCCACTTCCCTACAACAATGGAGGAAAAAGGAACAGGCCATATTCTGTGCCTTTGGATGGTATCCATTGCAGTTGCTACACACAGCATTCCTTTACCATTGGGTAACTGAGAAACACTTGGCTTATTAAAAAGGAAAAGAAAAAAAAAAAGCAGCCCAACCCTGCAGTGCTGTAGTTGGTAAGCAGTGGTCAGAAGAGGTCTGCTATAATGAATGGATGTCAGAGAACCAGCAGCCCAAATGATACATTAAGTACTAGCTGTCAAAACAAGGGCTGCTACTTTACTTGACCAGAAGCAACCATTTAAACAAACACTCCTGCAGGTAGATAGTTTCTTCTGCTTGCTTGACCTCAGCTTTTCAAGATTCACAAGTCTGCGGGGTTACGTACTCTCACACTGGGTTGTGTATGTAACTCAAGTGTTCTGGAGCATGAAACCCCCTCCCATTCAGATTTTATGTAAACAGCCTGGCTTTTGCAGGGATTTCAGAAAAAAACCAGTCATGCTTCATGAATCTCTGAAAGTTTAATTAAGTTACAAAGTCCCAAACCCACAATATAGCTTTTACAGGCACTGTGGCTGTAAAGTTCAAAAGGTAAACAGGTAAGCACATACAGTACACTTCAAACAGCTCTACCAGTTCTCCACGGATAACCATAAGGAGAAACTGAACATGCATAATACACTTTGCACCTAAAGAGTCTCACTCGTCATCTAAATACTGCAATGCACTTTGTAAAGAACACATATTTAGTATCTCACAATGTCCCGAGTTGGGAGGGACCCAAAGGATCATTGAGTCCAACTCCCGTCTCTGCATAGGACATTTAACACAAATTAGGCTAATACCACCTACATGGGGTCCACAAATCACCCCCAGATTTAGTGATTGTGAAACTGGGATGCAGAAAAGTAACCTGATCCAAGTCTACATAATATATGAGCAGCACAAGCAAACCGAAGAATCCTGACTGCAGGTTTCTTGTGCCTCACCTGAACCACATTCCTGGGATCCACTGCAGGGGTGATGTCCTCTACAGACAAAGCACATGCTCAAATCCAAAGGGGCCGGGAGAAAGGAGTTTAAAAGCAGTGATTAACCGAAGGCTTAACAAGGTGTACATTGAAATAGGGACATTGTGCCTTCTAACTTCTTACTGTGCAAGTTACAACAAAAATCTTCCTCTTCCAGTCGCTTGCTGACGTATAAGATTACACAATTTTCTCTCATCACCTCAAAGTTTGGCCCAACATTCTCACCGATTTTAAGATGAAATGTAAATGAATGCTTAAGCTTTCAGCATTGACACAGTCAGATATTAAGAGGCTGAAACTAGGTCACTTCGGCCAACACTGAGGCGCTCCCCAGAGAACATTCATTCCTCAGTTGAGGAGGAGAAACATTTTTACAGGTAGAAGCAAACTTGAGAACTGGATAACCCGATGGTCATGTGCTTCATTATATCACTGCCCCAGATTCAAGCAGAGTAGCACAAAACGCTTTATATAAGCAGACTATTATGGTGGTCTCTGTGAAACAATTTAAGTTTTGAACTGATGCCAATACTGGACATATTGAGAAGGAAGAGAAGGAAGATATTTACAAAACTTAATAACTCACTGGGATGTGTTGATTTCTGACTGCTCAAGGACCCAACACTGGGATGAGCTGTGCCAAGCAAGTATATAAAGATTTTGAGCTCTACAATAATTTGAGACTTGTTGGAGGAAATGGCTTTTGTTTGAATGTGACAGGAGGGGCATGCATAGTTAGTAACCCCTGTTATGCTCTGCATCGAAACATAATTCAAGAAGTTGTCTTTGTTGCTTGATATGATATTTTTCATACCAGATTTCTTAGAGTTTTAATACATAGCAGTTGCAGAGAAATTCCACATCTGCTGCTATAGTGGACTTCATAGACATTTAACTGAATAACGGCTAAACCCAGAAAGTGTTCCAGGTACCTTCGAGTATTTGGTACAGACTAAAGTGTTTTTTGAATCCAGGTCAGGCAGTGGATGAGAAGTGGTGAGGATCGATAAAAGAACTCCTGCTTAATTACTTACACGGTCGTTCCCCACCCCCCCCTTTTTTCCCCAAGAAATATATGAACCATATTCACATTAATGAAACATCAAAGAAATAAGTGCCAAGTCAGGTGAGGCTTTGAGCAACCTCACCAGCAGAAGGTGTCCCCACCAATGGTAGAGGGGTTGGGACTAGGTCGCTTCCAACTCAAACCATTCTATGATTATATATATATATACACACACACACAAAGGGTTATCTGAAATAACTACAATTGGATGATTTTTTCCACATCTAAGACTTCTACTCCACTAAAAGATATAGGGGTTTCAGGAATAATAACAAAAGAAGCAGCTGCAAGCTTGCACTTAACCACAAGGCATTTGTAGCAAATCCAATTTCTCCAAAAGCAAATATTCATTGTAAAACGTAGGAGTTGACTATTTGAAATGAAAAAAAAAAAAATTTTTTTAGGAATTTTCCAAAGAAAATTGATCATGTTTTCTGTGAACCAGAAAACATTTCCTAATTAGCATTAGCCTTTGTCTAACTCGCTGTTCTACAGTAATTTTCTTCTACTTCCAAGCTTAAAGAAATTTCTTTGTATGAAAGTATTGAGAATAAATAATTTCCTTTCAAGTATTGAAGTACCGAGTGACATTTAAATTCTGCAGTATTCTGAAAAACAGGATTTTAGGGCAGATGATATTTTTGATCTTCTCTTCATTTGTTAAAAAACAACCTCTAACACAGGAAACATAGGATCTAGCTAGCCTGAGTTGGGCTCAGTTCTGCTGCTTGTCAACGTATCCCAGCACTCAGAAGAAAGTGGCTCATGGTGAGAACAGAGCAGATATAAAATAAACCCCAGCAAAAAAAGAAATAATAAGAATGAAAAAATTATTAAAAGTCTTCAACCTTGTGAAGCCACATTTCTCACTTTCTCCTGTCTACTAGCCCAGTCAAATCAACCCTAGTCTTGGCCTTTTTATAAGAGCTTAAAGTTCAGTGTAAGGACTATGCAACAAGAGTATGAGTGCTTAAATTTATCTGAGATATGTGAAAGCTCGTCACCAAAACAGCCTTGGTGAACCTTGATACCTAGTGACATGACAGTGTGGAGGCACTGGAACAGGCTACCCAGAAAAGTTACACTTAAAACTCATCCATATAAAACCTTCTGGAGATCAAGTGCAGACTGTGCAACAAACTTCCACAGAAACTGATTATGATAAACAGCATCACGTCTCCTCCAAAGCCAGAGCACACTTCAACTTGTTTTCACTAATATCCACTGGGTTCACATTACTGAGAGGCTGTCAAACCAGAACACTTCAGTGCACAACCAATTTCCCCCAAGGAGAGAAAGAACATGCACGACAGGCACCACATCCCTTAATCCAGTGCAAGGAAGAGTGCAGATGCTGCACAGAAAATTCAGAATCTGTGTGGTACAGTATCCAAACACTTTCCATCTCAGCAAAACTCAGGTGTGCTTGAGCTCCCCTCCACTGCCTTTTACTTCAGCTGTTAGACCCTTGCTTCCTTGCTCTCTCCCCTCAACAACAGACAATGCGGAACCTGGTTCAGCAACAAAAACTGGACAATATTGATCCTTAACACTCCATCTGAAGTCCTCTCCCCAAGCCATCATCAGACGAGGACAGTGAAGATGATCTGAGGATTGCACAATTGCCAAACTTCTCAAACATGTCAGGTAGCTAAAGTGAGGTCAGAGAGAGGAGGGAGCACCTCATTCACTCTCAGGGTTACCTCAATGGGGAAGTTTACCAGTAAGTTATGCTCCAGCATTGGATATTTCTCCTGACAGGAGAGGAAAAAAAGTAAATGCTCACAGTTGAAGAAAGAACAATTCAGTAGAGAGTTCAAAATACTGGACTAGAAGTGGAAAAGCTTGTTTCTTTGATTTTAAGCACTTGCAAGCTGAATCATTTCTTTTCCTCCAACTTCTGGTTTGCTTAAACCACCTGAACCAACCAGCAGTTTCGTAATCAGTTTGATGAGCCAAAAATCAGAACACAACCTTGAAGTAAGGTTAGACACCCTTTAATAACTACAAGTCAGCAAAAATAATACTGTGCTATGAACATCCAGTCCTGCAGGCCATTAGAGTTGATCCAGCAGCCTTCTTAGAGAGTTATAAAACGTACTCTATTTCCTGATTTCTGAGAGAGAACACACACTGCTATTTTCCACTCATTCCACAGCAGTATTACTGCCACAAGGTACCAGTCCCCAAATGCCACCTCACACCACTCCTCAAGGATGTTGAGGCTCTGGATTGAGTCCAGAGAGCAAGAAAGCTGATGAAGGGTCTGGAGAACAGGCCCTATGAGGAACGGCTGAGAGAGCTGGGGGTGTTTAGCCTGGAGAAGAGGAAGCTGAGGGGAGACCTCATTACTCTCTACAACTACCTGAAAGGAGATCGTGGAGAGGAGGGAGCTGGCCTCTTCTCCCAAGTGACAGGGGACAGGACAAGAGGGAATGGCCTCAAGCTCTGCCAGGGGAGATTCAGGTTAGACAGTAGGAAAAAATTTTTCACAGAGAGGGTTATTGGACACCGGAACAGGCTACCCAGGGAGGTGGTTGATTCACCTTCCCTGGAGGTGTTTAAGGGACAGGTGGACGAGGTGCTGAAGGACATGGTTTAGTGTTTGATAGGAATGGTTAGACTCGATGATCTGGAGGGTCTCTTCCAACCTGGCTACTCTATGATTTTATGAACTGTGTGTACACTGCATGAGTGATATTCCTTGAAAAAAATAAAACCCTTTCCTCAACCAAACTCTTTTCTTCAGACCCTTCTAGATGGGAGAGAAGAAAAAAATATGCATACACATCCGTTCTTTTGTATTTTAAACCTGGTTGTTCTATAATTCTGTTTCTCATGCACAGAGGTGTGAGTTCCTTCGTTCAAAGGACCATCACCCTGGCTCTGTGCTACCCCAGCAGGCAGAAGGAGCACGTAGCATACCTGGGTACCACGGAAAGCAGGGCAGGTAGCAGCCTGCGAGATCAACTTTTTGTCAAGAACTTGTCCACCTGGCTTTAAAATCAACAGGAAGCCACCTGCTTAGTTCATACTTCCATATACAAATCCTGTTATGATAGGATCAAAAACTGTACTTTTCCTTGTTTTGAACTACTGCAGTGGAATTTCTTTTTTTTTTTTAAAGCAAGCTCTTTGAACAGGCAAATATTTTTAAAAGGACAAACAAAACAAAACTGTCCTATAAAAGCAGAGGCCCATGACAAGGGTTTTTTGGAAGGACAGGATTACATATGACAAAAATGAGGTTAACTTCGTCCTCTAGCACCCAAGCTCATATTCTTAGGTACTGGAATGTGACTTTCTCACAGTATTCACACAGTTAAAAAAAAAGAAAAAAAGTCACAATTAGGATTTGTTTTGTGCACCCAGCTATGCCAAACATCATTGTTTTACAGTTCCTTAGATGGTTACACTGCTTTAACCCTATTTATACACCCTACATCGAAAAGTGCTTCTGGATCACATTTTAATGCAATTTCAACTACAGCTGGATTGGGTGTTTGTTTGTGTTGTTTTATTTTTCCTCTCAGAGAAGAATCCCACTGGGAAACCATCTTTTCCTGACAAATTGTTACACAGTACACAGATGACAAGATCCAGCCCATGGATGCCAAGAGCCACCATTAAGTGAATTGGGCAAGATGAACTCTCAAAACATGAACACAGAGAATGGTTTGGGTTGGAAGGGACCTTAAAGTCCAGGCAATTCCAACTCCCCTGCCCTGCACAGGGACACCTTCCACTGGATCAGGTTGCTCGAAGACCCATCCAACCTGGCCTTGAACACCTTCAGGGACAATGCATTCTTGACTTCCCTAGGCAATTTGTGCCATTGCCTCACCACCCTCACAGGAAAAAAATTTCTTCCCACTACCTAATCTAAATCTCCCCAATTTGGCTTAAAACTGTTCCCCCCACATCCCATCCCATCCCATCCCTGCACTCCCTCATAAAGACGCCTTCCCAGCTTTCCTGTTGCTCCCGTTTCAGTACTGGAAGGTTGCTCTAAGGTCTCCCTAGAGCCTTCTCTTCTCCAGGTTCACCAAGTCCAACTCTCTCAGCCTGTCCTAGCTTCATTCACACAGTGCCTGAGGACTGAATGCAACCCACTGAAGAGGCAAAATGGCAAAAAGCTACGTGCCTTTCTGATTAGAGACCCACATAATCTCAAGACAAAGCTGTGACAATGATCTTCCCCTCCCTCTTTGGGTATAAAAAAAACTCCCAAGGGTTTTTCTTTTCAATTCAGAAAACAGAACTAAAATTATAACAAAGTTCTGTTTGGGCTTTTCCTCTTGAAAACTTTCACAACCTAAAGCTCCCACAATGCAAAACGCAAGGGCAGCAAAAACACACCAAAAATGCAATGCAGCTTTCACACAAAGTGCAGTTAAAAAATGACTAAGTTTTCTTGATGTATGAATTTGTGGGTAAACCATTTATCAATGACCTGTTTACCTGTGCAGCAGAGTCCCTCAAGCCGAGGGCCATGTCATTCCTCTTTGACTGATTAATTAGCCAATCAAGGGATATTTTTCACTGTGAGGCATGATGGGTTATTCCAGCTAATGCATGGTCTCTAATGGTAACACATTAAAGCCAACTCGGCTCTTTAAGCCTACCGAAGTGACCAAAAGGGAAGGAGAGAAGATAAATCAAAGGAGCTCCCCCCAGTTCTATTTCTTTTCCTAACAACCCCCTCAAGGAACTAACACTGGAGACAAGGCTCTTCTCCAATGGAGAGAGAAGAAAAAGCACCATTTCTCCCATATCAGGAGATGTTTCTTCCTCTCCCCGCTGCTAACTCAACAGCAATAATTTATCCTTACTTGATAAACAAGGTACTTATAGAACAGGTACCAAAACATCAATACTTTGCTCTTCTTCCTTTTATCAAAAGTACTAGTAGGATGCCATACTGGGTAAGGTGATTTTACTTGTGCTCCTGGAACAATCTGATCTGCATGGAAAAGTATTAAAACCATGGCCCAAATTAATACCTTGAGCCTAATTCACTGTTTTTCTGACTTCCTGTACACAGTGTTACAGCTCAGAGCAACGGGGTTTTAAGAATCATAGAACTGTTTGGTTGGAAAAGACCTTTGAAATCAAGTCCAACCCTACCAGTCCACTACTAAACTATATCCCTGATCATCTGACTCAACTACATCCCTGGGCAGCCGGTTCCAGTGCCTGATAACCCTTTCAGTGATGAATTTTTTCCTGCTATCTAATCTGAATCTCCCTTGATGCAACTTGAGGCCATTTCCTCTTGTCCTAAATGCTAGTCCTAAGTGATGTTATGCTAGTCAACGCCCCTTCTAATGGTAACTTTATTACATCTAATTCAAATGAACAGAAAAAAAATCCCCAACCTAAAACAGATGACCACAAAAACTTGTTGATATCCTCCAATACTGACGCTGTAGAACACAGTGAGCTCCTGTTGGTCAAGAACTAAGCTGCTGTAAGGTCACTGTGGTGAGCTACTGGCCCAGGCTGCCCACAGAAGTCATGGATACTCTGTCCCTGGAGATGTTCAAGGTCAGGTTGGATGAGGCTTTGAGCAACATGATAGCAGGGGGTTTAGAACTTGATTATCTTTGAAGTCCCTTCCAACCCAAACCATTCTTTGATTACCTAGATCATGCATCTAAAAATCCTCAGTGAGCCATGCTGGTCAAAGTAGCAGTGAACCCTGCTGCCTATTACACTAAATCCTTTTGCACCCTTTCCAGATTTTTGAGTCTGAAGAAGACACCTAGATCTACCAATAAAGTTAGGGTGGGATTAAATCCCATCTTCTGTTACCTATGTTTTCATTTGCCTCAATTCTTGGTAAAACGATATATTCACTCCTCCCAAAGACATAAAACACATTACGTATTTCTGTGCTGAAATGGTCAAATCATAGCACTATGCAGTTCTACATTTTAATCACAAATTTGACAAAATTTGTAGCCTGGAAATAATTATAATACCTAGGCAAAAGATACTCAGTGTCTCTAGAAATGCAATTTTCAGAGAATAATAAGCGTGTAACAAAAAAAAAGAAGGAAATATGTTAAAAGACACTAGCTTAGTGTTTTCCTACTGTCTTTTTCTGGAACACACTGACAGCAATTACATTTTTATTCTGATTTCTTAAGGAAGCAATGGTTCCACAATCATTCTGCCCAGACATTCGTGTACATCATGCACGTCTTTCTCTCCAATGACATTTTAACCCAATCTAATGGAAGCTCAGATGTTTCAAAGATATTAAGATTCTTAAATAATTCGTGAAAACAGACACATGGACAGAGAAGGCCAACAGAGCAGCGTGCACATGGACAGGGGTTTTAGAATGAGCACATCTCCTTTAGTCACATGAAATCCAAACATAACACAACCACAGAAAAACAAGCTTTACTACTGAAGCCCCTCACAAAACAACTTGTTGGGAGATATTTTACTTAAATAACTCATCTTTGCCCATTCCAATGGGTCTCAAAGTGTTAAATTCATTTTTTTCTTGGCGTCATTTACTAAGGAGCTGGGATTTCCCTTAAGAGACTCTTCCATTGCCCTGATGACATCACTGCAAGGAAGCCTGCCGAAAAGTAAGGTTGTGTCTTCCTTTTTCTAATTGAAGTTCTCACCCCCAGTACCATTCTTGGCTTTTGCCTACCCTGATTACTATCCCTTCCCTTCCTCTGTTCCTCCCTCCCCCTGACTCCCAGATATTTATAGGCAGAGAGGTCAACTTTTTCTGCCTCTTTTCTGAGATGAACGTATCCAGTTCCTCCACTCTCTCCTTCTAGGACATGCCCTCTAACCCCATTGCCCATTTTACTAAATCCTTTTGGACTCTCTCCAGGTTTTTGATGTCTTTTTTCTGTTCTGCTTCTCAGTCCTAAAAACACCATGCTAGCTGCAGTCTCCAAAGCACAACAGTGTAAAATCTAAGATATTTTTTAACTGATTTTTCTCTTCAGCAGCTTTTTGCACCCCAACAATGCTGAAATAATGAACAGAAAATTAATTTATACATTATCTCTGCAACAGATGCTTCTGTCACAGGTGAAAAAAACCACAGAATAAAATGTAAGTTACTTAAAAGTCACAATTATGAACCACATAAACATTAATATCATGAATGGTATTTTGCAGAGAGAAAGTTGAGGTGAGGGGAAGGACATCAGTTTACCCACAGCTTCAGCGAGCCCATGGCAGAGCCAGACTTTAATGGATTTTCAGTTATGTCCCCTAAGATTAGCCAACATGCTTTTCTGATAAGTGCTGGGAAATGTAAGTCAGTTGAGGAAGTTCTGCAAAATGTGTCAGAAGACAATTTCCTGATTTAAAAAAATAAAAGCAAAAAAGCAACAGGGTGGATAGTAACATTTCTAATGACTAACACGGAAGAAATCACTGCAAACTAAAGACTTTCGGGCTACTTGGATTAGGTGGTTTAAGGGAACTTACGCAGGTTTACATCCAAGTAACAAAAATTTGGAGGAAACACATTACTCGTCAAATGGCCTGAGATGTGGAAGTGAGATGGATGCAAAACATTCAGTTTTCTATGCAACTCAAACAGTTATTACAAATGTGCCAGTAGCTCAGAACTGCTTCCCCAACCCCCAAAGCAAAATCAGTGCCAGAATCATGTTGTTCAGCAACCAAGTTGGGATTGTCTGCAACTCATTCCCAAATCCTCAGGCTCACTCAGGAGCATTTTCTCCAGTGATAAGGCTTCATCAGGAAACACAGCTGGATGGAGGAAGGAAATTCTGAGAAGCAAAAAAAAAATAGTGGGGGTTCCAGGAAGTTCAACCAGATAGGAACTAATGGAATTTGTTTTTCTGTCTCCCCAGCTCCCACTGTTCCTAAGTAAGAAAATCAGAGGGGGCGAAAAAAAGAAGCGCGGCAGCTCCTACCCTGCAAAACAGGTCTTCACTGCAGGTCTCCAGAGAGCATCATAATTACAATTCAATATTTTCGATTACTTACTCTCCCTGGGAAAAACTGCAGACGTTTTCAATTTAGGTCCAATCTGAAGCCCAGCCATTGTTTTCTTCCCCTTGTTTTTTTTTTTTTTTTAATTTGTATTTTTTTTAAACAAAGGTCCCCGTGTAGTTTATTAAGGAGGTTTTAGTTGGACACATGATTTATCAAAAATAATTAAGAAGGACCGTTATGTTTAACATTCAGAAGAATTAAAGGTTGCAAGTGCCTATGATTAGTAACACATATCCCAGAACCATCAAAACAACAGCTTAAACTACTGTCTCTGTCTTCTTACTTCTCGAGAAACTCCTTTTGACCCTTAGGGACAAACAGCATTTCCTTCCATACCCTTTGCAATTCCACTCTTTTGCAATCTCTACAATCCTCTAGCCAACTCGCTCTTCCTTTGATAAGGGAGATAATCCAAATTTCAACATCCCCACTTACTGGAGTAGTGTCAGTGTGAAATGAGAAAAGATCCATTAGCCAGATCAGTCCTAGGCTACTGAAATAGTTAAAAGGGGAGTCTGAGATCAGCTCCACAGCTAAGACAGCCCAGACTAAGCTAGTACAAAACACCTTCTGCCGAAGACTGTTCCACAGGTCAAGATCATAAAATGACTATACTAGAAAAGACTGAACATAAGTAATTGGAACAGTGTTTCTGTGACATATCTGATTTGTTGAGACACCATTTATCACAGCAGCAGTTCAGAGGTGATGCATTTTTGACAAGCGCTTCAGAAAAGCTCAGATAATCTTGCTGGTCCAGAGACCATTCACTTAGCCTTGAGCCCTTCCACTAGTTTCCATCTGACTGTAAGCACAGATGGAGTTTCCTGGGTTTTGCTTTTCCCCTCACTTTTTCCTAATCTTTAAGAACAGTTCGATATTACATTAACCAACCAGCCAGACCTGGTACAAGGGGGCCAAGTAGTAGTACTGTAATATCCCTGCCAGCATCTACTGCACGTTAGGCCATATGCAGGCACAGAAAAACCTCAGAGGCCTTGAGTACAACAGCTGCTAGAAATAAGAGAAGCTCCACAACTCACTCAGATGAAAAACCCACCCATAATGCCATCAATGGTATATATCCTTCAATGTTTCCGTAACTTACATCATGTCTCTGATGCCTAGAGAACTGCAAAAGACCACCCAACTGAGTTCATCTACAGCATAAGGGGTTTGTTCCAAAACATCCCCACATTCTGTTCCTTCCTCTCTTTCATCCATCCACTCAATTTTGTCACTGGCTTAAACTGGAGGCTTTAAGGCAGGAACATAGTCAAAACTCAGATGGACAAACAACTGAAATATGGGAAATGGAATTAAGATGAATATCTTTGTCAAAAGATCAAGAGTAGAATGAGAACTCTACTGCGAGGTGAGGGTGGGGCATTCAGTCCAAATCAAATCTGTACTGAATGCTGCTCAAAATGTACCTCTGAAAAAACAGGAGGAATCTTACACCTCTGAAAGCAGAGGGATAGGCTGAGAGAATTGAGCTATGAGGACAGGCTGAGGGAGATGAGCTTGTTCAGTCTACACAGAAGAGAAGGTTTCAGGGAGACCTTAGAGCAGCCTTTCAGTACTTAAAGGGAGCCTACAAGAAAGCTGCAGAGTGGCTCTTTATCAGGGAATGTAGTGACAGGGGCTCCAAGGTCCCTTCCAATCCAGCCCATCCTGAGTCTATGAAATAACCTGAAAGACAGGACTTCAAGCTAGAGGATTAATATGTAACAGCTACTTTCGTATATCATCAGTTGCAACCACAGCTGGGAACTTGCAATCATCATAATTGGTGGTAGCTGTTCTGGCACCTAAGGAAGCAGGGATGCTGTTCTCGCCTCCCCTGAACAGGTGCAGCAGCACACAACTGTAACTAACAGTTGTAGGAGCTGGAGTTAAAAGGGAGCCTGAAGGCGTACCCCAGGGCTCTGATGTACACCAGGACTCTTTCTACGTTATCTCTAAAGAGGGACAGATATGAGCAACTCGCTTCCAGGAGAATGACAGCACTTTCCTGCTCCTGTAGTATGGTCTCTGCCGCATCATGGAAATGCCCAGAGCAGAGGGATTTCAAAGCAGAATGCAAACACACACATAGTACTGCAAATCCTCACAGGGAAGCTGGATTTGTGTCACCTTAAGAACCAGGCTCTGCAACATGACAGAAAGGGATCGTGAGAGTTAATGGGTGCAATGAAATGAAATTGCTCAGAGCTAGAGGGCCTGAGCAACGTATTTTGTTCTATGCAAACTCCACAGAACTCCAATTCATGGAAAAACAGGAGGAAAACAAAATAAAAGAACAGTTGTGCTGCCTCTAGTTTTCTCTCCCTCTGGGTGCTTCAAAGAAGCCAGAAGACAACAATGCAGCTCAACAAATTACATTACCTTCTGCCTCAAATTGCATGTGGAAATCTAGGTGCTAATGAAAGGGAGCATTCAGCGAGTTTCTGCCAGAACCTTGAACCACAAGCTTAGTGTTCAATGAGGGGAAAAAAGTAAATCTGTGGTGTAGCCATCAGCAAACCAGTACAATGGACAGAGAATTATCAAAAGCATCCACAAACTTACATACCCTTCACAAGCAGCCACAAATGCTCTGCAGGACTAAGAAAAAGTAACACCATTTTCCAAACTTATTTTAAGTTTCAAAAGACACAGGATATGCACAGGAAACAAGACCAACAATTGCTGGGTGGGCACACTCTACTCCCACAACACTGCTGATTTGCACTGAATCCCAGTTTGTCTTGCTTCAAATTGATTTGACAACAAGGGAGCTAAGAAGTAGATCTATGGCTTCTTTAGGTGATCAGAAGTGTCCAACAAGGTGGTTCTGATGGTGCAAGCTCACCTACAGCATTTGAGACCTCAAACAGCTCTCACGTTCTAGAACAGCTCTCTAACAGCTCTCACGTTCTTGCTTATTTCAAGGCAATAATAAGTGAAGATGGGTTCTCTTGTCGCTGATGGCCTCATCCCCAGCTCTTACCAATCAAGGCAAACCATGTGACTTGCAACAAAGGTTTACAGTTTTTTCTCAGTGGCAGACAGGATAGTTCTTAATTTATTTAAATATCTTCTAACCTCCCAGTTTTATTAACTGCATTTTTGAAGTTTAGAGAACAATACTTAATAAAAACACTTTACATTTTTATTTGTCATACCAATAACTTTAAAACCTACAGCACATTCACTGAAATTATAACACTACGTGGGACAGAATCATAGAATCATTACGACTGGAAAAGACCTGTAAGATCATCAAGTCCAACCATCAGCCCAACACCACCATGCCTGCTAAACCATGTCACAAAGTGCCATACCTACACACTTTTTGAACACCCCCAGGGATGATGGCTCCACCACTTCCGTGGGCAGCCTGTTCCAGTGCTTGATCACTCAGTAAAGAAATTTTCCCTCTTATCCAGTCTAAACCTCCTCTGGCACAACCTGATGCTATTTCCTCTTGTCCCGTTGCTTGTTTCTTGGGAGAAGAGACCAACACCTGCCCTGCTACAACCTCTTTCCAGGGAGCTGTAAAGCTAAACGAGGTCTCCCCTCAGCCTCCTCTTCTCCAGACTAAACACTAGTAAAAAATGGCAGGACCAAATACTTCAGACTGCTCAGTTCAAGACACCCCACTGAAGTATTCATTATTTTACAGCAATTTTTTTTCCAGCGATGATTCCTGAGTGGATTGCTATTTGCTCTTCACAAAACCCCTTGTCATTCCACCTAGCATTTACATACCTAGAAACCTTACATTACTTTCAGTACTACTCAAGATTTCTTAGCACATTTCTCCCACTATTCCTCTCCTGCCACAGTTCACAGTAGCCTATGGTGATGTTACAGACCAATTTTCAAGCTGGTGCACAAGGAGCAAATTATCAGATACAAAAACAGGGTATTTCAGAAACTTGCCTTCAATTTCCATCTTTCCCTCTAACTACAAGAGACTTGGGAGACCTTTGAACTGACAGGGCAATTCTTGCTACCTATTCATTTGTGATTTTTCCTGATGTTACCTTTTCCAAAGGATTTTTCTGAGTACATTAGTCGTGTTTCAGTGTACATCTGATATTTTATACACCGATACAGCAAACCTATTCACTGCAAGTGTAAAATGCTAATGGATACATAAATAAAATTAAATAAAATAAATGCCACTACAAACCTTGATCTCATTACACAAAGCTAGGGAAAAGTCTTCCCATTAAGTATTGTATTTATCAGTGTCCAAGCCATCTTGAGGGTGGTAAGGCACAGGCTGTCCAGAGAAGACATGGATACCCAACTCATGGAGGTGTTCAAGGTCAGGTTGGATGGGGCTTTGAGCAACTTGATCCAGTGGGAGGTGTGCCTGCCCATGCAAGGGGGCCTGGAACTGGATGGTCTACCCTTCTGAAGTTCCCTTCCAATCTCAGTCATTCTATGGTTCTATGAATCCTTTGTTCAAAGATGAGCAAAGACTTCACAGCTGCTCAGCCTTTCCCAATTCTTGTGAAAATATGGACATTTGCTGAGATTGGCCAGTTGCTACTGAATGTCAAATTCTATTTGAGAGATCCATAAATATCCAAAATCAAGCAAAATGTATCTACTTTGTGATGTATATTACCTAACAAGTATAAAAATTTAAAAAAAAAAATTAAGTTTCCTAACTCCAAAGAAGTTACATCACAGACTCACAGCACAATCACCCACTTCCAGCCTTGTCACAGAAACAACAGTAATTTCACAGGCAGAAGACTCGTTGCTTTTGATGCACACGTGGTGATCTCAGCAGAAGACATTCAAGTATGGTTCAGTTACAAGGGAAATTATGCAAGGAAACAAGAGAAAGGTGAAGCCTCATGTTTACCTCTGTCTTCATTCTTTTCTGTCGCTTCCCAAAGATGCAGGACAGATCATCTTCACTGCGCGAAGAGAGATCCTTACCTGAAAGGATTAAGGGAAGAAAAAAAAGGCCACAATCTTCACAACTGGTGGTAACAGCTATGTTTTAGAAGCATATATTCTGACCCATGGAGGTAGAGACATTGGTTTTTCAGGTGAAAAAATAATCAGAAGAACATTAAAGACACTAAATCACAGCTGACCATGGCTCCCACATACAGGAGGAAGTGTGTCAGCGTAGAGGGAAAAGCCTGTGAGCAGAGAACCACAGCCTGCTGGAGGATACCCACAAGGAAACATATAACAGCTTGTTTTCCCCCACCTGACACTGCAATTGTTGTAGCAAGCTGAGGAAAGCAGTCTGTACTACGCTAAAAGGAAAGAAGAGTTGCAACATCCTACAGACAAGAAAAGTTCAAGGAGAAGGTGCATATCTTGGGATTCTCATAAGAGTTCTCCATCTCCAATAGAGTTAGGGAGTTATAGCTCCTCTATACAGAGAAAAAAGAAATCCATCTTTACTCAGTGGGGGCTTTTCTTTGATGCGTGAAATTGCTTCTGAATGGTA
Organism: Coccyzus lansbergi; assembly: GCA_033558105.1. Taxonomy (NCBI): domain Eukaryota; kingdom Metazoa; phylum Chordata; class Aves; order Cuculiformes; family Coccyzidae; genus Coccyzus; species Coccyzus lansbergi. Next base: position 341,577 of record JAUMJK010000685.1, on the reverse strand, counting down.
AAACCTCCACCTCTGCAACACAGTGTATTATTCCAATGTAAAACAATTTCAAGGGTGAAGCAAAGATTCCTCCAAGTTCCAGAAGGACCATTATTCCCATCTGCTGCATAGCTCCCAGACCCAAGCATGGCTGCTAAGCCTATGTGTGGTTCCTACATTTCTCCAGCAGTGAGGCTACAAAATAGCATCAGAAACGGAAGCTGCATTTTCTATCGTTGCTGCTCCCTTCTCCTGCTTTTGTGTGAGCTCGTCTTGTTTAGTCTGAAAGGAAGCAGGATCGGACTCAAACAACAAGGGCCACCACAACATCAGCCTTTCTCAAATAACTTTTCCTCTTTCCCTGAAAAAGGACAATTTCTCTGTTTAGACCACAGAGGGTACAAATGAACAGGGGCCTGCCTTATAGAAACACCACAGTCAAACAAATAAGGGATATTGTTAATAAGGAAGCTTTGTTCCACATTTCATAGGCTCAAAAGACACTTATTTTTTCCTCTATATTTCATAAAAGATTAAATCCAAATAAAGGAAAATCCTCTTTGCTACTACCTCAAACAGACCATGGCCTCTGTACTTGCAAGCCCTGAAACAAATTTAATTGCTTAATGTCGTAAAGTGGCAGAGTTACATTAACACATTTGATTTCTAGCTTGAATTATTTAATCAAAAAACCCAAATCCCCAATATGAGAATTTGGCCTTAACCGAGACATTAATTACTTCTATTTGAGCAGAGGCATTCGTTATCACAAAATATTACACAGAGCTTTAAGTACAATAAATCAGCCATTCTTGGAAAACAATCCCATCCATACACTGAAACACATAAATACAGACAGTGTATGCTGTGAAAGTGTGTGAAAGACGATTGCAAGCAACAGAGAAATAGAGGAAGGGATCAAACAACCATCAAGAGTCAAAACCCAGGGATGGCTGAAATAACATCGTCATTCTAAGAAAGAAACAAATTACTAAACTCCATGAGTTCTTGATACAGTTTCTGTGGCCACCAACCACTGTCCTGATTTATCCAATAAAGCACCTGATAGATGTAAGAGGGCTTTCCTCCTCCTGCATTCAGGCTTAATCTGATCGCTGATCTTATCCACATGATCTCTGAGCAGGGGTTACGGGAGATTGTGGAGGATAGCACAGTGCAGATGCTCAAGTAACTCTGTTATCACCCCTGCCTCCGCCTCCTATCGCCTGCCCACACACAGATCACTTAGAATATTCACTGCTTCTTTATTCAGCTCCTTCAGTTCCTTCAGACAGGAATTGTTTTATTCAACAACAGCCTAAAGCCATCTGAAATTGTCCAAAATAAAGAGGAATAGTGTATTACAGCTTTAAATAAGTTGCTGCAGGGAGTATTTCTAACCCCAGATTTTACTTGCCAAATATAGATCGCAGAAGGCAACAGATCACCTTGACCCACGGGATTTTTTCCTAATCTTGGCTAGAGCTTATGAAACAACAAAATTCCTCTTACCTTTTGCAAACTTCATATAATGGACACGTTTCTTGGACGATTTGGATTTTTCTTCAAGACTGAATGTTGCCTTCTGGTTATTCACAGTGGACTCTAAGAAAATGCCAAAAAGATTACAACTCTTAGTACAGGCACTGAAGCCACCAAATTCAAACGTCAGTGTATTTGATTTTCTCTCTCAAAACTAAGTCTCAACAATGTATCACAACCGATTACTGAAGGAAGCATGGTAAGTTTTGGCAGAAGCATGTTACTGCTTAACTTCTTTGCCACATTCCCTTCCCATTTCTAACCTACCATAATTTGAAAAGACAGATACAGGTATTCCAGGTCAATGGCAGAGTTTAACACCATTTCTATGCTAAGCAAAAAATAACAGGTAATGCTTCAGTGTGCTGTTTGTTACAAAATATGTCCAATGTCAAAGTCTGAGAAAGATGTCATAAATAGTATAAAATAAAACACGAAACATGACTGTGTAGGAAGAAAAAGAAAAAAAATTAATCCCACAGACAGGCTTTTCACTTCTAACACTACACAAAATGCCTCTATCCAGACACAGCTTGATACATCTGTGTAAGGAAATGAAACAGTGGCAGAGCTTTTCTGTCCCTAAGGCCAGGTATAACAAATAGCTACAACTTTATTATTTATTTTTCCAAGCTTCCAGAAGAGGGGCTACATCCAAACTGTCCACTGGGAATGGTCCTGGGGTTGGCTGACTCCCAAATTCACTAAGGAGCTGTGTGGAGAAATGTTAGCTTGTACAGATCACAATCACACGAAGGATTAGTCTAACTATTTCACAGCAGAGATATCAAGTTCCTGTGATGTGGCAGGATATTTTACTGGTACAGATGTACTCTTTGCATATACAGAGCATAAGAAATTTTCAGGAATTGTAAGAAGTTCTCAGGAGGAGGCAACTTGCTGTCTGGTTAATAACTATTAGTCTTTTCCCAACAAGAAATAGGCATCACAGGATTCTCCACTGTATAACCCCAGAAAAGGCTGCTCTGGTGGTTTTTTTTTTCTCTCAGTGGCAACTGGGATGGGTAGGGAAATGAACCCATACCCTGAGGGATAAGCTGAGTCACCTTTTTCAGATGATCCTGAAAGCTCTGCAGACCAAGCTTTTCTGACACTGGAATTACAGCACTTCACTGCTTGATAGGTAGTGACACCTGATGAGAGTCATTCACCTAAAAATGAAACTCGCAGGCTGGAGTGGGAGAGCCAACTACCAGAAAGCACCGATCTACTCTTCCATTTACTCACTAAGCCCCAGCTAGAAGAGAAAGGATAAAAAACTCTCAGTTTTGGATGGAGTTCTCAGTCAACTTGAAAATCCTCAATAAAGACAGTCTATGGAGAAAGTAAGGACCAGATCTAAAATACCCTGAACAAAGTTGATACCAATCCACTTGTATGGGAGGGAACATTACACAGCAAAGGATTTCCACAGGGCTTTATCCTTACAGCAAAAGGGGCAGCAGCACCACCTTGTGCCTTCAAGGAGGAATTCACTACTGAAACGTGCAGGCACTTGCCATGGACAGGTAGGTACATCCTCGTGTCTTCTAGTGACTCGTAAATCCTCTGACAAATTGAGTAAGCACTGCAGGAATATTAATGTGCTCTTTAAAAGCTATTTAGTCATAGCAATAAAGCTACGTGTCATTTCTATAGCAAATCTACACAGATTTGTATATAGATGAATATCCCAAAGCACCCTGTTTTATGAACAGGAAAGGGACATAGTCATCATAATTTCATATCCCAGTAAAAGCGGCAGGAAACAAAATTCCTTACTAGGTGCTCAGCTAGAAAACAAAAAAATTATGTAGATCAAGAGTAGAATCATAGAATCACCACCAGGTTGGAAGAGGCCCATCGGATCATCAAGTCCAACCATTCCTATCAAACACTAAACCATGTCCCTCGGTACCTCGTGTACCCGTGCCTTAAACACCTCCAGGGAAGGTGAATCAACCACCTCCCTAGGCAGCCTGTTCCAATGCCCAATGACCCTTTATGTGAAAAACTTCCTCCTAATCTCCAGCCTAAATCTCCCCTGGCAGAGCTTGAGACCATTCCCTCTTGTCCTGTCCCCTGTCACTTGGGACAAGAGACCAGCTCCCTCCTCTCTACAACCTCCTTTCAGGTAGTTGGAGAGAGCAATGAGGTCTCCTCTCAGCCTCCTCTTCTCCAGGATAAACAACCCCAGCTCTCTCAGCTGTTCCTCATAGGGCCTGTTCTCCAGACGCTTCATCAGCTTTGTCGCTCTTCTCTGAACTCACTCCCGAGCCTCAACATCCTTCTTGTGGTGAGGGGTCCACAACTGAACACAAGGAGCGGTCTCACCAGTGCCGAGTACAGAGGGAGAATAACCTCCATGGACCTGCTGGTCACATCATTTCTGATACAAGCCAGGATGCCATTGGCCTTCTTGGCCACCTGGGCGCACTGCTGGCTCATGTTCAGTCGGCTGTTGACCAACACCCCCAGGTCTCTCTCCTCCTGGCAGCTTTCTAGACAGACTTCTCCTGGTCTGTAGCTATGCATAGGGTTGTTGTGCCCCAAGTGCAGGACCTGGCATTTGGCCGTGTTAAACCTCATCCCATTGGACTCTGCTCAGCGGTCCAGTCTGTTTAGATCCCTTTGTAGAGCCTCCCTACCCTCCAGCAGATCGACACTTGCACACAGCTTAGTGTCATCTGCAAACTTGCTAAGGGTACCCTCAATGCCTTCATCCAGGTCATTGATGAAGACATTGAACAGGGCTGGACCCAGCACTGAGCCCTGGGGAACACCACTTGTCACTGGCTTCCAGCTGGATTTAACACCATTTACCACCACTGTCTGGGCCCGGCCAGCCAACCAGTTTTCTACCCAGGAGAGTGTGCGCCTGTCCAGGCCAGAGGCTGACAGTTTCCGAAGCAGAATGCTGTGAGAAACTGTGTCAAAGGCTTTACTGAAGTCCAGAAAGACCACATCCACAGCCTTTCCCTCATCTAGCAGCCGAGTCACTTTGTCATAGAAAGCGATCAGGTTGGTTTGGCAAGACCTACCTTTTGTGAACCCATGTTGACTGGGCCTGATCACCTGGTTCTCTTGTAAGTGCTTCATGATAGCACTCAAGATCACCTGTTCCATGACTTTCCCTGGCACTGAGGTCAGACTGACTGGCCTGTAGTTCCCTGGATCCTCCCTGCGACCCTTCTTGTAGATGGGCACTACATTAGCCTCCAGTCCAGTGGAACCTCCCCAGTCTTCCAGGACTGTTGGAAGATAACGGAAAGGGGTTTGGCCAGTACATCTGCCAGCTCCTTTAATACCCTAGGGTGAATCCCATCTGGCCCCATAGACTTGTGGGTGTCTAGTTGGGCAAGCAAGGCTCTGACCACCTCCTCTAGGACCATGGAAGCCTAGTATTGCTCCTCTAGTTCTGGGGTTTGTACACAGAGGGAACAACTTTCTTTACAATTAAAGACTGAGGCAAAGAAAGGCATTAAGTACCTCAGCCTTCTCCTCATCCTCTGTCACTGTTGTTCCTTCTGTGTCCAATACGGACTGTATGATCTCCCTAGTTCTCCTTTTGTTATTTATATATTTATAGAAAGAATTTTTTGTTATCTTTCACGGACTTTGCCAACCTGATTTCTAGTTGAGCCTTAGCCCCTCTGATTTTTTCCCTACACAGCCTCACTTCCCTCCTGGAGTCCACCCAAGAGGCCTGTCCCCTCTTCCAGAGCCTACAAACATTCCTCTTCTTCGTAATGTCACTTAAGATCTCTCTGCTCAACCAAGCTGTTTTTTTCCCCTGCTGGCTTTTTTAGTGGAACACGGGGATGGCTTTCTCAGGAGCTGCTAGGATTTCCTTTTTGAAGAGCTCTAGCCCTCATGGGCTCCCTTGCCCTCAAGTACTGTCTCCCAGGAGACTTTGCCAACCAGCCTTCTAAATAGCTGAAAGTCTGCCCTCTGGAAATTTAATGCTACTGTCCTGCTTAGCACCCTCTTCACTTCACCTAGAGCAGAAAACCCTATCATCTCATGATCACTTAGTCCTAGGCATCCCCCTACTGCCACATCCCCCACAAGGCCTTCCCTGTTGACAAACAGCAAGTCCAGGAGGGCACCTTCCCTCGTTGGTTCACTCACCAGCTGTGCAAGGAAGTTGTCTTCCACGCACTCCAGGAACCTCCTAGACTGCTTCCTTTCTGCTGTATTGTACTCCCAGCAGATATCAGAGAGATTGAAGTCTCCCACAAGAACAAGTGGCATTGATTTGGAGATTGACCCCAGCTGTTTATGGAAGAGCTCATCAGCTGCTTCTCCTTGGCTGGGTGGCCTGTAACAGACTCCCAGCACAAAATCTAGCTTCTTATGGGCTCCTCTGATTTTAACCCACAGGCACTCTATCTCCTCATCGCCACAATCCATCTCGACAGTGTCCAATTCCTCCCTTACAAAGAGGGCTACCTCGCCTCCTCTCCTACCCTTCCTATCCCTCCTGAAGAGTTTATACCCCACGAGTAGTTGAATGTCGGTATACTAACCACCACAAGAACCTTCCTTCCCAATTTTTAACTGCACTCCTCCAACTCTGGCAACTATGCAAGTTGTTCAAGAACAGCAAAGTTTTCCTGCTGACTTTTAATGCAATTTGAAACTGGATGACGGCAAATAATGCCACATTTGATCCTGTAGCACAGCTGCAGGAAAAGGTATCTGGATGAGTTTTGCCAGCTTAACCAAGAGCAAAAAACCCAAGTTTCAGAGCATGGCTTGAAGTCTGCAAACCAACAAATGTGATTCTGAGTTTTCAACATGCATCCAAATTTGTCCTCAGTCACTGAAGACTCTTGTCCCAGCCTCTAAAAAGATCAAGTAAAAATAACTGAGTACAACAGGGAGAAATGCAGTTTTCAGGGGCCACTTTGTATCAGTGCAGATGACCCATACCCAGGGAATACCACACAGATTTAGGAAACAAGGCAGCTTCGCTAAATGAACCTGCCTCTGTGCTGACTCACTGTGTCCTTGGGCAAGTCACTTCAGCTCTCTGCTCATCAGCTTGCAGGTTTCATACCAGTTACACTGAGATGATCTTCCCATGGCTCAAGTTGAAACTTGGGCAGTATTTGGTTACAAAAGTAGAAAGGAACTTTTGGAATTTCCCTACGATATTCTATTCTACCTCCTGAAGACTTCAACTACTAGCACATATCATGATTAGGGCTCCAATACGTAACGAATTAAAAAAAAATGCATCAGGTTCAGAATTTTAATCCTAGTTTTTTAAGATTAGAAATCAAATTTGATCCTTCTTGCTAAATGATTTTCTCCTTTTCCTCTCCTAGAAAATTTCCTGTGCTCAGATGTTAAGAACAAATGAATGGAAGCTGCTAAGTTCACTAAGCTGGCAACTCTGCCACCATCACTATGCGGAAAGACTTGCTGCGTTCAAGCAGGAGACTTGGTTGAACAACACTTCACAGAGAGTTGTTTAGATATACAAGGAGAGTTTAAACATGAGAGACACATCAGTCTAACTCAAGGAGAAATGATAGACCATTTGATTTGTACAATTTTTTCTGTAAGCTCACACCCACTAGCTTAGCATAACTTTATTTCTACAAATCACAGGCAAACTGTACAAAGCTTTTCAAAATTAAGAGACTATAAATAGCCCTTTTGGGAAAGTTCTGTGGTTTCCACACTGGTGTGCTCTACATCAGGGCTACACAAATCACATCATACCACACTCAAAACTGAGATGCATAACTCTGAGTCAAAAGCCAAGCAGCAGTCCGAGGACACGAAATGTAGGTATTTAAGAACCATCAGAGCATGGAAGCCAGGTGTGACAGTTCATTAGTGAAAGCAAGGCAAATGCATTGTAATGGTGAGTGAGTGTGTTATCAGCCTTCATATTGGCTCTGGTTGCTTTATAAAGAAACAAGCACTGCTACAGTACACCCCAGCAAAGGTCCCCTATATCATGGTCCTGGAAAAAAGGAACAAGTTCAAAACTTTATGTTTGCTTTCCCCAACAAAAGCCTTTAATAGAGTCTTGATCGAGACCAAAACCAATCCACTAATAACCACACATTCAGGCAGACAATCTCAAGCACGGTCATTGATAGCAACCTGTTTCCTTCGGCTCCCACTGATCTGGGGGAAGAAGAGGGAGTTGTCAGGCTCAGCTATCAGCTGCCCAAAGGACAGGGCCTCAGCTGGCCTTTTAAAACAAAGAATGGAAACTCTGCGAAGCTTCCAGCATCTGACTGAGCAAAGCATGAACCTACCTGTTTCACCCTGTCCGTGGCAATTATTCAGTTCAGCCAGAAGCTGGCTGAAGTCATCCTGATGAGCAATCCAGTTGTCCTGTAATGTAAATATCACCCACATAAACACAAGGCAAAAGTTCTCAGAACTAAGCTTTCCTAAGACAGACACTACGGCTCTGCAATCTAGGAAGTTGCTTGATTACATATACTCAATCCTTGTGGGCAAGAGGGACCCTCAGAAGCTCCACAGGTGGCAATGCTACCAACAGCTCCCTACAGCCACCACAAAGTGTAGGAACGATGAGAGTTGTGTTCCCAAGTCCTTAAACAACCGAGCTGCTGTTTGCTCCATATGTCCCCTGTCTGCGCAAGATGTTCACAAAAAGAGACAGAAAATACTAGTGGGATTTTTTTTGCAACAGAGTTATTTAAAATGTCAATATGATTCAGGCACCTTTAGAATCACATTTCCCTCTGTCTAAGTACCCAAACTCCAGTCACAAAGGTGTATTATGAAGAGTGACAGAAGGTATACAGCTAAGCTGGGCAGAAGACACAGGGAGAAAAGAAGTATTTTGGTAATTTGCTTGGAAGCATAAAAATCCCTGAAAAGCCTGCTCCTAGAATTAATTTTAACATTTGAAGCAGATGCTTGCTCCTCGAACACTCAACAAAGCAGAATTAAACCCCAGGTCAAGAGTTTCTGCAAAGATGTCTGCATAGATGCACACTGCCACCAGATGGGACAATGGATTTCACTAACATCCCATTCCTCAGGTAATGCCTTAGCTGAAATGGGAGCCATTTCCTTACCTGGGTCTAGAACTCACCTCATGCTTGAGGGTCGCTCCTAACCCCAGCGTGTTGTTTTTCACCCGAACTTTGATATGTTCTGTGTTTCCTTGCTCCTGAGCCCCAAGACCCTAATAAGGATTTAATGGTAAAAACGTAAGGTTTTTACAGCAGTGACTAAGCTACAGCTTTTGTACTTTAAGACAGTTGGCAACGAAATACAGCAAGAAACTACAACTTGCTATTTATTTACTTGCCTGTAACTGAATTCATTCACAGGCATTAGCACATGAGATATTAAGTTTTTTTGATTTACTACTTAAGCCTCCAGCAAAGTATTACAAACACTTAAATAGCAACAACATTAAGTAGTTGAGTGATTAACCAGGAAGCCAGTTCACATTCCTAGGCAAGTCCAAAGTGTTTACAGTTTTAAAACAAGACACTACATAAAAAGAACATGCTTCTCACCAAAAATACCTCTGTTGTTGGGAAGGCAGCTGTGCAACGGCTGTAAGACTGATGTCACATGGAATGTACTACAAAGAATGAAGTTATATGGGAGGGAAGCAGAGGATGGGGAGGATCAGCCTGGAGCTGGCAAGACACTAAGGACTTCTCACATCTCATTCACATTCAAAATGTGATGAAGATACTGGAGAGAACAAACATTGAGTTTGTCTATCCTAAAATCCATAACCATTTAAATCTGGGAAGCAATCTTGAGGTCCAGTATTATCTTTCTTCACTGTACGATTAGGGGAATTAAAAGACAAAGCATTTGGTTTAGTTGTATTCCTAGATCTACCTGCTTTTTTCCATACTCTGTCACTAGTAACAAACCATCCTTGAAGGACATGGCTATAACGAACACGTTTGTGGTGAAGCAGAGGAGAGAAGCCCTGTGGATATATCCTAGGTACATTTGAAAAATGCTGTTGCTATTGCGAATACACTAGAGTTTATTTGGTCATTGGGGTGGAAAATTTACCTTGAAACTTCTGCTAACCAAAAAGTATGGAACCCAGCAGGACGCCTGGCTACACATCCTGCCGTGACCCAATTCCAACACAACTAATAACAGGACTGGTGTAACCAGCTTAATTTCACTGTACAGATGGGCTTTTCCCATTAGTTTCATCAAGCTAAGGTTCTATTTGTCCAAGTTTGTAGTGGAATGGTGACATAAATCCTTCTTGTACAGCTGTAACTGTTGCAAAGGAAGACCCCATAACTCAAGTAGGAAACATTATTGTGAAGATGAGGGGATGACATATAAAATGACACTTTTTTGTTTCTTGCTTTTACTCCCTGACACAGTGTTCATAATGGCAAAGGTGTTACCTATGGACAGAGAAGCCGGCTGCCTAAAATCCAATCAGAACATTTAAAGGCGTTCTTTCTACTCTGGTTTACACTTTATTTTAATCTTGGACACATAACACACTAAAGCATAAAGTTCACAAAAAAAGTACTAAGGCTCCGTACTATTAACAATCTGGTCTAAAGCCCAGTGAAACCAATGCCAGTTCCTTTACTTGAGCAGCCTTTGAATCAGATAGTACTGCTTGTTCATGAAATTAGAGGCAATTAGAAAACCAGATTTATCTGTGCTGTCAGTCAACTCAGGCAACAGCAGGCTACACTGAGAAATCCAAGAGCAGGCTTATTTTTCTAAGTTAGAGTGTACTCACACTTGAGAATGGTCCTAATTTTATTCCTTTTTAAAAAAAGGTTAGGAGTGGAAATCAAGGAGAATTACATAGATACTCTGGGAAGCTGCATGCCTTCATTCATTAAAGCTGCTGATATTAAGGCCCGAATCTCAGCTTTTTCTGAGGTGCCTTTGTGGAAATTAAATTGCTTTTAAGAGGCAGCTGAGCAGTCTGCACTGACCTAGAGATTATTCATGGACACTTCACCTGACAGGTACAAGCTGGGAAGTAACACAGCTCACAAAACACTGCATTTTGGCCATTTAGGGAACAGATCGGAAATAATCTTTAAAAACAAGTGAAACATTAAAGCAGGCCCTTTGTTGCTTTAAACAGTACCAAAAGCCAGAGAGACAACCGGAGGCATAAACACTGGTGAAACACTGGCACAGGTTGCCCAGGGAAGTAGTGGAGGCCCCATCTGTGGAAACGTTCATGGTCAGGTTGGATGGGGCTCTGAGCAATCTGACCTGGTTAAAGATGCCCCTGGAGGGGGGTTGGACTGGATGATCTTTAAAGGTCCCTTCCAACCCAAAGCATTCTATGATTCTACAAAGGCAACTTGTCTAACCACCACTTGATTTAAAGTGCCGATCCCTGCTCTTACCTGGAGACATCACCTTGTCAAAGAGAGGGGAGAAAAGCTGGAAAGCAAGACAGGCACAAGCAAGCAAGTACTTGTGTAACAAAACGTAGAAATCTAGTATTGCTCAAATTCTTTGTGCAGTTTAGAGAATAAATCATATTGAAGAACATGGCTGTCTTAAACACTGAGTCAAGAGTACCCCCCACAATCTTCCACCTTCCAGCCAGACAACCCTCCTTTAGAACATACCTTTCCTTTGGACCAGCCCATCTTTTCCAGCATCTTCTGGCCAAATTTAGAATCATCTTTACTCCAAGCGCTATTTTGTGGATCCACAGACCACTTCTGCTTTCTACGGGCTACAGCAGGGAAGAAAAATTCAAACAAGTTCTTTTTACATTCCCACAATGTTTTCAACATTTTATCAGTTCAAGAAAAGCTCTTCATTGCAAAAAAACCCCATAACCTGTGCCAGAGCAAACACATTCTCCAGGTTTAATTTCAGTAAACCTTACGCTGGAAAAAAAAAAAGTCTAGTAATAATTATAACTATTAATCTGAAGAATGACAAAGTAGAATTGCTACGGAAGTTGTACTCCCAAAGGATGAGCTGCAATTCAGAGAAGGCTTTAAGGATTACTGCTTAGGTGTACAGACCTAAATTCCATATTTCTTTCAATTTTGTTTTACATCTGGCTTCAACATGAAATCTACAGGGGATGAGACTTCACTGCTGGCTCTCCCAGTTCTGGACAACATCCACTGGCCAGTGTTTCTTCTAACCAGAACACAGAAGCTTTAACATTTGCCTTCATAACTAAAGCAAAGTAAAAATTCAAACAAGTCACCAGAGAAACTAAATCACAGGAGACAAACCAGTGGGATTTCAGCTTTTGAATTTGCCACAGAATGGTTTATTCAGATACTGTAGTCAGCGGAAATTATTGCAGGTGGTAAGAGATCCAGACAAGAATCAAGGTTCCTTTGTCCTATGGACCTCACTACAAAAAATACAGTCTCCCAGCACACATGCGTGCAGGGGCCTCTACCATCAGGAACAGCTTCACTGAAATCAAGGAAGAAATGCTAGCACTGTTAACCAGTTGCTCTAAGCGTGCACCTAAACCATGCAGGAAGACAACCTAAATAAACAAGACAAACAAAGAACGAGAGACAGGAAGATTACAAAACTTCATCAAACACGATAGGAAACCGTGGATCAAAACCAACCACTTAACCCAAGGCCATGCAAAGTCAGAGAGAAGCCAAGTCCACTGAGGAACTTTCAACATAATCAGGAAGTCATCTTTCCCTAACGCAGCGCTTAGGATTTGGGCCAGAGGGGCGGAATATTTGAGTCATTTTTTGCCCAGTTTTGTTTTGTTCTTAAAGAAGAACCAATGCTGTCACCATGCATGACGGTGGCTTTTTTTAGCATACTTCCAAAGCTTTGAAGCTCAAAATAGGTGCTGGGTCACAGCCCCATAAAAATAATACTCTGATAAAAATCCCATAATATCCCAAACAGTCCATAAGAAAAAGATTTTACAGTACTGTGAGATGAACTGACAAGCACTCACTTGACTCGCTTCTCTCTAGGAAAATAACAACTCATTTCCAGCAGGCAGCCTCAGAGAAACATCTCCTACCAGCTCTACCTGTGCCACTAACAAAAGGTGGGGAAGTGCCACTGTGGACGGCAATTTTAAATGCAAGCCCAAGCAGCACAGCTCACTTCACTCATTTACTGCAGTCTTTGAAGTACTGACAAGGAATCTAGGACAGTTAACATACTTTGCCATCTACCCTCATCCAAGGTGCAAAGGATCCAAGTTTCCAGTGGCTTGTGAGGTGAAAGAATTAAAAAGCTACCAAGCTGGCAGAAAAATCTAAGTCCTACAAACCCAGGAAACACCCTGGCTGTTACTTTTGTCAGTAGCCAACAGTGAAGCAAACAGCATAAATTAAAATAAAAAGAAGTAATTTAATAGAGGTCATGCCACCCAGCTGAGCAGCATCCCTCCTTTTTAATTACATTTCTTAATTTGTCCTTTTGTTTAAAAATCTCTCAATTCACACCAACGCCCCCTCACTCAGCCACCACAACTCAACTGTCCCATACCTGACTAACTCTAACCATAAGAACTTTTTAAGCACACCCATATTCTGTGATGCTTTCTGTAACCAGTTCCGCAAGCTGGTGACTTTGCAAACGCCAAGAAAATTAATTCAATGCCATTCTTCCAATTGTAAAGCCACCCTTTGTCTCCAAGGTTTTGTCTACAGAGTAAAGGAAATCCATGCCAACTGAATATGTGAATCTAAATTAACTTCCAACAGGAGTTGTTTGATGTAGTTCAATTAATCCACTTTAAGTGTTATTTTCTATTAATTTTTCTGAATCTCTCTGCAGAGAAGCTCCAAGATGTTTCACTCCCAGGAGACCCCTAGTGACAAAATGCAAGGATACCTAATTTCTCAAACTTGAAATTTTAAGAGACCTCCCCTTTCCCCGCTCTTTCAGTCCAAGTATTTAACTACCGCTGTGGGATTAATCCTCAGGTTTCTGCCAGGTTAATGCAGTCTTATTTTCAAATATAGTAAGCTAGATGCATGAAAATAAAGCAACTTGCTTACACCTTTGGGGAAGTGTTCAAGAAAGCTGAGAACAACTTCACGCCACACCCAAACCATGAAAACATCTCTCCTCTCCAAACAACAGAAAAGACTGTTTAGTCAACTATTTAGAATAACAGAATCATAGAACAATCAGGTTGGAAAAGACCCACCGGATCATCGAGTCCAACCATTCCTATCAATCACTAACCCCATGTCCCACAGCACCTCATCCACCAGTGCCTTAAACACCTCCAGGGAAAGTGACTCAAACACCTCCTGGGCAGCTTCTGCCAGTGCCCAAACATGTCCTGCCTATTCTGAGGCAATATACAATTTGGCAGGATCCTTTAAAAATAATTACCTTAACAAATGTGGTTTAGAAAGGCAATATTGAAATATTAAATACAACTGAGGAAATATTTATTAGAAATATTTTTTCACTGATGCTTGAAGAGTGAGACATGAAACAATACACTATCATGCAGCTAAAAAAATTCAGCTCAGAAGTTAACAGCAATCTTCAGGGCTGCTTTCATTAAATGATGGTGATAGTAAGGAAACTGTGGGTAAGCAGCACCATCCAGTGGAGAAAAGCAACATTGCTTCAGATACTTCCTCACTCAGATATCCTAAAATTTGAAAAAGATTGCTTGCTGAACCATTTCACCCCGACTATGTCTGTGCCTACACAATAAGTTTAACATCATTTCTAAAAGTTTCTTATCAGTTCTACCCAAATCCCTGCTGTGTGCCCACATGAGGTGATAACACATATAACGATAAACAGGCTAAATTCCTCTAATGAACAGAAAAAAATACATGGCCCAAGGAAGAGATTTTATATTTAATACAAGCTCTGAAACCCATCACTAACATATGTCTTTTTTCCTAGTAAGCACCAGTAAGACAGGCAGTTAAAGTTCATTACACGTTAAAGAGAGTTAAAAATAAGTGAAAATAAAAGCCAAATAATTTCTTTAATTGATACATTTTTTAAATTCACACTAAACAAGCACAGAAAAATCAATTTTGTCCTTTCTCAGTTTAGTCCACAGCATCATAAAAGCTAGAAGGATCTCTCCACATCATCTGCTTCAACTTCCTACCCATGCAGTTTGCCCAGGACCATGTTCAACAATTTGTTCCAGTGTTTGGCCACACCTCATAGTAAAAAAAAAAAAAAAAAAGGAATTTCAAATTTGCACTCAATACTTCTTATTATTTTAAGAGCCCAAAACGTGTGCAGTAAAACAGCTGCAGTAAAACCACTTGCTCCCCTCAACTCTTTCTTAGGATGAGTATTAATAAAAGCATCAGAAGTAAAGGCTTCACAATTATAACTGCAGAAGAAGGCAATGAACAAAGGCACATGGCACTGCAAAGGTGGCTCTTGGCAACTAGATTTGTTTTTTAAGTCAATTGATTTCAGAATTCCCTACATTCAGAAGGGAACCTAACACAGCATCACATACTAAAATTTGAAGTTTTGAACTAAAATAATTAACAAATTCTGAAACATGATACCAACAAAATTTACATCTAAGATAATCAGAAAAATACATATATAAATGGAATTTTCGTTTCCTCCATTCACACATGTATATTTCCACTGGAAACCACATTTTCTAATTGGTCACTATACTTAAGTCCATCTTTCCTTCAGTCATGCAAATAAATTCACTAGACCTCGTGCTCTCACATTAAGGATGTCCAGAAAGCTTCCCCAAACCACTAACAATACTTAGACAGAAGTGTATTAATCCCACTACATACAAAGGTAGAGTTAAGACGTTTCGCCTTTCTACTCAAGTTTTAAATTGGAAGGGGGAAGATTTAGATTAGACATTAGGAGGAAATTCTTCACGATTTGGGTGAGGAGGCTCTGGCCCAGGTTGCCTAGAAAAGTGACGGCTGCCTCATCCCTGGAGGTCTTCAGGGCCAGGTTGGAAAGTTCAGCTGAGTGAGCTGCAGTTGTTTAGCCTGGAGAAGAAAAGGCTCCAAGGAGATCTTACAGCAACCCTACAGTACCTGAAGGGTGCCTACAAGAAAGCTGTTTACAAAGGCTTGTAGTGACAAGACTAGAGGCAACGGGTATAAATTGGAGGGGCAGATTTAGACTATACATAATACTCACTAGACAAGGCTGCTTTGCAGGAATGCATCTTTAACATAGAAAACATGACAGCAGAAGTTTTAATTCCTGTTTTGGCCAGCTCCAAGACAGTTCTGTTTCCTGACCTGAGGAATTTTACTGGAGAAAGAGTTGTCAGTCAGGACATTCATCCAAAGTTTAAGTCAGCAGTTTTAAATATGGGGAGCCCAAGACCTCAGTCACCACCTTTGAGTTAAGAGAGAAGCACAGTTTGAATCATGGAATTGCACAATGGTTTGAGCTGGATGCGACCTTAAAGATCATCCAGCTCCAATTCCCCTTCCATGGGCAGGGACACCTTCCACTGCATCACACTGCTCAAAGCCCCATCCAACCCATCCATGAACACATTCAGGGATGAGGCAGCCACAACTTCTCTAGACAACCTGGGCCAGGGCCTCACCACCCTCACAGGAAAACATTTCTCCCCTCTTTCAGCTTATAACTGTTCCAATTTGCCATATCCCTGCACTCCCTGTTAAAGAGCCCCTCTCCAGCTTTCCTGTAGGCCCCTTTTAGGTATAAGAAGTTGCGAATATCAGGAAAATTTTGAACAAAATTATATTGCTGCATATAATAAGACTTCCAAATATTATTTACTTGGCAACATTCTTACGCAAAAAGCATAGGACATCCCTATGGCCTTGCCTAAATTTCTCCTGTGAGTTCAGTGGATTTATTTGCCTTATTTGAAGCACCTGCCCTCTCACTTTTCCCAAGCCAGAACTCAGCTGATCTTTGAAATTCCCTATACAGACAAGAAAGCGAGCTAAGCTCAACCACGGAATCAGATAATCCCTTAGGACACTACCTCTAAACTATGTCCGTAACCACCGTATCCACACATCTTTTAATGTCACCAGGGAAAGCAACTCAAACATTGCTCTGGGCAGCCTGTTCCAGTGCCTGACAACCCTTTCGGTGAAGGATATTTTCATGATATACAATCTAAATCTCCTCTGCTGCAACTTGAGGCCATTTTCTCTCATCCTAACGCTTGTTAATTGGGAGAAGAGACAGCACCTACCTCATCACGACCTCCTCTCAGGGAATTGAAGAGTGATGTCTCCCCTCAGCCTCCTTTTCTCCAGATTAAACAGTTCCAGCCCCGTTCTCAGCTCTGTTCCCCTTCTTTAGACACACACTAGCCCCTCAACGTCTTTCTTTTGCAGAGAGCCCCAAAAATGAACACAGGATTCGAGGTGCCGCCTCACCAGCACTGTGTACAGGGGGACGACTCCTTCCCTACTCCTGCTGGCCACCCCATGGCTGATCCAAGCCAGGATACTGTTGGCTCACGCTCAGGCGCAAATACAAGACCAGAATCAGACCTTGGGCGCGGTCTGATGTCTCCACAGGCGCGGCCCCGCCGAGTCCTGCCCTAGGATTCAGAGGATCCGCTCTCTAACGCGCCAAAGCAAAGTAGCATCGTGGCTAAACAGAAATTCCAGCCCCAAAAGAGGCACAGAGACCTCCCCTCCCCGACCTCGCACGCCTCCCCTAGCGCCGGGAAGAGACTGAGCCCCGCAAACCCGCACCCCGACACCGCGGAGCCGCCAGCCCCGGGGCGGAGGACACCGAGGGCAGTGGGGAGGAAGGTCCCCAGAGGAAGGTCTCTTTCCCGATCACCCCTGCCCCGCCGGCGCGGCTCCTGCCTGCAGGGAATGGCACTCACGCTCCGCCAGCATCGCCATCTTGGGGGCCTTCCGCTTCCCACGGCGCGCCGGCAGCTCCACGCCCCCGCCCCCTCGGGGACTTTGCTCACCCCGGGCGCAGAAAAGGGAGTTTAAAAAAAGGCCTGATTAAAAGTCTTAACCAGACGAGCGCAGCGACCACCCTAGAAGAAACAGAGTGTTTAAAACTAAAAAAATCTACTAAATGTACAAAATAAAGCGTAAGACCTTAAATGTGGGCTATTCGCTGTCCATTTTTGGCGGATATTGCTCAGGCAGTTCTCTGGGCAGCCAAACAGCGCTGATCCTGGGCGGAGCTGCGGGGCCCGCAGGCAGAGCCTGTCGTGGGGCGGGCTATGCGGGAGAGAAAGGAGCCAGGGGATGGGATAAGCAGCACTTGCGGTCGCCTTACGGTGTGCGGTTGAGAATAACAGGATATAGGCAGGCTGAATCCTGAGAGGGGAGTAAATCAGGTCATTAATGGGATCACTGAGTCGTGCCGGGGTCGGAACGGGTTGCTTGCAACTCTTGACGATCCATCTTTCCATTTGGGTGACAATCAGGTTACGAGTCCTACGTTTCACCTTTTCAAATGGCTTTGCTTCTCTGCTTTTTTGACTTAGATTGTGTTTTCCTGTTTGCTAATGACAGCATGGTACAAAACAGGTTCTAAAGACTTACAGACTAAGGAAACAGAAATTAAAACCATTTTTTTTCCTGTAAGGCACATTCTGTCAGTGAGGAAAGTTAGGTTGATACGATGCAGATTGATACAGACTAGGAGAAGTCTGGCTGGAGGAGCAGCTGAGAGAGCTGGGGGTGTTTAACTTGGAGAAGAGGAGGCTGAGTGGAGACCTCATTGCTCTCTAGAACTACCTGAGGAGAGGTTGTAGAGAGGAGGGAGCTGGGCTCTTCTCCCAAGTGACAGGGGACGGGATGAGAGGGAATAGCCTCAAGCTCTGCCAGGAGAGGTTCAGGCAGGACATCAGGAAAAAATATTTCCCAGGGAAGGTCATTGGTCACTGGCAGAGGCTGCCCAGGGAGGTGGTTGATTCACATACCCTGGAGGGGTTTAAGGGGTGGGTGGACAAGGTGCTGAGGGACATGGTTTAGTGTTTGATAGGAATGGTTGGACTCAATGATCTAGTGATTCTTTTCCAACCTAGTGATTCTTTGATGCAGTTTGTTCTTGGCAAACCTATAAACTTATAAATAACTTGTTGATTTTTTTTCTTAGTTTTTTTATTCAGTTCCTATTTGGCTCCTCTGGCTGCCCCGGTTCCTTCTTTAAGGAAGGTCAGAAAAGAACCTGGTGGTGCTGGTGTAATACCAGCTGAATGTGAGCCAGTAGTGTGGCCAGGTGGTCCAAGAAGGCAAACGGCATCCTGGTGTGGATCAAAAACGGTGTGGCAAGAAGGAACAGGGAATGATCATACACCTGTACTTGGCACTGATGAAGCTGAACCATGAATCCTGTGTTTAGTTCTGGTCAGCACAGTAGAAGAAAGACTTCGAGGGGTGAGAGAGAATCCAGAGAAGGGCAACAGAGCTGGAGAAGTGTCTGGAGCACAGGGGTTGTGGGAGCAGCTGAGGGACCTGAGTCTGTTCAGTCTATTGAAGAGGAGGCTAAGAGGAAACCTCATTATTTTCTACAGCTCTCTGAAATGAGGCTGAAGTGTGGCAGATGTTGTACTCTTCTCCCAAGTAACAAATGTTAGGACAAGAGGAAATTGCCTCAGGTTGCACCAGGGCAGGTGCAGATGGGATATGGTAAAAAAAAAAAAAAAAAATGTTCCCTGGAAAGGTTGTTGAGCACTGGAAACAATTGTCCTGAGAACTGGTGGAGTCACCAGCCCTGGAGGTGTTCAAAAAACATGTAGACGCGGCACTTTGTGATATGGTTTAGTAGACATGGTGGTGTTGGATTGATGGTTGGACTTGATCACCTTGGAGGTCTTTTCCAACCTTAGCGATGTGATGATTCTGTTACCAAGCTGGTCCTTTTGTAGTCTTTGCCCCCCATCCAGCCACCAGAAGCCCTCACAGTGTGTGTTCTTGCCAGTTCTCTGTACTCCCAAATCATGTTTGCCAAGCTTGACTGACATGAAAAGATGTAAATACTTTCCAATCCTTTGCTACCTGGGAGAGAGATCTTTTCCCTTTGCCTCTCTGGTTAATTGTGTTAGCCACTTGATTGCATCTAATCCTTTTAGTGAAGACTGAATGGATGAATCACCCCCCAACACACACACACCAACCCCTCTGCTGTGATCAGCCTTGCCTTTGGTCTTTCTCTTACACCTGCTGTGCTGCATACAACCTGCAGTTACAAAGCTTTATCTCATTCAGTGCCTTCAATTTGTTCATTTGTCTCATGCTGCCGGTATGGACTCAGCCTAAACTGGCCTTGCCTTAACTTGTGTCCTGGCTTGCAGCTGAGTGTCAGGCATTGATGTGCTTAATAGTGATAGGTTAAGGAATCACTGTTCTTAACTGATAAACCATTTAAGAGAGTACCTGACCATGCTCTAAGCTTACTGAGGTCTCCTGAAATCTTTTTTTTTTTTCTTTTTTTGGCTTCTCTGCTGTCCTGCCTTAGGAAGAGGAACCATATTTTGGACCTGGAAATATCCAGGTAAGCAGGATATATAAGCTTTCACTTAATGTTTTTCTCCAAGAGGAAGTCACTGGAGAACAGAATCAACAGCCTTCATTCTGTTTTCTTTTTTCCTGTTCTAACAAAATTGCTTACAGGAAAGCTGGGGGCTGGGTTGGGGCTGTTTATCACAGAGTGCAGGGATGGGATAAGGGAGGGATGGTTTTAAGATGAAAGAGGGAAGATTTAGATGAGATATTAGGAAGAAATTTTTTCCTGTAAGGGTGATGAAGCCCTGGCCCAGATTGCCCGGAGAAGTTGTTGATGCTCCATCCCTGGAGGTTTTCAAGGCCAGGTTGGATGAGGCTTTGAGCAACCTGATCCAGTGGAATGTTGCTGTTGTCAGCTTCAGCTGGAACTGGATGATCTTTGAGGACCCCTCCAACACAAACCATTCTATGATTCTATGAAAATCGATACACAGCAGAGACCTTCTGGGATGGTCTTAAACAGGGTGCAACACACCTCCTGTAATGTGGGTAGTCTGAAGAAGAGAAAGCTGAGAGGAGACCTCATTGCTGTCTAGAGTTGAAAGGAGGTTGTAGGGAGGTGGGTGGGTGCTGGTCTCTTCTCCTAGTTAAAAAGTGAGTGGGACGAGAGGAAATGGCCTCAAGTTGCACCAGGAGTGGTTTGGTTTAGGCATTAGGAACAATTTCTCTACTGAAAGAGTGGTGAAACATTGGAAACGGCTGCCCAGGGAAGTTATGGAGTCACCATCCCTGTAGGTGTTCAAGAAACATGTTGGCATGGCACTTTGGGACATGGTTTAGTAGGCACGGTGGTGTTGGGCTGATGATTTTAGTTGATGACCTTAGAGGTCTTTTCCGACCTTAATGATTCTATGATTCTATAAAGCAGGCCAGTAACCAGAATTCCTGGTGACCATCTTTCTTCTAACCCAGAGAGAGTTTCCATATCCAGCTGGTTCTATGTGTAGCTGTAGTGGAATCCCATCAGGCATGCTCTCTTCCTAAGGGAGGGGAGACCAGATGAGATTTCACATCACCCAGAGTTCTGTGATTATGTAAGTTACCAAGCTGACAAACCCCATCTGCTTTCTGGTGCTCCCAGGTCACACAGAATTACAGAATCACAGAACAACCAGGTTGGAAGGGACCCATCGGATCTTCTAGTCCAACCAACACACCAGGATCCTCCTCCCCTTTTATCACCACCCAAGGATTCTCAGCAGTGGCCGCTCTTTACTGTCAACTGGATCTGAAATAAAAATGGATGTATCCTCTATCCATCATCCTTCTATTTGTCTTCCCTGAATAAAGTACTCCTTCTGGTAGCAATAGCCGTTTTTATGAATTATCCCTCTGAGGTCTCTAGGTCTCTCAATCAACTAAATCGTGGTGTCATCCATGCATTAAATGTTGGAATGGTCACTTGAGTGTGCCATTTCATACCAGCCAAATTCTGCTTCTGTTTTTGTTTCTGGAGAGATGTATGTATGTCTTCTAGCTGAGAACTGAGTGTAGTATTTGATCACTCCAATAGGTAGCACCATTGCACACGTTTCAGTTGTCAGATGCTATAAAGACATAACTGAAGGTAGAAGAGTGAAAGTAATTTCTGTTAAAGGATGCGTTGAGATTGAGGGGGTTTTTTTCTTCTTTGTTTTTGATACTTAATATTTGACTGCATCAGAGCACTTCTGCTTCCAAAGCTGTCTTACTCCCCTGCTTGCAAAAGATCGTGGCTCAAAACACAAATGAGGTCACAGAATCACAGAACAACCAGGTTGGAAGGAACCCATCGGATCTTCTAGTCCAACCATTCCTATCTAACACTAAACCAGGTCATACCTGCTGACTATTGGCTTTACAGTAAGCTTGAGATCAAGTGCCAAATTAATCTACACAGATATAGACACAACTTTTGCAGATTAGTAGTATAAGGAACTGATCCTAGAAACATTTAAGTACATGAATGTGCACAGAGGCAGTGAAATTGGGTAACAGGCACAAAAGGGGAAGGATCCACCTAGAAGCAATCATTTTATTTAGCAGTTAGAGACCTAAGTTAAAGCTGGTGTCACAGGAAAGAAAAATGTATGTGTATATATAAATGCATTTTTATATATTTTCTTCCAAGAGAAAGAACAGCTGATACGGATTATTATAGCCCTCAAAAAAAAAAAATCCTATAATCCTATTTCCAGTGTGCTCAGAATGGTTGAAGTGTAGCTCTTCTTCAAAAAACAAAATGATAAAGATGCCTGGTGGGCATTACATTTGGAGTTCTTCAGTGATTCTTCCCAAGGGTCTTACTTGAAAGGAGGTGTTTCCTGACAGCCAGCACTGCAAAGATCATTCAGGACTCAGAGATCTGACCAGGGTATTTTCTTCCTGGCACGTCCTTATCAATCACGGGGTGGCTGCTGCCTGGGCTGTGTTGTCAGCTTCAGCTCCACAGTCCTCACGGGCTTTGGGAAATTCCTTTGATGCCACTCACAGGTTGAAGTGTCCGGGTCTTAGGGAGTGATCCAGCTGGGATGAAGAGAGCCAACTGCAGAGAAACTGAAATAGCAGATAAATGGAGGAGGGCTGCAAGCATGTCTGAGCCTTATACCCATCTTGCTGGCACCATTCTACCAGAGAAGAGCCGTGGAAGGGGGAATTAGATTTCCTGTCTAACCGGCATCTGCAGAAAGGCAACCAGGAGAACCAGTGATGGGCTAACACCACAGAGAGGTCTACACCAGTCACTCTCTCCCTGAGGACAGTGGGATGGGATCCATGAGTTATAAACCCCCTTGGAGGAGATACAGGGAGACTGACACACTCAGGTGGGGTTCAGGTTACCTAACACAAGATGCCTGCATGAGATGTCTAGATCTGAATGCATTGCCCAAGTTCAAATGAAGAAGAAGCAGCTTTAGTCAACACATCCATTTTCCCCTATCTATACCCCATTCAAATGCCCCATCAACAAGGGAGATGTTAGGAAGAAGGGAGGCAGCCAGGAAAAGAGAAGTGGGAAAACAGGAGTAAAGCAAGTGAAGACATAGGATGTGAATCCTGGCTGTGCAACAGGTCATTTGTGAGGCAAATCAGCCTCTGTTGTGTGATATTGGCCTGAGGGCAGAGTGGAAATGCTTATTGAGCTAATCCTGGGAGAGGTGTGATGGAAGCGCTAGGGACAAGGATTGCCTGGAAAGCTTAAAATGAAAAGACAGGTTTGATTTAGGATGATGATTTGAGAGAACACACGGATTAGAGGTGAGCTCTGGTATAAGGCTGTATTAGTGGAGGAGAGAAGCCGCCCATCAAGTGCCAGGCAGGGAGCAAGAGATTAACAACGTCTGACCCATGGAGCAAAAGATGTCAGAACGAGTACCCGCAGCCAGGAGATGCGGGGTTCAAAGAACAGCTACTGGGGCAGGCGAGGAGCGAAAATGGGCTCCAGGCAAGGAGGTGATGTTCCTAGAAGTGCTGCCAGCGAAGAGCTTAGCAGTGCCTGGTGGGGGATACTGGAGGGATCGTGGGCAAAGTAGGCAGCAGACAGAAAATCCATATGATTTTCCTTCTATTCCATGAGTGCAGTGCATTGTTATTATTACTGCTGTCATTTCATCAGCCTGGGCTTTATGGGATGTGAGACTGAAGCGGGTTGTTATCCAAACAGAGGAGGTACGGAGCTGATGAAAAGGCAGCAGTGGTTTGTAGAGAGGGAAACCAAGGTACAGGCATGGTGTGAAAGTTAAGGCACTAATAGCTTGCATTTCTTGTGGAGATATTTTAAAACATAAAGGAGTGCTAAAGAATTGGATGCTGTTAAGGAATTAGACTCGTGTTGATGGGCACAAGATGGATTTTTTTTGGTGGATTTTTATTGTCATGACTGATATTTTGGGGTTGGATTTCCTAGCTGGGTGGTGCTGAACATGGATTGGAAGCACAGCTCTGAGCTGCAGTCAAGGCAGGGTGAGGACCAGTCCAAAGAAAGAAAAAAAAAAGAAAAGAAAGCGAAAAGTCAGAGCCAGTGTAAGTGGGGTGATGATGAGGATCCCAAGGACATGGACAGCAGGTCAGGGATGCAAAGAGCCTTGTGCAGTTCAATTTAAAAGAGATAAAGGGAGGCAGGTTCAGAAACCATTAAGGACCAGGCTGACATGAGCCGATAGGGAGACAGGTGCTCTCAGATTGGGTTCAGGTCACCTAACCTGAACTCACCTAGGAGATGAGATTGGGGAAGGGACTGCAAGATCTGCAAACTGGTCAAGAGAGCTTGCACAGATGCACCCTCAGAAACCATCATCTACAGATAAAATTAGCAGGAAAGGGTGCAACTGTCAGCAAACAGAGGCTTTATAAATACAGTACGGGAGGGGTAAGAGGAGAACGAGCCAGTCTGGGCTGGCTTGTAATGTAGGTGGGATGGTAAGAAACCTGTGAGAAGCAGTGTCCAGAGACCAAAGGATTTGCATGATTCTTGTTTCAATATTCCCCCAAATCCTGAGTGAATATTTAGTGCAATTTAACAGTGCAGATTCAAAGGCAGGAAGAAAGGCTGCTGCACCTGCTTGAATGTTTGCGATGGGTAAAACAGCCTGGAAATTTTGAGAAATGTCATGAAACAGTCGCTAATCATTATTGTGGAAGAAAGGACAGTGGTAGAGTCAGGGAACTGTAGATGAGTTACAGTTCCGGTTTGAGCACATGTAGAATCAGTTTTCTAACTTCAGCGAAGTCTCGTCTTAAGTAACTTCATTTTCTGCAAATGAACTGCAAGTGTTTCAGACAGTGTTTCTCTCTGGAAGTGATAACATAGTGCACTGGTATGCAGAAAGGCCATTGCTTATACTTATTCCTATGATAATTAAGGCCATCCTCAAGCAGGTGAAATGCCATAGAGATGAAAAAGGTTCGCACCTGCAGGGAGGGGTGGACAGGACAGGTGACCCTACACTGACCAACAGAGTGTTCCATCCCATATATGTCATACTTGCTATAAAACTGAGAGATCACAAGAGTCCCATCCTGTTCTCTATGGCTGATGTCCAGTGTAAATCTTGTCTCATCCAGCTCTGTGCATTCCTGAATCCAGTTCCTGAGCCAAATTCCCTGCTGCCACTCACCTTCATCGCAATACTTGCTCTGCAGCATTTGTGGTGCTGTGTAGTCCCTGAGGGGTGGGGATGCATTTTGTGTATTTTACATATTTTATTATTTTCTTATTAACAGTATTGTCTTCATTATTGTTATCATTTCATTAAAGCTCTTCTAGTTTTAGTTTCCAACTCAAAAGTCTTTTCCTCTCATTTCCTTTCACCCTTTCTCTGGGGCTGGGGAGGAAGGGAATTAGGAGCCCAATTGCTCGGTTTTAGCTGTTGAAATAGTCCAGTCCAGGGCTCAACTGTGACAGTTACATTGAATCCAGTCCCCAGGAAAACACTGCAGAATTTCTTATGTAATTCGTTCAATATTTGGCCACTGGAGGACAACAGAGTGATGAAAAACTACCTACAAGTCTTGCTGGGAGTAATTCTTAACAAACCAATTTAATTTTTGTCTCTGACCAGAAAGCTGGCTTTGGTGACTAAAGGAGCAATATTTTTCATGTAACCAAGAGCCACAGATGAACGGTGCACTCCTTAATGTTGAAAATAAGGGGAACTTCGGGAGTCATCCACAGATGGCAGAGGTCTGGAGTGCCCTATGGTTCCTTGACTCCATGATGGGATGAACCTGGTCTGAAGCCCCAGGGTTAAAAATTGTCTTTGAGGAGACTTTCAGCACCATCCCACGTGCAGACTTATGTTCTAGACAGCTTCCTCGTAGCACGGGTGCACAATGTGTTTAATTGATACTCTGTGAAGGACCTGGTGTGGGATGGACCATCTGTTGATGTACCATGCGTAGAAGGGCTGCAAGTGGTGTGGAAAGCGGGATCAAAACTCAACCAATCACTTTGGAGTGGAGGAACAGCCTGAAAAAGACAAGATAGAAAGCAGTAGGATAAGATTTAACCAGGGATATCATAGAATGGTTTGGCTTAGAAGGTACCTTAGAGATCACCCAGTTCCAACCTCCCTGCTATGGACAGGGACACCTTCTTCTAGAGCAGGTTGTTCAAAGCCCCATCCAACCTGGCCTTGAACACCTTCAAGCATGGGGCATCCATGACTTCTGTGAGCAACCTGGGCTAGTGCCTCATCACCCTCATAGTGAAGAATTTCTTCCTAATATCTAATCTAAATCTCTCCTCTTTCAGCTTAAAACTACTCCTCTTCCTCCTATCCCTGCACTCCCTGACAAAAAAAAACCAACCAAACAAACAACCTATCTTTCCTATAGGATCCCGTTAAGTCTTCCCAGAGCCTTCTTTTATCTAGGGTGAACAACCCCAACTCTCTCAGCCTGTCTTCCTATGAGAGGTGCTCCAGCCTCCAGACAGGTCCATGTAAGCAAACTGGGAATTATTAGAAGGCACCAGTATTGGTGGGGAAATAAAAAGAGGAGGAGAGAGGACAGCTAAAACAGAACCGATGAGATGAGAACCTGCAGTAAAATGCTGATTCAAAAGGACCAGTTTCTTTGTGGACCACATTGTCTGTGATGGAAGGGGATAATTGCTCCGTCTTGGAGATGGAAAAGCCATAGCTGTAATGCCATGCCTGTATCTGGCCACTGCACTTAAGGAAATCAGGACTGAGCCAGATATGGAGCACAGAGAAGAGAAATTGACACAACTCGATGATTAGGAAAGACCGTCTGAGGAATCGCTTGGAGGGACTGGACATGTTTGGTCCAGAAGTAAAAAGTATACAGGAACTCAAGCGTACACTGCTAGGGATGAGGGCGAGCAATTTGTTACCTTGTCCACTGCCATCTGGAGAAACAGCAATCAACACACTTTAGCATGTTGGAGAATAAGCTGAGTACCAGAACACCTGGGACTGAGTAAGGGGAGTTGGAATTGGCCTTTTTGATGGCCAAACTTGTCACAAATGGACTGTTAGACCTGGTGACAGGATGGAGAGAGCAGCTAAGTGACTTTCCTCCAGTCTAAAACTTCATGAATCAGTTTGGGAATTGATTCATGAGAACATATGTTTCCTCAGGTCCAATGTAACGTCTTAACCACAAAACCAATCCTGTGCTACTTACTCTTCTGTAAAGTGCAGTTTACTCTTCTGCATATTCAAGTGTCCCTTTTAATCCTATGAAACATTCATTTGCTTTGTTCAGAACGAGATGGGAAAGGAAACAGAAAGGATTTCCTGCAGATGCTCATTCAGATTCCAAAATTAATTCCCAGGTTGGATGGAGCTTTGAGCAACCTGATGCAGTGGGAGGTATCCCCGCCGATGGCAGAGGAGCTGGAGCTGAATTGTCTCTAAGGTCCCTTTCAACCCAAACCATTCTATGATTCTGTGATTCCATGATTCTATGAAATAAAAAAGCATTCCTGCTCCAGATATCGAATACTTTTGGGCTTGCAAATGGTTGCAAGGAAAGTTCATCACTTTCCACAAGCAGAAGAAAATGCTAGGCCCAGTAGAGTCTGTTTCTTACATAATTCATAAGAAATTAATATGCTGAGGACAAGTCAAAATGCAACAGCAGCAAACAGGGGTCAGAAGTGAAAAAATGCAAATGAAGCTGCGACAGTTTTTAAACTGTTTTAATGCATCCAGTTTATAGCTCATTTTATTCATTACCCCTGGTTGTCTGGGAAGTTCTCGTGGCAGGATGGAGGTTACTTCTGAAGATTTCAGAACCAGCATTGCTCACAGTCTCTGCAGGGTTCATCTTTGTAAACATAGCAAATTAGATTTAGGGCTTTTGAACAGAAATAAAAGAGGAAAACCCACAAGGACATTGCTCGCTTTTCAAAGTGTAGCTGCACTTTCAAGGCTGACCCAGTACTGTCATTTCGGGGCTGTTTGAGCAACCACTGGAAAATAAAAGAGCACTAAAAATAGCCAACACAGGCTCATTAGCTCTTTAATTGCACATCGGCTTTACTTTCCCTCATCTACACTTGCAACTTTGTCCTGTGATCTCACCACTGACATTGTCTGGGGAATGCCAGGAGCTGCCTTGGTCTGGTGGACACTGTTCTGATTCACGTGCCATCTTCCTATGCTCTCCTTTTCCACAGACTAGAAAAATGGGATTCCCCCGTAAAGCCCATTTGTAAAACCAGCATCAATGGATGATAAAATGCAGGGCAAACAGGATGGGAAGTGACAATAACAGCCTCTGAAGTGCTCAGAGCCTGTGCTGGTACATGATGAAGTGTACCCCTAGCAAGTTTGCAGACGACGCTAAGCTGTGTGGAAGTGTTGATCTGCTGGAAGGTAGTGAGGCTCCAAAGGGATCTGAACAGGCTGGACCACTGGGCTGAGTACAGTGACATGAGGTTTAACAAGGACAAGTGCCAGGTCCTGCACTTGGGGCACAACAACCCTAAGCAGCTACAGACTAGAAGTCTGTCTAGAAAGCTGCCTGGAGGAGAGGGACCTGAGGGTATTGGCTGACAGTGACTGAATATGAGCCAGCAGTGTGCCCAGGTGGCCAAGAAGACCAATGGTATCCTGGCTGGATCAGAAACAGTGTGACCAGCACGGCCAGGGAGGTTATTCTTCCTCTGTACTCAGCACTGGTGAGACCGCACCTTGAATCAGTTCTGGGTCCCTCACCACAAGAAGGATATTGAGGCTCTGGAGTGAGTCCAGAGAAGAGCGACAAAGCTGTTGAAGGGGCTGGAGAACAGGCCCTATAAGGAACAGCTGAGAGTGCTGGGGTTGTTTAGCCTGGAGAAGAGGAGGCCGAGGGGAGACCTCATTTCTCTCTACAACTACCTTAAAGGAGGTTGTAGAGAGGAGGGAGCTGGCCTCTTCTCCCAAGTGACAGGGCACAGGACAAAAAGGAATGTCCTTAAGCTCTGCCAAGGGAGATTTAGTCTAGACATTATGAAAAAATTTTTCACAGAAATGGTCATTAGGCATTGGAACAGGCTGCCCAAGGAGGTGGTTGATTCACTTTCCCTGGAGGTGTTTAAGGCACGGGTGGATGAAGTGCTGAGGGACATGGTTTAGTGTTTGATAGGAACGGTTGGACTCAGTGATCCGGTGGGTCTCTTCCAACCTGGCTGTTCTATGATTCTATGATATCCAGTTTCAATAGAAGTCATGTTAAAGAAGCAACCATGAGTCCGCCTAAACCAATATCCATAAAACTCAGGTTATGATAGTGCCCATGTTATGAGGGACAACTCTAAGTTGAAAGCCAGTTCAAAAGGTATGGCTGAATAACATACCCATAACCTAGTCCATGATCCTGGACCACAGGACTGTCTATGATAGGGTGACCTTCTAGACTGGACAAGGCAGAGGATCTGTGTAGGATATTTACTTCTACATCATTTATACTTTCTAACTGCATCAGTGCTACTACTCTAATTTGTTGTCCCTTCTGATCAATTTTCAGCATGGTCTTTGGCCTGTCTTTGGCCCAGAACAACCAGCACCAATATTCCAACCAGGAATGATCAGAGGCCAGGAATTGTTCTCAAGAGCAATATGGACCAATGTACAATAGGGGTGATGATGTGCTGAGGTCTGCTGGTCTTGCTTCTGCATCTGCTGCTTGTGGGCTTTATCATGGACAAACTGAGCACCATAGCAGCCATGAGCTGGCCCTGGAGCAGCAAGAGGGACAGGCAATCTCATACCACTGTTTGTTGATGCCCCAAGGACTGTTCCCAATGTTTGCAGCCTGCTTGGGCAGAATAGAGGGAAGAGGAGATGTGTGAGTTATGCCCATCAACCAAAGCAAAGAATTGACCAGGCCTTTTCTACAGAGGGAGTCCTTCTTCTGGAAGTGTAGGAATACACCTCCAGGCTCACCTACCCATTGACACTTGGCAAACTGAGTCTGAATAAATCAAGTGCCCCTCTGCATTGAGGGGTTCAATCCAGCCTCATTGTTCTGATGTATGATGATGATATAGGTACCGCTGTAGTTCGCTGAATCAAGACCTCTGTCAATCTACTGGCTTTTCTGTTTGCAGCCTCCTATTTGCCACCATTCCCATATCGCAACTGCTTTTACAGTTGGACTTGATGATCTTGACATGAGAAAAAAAAATTCACAGAAAGGGTCATTGGGCACTGGAACAGGCTACCCAGGAAGGTGGTTGAGTCACCTTTCCTGGAGGTGTTTAAGGCACAGGTGGACGAGGTGCTGAGGGACATGGTTTAGTGTTTGATAGGAACGGTTGGACTTGATGATTCGGTGGGTCTCTTCCAACCTGGTTGTTCTATGATTCTATGATCTTGAAAGTCTTTTCTAACCTAAATGATTCTGTGAAAAGATTCTGTGTTTGGCTGTTGTACTCATTGCCACAGGATGCTGTGAAGGAATACAGGGATTAAAAAGGGTCTGACACATTGCTGAAGGGCAGCTACACCAGGTGCCATTAGACATCATGGTCCAGCTGCTACTTACAGTTCAGGAAATCCTTAAAGACGTGATTTTAGCAGACAAAGAAATGTGCAAAACAGAAAGATCACTCCAGACTTCCTGTATCTTACACTTTTTCCGGTACAGCAGCTTTTGGCCAGTGTCTCAGGCCATGTGGTAGGCTAGGTAGACCTGCAATTTAGAATCATAGAATTATAGAATAGTTTGGATTGGAAGGGACCTTAAAGATAATTTAGCTCCATCTCTCATGCCATGGGAAAGGACACCTTCCAGTGGGTTACACTGCTCAAAGCTCCATCCAACCTGGCCTTGAATACCTCCAGGAATTCCTGACTTCTCTGGGCAACCTGAGCCAATGCCTCTCTACCCTCACAGGAATACATTTCTTCCTGATATCTACTCTAGATCTCCCCTCTTTCACTTTAAAACCTCACAGGAATACATTTCTTCCTGGTATCTACTCTAGATCTCCCCTCTCTCACTTTAAAACCATTTCCCCTCATCCTATCACTTCACTTGCTGATAAAGAACCCCTTCCCAGCTTTCCTATAAGCCTCCTTTAAGTACTTGAAGGCTGCTATATTATCTCCCTGAATCCTTCTCTTCAGGATGAACAAACACAACTCTCTCAGCCTGTCCTCCCATTTGATTTATCATGATCATTCTTCTTTACAAATGTCACTGAATGCAGATTAATGGTGCTTTTTGTGGAGGCCAAAGACAACAAACCAGCCGGTTTTCAGAGCACGTTTGGCTGCTCAGGTCCATGACTCTGCTCGTTCTACCCAGAGATGCTCTACCATGTACCTCGATGGGGTGAAAAGCTGGGCTACAACAGCATCTCTGCTCTACAACAGGAGCAATAAAAAGAATGACTGAGTGATGTCATGTTCTTGAGTCTTCCCAGCCAGCCAGGAAGCACTCAGTACTCCACATCATTCAGGACATTTCCCTTTATAATGCTGCAAACTTTTCGATTTCCACATGCTCCTTGTAGAACAGGAGCTGTGCTGGGGTTTTCACTTGTTCTGTCATTGCAGAATCAATGAGCCATGGAATGTATCATGGCACAGTTATCCCACAGATGAATTCAAATCCACATCCAGCGCAAATGGCAGCACTGATAGTGCTTGTAAATACTGTTGTGTACTTAGCCTTCTCAAAAGCGCTAGAGAAAGTACTCTGCTTGAAAAAAAAAATCTCTGCTTTAGCTCAATACCCAGGTCCCAGCTTGTTCTATGATGAGAGAGATATCTACAAACAAGTAAAATTCATATGCATGCATGCATGATCAGGTATTTTGTTAAGTTTTAGGCAAGTAGTTGCAAAAATCACAGTTTAATCTGGTGAGGTGTACCTCTAAAACCCTGGAGTACTCTCTACCTTCCCAGTGGCACTTAGAAAGTGGACACTGCTGGAGGTCAGCACAGGTCCTACTGAAGCATGTCTAACCTTTTCTTTATCTCCAGTTCTGAATGCTCCACTCCCATCCAAATAACCTACCCAGTGTTGCCTTATCCCATCAGGAGCAAGTTTCTCCTGGTGTCTCATGTCTCAGCTCATGCTCCTTTTCAGCCTGAAGTTCATTTGTTCACTTTTTCCTTACTGGTTTGTTTTCTAGATTGTTTATCTTATCACAGTAAGACCCTCTAAGCCACAGTTGTGCCAAGTGTTGTGTAAATACACCGATCCTCAATTAAACAATGGTTTTGTGGCCTGACACTCTGTGAAGATAACGATACTGGCATCTCATTGCTGTAACTCTGCTTTTATTTGCATGGTTTCAACCAAGAAAAGTTAGCACTGGACCAAACCTTCCCTAGGCACTGCTAAGGAGTTAGCACAGGTCATAAGTCAATCCTAATATGCAGTTTGGATATGGCCATGACTGCCCTCTCCATAGGTCCGTGGGCTTATATGCCTTAGCTCCTGTGAAAGAATCTACTTCTAAACCTTCCTACAAGAACCAAAGACTGGGTAAGTGTCCAGAAAATTCACATTAAACCTGGTCTAGGTGGAGGCAACTGCTACCTACCTTGTGCTCTAATGTGGTAGGAGTCCACTCTACAGGCAGATGAGGAACAGCACGAAAAGCAGTCGGGTTGTAGACTGAGCTGAAGTTGTCCTTTCCAGAAGTTATTTGTTAGTAGCAAGCCAGGGAAAAGTATTAAGGAAAGTGTTAAAAGAGAACTTGGAAGATTGATGAAAGGGAACATGTAACCTATTCTGTCAGAAGTATGTCCTGGGATGGGATATCCTGAAGATACATCTGTAAAGCAATTTTTTTTCACTTGTATTTTCCCGACTCTGATAGGTGAAAGATGGTCTTTCCAGGATTGATGCTCTGCTCTGTGCTCTGTGCTGGTGTGGGTTAAACCTCCTTGGCTTTCTTCCCTTAGCATTTGTTTCTGTGTTCCTTCTCACCCTCAAATGTGTCCTGGATGTTTTTAGTTCCCCTAGGTCCCTTCACAGCTTCTCCCAATGTCCTGGAATCTATGCGGCCTCATCCCTGTACCCGATTCCTCTTTTCTCCTTTCTCTTCCACATTCCAGCCTCAAAGACCACATTGTTAAAGCATTTGACCAATGCGTGTGAGCCCAGCTTTTCAATGTGTATGGAGAAGTGTGGGGGTCTTATCACTTTTGACATATCTAGGGAGCTGAGAGCATGGAGGGGTAAGGAGAGATCCCCTTCTGCATCTCAGGGTCAATCACCCAAGACCCAGAGAGTGGTTTGGTAGGCTCCAGACCTCACCACAGACCCATGCTGCAGCACACAGGCCATCATCCCTCGAGTCCTGGGGTAGGAAAGGAATGGTCCCTCTGTTCAGCTGAAAATGTTTTTCTACCCCTGAAAGAACATGAGGCCACAATGAGAGGGGTATAGGGAATGGCAGCGGGAAAGGATAAGGCCTTCACACAAACTTAGGAAAATGGTGTGAAAGTTTGTGATGGTTGCCAACATAATCACCCTGTGCTGAACATCCCATCTCCTTCCTGCTGGGAGGCAGAGGAGGATGGCTCACAACAGCCAGCATATGCTAAACTGACTTACATCCACCCTGGAAGAAACGGTCTCCCTGTATACCTCTCCTTGGAAGAGATTTGCTTCTCCTGGAACACAGCTTTTCTTGCTGTGACCTATTTCCTCTGACTCTGAAGGACTCCAGCACAGCTGGCAACCTCCCTTTGGGAGAGCAATCTGGAAGACTTCTCTCTTAGAATCATGATGAGGGTGGACTGCAGGACTCCCCTCAACTCATGCCTCTTTCCAGATGGCAGTTGCCCCATCCTCTGGGGAGGAGTGGATGCAATCTTAAAAGTGAATATCCTCAATTGGTTCACAGAGATGTATGAATTATTTAGTTAAAAGTGAACAAGTTGAGTCAAAATAAAGGCAGCTGTCTGCAGTCAGTGCCCACACTCACCTAATTTTCTTCCAGATAACCGTAGGATGTCTTCTCTAATGTCCCTTTAGGTGTAGGAATGAGATTGCACAATACTAACCCTCTTCCCTTTCCTTCTTCAGTCAGTATCTCCCAGATCCACCCTCTAAGCAAACTTTGCCAGTGTCCTGATTCAGATCCTGCCCAGAGCACCCAGGAAGCAGAACGATGTTTGATTTGAGCTATTATGTATGAGACACCTCTCTTTTCACTGTATATTCTTACATATACAATGAAGTGTTGGACCTTCACAGCTGTGTAGGGCTAGCTCAGGACTCCTGTCTGCTGCCAGCTGTGCCAGATGTGGCAGAATGAGATCTGCTTCTTAAATGAAGTGGATAACTCTGGAGAAGGTCATGATTTTGGGACATCACTGTAAAAGAAGTACACTTTCCACTTCACCTGCCAGGATTCAGACAACAAAACTGGTCCCACAAAACGTTTTTATTTTTAATGGCCTGAGCAAGTTTGAGGAGGAACCTTCCTGGAATCTGTCTGAACCTAGTGTTCATTCTACTTTGTAATATGAAGGTGGAGTAATTGTAGGTTCATATTCCCTTATTCCTATAAAAGCTTTGTTTGAAGTGACAAAAACCTCAGTTTCTTGAGGGGAAGAGCTATGTATTTCAGTCAAGGAGAATATGATCTACCTTTCCTGATAATATGCCAGAGATCATCACCCCACTGGGCCTCTGCAATGAGTGTCCACCCTCTCTCTTTTTTAGTGTGCTCTGTGGTCCGCCAGGTGATGCCCTCCATCAGTTATGTCTGTAGCAGTAAATTAAAGAACTCCTGGACATGTTTATGAGCACATTCCTGAGTACAGTTTTGGACCGAGTCCGCTGGAAATGTCCCAAAAAGTCCTCAGATTTAGCTCAGGAATCAGAATAGACCATTGCCAGCAGGTGGCTTGGATGTTACCACCCTGCTCTGGAGTCTAAGGGTGTTTGGCAGCGTGGACCCAGCCAACCCAGTGCCTTACAGCCAAATGTCAACATCTACCTTATGGTCACAAGCAGATTTTGCAGCCTGCTTACCTCATGAGTAAGTTTTTCTCCCCACAAGTGGCACATTCTTGGTGCCTGTAGCCAAGAGTTACCCATTACATGATAGACCTTGGTCTGAAGTAGGACATGTTTCACAGCCTGCTTCATATTTGGGCTTTGTCTGTGAAGGGATGGATCAAAGGGTAAGTTCTATGCCTACGGCCATACCACCCTGAGAATGCCCGATCTCGTCCGATCTCGGCAGCTAAGCAGGGTTGGGCCCGGTTAGTACTTGGATGGGAGACCGCCTGGGAATACCAGGTGCTGTAGGCTATATTTTTGGTTTAGTGTTTGATAGGAATGGTTGGACTAGAAGATCTGATGGGTCCCTTCCAACCTGATTGTTCTATGATTCTATAATTCTATGATACTTGATAGCTGGGCTAAACTAGATTCTTCAGGGGGTAGGAAGAGCGACTCAACAAGAGGCAAAAACTGAAGCCAGAGAACTGGAGCAGAGAAGCCAAAGCACAGCCCATCAGCAGCAACAGAGATGTGTCCCTCCATGTGTATGGGGTTTAATGCACCTTCCTGAGCAGGGGCATGGGGCTCAAAGGAGGCGAAGGTAGAAAATCAGGAATAGGAGTTGAATTTGGAGCTTTGGTGTAGAGGAACTTTAATCTTTACTTACAGATTGAGTGTGTGTGGATGAGCAGAGACAGGACAGGCTGCAGGGTCTCAGTCTTGTGTGAGGAGGCTCTCCTGGGAGTCTCAATGCAGGGACCGCAGCCCTGCCACAGGATGAAAACTGCATCCCTTACAGAGGTGCACACGGGAGAGACAATGTGGTCATGCCATCCCCTATCTTGGGACTCCACGGGGAAATCACACAGTAGATGATTGGATTTCCAACTATATGGAAGTTTACTCTGACCCTGGATTCTCCTTACCCACCAGGTCTGCTCTCGAGGGCTACCTCATCCTGTGGTCTGAGCCAGGGCTTATTTGGTTTTCCTGGAGCTTCCTGCCAAAGACTTACTCTGGTTTAAAAGAAACTCAGGATTGCTGGGATGTGACGTTTTACAGGTCTTCTTTTGCTTTCATAGGCTCTGTGTCCAGTGTGGTGCGGGAAGGAAAGAATAAAGAGACACAGCACACTGCAAACATGTTATTAAAATGAACTGTTTATATTATCTCAGTTGAGTCGATACATTATAATGTATTAAAATGGAAAGGTACAAAATTGAAATAAATACTTTCTGATTCATGTATAAATCTTTTGTCAAGATGACATTTTGTTTGTTTTTTTTTTCATCAGTACATGTTTCAATAAAACATTTAAAATGACAAAGTATCGTTTAAAATATGGTTCATGGAAGAAAAGGTTGAAATCAAACAACTTTTGGCTTGTTTTGGCATGAGATCTTGACACAATCTGGGTTCCCCAAAACCACGTAAATGGTGGTAAAATATAAATGCTCAAACTTATTTAAAAAAATAAACAGGCTTTACAAAACCTTCTGATCCTTGACTTAGCCACTTTTCTGTATAGTCTGCACTTACGATATATACATTCATTATTGTCCAAGGGAAGACAGCCACTGACGTTCATTTAAAGAGCTTGGTGGAGAGGCCTAACAAACATTATGCAGCTGACTACAGTTAACATGGTTTAAAAAATTCCTGACAGTGCAAAAAAAAAAATATAAGTAAAACCAACTCAGAAGTCAAAGCGCACAAATGGGACAGGGAAGAGGCAAGTGCACAAGCCCAGATCCAATGCAAAAGCTCTGGGCATTTCAGCCAGGTCTAATAAAACAGCTTTTGCTGGGATAAGCCAGCTGGTCAGCTTCTTCTGCAAAGATCTGCCAGCACACACCTAACATAGACTTGCAAATCAGCCTGTTTGTTCACACAGGTTATTTCAGGCTCCCCTGCAGCTCCCAGGGATATTCATGCTCCTGGGAAAATCATCGCTTGGCATAGGGGGATCTTCTGCAGAGAGTTCTTTCTTATTGGTGGTGAAGGCAAGAGCTGTGCTAAGCAGAACATACTGGTGTAAACCTGGCCTGGGAGAGGCAGGGAAGTCTAGATGAGAAATTGCAGAGCGGGAAGGGAGGAGGCCGGAGTGTGAACGTGGGTTCGAGACCTTTGAGAAGAGGCAGTGGGGAATTCTCTCCTAGGCAGCAGTTTTTTATCAGGGTCGTGGAGCAGGTTTGTTCATGTGCTTTAGTCTCAAGAGTACTCTTGTTTCTTTGTCACCATAGCCATGGGCTTTTGTGGTCCCTCTAAACCTCTACCATGTGCTTATCATTCTGGGGCAATGGACAGGGTGCTGCTGAGCATGGACTTTCCTGTTGGATAACAGTGACTTTTTCCAAATTTCAGTATTCCGGGAACTTCTCAGGTTTCACCCAAAAGGAGAAAAGAAACACGGTTACATTAAAAATAGTGTCACGGAGAACCTCACTGCCAACCTCTAGATAAAATGTCTCACTGCCTGGTACTGGCCTTATATATTGTATTGCTGCTGGCAAATTGAACTCCATAACCCAAAGAGTGGATCTTCCTTTGTTGGGTTATTTTTAAAGTTGTAGAAGACTTTATCACCTGGAAAGAAGGTACAGCCCCACCCTGGCTCAGCTGAAGGGCAGGCAGGACTTGAGGTGGTGCAGCCTGTGCTATTGTCCTTGGTGCTCTGCAGGCTGATGGGGAATAACTCCTCTTGGGTACCTGGCTGTTCCCATCCTGCAAGGGAAGATCTCATCGCACATACTATTTGCAGTGGTCTGAAACGTGCTGCAGGCACAGGACTCCCACATCAAAGTCAATCCCATTGCAAAGAGGTCTCTGTAAGGTTTGGGGTGTGGGGGTTAGAGTTTCACGGGTTGTGAAGAGTACTGGTTGTTTTCTCTTCCACCCCCAGCCAGGTCCGTACATCACAATTAAGACTTCCTGGAAAAAAAACAGCTTTGAGCCTTTTCCTGTTGAAGAATACCTCAGCCATGGGGAAACGAAGGATGTGAGTTGAGATTCTTGGATGTCTTCTTTGACATTTCCTTTTTTTTTCCCTTCATTTTGGAACAGTTTTCATTTCAAAATGCAGGGTAATTTATTTAAAAAAAAAGATGGAAAAAGGGAAAGATCAAAACATTCTTCCTCCAAGATACCCAAACTGGTTTTGTTGGCATATGCATTGTTTTGCATATTTTTGTTTCACGTTTGCTGTTAGCCGTGAGGTTTCCATATGAGTTGGGAAAACAAATTCACAAAAATTCTTAAGGGATGGGATGGTTCTTTCCTATCCAACTTCCTTGTGCAGAAGACTTGATTCACCTTAGCTAAAGCTCTCTCCTTCTTTATTTTT
Organism: Coccyzus lansbergi; assembly: GCA_033558105.1. Taxonomy (NCBI): domain Eukaryota; kingdom Metazoa; phylum Chordata; class Aves; order Cuculiformes; family Coccyzidae; genus Coccyzus; species Coccyzus lansbergi. Next base: position 303,360 of record JAUMJK010000685.1, on the reverse strand, counting down.
GAGTTTCTGAATCAAGTTTTCAAAGGCAAACCAAGCAGAAGTTCTCTGAGTGATGTTTTCCAGTCAGGGGGACCCCCTTGAAGCTGCTTCAAGAATTTCCATGTATCAGTGTGAGTGAAAGGAGGTGATTCATTCTACTATTTTCTCCTAACTAGATTCACAGGGTGCATAAGAAGGGTTTCTTTTGGGTTCCTTTTCCACCTCTGGGAGGATAATTTGAACTTTTTTCCTCTATTTTTTTTAAACCATTTTGTGTCCCAGTCTAATCTTAGAATCATAGAAACATTAAGGTTGGAAAAGGCCTCTAAGATCATGAAGCCCAACTGTCAGCCCAACACCACTGTGCCTACTAAGCCATGACCTGAAGTGCCACATCTACACATTTTTTGAACACCTCCAGGGATGGTAATCTTCCTGAACTTCCAAAAGCCCACCTTAATGGAGGTCTTCAGATTGCTGTCTTTCTTGAAGGAATGGTTGGACTCGATGATCCGATGGGTCTCTTCCAACCTGGTGATTCTATGATTCTATGAAGCAAGAGAAATTCCTGTACTTGGACAGGATGTTTTTTATTCTGCAAATCATTCATTCTAGATAAGATGAAGCTTGGGATAAAAGAGCATCCTTCACTGACTATGGAGTAGGCTAGGAGTCTGACCAGGTTTACCTCTCCTCCAGTGGCAGCTGATGGGATTCATGTCATAAATCCTGTCTGCTGGAGCCCAAATCCAAAGACTGAAGTGTGTATCGTCAAGGAGAGTTTGTCTCTCCGCATAAAGGCAACAATCTCCTAGCAAAGCAGAGAAATGGTTTAAAAACTACTTTTCTCCACACATCCTTTCAAATAGCAACCGGTAAACACTTCCCAGGGTATTCCTCCGGTGTTGTAGGACAGCCTGGCCTGTGTCACAGAAAGCACTGGCGTCTCATATGCAACCACAATGTGCACTTGCATGATTCTCCAGGCATTGACTGAGTGTTCATGGTGGAAAGGGATCGATTGGGTGGTTGTTGGAGGTTTGGGACAGTGGGGCAAAAAGCCCTCTCTCCATGGTTGTGACAGCAATTTCATCTGTCTTGGGAATAAGAGCTGAGCTTCCCATATCTGACCTCCACATATCATATCCAGCTTTGACTGCGGGGAGTTGCTGTAAAGAGCCCGAACCTCGGTACCAGATGAAAACAACAAACAAAACTCATAACACTGTTGACCTGCCAATACTGATGTCTCTATGAAACTCCTACAGAGAATGCTGAATCTATGAATCGAGAGTGTTTCTGCCCCACCTTCCAGATAAGGATGCCAGTGACTCACAACACCCCTCTGAGGTAGATATTATTATACCTGGGTGGGTGAACTGAGGCACGCATAGACGACGCAGAGAGCAAGAGAGAGGAAAAGCTAAGACAAAGATCCAGGGGTCCTCGATGCCAGTCTCTTTCTCTGAGTAGCATTTCCTCTCTGAAGAAGACAGCATGGCTGCTGGACAGTGGGAGCGACAGAACAGTGAGTTCCTAGGACAATGTATCAACAGTCATTTTCCTGGTTGAAGTCCAGGGTTTGGCTTTTTAAGGTCAAAAAATGACTCTGGGCATAACACCAATGAAAGAAAGAACCCAAAAGAGGTAAGAAACCAAGTCAGGAGGGAAACCTAAACAAAAGCACAAGAAAAATGTAGCCCTGAAGGAACATGCATGGACTCTCCACAGGAACACCCTCAACTGACCTTTGAAACTATGATGGCAAGACCAAAGGGATTTCCTTTCACAGCTTCAGTGGCTTCCAGTGAACCTTCTACCTCCTCAACTCAGAAGAAAGAGGGAAGGAAAGAGAGAAAGATAAAGAATGAGAGAGATACTGAAAGAGGAGGAAAGAGAAAGAGATAAAATGAAATTAAAAACAAAAGATCAGGAAAAAAAGAAGGAAAGACAGAAAGAAAAGAGAGAGAGAAGGAGAGAGAGAAGGAAAGAGAGAAAGACAGGAAGGAAGAGAGGAAGGAAGAGAGGAAGGAAGGGAGGGAGGAAGGGGGGGAGGGAGGGAGGGAGGGAGGGAGGGAGGGAGGAAGGAAGGAAGGAAGGAAGGAAGGAAGGAAGGAAGGAAGGAAGGAAGGAAGGAAGGAAGGAAGGAAGGAAGGAAGGAAGGAAGGAAAAGAAAGAAACCACCTATGAAGCCAAGTAGTTTTGCCCATTAGCAATCTGCCCCTCCTGGGGCAGAGTCAAATGGGGTATTTTCCCTTCCAATATTTAGCAAAGCACTCTAGGCAGAGAAAATACGGGGCAGGCTGTCCCATGCAGAAGGTCTTGGGAGATAGCACCTGGTGCAACATTTGCTACAATAAGTTGGTTATTCTTTATTGCGTTGGAAATAAAACAGTCATGTAAAGTCCTGCATAAATCCACAGCGCCGGCCTGCAAAATCTCAGCCTCACCTTGACTTTGCTGAATATCTTCAGGGTTTAGGGCTTGAGGGTTTTTATCATTATTATTTGATTTGATTTTAAGGATGGAAATGTAAGCTGGTCATGAGTTTTGTTCTCTTCAGGGCAGGAAGAGGAAAGTCTGTCTATAGAAACTGTTCCCATGGGTTGTTTGGGAGGATGAGGTTAAAGGGTGAGCAAAGCAGTGTGCTCAGCTTGTAAACCTGTATAATATTTTCAAGAGGGTTTTTATCTAAGTCCAGAAATGCTCCCATTGAGCAAGTCAAAGCTTGGTAGGCAAGTGAAAGATGAACATCTTTCTGACAGTTGGTAGCTGGCTGTGCCATGCCCATGGCTGCTGCACGTTGGAATAGTTCCAGCTATTTCCGTGGGACTCTGGTAGTGTACATCAAATATATGGTTAATTGCTCAAATGAAAACATCTTCAAGCTGGTCTTGGGATAGGGGAGGAGGACCGACCATGAGAGGCGGACTCTCTGCAGGATGCTGCTCTAAAAGCCAGTTTCCTCTCCATGTATGTGGGGCCACTAAGAGGCAGGTAGACCAAAGGCAGGGTGACACTCATGACCATACTTGCAGATTGCATTTGTCACCAAATAAACCCTTTTCTAACAGGCCAGAGCTCCTTTTCCCAGGTACATTGAAGAAACAGAAGGGCAGCTATATAGGAGCAAAATGGTGATATTAAGACAAGCTCTTGCAAGAGACTGAATACTGATGTTCTCCATCTGGCATCTGCAACCTTGAGGGATCTGAAATAATTAGTCTCACAGCCTTTGAGAGCCAACCTTGATTTCAGGGGGAGCTTTTCTATCTAAAGACTTAGAACTCAGAATTGACGGAATACCTCTTAAAGATAAAGATCCACTGAGCATCCTGCCATGAACCATCAGCCAGGTGATCTCCTCTCATCAGAAAGCCAACCTTTGGCATTTCCACTGTTTTACTGGAGAAACTCTGGATCTGGAACAACCTCAATAAAAAAAAAGCTTACCAAGCTGGAGAGACGACCACCATGAGCGGCTTTTCAGAGATACAGCCAATCCTGCAACAAATCACAGGTTTTGTAGTCAGCATCAAGGCCACAAGCCAGCATCCATCAATCTGTATGATTTGGCCATGGGACAGTTCATATATCTGCATGCCAGGCAAGGATTCCTGCCAGTGCCTAGTGCCAGGCTGTTTATTTCTGTCCAGATTAAAACCAGTTAGAACACCAAACAGCAAAACCAGAGTGTAACTGTGGTTTAAAAGAAGTGGTGGAGATCAGAGGAGATTGAAAGGTCATTGGCCAATAGCTTTAGAGAGGCAAGGAAAGAGAGAGAGATGGAGTTGTTTTATTTTTGGGGCAGAGGAAGAGCAGACTTGTTCCCTATTCTCCTGTGCAAAAAGAATAACTTAAAAGGTTTCAGGAAAGAAAAAGCTGATGAAAACAAACTGGAAAAGTTTTGGTTACTTGGACAGGCCAATGCTCAACATTGTGTAAGGACAGAAAAAATAGAAGGCAATTGCCCAGAAAGGAAAGATTAAATGAATCGACCTGTCCTCTCTGGTCTTAGTGTTGCATTAGCTGGGATTTGTGCATGTAATATGTTTGCTAAATTCCCCAAAGGTATGATCTACACCTCTTGCACTATACTGTTGCATAGAGTTGCTGTGAGCCGACAGATGTCAGACAGGTTGATCCCAGAGGTGCCTGCAAGTTAGTAACTGTGCTCTGCCACTTCGTAGGCTGCACGAGCAAGACTTTTATGCTGGAGAAGTCCTTTGATACTTTCTGGGATGAAGAAAATTGAAGAAATGGGAAAGCTTTATGTAAGTCTAGATCTGTCTCATTCCTGGGAAAGGGGACTGGAGATTTTTCAGGCATTAAGAGAACGTGTCTTCATTGACCAGTGCATGGGGCCAATCCTAGGAGCCATTAATGGTCACTAGAGCCAGTGACTTTTGATGGTGTCGATGCAGTTCCTGCTGGAGGCTTGGAAATGTCCTCATTCCATTAAGCAAAAGCAAAACATGGAGAAACTGGTAAGAGGTTTAGTTGGGGCAGGAGGCGTGAAAATGAATCATGACCATTGCCCATGTGCTTCTTGCTTCAATGTTTGGTCCTAGCTCCCATCACATCCGTTGGCCAGACTCACCTCTGCAGAGACAGAGTGAGCTCCTCTTGAATGTGGTGGTTTTGTGCTTCTGGAAAGGAGCATGGAGGCTTATTGCAAATGCTGAAAGTTCATTGTGTTTCTCACGGTGGCAAGGGGATGGTCATCCAAACTCTAGTGATGGTAACACCGTTATTTCAACAATGGCTGCCACTAAAAGCTAAATTTGTCCATTAGAGAGCTGGGAGAAACCCAGAGGATGCCTGCTGTGATCCTGATAAAACACATGCTGCCAAGAAGAAAAACCCAGCCTTTTTTCGTTAAGGAGGGGCCAAAGCCTGCCCTCATACCTCTCCTTTCTCAGAGACTGCCAGGCCTGATGCTGATGTCCTGGTGTCCAACTGGAGCAAGACACTTGGGTCCCCCTCGTCCCAGTGGCACTCGCAGCCTGGTCTCTAGCGTCTCCCCACCAGCAAGTAAAGATCCCAAAAGGAAGCAAAACGTGGACTTCACAGCAAATTAAATGGAACGCAACCGAATCACAACTGTGATGCAAAACATCATTTTGCCGGACGAAACGCAGTTTCCACAACCTGGTTTTAAGGAACAGTATTACATATAGATAGATACACTATGCTAGATCTTGAGAAAGAAAGAAATCAATATGCTAAATAAACTAAGACATACAGTATAGGGGATATTCTGATCAACAAACCAATCACCATTAGAATCAAAAAGTAAACCAGCCTTTCACTTAGGACCCTAACAACATTTCTCAATGCACTAAGTACATTTTAAACCATGCAAGTTTACACAAACATCTTAACTAGGTTTTTTTTTTTTTTACTTTTTAAAACACCAACATTATGCATTTCTTTGTTAATTATATTGGTTAAAGTTGCAGCCGTTCACTGCCAAATATCAGATACATCATATACATATTTTTATACAGAATCTGGACAACACAACATTACACAGCCTAAAGAGAGAAAAAAAGATTATTCGTTCCTTTGTTTGTTTGATTTTTTTTTTTTCAGTTTTGTAAAAAACATGAAATGATGATAGGAAGGAGGGAGAAGGTGTGGGAAATCTTCTACCAAATTAAAGGATTATATCAAAATAATTCCCAAATCACAGTACAACAAGAAAAGAAAATGGTTCAAACTCAGCTCCACATTTAAGATTCTCTTATCTAAGAAACAAGAATTTACACACAGAATGTATCAGTATTTAAAAATAGAAAGAATTGCAACACCATGCTGTCTGATTCCAAATACATCTTATTTTAAAAAAAAAAAAGGAAGAGTTAAAAAGGGGAAGGAAAAAACTCAATAAACTTAGTGATGGCAAAGTTATCTTGTTGGTTTGGATTTCCTACCTACTCGCAATGCATTGCTGAGTGATGGAGCTGGACAGCCCACGTGGCCAGAACAACACCAGAATAAAGAAACGTCGTACAATCGGGGCAACTGGAACTCTGAACGGGAACTGAAACCATCCAAATGTTTTGGGGGTCTTTGCTTTTCCTTCTACTTGGCTTGTTCAGGTGCACCTCTCTGAAGAAGAGCTAGGGGTGACCTGCTCGGTTCCCATGGCCGTGCCCTGCCCATCACCCTGTAGCAATGCACGTGTTTGATTAGACAGAAGGGAAACAGAATGCAGAAATTAACCATGGAGGATGCTATCATTGACATGGTAAGTATACAAAAATGCTAAAATTTCAGATATAATCAAAGATACAAAATCAGTTCTGACAAGAGGTTGTTTTTTTTTCTTTTTTTTTTTTTTTAATAGTAACCATTACAGTGCAAGGTTTTTAAAGTTATTATTACAGTAAAAGGTGTGTATCTGGTTTTACAGTAACTGTATCACTGCTTTTGTTATGTATAGTAGGTCCCTGATGTAAAGTGTATGCACCAGTTTGAGAGAAAACCCCGCACAATAACGGCTCTTTAGCTTTCAATATTATTTTTTTTTCTTTAAACAGATACAAAATAACACATCAATTTCACAAGTTCACAAGCACATACTTTTGCCTTAATAAAAAGCATGAAAACTTTGTTGAAACCCCGACATTTAAAGAAATGTAAAAACCATTCAATGAAGGATGGAACTGTGTGTTTGAGTCACGGCATTCTGCCACCACACTGAGCTCCCGGAGTTCACAAGGTGATTTTGTGTCGTCAGACGGCTGCTTCTTGCTCACTCGCCACTTTCTGGCCAGGCAAACTGGTGGTCAGCTTCCCACAGCTGGGATTTGAGCATTACATGAACATTATAAATTATCTACTTTTTGCACAGATGAATTCCTTAAAGAAGGATCATCCACACCAGCCCCGTGACTGCAAGCCACAGATGTATTCAAAGGGGCTCTTTCTTTTTTGAAATTATCAAGATGAGATGCAAATAGCTCTGGCAATAACACACTGCACGGAGTTAACTCAAGGGAGATGCTCAGTTCCTACTCCAAAACGCCAGCTTCACAACTAAGGAAACAGAACGTACCCCAAAGGAGGCAATTCGGGAAATCCCATGGGCAAAACTGAATTTGACCCCTCGATTCAATGGAGTTAATCCAGAATTATTGACTGCCCTTCTCTGTGGGCTGGAGGAGAGCAGCTAAGGTCCTACAACTTTATCCTTATGTCTAGTCTGAGAGTACAATAAAACATCCCAGTGCTCTGAAAGGAACCACCACTGTGCTGCTTGCTTTTTACTCATGGCACATTGCTAAAGATCTATTCCCTGTCTTTGTACATCTCTCTATCTGGCCTGTCACATGCCCTCGGCACACACACAACTTAATGGAGACCCTACTGCTCCTTCATCTCTGTCAAAAGGTATAGACAGTTCTCCCGGTCTCCTTTGGAAATAAATTCCTGGTAGAAAGCTTGCTTTTCTCTGCAGTACTTACACAGTAGTTTCCCGCTCTCTGTTTTCATTAACAGGAAAGACTAAGCCCTCAGGGAAGTACTGAGTGGATGGACCATCCAGCATGGACTGCTGGCAGAGGTCAGTAAGCACCAGACACAGCAGGTCGGAGTCAAATGATGTCATGCGAGATGTCTAAGGATTAGATATACCCACCCTACCAAATCAATGCTGTTCAAACATTTGCAGTCAACAAGCTGATGGTAAACTCTGTCTGCTTTGCAATTAACAGGCAGAATAGTCACTTCTAGATTACGATTCTTCTCCCTATCACAGAAGTGGCCAAAACATGATGAATCACAGATGATAGTGCCTATTTTGCTCACTTGGCTATAGGAGGCAAATACTCAACAAGTTCAGGTGGAGAAGCCTCTTCTATTGTGTTACGATGAGGTAAGTCCCTCCATTCCTGACTACTAGGAGGACAAGCCAGTACACCAAATAAAGAACAACAAAAAAGAATAGGGTGAAATTAGTACTAGATCTAAAGTACCAAGAGGTTCTAGCCCACAGTCACTCATCTCCATGTATCACGTGTGACCACAGTAGGACTAATTATTTCAAGAAAGGAGCAGGAAGCACATCAGAAATTCCACAGAGTAGATAATAAGGCCTTAGCACTGCACCCGCAAATATCCAACCATAAATTAAACGTCTGCGTGGTTGCCTGGGGTCCCTTCTCCTATCCTAAAACAAATAGGAGATGGATCATTTTTTCCAGAAGTACTAGTCTTTTCCTGTTGACTATAGTGGAGATCTAGACAGTTGTGTTAGACTAGATATCTGCATTAGGACAGCTTAAGTTTGCAGTGTCCAGCCACTCACATTTATTCTAGCAAGAAGAACACTGCCTAAGTTTTAACCCACAACTAATAAAGCCAAAGGAGATTAACTCTGCACCTATTCCAAGTCATTATCCTTGAGCTGGGACTCTAGAGTGCCTTATGCCAGCTTCGTTTCTGCACAGGCTCTCTGGGGCTGGAAGTGTCTCTGCGTGGCACAGACAAGGTCAGTTCTTTATCTTTGATCTCACACAGGAAGAAGAAGGAAGGGCAGCAAAGCCATCAACTTGAATTTTCTCTCCAACATGGTTTTCCTCTCTACCAGACCCAGGACATCAGTAATTGATACATAAGCACTGCTGTAAGCTCTCTTATTTGTTAATTGACAATTCCTGGTTCATTATGAAATAGCTGAATTCACTGACTGAATGGAGAACAAGTGATCTATGGGAAAAAGAAATGGAACTTGAGTATGTTCTGATCATGGCTGAACAGTTATTTTTTCAATTAAAATTCAATGCTATTTAGCTCTGCTTAGATTTAGCAAGAATTACAGGCTTACTGTGACCAGCTTTGGCCTCTATGACCTAAACAAGCTTTAAAATAGTAGAAGCATGTTGATAACTTGTTAATTTAGTCAAACATATTGATTTTACTTTATAACCAACTAGACTTTTACCTAAGCAAGAAAACACAGTAATCATAAAATAGTCAGGAAGTCTGCAGGTTAAATCACAGCTCTAAGAAGAGGTATCCAGCTGACTTGATAACCACCTAAAATACAGGCTTACAGGAGAAATGTCCTTTCAAGAGTATTTCAGGAGTTTATTTAGTGCTTGATTCTGCAATTTCTACCTCCTCAAGTTGCCTTCACTCAGGTAAATTGGGTGAGGTTCATCTGAGTTCAAGTTATTCACCAGAAAGTTAGACTGAAAAAAGTGGTGTGAGATACGTGGGATGAATTCCTCTCCAAAGGTGCTGCCTCCTTACACTGATGGTAGAGGAAGCGGATGCAAAGAGGTTAGACCAGCTACTTTAACTTTTAGACAGTGGAAGATAAGTGAGATTAATCCCTCTTTCAACTTCTCTCCCTGTTCCAAACAGTTAGGTAAGTAAACAGGATACTCAAATGGGAAAGGCTGCAGAATCCCTTTGAAGGAATATTTTATACTAAAAGAAAAAAAACCCTTATATATTGAAAACAGCATCTGCAATCCCCAGCTAAACATAGTCCTAGCCAGAGACTAGAGAATCTTGGATCAATATTATGAGCTTAAAGGAGATAAAGACAAATGCTTTTTCAAATGTCTTCCATCTCTGCCTCCCTTTAGATTTTATCTGGAACATTAGCAAGACTGTAAGAAACACCATGAGTCCAGGGAAAGACTGGGATGCTCTTGGTTGCATCAGTGGCTGCGCATTAGTTCTGTCAGACACTCCATCCTCCTATCGGACTTGACTCCTGCAGTCAGCTTCACTCTTGCTTCTCAGCTACTCATTGCAAAGCCCCTCCATGTAGGAACCCACACTTCTCTCACAGCACACTTTGATCTTGGCCTGAGGAGTTCCTCCATATAGCAAACCCACCTCAGTTACCTTCTTTTAAAAAAATACCTTATTTTTGAGAAGACCCTGACTTTGCTGGTGCAGACAACCTAACACTGTGGAAGTTTGTATCGATCTGACTCATAGAAAAGTAAAAAATCTTTATGAAATCCCCCATCAGGAAGAATGCTCATCCTTTTAAAAAGGAAAGGTTCAAGAATAAGACGGATTCTCTTCACAGTTCTCCTTACCCTGTGCTTTCAATAAATGAGGCATTCCCCTCAAAGCTTGATGAGGCAGTGGAAAAACAGAAAGAGTATGGAGACATGCACTAGGAGTGCTGCTACACTGCAAGAGGCATTCATTCAGCTGTGATCATTATTCTAAAGCAAAAATCAATTTAAAAGACAAGGATAATCCACCAAGAAACCCAAAAATCCTTGTCAAAGGAAAAGCACAGCTCCTCCCCGATCTAAACAACAACAAGACAGTGAATCATAAGTCTATCCTTAAAACCACTGAAAATTCAGGACGTCATGAAGACAACACTCAGATACTTAAAGTACAAGGAAGTGGACAAAATCTAACAAGCCAAGTTGCTTGAAATTAGACCTTGTAAAGCTTCAGGAAATGAGACTGTGAGACTAGTTTGAGGGGTAGGCTTTGTTATTCTAGGAAGCAACAAGTATCTCTACCATCTACAGTGGTTTTGCCCCTTGGACATTAATGTCTGAACTTCTCTGATGAATCATGGATGGAAGAAGGGTAGCAGGAATGTTGCTTCATTCTTATAAAAAAGGATTTACTACATGACTTGTGAATATAGCCTGTGATCTTCACATCATGTTAGAAAATCGCCCTTGCCTCCTTTTGTAGCTGCTGGAAAAAAATGGGCAGTTCCAGAGACTGATTCATCTCCCCTGCTTTAGATATCTCTTCTAGTGGAGGTGAATATTATTTCTCAAGAATCAAAGAGAAAGTTGAGCTGCACTAGCTTGAGTTTGGAAAGTTAACTTTCAGCTAAGTCGGATAAAGTGAATCTTACCAGCAATATTCATTCTATCCAGGCTCTTAACAATGTGTGAAGCTTTAGATTTTCTAAAATACAGTCACATTCCAATGGTGTTCTATTCCATCTTGAATTTATCAATCTATCTTGGAGCAACAGCTACCTTAACTTTTTGTTCCTTCACTTCACGCCAAGGCATCACAGTTTCTTTTTCACAGTAGTTATCAGAACAGTTCCTTCCATGTAAAATCACCTATGTGCAGCCTTTGACTGTAGTATTAGCCAGTGGCTTTGGGAACCGAATGTGTTTTGTTGATTGGGTCACACAAGGACAGTGACTGCAGGAGAAGCTCACAGCATCTGGATCCCAGCAAGATATCTACAAAGAAGTCATCAAGATCTGTACTTTATGGAACACAAGGAATGTCTCAGCATTGGATCCTTGCCATTATTTCACTAAAGCCTCTGGAAGACAAGAACAAATGATACCGTTTGTTTTGCCAGAAAAAGATGTCAGTTTTGAGCAAGAGAGATGGGTCCACTGAAAGATTTCTTCTCTGTCTGTAAGGTAGCAGACATTGCAGCCTTTGAACCATCCTTACGTTGCAGTACAAATCTGGAAGAGATGCTAAAGTACCTTACAGTATCCCTTCAGAGGGTCTTGGCAGGCTGATCTTAGTTATTTAAAGCTGTGCTACCATGTGCTGCAAGGTTACATGAATTCTCAAGGTAAGCAAAATCGACTATGATCAAGTCTAGATAGGAGAGAGACTGAAAGTGATTCTAGAGTTTCAGCAGATGATACTTCCCTACTGAAATAGGAATGATAGGAATGGTTGGACTCAATGATCTGGGTCTCTTCCAACCTGGTTATCCTATGATTCTATGATACTATGAAATGCTGAATTGGGGAAGAAGATAAAATCTAAATTATTTGAAAGCACTACTACACAAATGAAGTGTAAACTGACCATTTCGATTAGATGTTCGGCAGAAATACAAATTGTAATGTTATCAACTTGACTCATAACATTCAATATGAGAAGTTCTTTTCCTTCCACACCCAGAAAGACTGTAAGAAACAGATCACCTTGACAGGTAAGCAGTCTGCAGAGTGCACTTTAAAAAATTGATTTTGATCTTGAGACACAGGATGGCTCATTATCTGAACAAGCAGACATTGGTTTTTGCCTTTGATTTAGTATCTTGGACTTGAAAATCAAGACAGGCATAGACATTTCTAGGACATGATTCATCTGACAAATTGCAAGCAACTGTTTTCTGATGACAGGAATTGCATTACAGAAGCACATAGTCCATTCTAAATGCTGTGAAAATGGCCTCCATTCATTAATGGACTCACACATGGTAGCCACACTCTAGATGTCTAAAGTCAAGTGAGATGAACCTCACTTTAGTTTGCAAAGTCATTTTTGCATCTTGTTGCCTCTCAAAGCAACCAGGATATTATGAAACAAACAGAAAGCTCAGGGACCTCAAGTGGCCTCAAGATCTGCCAGAGAAGGTTCAGGCTGGACATCAGAAAAAAATTGTTCATGGAAAGGGTCACTGGACACTGGAACAGGCTGCCCAGGGAGGTGTTTGAGTCACCTTCCCTGGAGGTGTTTAAAAGATGGGTTGATGAGGTGCTGGAGGGGCATGGTTAATGATTGATAGGAATGGTTGGACTTGATGATCCTGGGGGTCTTTTCCACCCTAGTGATTCTGTGATTCAGTGATTAAGAATCACTTGCATGGAAGAGTTCCTGCTTCTAATGGGGATCTGTCAAAATCTTAAAACTTCTGGGATCCCTACTGGAGCCCTGTGGGAGACCTTTTCATTTCTTGTTAAAGAGCAAAGGGAAGAAATAAAATCTCCCTGGGAGAATGACTGAGTACCAATATCTTGCCTCACATGTATTGATGTAAGGTACGGAAGTGTGAACAACTGTGATGGTAATGGAGATGAAAGGTACCTTAATAAAGAACAGTAAATAAGCTTATGTTAATGCTGCTAAGACAAATTTTCAAAGAACTGAATTGGCAGGGTACTCTCCTAGTGTCCTCCTTAGTGCCTTCAAGAGCAACCAACCTAAGATCCTACCATAACACAGCTTGGGGATGAACATCTGACTGCACACTGGGCTGTTATATCTTGCAAGTCTGAAGGACACATCTTCTGCAACTCCACAAGTAGTTAAAGAAACTATAGATGCAGCCATGAAACATGAAAATATTTAGAGAGTAATCATTATTTAAACAGTTTTTTAGATGAGATCAAGTGAAAAGTGTGCAGAGAACAGTTTCTTCAATTACCTCTCTAAATAAGCGTGTTGGAAATGGTGGTGCTTATGGATGGAACAGCAGAGCTAAACATTTTTTTCCCAATGTCTCAGTATTCCATCACAAATGCTGAAGCAAGAGTGGGCTCCAAGGAACATCTCCTTTGGCAGTTTGAGCCAAGTAGTTCAATGTGGGGGCAGTCATGACTGAAAGGGTCATGTCTGAGTAGAGATGTTGTACATCAGCAGTGCAGAGATAACTCCACTAATGTTATCAGCGTTCATCTATATTCCACAGTGATGCCAACCTCTCTTTCCTGCATTGGCTTGAAATTCTCCATTTTCAAAAATGATGCCACTTGGTATCATTTTTAATACCGTATTTTAATACAATGTAGACCAGACATTGCTTTTCCTGAGACAGGAAATGTACTGCTCCAATAAACTGTTATGGGTTATCTCAACTGCCTGAATTATCCACATTTGGCTGATGGGGATCAAAGTGACTTGTGTCATGATAGAAGAGGAGGTAAATGCATTTTTTTCTCCAATAAAGAAGTTTCATATTTATAGAAAAAAGTAATAATGCAAAAGCATCTGATGAACTGAAAACAGGCCTGATGGAGCAAGAAAGACAGAGAGCTGTGCAGCCATCAGCTTTACCCAACCTATGAACTCTTAGCCCAGCCTCAGGTTGCCATATCAAACATCTTCCCAGGACTCTCTTGATGCAAATTCTTTCAGCCTTCTTGGTGATGAGCTTTGAAAAAACTCAAGGCTGAGATTCTAGTGAAAATCGGAGCTGAGGAAGTATTTTGGGAAGAAGGCAAGGAATTAAGTTTTCAATCAGTCTTGGACTCTGGGGGAGTAATCATTCCCCTAGCCTGAAAAACAAGGAATTATTGCAGGAAAATGCAGCCAGCTCTGAATTTTGCTGAAAACTTGATTGTTGGAGGGAAATGCACATAAACAGAGAACATTTTACACTATTAAAACTCATGCAGCACTGTGGGGTCTTTATTTTTCTTAAAAAAAAGCAAGTGTAACAAGGCCATATGCTGTCCTGGAGGCTCTGTTGGCAGGATAACAAAGGGAAGGCAAAGAGCAAAATAATTCCAGGCTCTTCCTGGAACATACTGATCCCCTCAGCTCCCACAGAAAGCGAGGACGGTATTTTTGGACTTAATAAGAAACCTTTGGCACCCTGCAAAGTTGAAGTCTCATGTTCTTGCCTGTATCCTGGGATAAAACTGTGATGTAGGCCATAAGGATTAAAAGGGCCCAAAAGTTTGTTAATGCTATAATGACAATGATGAGACAAAATCCTTTGTAAGACATTTATAAACACTCCCTAGTCACATTTTAGTAGGTGGCATGGTCTAAGGTAATACAAGAGACATGGTTTAAAGGGGGAGGTATTTTAATAATAAAATATATATTTCTAGTAAAAGATATGATCTCTCCCTCAAACCTTGTCTCTCTTATAAAGCAGGGACTTGGCTGCAAGTTTACTCTAATATTACCTTCTCTTGACTATCACACCATGCCGTTTAACTAGCAGCTAGTGATGTGCATGTTAACTATACCTATAATAAACAAAAACACTGCCAGGACCCATTTTTAATCCCTTTGACAGTGTCCCTTAGCCTTCGAGACAACCAAAGTGCCTGTTGTCTTCAGATCACCTGCTAAATACTCAAGTAGGGGATTGTCTGGGTCAATGCTCGCTATCTCTAACCAAAGTCATGTGGATGATCTCTGGCTTATAATCGAAAAATTTTGACAACTGAGTGCCAGTACCTGTGCCCAGGTCATGTACTGTTGAATTGATTAGTGTAGACTTAGACAAGGACCCCAACAGGAATGGGATAATAATCTGTGGCTCTGAACAGTTCTAGAGCCTTTACATCTTCAGAGCACATCCAGATGTTATTCAACCCCTCACCTTGCATCTCAGTGGTATATAAAGAATATACCAGATCACGAGGTGAGACCCACCAAGGCAAGTCCACCAGCAAGGTATTTGGGTTGTTCATTTTGAAGACTGAAATCAGCTGAGCAGTGCAACGCTTCCCTGGTGCCCAGGCAGATCTGTAAGAAATCCACTGCCAAGTGATGTCATCGGGGTTGAGTTACTGATCCAAAGAGGAACTGGCACCAAGAAGAGCTGAGTGTCCTCACAACTAATGCTATTATCACTTCAGAAAAGTAATTCAAAGTACATCTTTGAGACTCAAATCAGCCTCAGAGATGGGACAGGCCCATTGATTATTCTGTCAGCATCTACCATCCTTACACCTCCTCCTTGTACATCTAGTCATAGTTACAGTCAAGTAGGACTGTGGGCTGGATGACATGACCACTTTGGTGGTTCCAGGCTAATTCTCTCCAGTTTTAAGATGATTCATCACTTGTTTGAACAACCACTTTTTTTCCGACAGTGGAATGTCTGTAACAAAGCTTCAGAGTTGCCACCTCAGGCATTATGCCCATAACCCCCTTTGCTAAGTGAGTCCATACTTCAGTAAAGGATTTCAATGGGGTAAAATCAAAGCACTTTTTCTATGTATTTTAAGCTCTTGTATATTTTATGGGTTCTTCTGATTGTACACTGGTCTCCCTTTCAACATATGAGCCTGGCCATGTCCTGATGCCTAACCATACAGCAAATGAGGGACCCAGATGCCCTCAAACAATGGTTTCACCTTCATACCTTGGACACAAGTCTGTGCCCTAGCAACATCTCCCTCACCTGCTGCCAAACATCTTGACTTGACTTGAGCAGTGAATGAGCTGAGTTTTACTCTGTGCAGGGCACTTCAAACCTCAGGAGATAACTGAGAGAAAATAAAACAGTCTTGTCAGTGCTCTGCTGCCTGAACGATCTGAGAAGATCCTTGATCCAAATCAAATCAGTCTTGGTTTCTTTAAGAGCTCTATTGCCAGACCTTGCTCAATCCTTTACCCAAATCTCTTTAGTAAGTGAGGCAGTGCCAATGCTACTATATCCACTTTCTATAACCCATCTGTCATGCAACAGTCAAGAGAGACGCAACTCCCACTCGAATAGCACACCCTTCTCACCAATGCACTCTGTACCAGGATAAATATTGAGTCAACTCCACTGAAGCTGCTAAAGCTCTCCTACATTTCCAGAATTGAAGTAAGAGGAAAATTTTGCTTATGATACAGTTGCCGAAATAAACAGGACCTTTATAAAAATGAACAGTCTCACCACTTTGAAAAAGAGCAGATAGCACAGCAGCGAGCATGATGCTACAAGAGCCATTCTTTCCTCCACAGAGTTATCGCACAATGGAAGACACACACAGAGCTTCTCAGTAAAGCAGAATCGGTGCTATGGAAGGACATAAAACCTCAAAGTCAGCATCTGCAAAACATCACAATGTGATCACAGTAGCAAAGCAACAGGAATATGTGACAAGGAAATACTTCCATAGCCAAACCCAAAGGCATCTCACTAGCATCAGTGGAAATACTTGTGGGAGTAAAAGGAGAAAATCTAGGCTCCTTTCACACAAAGGGATGAAGAAAAAGAATCTCTTAAGACTTTCCCATTTCATCAAACAACACATCAGTCCTCTGAACATTTGAGTGCACTGTTAATGCTACTTCAGACATTTGCTTCTTCCAACAGCTATGCCCACAGCTGTGGAGTGCAACAAGGATAAACCTGCCCTCTCATCAATATTTATTAACATGACCAAATCAGATCCACAAGCAATTTGCACAACCTAGTCCTATACAAACCACATTTCACCCCAAACATGATAAAACCCACGCTGTCTCTTCTGTTTCCTGCATAGATTCTGTCACGTAGTTAAAAGGAGACCTCTTTGACTTTACTATAGGTCTTAGAGAGACCAAGAATAACCACTAAGTACAAAACTAAACCGTATTTTTAAAGCAAATAAAGAACAAAGATTGCCAGGAATTCTGCACATTTTCAGAGCAGTAATGGAACAGCTGCATCTCTCCCTTTTGCCTAATGCAAGATGATTAATGAACACATAGAAAGAGTTATATATTTCATGTCAAAATTTTGGGATTATAATGTTCAGATAGGCAAAGAATGAAATAACATAATGGAACCTCAATAAAATTACAACAGTTTAACGATAATTGTGCTTTTTGGTATATCAAACCCTTCAACCTTCATGAAGTCTCATTATTTGAAAATAAACCTTTCAAAAAGCTCAGTAGAATGACAAAATGCTCAAATTCAAACACACACTTTGGAAGCATACTTTTCGTATAGAGATTTTTCTCATTGTTAATTTGTTTGGTTTTTTTTTCAAATCAACTCCAACCTGTAATTCCATCTGCTACACAATTTCATGAACACATCTGTATTTCATTCCAATATAGACAAAATACTACACCATAAAAATATAAATATCTGGGAACAGGCAACAAAACCAATAAAAACCAAACAAAAACCAAGCCAGATTTGTATAGACACCAGATCAGAATGAGGAAAAAAAAATGCTGTTTGTACTGAACAATTGTGCCAATTTTAGTGTGAAGAGTATGCAGAAGGGGTCTCATGAAACTGACCCTAAATATGTTTTGCAGTCCTGTCTTGTGCTTTAGGTGAAACCCAATAGCATTTTCTCCCCTCAGAGTTATTTATATTTGGGTTTCATTTCCTGCATCTTTCTTTTTTTTTTTTTCCTTGATGGAATAGCTGGATTTGAGTTCAGTAGTACTTCTACTCCTTACTTTACAAAAATATATTATACTCCATTTGTGTCCGACTCTTTCTGGTTGATACTTTTTTGCCTGGTTTGACAAAGCAGTGGGGGAAAATGTTACTTCCCCTGCAGTCTGGTGGAAAGGAATTGGAGAAGATTCACCTCATTCTGCTCCCAGTGAAGTCAACATGTAAGATGCATGGAAATATTTTCTAATCAAGCATTTGGGGCTTGATGCTTTTTTTTTTTTTCCTAATTTGAGCCTATGGGAGTAGCATGGGCATTGAAGAAGGTTTGCACTGGGCAGATATGGGTTTTGTCCCCTCGCATTAGCAGTGGGATCAAGCTGTGAGGTCTTGGAAAGGCTTTACAGGGAATAAATAGATGACAGCACCTGTCCACCTCAACAGTCCTCACTGACAGTCCTCCTCACACATTAGGACTCAGCCAGCATTTCTGTGCCAAATGCTGGTCATTAGGGTGTTGCTGGCTGGTCACTGGGTCCAAGAACATTTTCCACCACACAAGTATAATAGGAAGTAGGCAAAGTCCTGCTCATTCTCCCAGGAGTTTCCTTATCCCTCCATTGACAGAGCATAACGTACCATCTGGTCCTGAAAAATGCACATGACCAAAACTTGAGAGACTTTTCACTTGCCAGGACGATATTTGTGCACTGACGATGTGAGTCCTTGAACTTGCTTTTAGCCCATAACGTCGAAGTGTCTAATATGAGGTCATCTTCTCAGCTTCATCCACAGAGATAGGGAGAGACAGCCCTCCTGAAGGAGACACATTCCACAGGCCTTAGCATGGCACGGATTGTCCTAGGGAACTTTTTGTCTCTCTCCATTCCAACAGAAAGGACCTGGATTAGTGCCTCTGGGTCAGTGGTGGCCATTAGACAATTACGTTTCAATGGCTGGAGTTAATTCTGATGACTGTGTTCCCTGTGCCACGTTCCAATTATTTCAAAGAATGAATCTCCTCTTCACCCAATTGAAAACAGATGAACATGTTTTCCATTCATTGGTCCTGTTAGCCCCTCTTTTTTAGCTCTCTCTCCACCTCCTACCAAATTCAACGTTAAGATCAGACAAACCAAAACTAAAAGATCAGGACTGCAAACAATTTTCTTTCAATTTCACTGTTTGACTCCAGCTACAAACAGGCTGTATTTGGGGGAAAGAAAATGTAAACTAATTCATGTTTGACAAGTCTGGTGTCTATCTCACATCTCAAAAATATCACTTATGTGGAAAAGTAACAGAAATAATAACCATTCATTCATGAACACAATATTGATTCTAGTGTACAGGAAAATAGGATCCAGACATTTTACAACTAAGAAGGGAACATTACAATAAAGATTATGACATTTTATGAATATTCGTGTTATAGCTTTGAGCTTTATTGCAAAGCAAAAAATATATATTTGTATATATATATATATATTTTTATCTACATATCACCTCTGACATTGTATACAACACTAAATCACATGAAATCAAAGAAATCATAATGAGGTAGATACAAAACAAAGGGATGTCAAAGAATCCAGCTGCTAAATTTGGCTTAACGCAACTGTCATTAACATATGTATACCCAACATAGCAGTGAGCTTTGATTCACAGCTTCATCAATGGATCCTACTAACACTGATATCGATATTAGAGCCCATTTAGAAATAATGCCATTTGGAAAGTGTGTGTGTGAGGGGGAATGTAAATCAAAAGCTTTTCCTACAAACTAGTCTTCTCCAAGGGAAAAATTTCCATTGATTTTTCATGACATGTAATGATGATAAAAGGAACTCTGAGAAACAGCCTGAGTTCTAGGGGTACTGGTAGTGCATGAGGGCAGACACAGAGGAAGGATTATACAGCAGGGGACTCTACTGGGGTTGAATATAAACAAAAGGAAGATAAGCCATTTCCCTTCCCTTTTTGATGGCCAAGTAAAAGCAGCACACCCTGGGAACACCTGAGGAGGCTACATTCACCAACACACACTTGTGAATACCAGCTTGGACTTGTTGATGATGGCCAATGAAACAAGCCTTTGGTAGAAGGGCAGCCCCTTGATGCATTTCATTGCTTTTTTCAGGCAACAGCAGATACGTGGCAAGAAAGACGGTATCACTCAAGTAATTGGGTGTTGGTGTGACTGGTGTTGGTACTTGGTAAGATCTGGCTGCTTGGTCTGCACTCCCACAAGGCTTGTTAAGACACCTGGATGACTGGGGCTCTTCAGTTGATTCTCTGTCTTGGGAGAGATTTGGAATATCCTTGGGTTTCCTGGCTTTTAAATTTAGGTGCCTATGAACCCAGGACAATATATACCTGGTGCTTCCACAGGAGAAAAGACGTGAAGATGAGAAGCATTAGGTTTATCTATAGCAGGGGGGAACCGGGTTGGATACAGGAAAACCTTTTCAATAAGGGATGGTTGGCAAGAAGTCTTTGGGCTACTGGATCATCCTCAACCATTAAATGGCATTTGCAGGAACAGAAGGGCAGGGCACCCTCATATCACAGCATGTGGGAGCCATATATTATCAGGGATGTAATGAGCTTTATGTGAAACACAGACAAAACCAAGTTTGAAGCTCTGTGCCCCTTTGCTGCTGCTCTAACATGTTCAAATCTTCTTGCAAAAGTAGGAAGTGGTGCCCTGGAAGGAGTATGATTCCCCAGCTGTGCTGTAAATGGTAACAATCTCAGCTTTATTCTCAAGTAATTTACAATGTCATGGTTGAATTAAAGTAAATGAGAAGAATTGACCAGAACAGCTTGCTAATGTGCAGGAAGAAGACAAAGTAAGTGTTACCAGCTTGATGTGTGAATCTACTAAACAAGTCACTATTGTAGCTCAGATTTTACTTTTTGCTTTTCACCTTGCCAAAGAATGACATCAGGAAAACATACAGAAGGTTATTGCTTGTACATTAATTTCCAAGGGCTTTTTTTTGAACCCAGAAGACTGTCACAGAAAGTGTGCATCACTTAAGAAAATCAAATTTCCACCTCTCTTGAGTGGATCTCACTCTGAATTGCAACCTAATGCCTTTAGTCCTGCGAGGGAAATGCCTGATGCAGATGTGCCACTTTGGCAGGGGCTGCTGAGCGAGGACAGAGCTATGTTGAAGGAGGAAAGAGATAATTTTTCATGTTCTTTGGCAGAGCAGAAAGAGGACAAGTCTCATAGTAAGGTATGGTGGGAAAAGTTCTGGAAGCATAGTAATGCCTACCCAGTTTTGGTGGGATCCAACTGAAAACAACTGCTTTAAACTGGAAACCAACGAATGAATCTCTGCCTGGAGGTATCTTGCTCTCTTTCTTGGGCTTGGAAGGCATCTTGACAATTCACTGGATATCCAACTTTTCTGGTTAACTTAAGATGATTGGACCTCATGCCCACATAGGAAGCAAGCAAAGTACTTTGGACAAACAACCCCAATCAGGCCGTATGTGTCTGTATGTGTGTGTGAAGAAATATGCTCCCTCTTACAATCTGAAAGCTGCAAGTGGTTTTATATGTGTCCACAAAGTGAATTTCTCTTGCTGTTTGCCAAACGCACTCTTAAAGATCTGGTTTTTCGTGTTTCAAAAAATATTTTCCACTGAAACACGGGTCTGCTTTTATTTTAACTCTGATAGGTGCATTGCTTTGCTTCAGAGGGGCTAAGATACTTGGAAAGGAAGAATACATTGCCAAGCATCCTTCATGTATTTCTTTCCTCGAAAAAAAAGATTTTCTTGGTAAGTTATGACATGAAGAAATTTCTGTGAGTTACTCCCTTTAAGAAACTTGAGCATATGAACTTAAAAGATTTTAGCTGCAAGATTATGGACTGAGTCAAACTTGCCCTCTAGGTTCCTCCATTTGCTGAATCTAGCAATTAGAAAAGTATCTTCTTATATTTTTTCCTTAAGGTTTTAGTGCAAACTGCTAAATGGGACAGAGGATGACTTCACTCAGAATCCTTAGGTGGGCATCTCTCAGGACTACATTTGCAAGGAAGCAAATAAGGTTTCTGTCTTAAAGTGAGCCTAGCGGAGTAAACAATATCTTTGATTTTTGTGCGGGATTAACTATTAACAGAGCCCACAGATGCCAGTGTCCTGAGCAAGGATGGCAAGCTGAAGGGACAACTATAGCTCCTTGCAAACACCAGCCACAACCAGAGCCTAAAACCTTTCAGTGCAGGCAGTTGGAATAGCCCAGGCTTGCGCAGGAAGAGCAGATAAATAGATACTTGAGGCAATACAGCTGTGTATACCATCAAATAGACCGTACGTAATGAATAAGCTGAGCGAGATGTTCTGCAATAAATTATTAATGAGCGAATGCTGCTTTCTAAAGAGCTGAGTTGCATGAACCACTCACAGGAGGTACTGGAGTCCACCTGGATTTGTAGAGCAACCAGCTGAATGACAATATGAGCAGCCATGAGAGGGTACAAGGTGGGAAGACTGCCTCCAGCTTTTCCAGTAGAGTTCTTTTTAAAGAAATGAGGCTTTAACTCTGGTAGGAAGGTCAATATGAAGTTCTTGGTAAGGAGTCAAGTCCAAAAGACTGGCTGAAAGAAGTACCTGTGCTGCCATGGACTAATATGGACACTTGTGTTCCCACTGACACAAGAAAGAGGTGCCACAGATCCATTCCACTTACTCTGCTCACTTCTTCTGGCTCCACTAAGGGCCCTCTCTGTATCCATAGCTGTTCATGATACCCAGCCCAGATGTTCCTTGGTCACTTGGAAGAGCTTTGCCAAATCAGGTGAGAAATGGGGTTTCATCTGATACCTCCAAGAAACTTGAGGTCATGGAATCATAGAATATCTCCAGTTGGAAGTGATCCATAAGGATCAAGACCATCAGGTCTGTATATAGCATGAAGGGTGAGAGTGGGCTAATGGTAGCAACCCAGGTTTTTACCCTTTGCCAAGTTGGTTTAGTGCCTGGAGGACCCATGGCTGAGGAGAGTCTGATAAAGGGATTTGAAGAGTGTTAGTGTGGTGGGCTGTGGCTCTCAGGGATGGGGAACCATTTAGTAGAAGGAAGCAGCACAATGGTCTCATTTAAAACATAATGGTGAGGGGTGAAGGTCAAAGCATGGCCCAACAAGGCAGCCAGCAGTGGGCTTCCTGAACCTAAGAGAGATGGAGGACAAAGGGTAGGTTGGTGGAGATCTCACCGTAAACTGGCCTGAATCGCCTCCCACTGGTATTGAGGGGGACCCTGCACTATCTGCAGAGAGGGACCATGAGTGCAAAGTGCTTAAAGGCTTGGTAAGCATCAGCAACCCCAGTTTGACAGGCACAGAAAAGTGGGAGTGATGTGCTCTAAGTTGCATGGTGAGTCAGTGGTGGGCAGGGGACATGGCAGCCACATCTCGTGGTCTCGTGGTTTCCTGAGTTCATCACTGGATGACCCTGTTTCCTCACCAACACTTTCCTCGGCACCCGCTGGTAAACTGGGGTGGGGAAAGAAAGGTTATAAAGGCTAAATCTCCCCGGGAATACGCACTGTGAGTAGCAGGGGAGGACACTTCTCTACCTTTCATCTAAGGACAGGGAAGAATTTTACCCATCAGACCTAGGCTATTTATCATAGCTTGAAAACCCTATGGAAATAAAAACCCCTCTACTTTTATGGAAGAGATGGGCATGATCATGTGTTTGGCTGTGTGTATATATTATACACAACCTAACATGGACATCAACTATTATATATTTCTATAATATAGTATATAATACACACACACATGTGAGATACTCAAACATCTTAACTTCTCTTAATCAAAACTCTCTTCTTTGAAGGTCAGGTAACTCTCACTACATTTTCTATATAGACAACTTTGTACATACAAGTCGTAAAGTGCGTTAAAAAGCGCGTAAAATTTTCTATGTAGAAAACTATATACATATAGCACACACATGTACTAAAACACTTGGAGTTAAGCCAAATTTCACCTTCATCTTCACATCCCCAAATAACTACAATACAAAACCAAAATTAAAAAAAAAGAAGTACATAAGGAAATGAATTTAAAAATAAATTCCTTAAATCCAAGAGAAACAAAACCGAAACAAAATCAAATGCAAAATCAGTCAACAGAAGCCTGGCATGTGTAGAAAACATCAATTCACTTAGAGAACATAAAGAGGGTCATGTCCGAACCTCCTTTTTCTTAAAAACAAAACCAAACCAAACCCCTTTTGTTTGTCTATTTGTTAGCTCTTATTGTTTGAGAAAAGTCACAGTAGCACTCTCACCTTGAACCAGAGTTTGGAACTTTTTGTGTTTCTTTGTACAAAAGAAAAAACGGTTTTAGGTTATGGAAAATAGTTGGGAAATTTGAGGTTGGAGAGAGGAGACAGAGAGAGAAACTGGAAGATTGCATAGTTGTGAACAGTGGCTTCTCATCAAGGTGAAAAAGTGCATCATCTGATAAAATAGCATTTGATTATTATTTTTGTTCGGTTCCATATGTTTTCTTTTTCCTCAGTCAACTGTACATGTCACACATGAAAAGGTATATACAGCACACACACATGCTAACATTAAACGCCTGACATTGAAACAACCATTCTTTAAATGTTCCATCAGAGATTTTTCCATGCAAATTTGTATTCTTTTTAAATACAATTTTTTTGCTACATCCTAAGACCACAAACTTGTCTAAGCCCATCTCATGTAATTTTGATCATTAGCAACGTAAAAAGGGGAAAAGCACCAGAATGGCTTGGTTTGATCACCAAACCTCTGCTTTGACTTCTTTCTTTTTTCAATTTTCATCCCTTCATTCACTGCTGGTTGTTTCATTTTTTCTTTTTTTTTTAATTTTTTTTTCATTGTTGTCATTTGTTTGCTTGAATTTTCCGGAGATGGGAAAAAACAATTGACTTTTTTTGTAAGCGTTCTTGAGGTAAGAGTTATGCTCAGCACCTGGGGCAAGCGACAAAGCTTTCAAAAGCTTTTGAGAAATGAAGTGTGAGGCCGAACACTGTCACTACTGTCGTAAACTAACAAGAAATCAAATTGAGATGAATATTCCAGGTTTCCATGCTAGCTAAACCTCACTACCCTCTTTCCATCCCTCTTTCTTTTTTCCCCAAGAAATCACAGAGAGAATTAAAAGGAAATAAAACCAAGTTTGCACATTTCTTCTTGCACCAGCCAAATGAATGAAGATAGGTGTTGTGCATTAAAATGGATGCTTCAAAAGCTTTTTGAGCTTGCTGCCTGCCTCAAGCGTATTTTAATATATGTCTGATCATTTACATTTATATAGGATAGTCATATTCATTACACTTTGTACAGGATCACTTCATTTTTGTCCTTTTTGAACGTTTTCACATTTTTTTGTGGTTTTTTGGATAAAGAGTTGGTTATAACAATCTACAGTAAGGCTGCACAGGAAGAATTCTGTGTATGTTGTTTTTCTCTAAGAACCAAAGTATATAAAATGAGGTTTGATTCTAGCACCTTTTACAGTATTATTGGAGTTGTTCCCTTTAGTGGAAAGTAGTACCTTCCTTCAACATCTATTCTATCATCTATCTATAGTCTCAGCAATACTTCAAAGGTAACGATAAGGTGAAGATTGACCAACCCAGCAGTCCCTTGACAAAAATAAGCTCCCCTCCTGAAGTCAGGCAGAACTACTTGCGTGAGAAAAGCAAATCACCTTCGCCAGCTTCCCTCCTCCCTGCCAGCAAGGGCTCCGGCACTCGGCTCGCTTTGGAAACCGAGCATCCAAAGAGAAAAGAGATATAACAAGTTGCTGTCTTGCTGGGAAAGAGGAGATGGAGAGGCTCACCAGCACATGGATTTGCTAGTGGGGGAATATCACTGTTTGCCATCCATCAGGTTGCATCACCTTGGTGCAAAGAAAAGGCAAGGCTGCTACCCTGGGATGCTGCCCCACTGTCCTCTTTTTGCGGCAAGGGGAGACCTCCCCATACCATGGGACGAAGGTGTCACGTTGCAGCATGTGCTGGGGATAGGGAGAGAATTTAGAGAAATTGCTATGGTGCGGAACAGCAGCTTTCACAGAGCACGTTTTTGAGAGTGGAGAGGAAAAGGGCAGAAAGAGAAAAGGGAGCTGGAAAAATTAAAGTGGGAAAGAGAAACTCCTTGCCAAGACTGTAATGCTTTACAGGATGTTGAGCTGTTGGTTTCACTTGAGCAGTTTATAATCTTGCAGAGGAATGGTCCATTCCCCATACAACGGCATCAGAACCTCAATTATATATATATATATATATAATCGTATCTATAGCAATATATCTATCTATCTGTATTATATACGTATACATTAAAGTCTGTTACTGCACTGGCATGTAATACAGAGGAAACATACTGGCATTGCTGTTTGATGCAAGTGGTTGCCTTGACTGAAGTCCCATGAAGGGTAAGCACCACAAGAAAAGGCACCACAGGGTTTTAAGAACTGAAATGTTGATACCCCTTACATAGCTGTTACCAGCAAACATAAAGGGCTTGTTGGAGTTAATGGGGCCAGGCCAAATTCTAGCCTAGCTCATGGAAGAAAAAACAGAAATAGCAGGGTTCATGAAGAGTGGCTGGTGACTTGGTGAAATCAAGACCAGAATTTGGTCTTTAAAGGGGCACGTTGATTTTGTGAGCTCTTATCTAGCACTTTGGACACTTTTAAACAGCCTTCCTAAATTAAAATGGTCACATCTTACCACATTCAAAATGCTTGCACAGGTGTGAGGGAAGCTGAATTGAACTTTGAAAGCTCAAATCATAACCTAACATAAGTAGGGCACAACCTGACGAGGACTGCCTCCTGGGATGGACTGGATGCCTTCAGCTTCCACAAACCAGGGGAAGTTGAAGCATACAACAAGTCTGATCTCATTCCTCTGCAGAGCCCTGCCCTGAATATCTCAATCTGTCACTCCCCAGGAGTCCAGAGAAGAAATTGTCCTGGGCACAAGACAATGATCTTGATGGATTTACAGAAGTCCCGTCAGAATGAGATGGAAATTAAAATCCACACATCTGTTTTTCTGAGGTCTCAAACCATCCTTCTTAATCAGTCCTTATTCAGTGAAAACTTCCATTGCACTAAACTTTGGGGCTGTCCCTTCCTCTATTCCCTTTGCTCATAAATTGACACTCAAGCACATCCACATAGACGCATCTTGCCCTCCAAGACATAAAAATTAAAGAAAGAGCTGGGGAATAAGACAGAGTGCATACTCAGAGCCCTCCTGTGAATCAAGAAGTCGCTACAAGCCCTGTCTATACGCACTGGGCTTCCCATGTGTAAGGTAATTCCTTGGTGACTGAAAAAGGAAAAGAAAAGACTCGCAGGCACTCTATGCCAAGTTAATAGCACCAGTTTTGCATCGTGTTGACACCTGTCAGCCCATCCCATCTAAACCACCTTAGCTCTTCAGACAGCTGCTGACAAGCAGCCTGCCCCTGCTCTTGGTGGCACTGCACCAAATCAAGGGCAATGCTACTGAGATCAACAGAAACGCTCTTGCTATAAGAGGAGGGTCAGGTTTGCCCTCAGCAACTTATCTTGCCCAGCTCAGAGCAGGGTTTGTTGACAGCCTGTGTGTCTCCCAAGCACCACGTATGTGGCTTGCTTGAAAAACTAGAAATGGTGTTGAAACACCACCATGGGGGAGAAAAAGACTTGCCCGTGGCAGTACTGGAAGTAGTCTTTTGTGTTTATTCAGATTTCCTTTTTGGGATTTAATATGGATCCCAGTCTCTCTAGACCGCCAGTAAGGATGGTTCAGGTGCAGATGTGACTTAGGAAGAAGGCAACCTCTCCCAGTCAAACTGGCAGATCCTTGATCTTGACTTGGATGGATGGGCATCTTCACCTGCAAGCCACACTGGATCAGAATGGCACTGGAAGGACAACTTAACTTATGACCTGGGTCCAGAATGGGCTAAGTTCAGTTAATAAGGCAAGATTCAAGGCATGGGCATGACTGAGTTTCAATCTTAGTTCACAAAAAAATATACTTCTTACAAAGAAAGCTTAGACCACTCTTTCTGTCTGATGTGCTTGATCAAGAGGGTCTAGGGTGAGCAGACACTTTCTTTGGAAGTCTTCCAGCCAGACAGGATTTAGGGTGGGAGAATAAGACACGGGGATGCCTGTGGTATGAGCTCTTGGAGATGTACCTGATGATTCACGTACTCTTTCCATCTCTGCTTTCTCCGACTGCATGACTCAATGCAACTGTGCTAAGTCCCTGTCTTCTCAGCTGACTTCCCCAAACACTTTCCAAAGGGACAGTGGAGTAAAGCACTTCTCAAAAACTTAGCATGGCAACTTTAGTGATCTTTAAACCCACATTGCAACACCTGGGGTGAGTACAGCAGAGATGCAGGGTTGGAGGTGGGATTGGTGATGGGAGGCAAGTCACAACCTGACCATTTCCATATCACATGCCCTGGAGCAGAGGTCATTGTTACCAGGGAATATATTACATTTGCCAGCAGAGACAGCCCTAAACCCACCCTGGATTTCCAAACCAAGAATCTACAGCAGAGATGGAAAGACAACATGTATCTGAGATGGAGAGACAACATGTACCTTCAGGCACCATGATTTTAACTTTTGTATGTGACAGCGCATCTAAAAGGGGTGACATTTCCTTGCAATCAAAAAGTCATTCAAAGCCACTAGAATACATAGCTTTTCTGTGAAAATCCTGTTTTTAGGGAACAGGTCCATGACTGGGCACGTTATATCAAGTTCCCAAGCACATTACCATAATAGGGAACACATAGGAGACCATGCAAGGGCCTCACGTTGTCTATTATCTCATACTGGCTTCATACTGGGTAATCACATCAGCTTTACTGGAATGGTCTAAACTTGGTCCGATGACATGAGAGGAAGTCATCAGGCCTATATGAGAAATAGTCCTTCCCTGAGCAATTTAAACAGTTTAGAAACTACTTCCAATTCCTTGTTGGAACAAAAGGCTGGAATGGTAAAACAGTTTGTAGAGTGGAAACATTAACCAAATCCATGGTTGTTTTTTTTCCTGATCAGAAAATGTTTTCCACAAAAGAAAAAAAAATCATTAGAACCATTCAGGGAGGGGCCACGTTCTGTAGCTAGTGGCAAATTTTGATGTTCAATGTAAAATCTCTTCCCCCTATATAAAGAAGATGAGGGCCAAGGGATTGGGCTGTGATACCTATTTAGATGCTGATTTAGAAAACACACATCAGAGTTCTCCTTCAAAGGGCTGCAATTAAATCCAATTTAAGACCTGTTTAATCGTTTGGGTAGTACCAAGAGTTCTATGGATAAATGTGAACCAGTCTGCTTCCCCTAATACTTATCCATTGTAAATTTGTTGACTGATACCCAGGTTTCAGTAATGGTTGAAAAAAATAGGTTATATGGTATGAAACTGGAATAATTTGAGGGGATTGCTTGGGATTGCCTGGTGTAAAGTTTCTCTTGCAGCAGTGTCAACTCAGAGCAGGTCAACTGAAGTAAAGTGGTTTCAACTTCAGGCTATTGAAATTTCTGCAGGTGCGTGTCCCTGTGTGTACTCGTATGCCTACAGAAACTAAAATAAGACCCTACAGTGAACAGATTGCAGGTGTAATCAGCTGGCATTTGTCCTGGATCTTCACTGCTTGGAAAGGAACAATGTTTTTAAGGTGAAGGAAAGGGGAGGAAAGATGTGGGGGGCAAGCAGGTGGTGTTTAGCTGTGTGTCAGAGACGGACGCTCTGGCACTGCCATTGAGTTTTCTTGGTAAATACAGATACAATGGAAAATAAGAGCTGCTTGTCCTTGTGACTGATGAATGGGAATGACATCTGGAGAGAAAATAATAGTCATTCCTGTTGAGTGGCATTTGAAGGGACCTTAAAGACCATCCAGTTCCAACCCCCACTGCCATGGACAGGGATGCTGGGATGTCTTCAACTGGATCAGAGTGCTCAAAGCATCATCCAACCATATCTTGAACACCTCCAGGGATGGGGCACCTAGGACTTCTCTGGGCAGCCAGTACCAGTGCTGCCTCACCACACTCACACTAAAAAATGCCTGCCTTATATCTAGGCTTGAAATCAGAGTTGGGGGATGTTGGTATTTATCCCTGCAAAAGAGGACCCAGTTTTCTGTGAGTTTTAACAGGGCTGTAACCATTGCAATGGTGATACTGGTCGGGGTTGCCGCATCCAGGTGGATCTGCCTGGAAAGAAACGTTTGTTTTGCCTGGATTTTGACAAAATCCACAAGATCAAACAGGAAATCTGTTGTCACAGGTTAAGAAAAAAAACATCAGGGACCAAACTGGGCTCCCTGGCACCAGCAGAAATGACTATTTTCAGTATGAGGTGTATAAGTATGCACTGGGACATCAGTGGAGTTTTACTGATTTACAGTGACACTATTTGTCCCTCATATTTTGTCTGATTTTTGGCTTTCAGTTTTCTTAAGAACTGGAAGATCAGGTGGCATAACATTTCCTCAGAAGGACCGTAAGCTACTGATGGTCTTTTCTCCCCTTTTTTTCATCTAACAAAAAAAATATACAAGGAATACTTATTTCAACCCTGTTTGCAAATCCCAAATTGCTAGCACTTCACACCAGAAACTACCTTACTCAGCTCAAAAAGCCCTTTTGGAATTCGCAATGTGTTCAAATATATTAAAACATATATACTGTTGCAGTAACACGGCATGTATGCTTTTCTATACTTCCACAGGACACAGACATACATGTTTATTAGTCCCTTTAACCCTGAAAATTCATAGCCACTCACTTCACATCAGGCTAATATATAACTGGAGCAGTTCTCTTTCTCCTCCTGCTTTTTAACCTATGCTGCTAATATAGCCATTGCTGCTGAAGTGGGTCAGAGTAAAGCAACCAGGTGCAAGCACAGCCAGGTGTGTTTACTATTGAACACTACATTTTCAGGAAAATTAAAGGGCGATTTATTCATAAGGTGAACTTTTTGTGGTTTTTTTTTAAATATACATATACATAAATATATATATAATGCCCTCAATACCTTATAGGCTATATCCTACTTACTTCCATGAGGTGGGCGTCAACTAGCTTTGAAAGCAGTCTGCATTTACAACTTGTTTTATCTACTAGATACATTTAAGACTTTAATTAATTTCAAAACCTCACTTGCCCTCTCTCACCCCTCTCAGTCGACTCCTGTTCAAGACACAGATGTGTGGTGCTTCTTAGGACAAAGAGGGAAACTCTACTTGTTGGTCGGCATTTGGTTGGGTTGAACAAAGCAGTTAGCATAGCACCAAAGGAGTTACACTGCTGTTTGTTATTTTTTTTCCCCCAGCTTCAGTATTTTTGGAACAGAAGTAGCAAAAAGAACTCAGAAGGACTGAGCTGAGAGCTTAAAAAAGGGGAAATAAACAGCTGGGGAGAAGAACGGGGAAGGAGCAGACTCAAAGCCAATGAAGATGAGCAGCAGCCCATCTGCAAGAGTAAGGCTTCTGAATTTGCTCTGCCCCAGCAAGAAGATATACAGCTGCCTTGTTAGTCATGTGGAAGAGCCTGTCCCATATAGCCAGAAGATTTTAAACTACCTCCCCATGGTGGATACGGAAGAGGGACAGGGAAGGTACGTGGCAGATCAAGATAAAGCTGGAGGAGGAGGGTTTCCTAGCTTCATTCTTGCTTTATGCAAGGCAAGTCTTGGGTTAGAGAAACAATGGCTGTTGGAAACACTACCTGGTTATCCAGAACAGGCCAGATTTCACAGTCCTTACTCAGGAAAGAAAGTGAGACCCAAAACAAAACCCAGAAGTTTTGCCTGAGTAAGGAGTGTATGAGTAGACTTCAAAAAGTCCTACTGGAAAGGAGCAGGGAGTCTTGCCTCGCATTGTATTTTTCAAAAGAGACATAATAGAATGGTTAGGACACTTAGACAATAATAACACTTGGCTCAAAATCATTAAAAAACCCAGGCTTTCTCTCACATGCTTTTTTCTTTTCCATATTTTCTGACCTGTAGCAATATTTGGAGCAACAGACTGGATCCATTCCCTCCATCTAAAGAAAGTTACCCTGGGTTTCACCCGAGTGTCTTGGGGTTCAACCAGGGATGAATCCGACTCGATGGACACATAACTGACAGTCAAAACCCCCGTGGATGGCAAGGGAAGTTTTGCCTGCGGGAGGATGGTGAAGGCAGGCCTGGTCTAGTCTCTCTGGACGTGGCACAGATTTTTCTCCAGGAAAGCAGGTACTTTGAGAAGAGTTGCGCGTGAGCAGCGTTGAGTCTAGTTTATCATTCCATAACCCACCTTTGCCCTTCGCATAAAGAAACAATTGAAAGAAAAGCTACTGTACAACCAAGTAAACTGCAATTATTGTGCTGTCTTAGGCAGTCAAGAAACTTAAAAGGCAGAAACAAAAAGAAACAAGATTTTCCACATGTTTTTCAGTTGAGACTCTACTTTTCCCATGCCTACAAAAGTCCTCACCAAACACTATACCAGCCTTGCAAATAATGTCCAGGCTATTCCAAAACAGCGTGAGCAAATTTTTCACTGTATTCAGATGGAAGCTGATGACTGAAAGATTAGTGCACATTAACCGTGGCTGATGAGAGCAACTTTTAAAGAAATTCAAGTATTCATCAGTAATCTATTCGGTTCAAAAATACTTTTGTAATCTGCAGTTTCAAGTTTCCAGAAACAGAAAGGAAAAGGGAAAGGTGACCTGTTGTGTAAGAAAATAATATTGCCAACAGTGCTATTACATTTGACCAGGAAAGCAAGGCTATTCAGTTGGCACACAACAATTTTCTCTGTTCCTTGCTTTTGGGGAGAGAAAAGACTTAAGATTGCTTTCTTGACACATGCACGCATCAGTAGGTTTTCTTTATGCGTGTTGTAACAAACCCCTTTACTGCTCGTTCTCGATAACAGCACAAACCCAGCAAGAATCAAATTTTTACGACGCGCTTCCAGCCCCTCTCACACGCATTTACTTAAGCCTCACAACACCCCTGTGAGGTAGGTAAATATTATTGTACCCATGTACAGATGGGTATACTGTAGGCACAGAAAGGTTAAATCACTTGCCCAAGGTTACACAGCGACTTTGTGGCAGAGCTGGGGTCAAAACCCAGGAGTACTGTCACCCAAAAATCTGCAATGAGTTTTAGACTGTGGCCACTTCCTACGCTTGCTGTAAAAGACCATCTGACAAACACAGCACGGCACAAATCCAAATAACCCCATGTTTTATATGTGCCTGGTTGCCTCGCTGCATGTATCCCAAGGAGCTGAGGGGGGAGTAAAGTTTATGCTCTCAAATAATTTGTTGTCTACTTGCAATGCTTTGTTTTGTTGTGATTTTTGGTTTGGTTTGGTTATTTTTTTTTTTTAGTTTTTTTTTTTTTTTTTTTAATACACAACAGGAAACTGTAGTCCACATTATTTTATCAACAATACCGCTTTCCATCTGGGTGGTTGGTGTGTCTAAATGTACATTAAGGTCCAGATGGTTTAAGTAGATTTATTTCAATTGTCACCAATTGCCTCCCTCCTCATCAGTGAAGAGCAAATGGAACACATGCAGCTCTCTGTCACACCACATTCTTTCTTCTCATCATCATACTGTCTGAGCTTCAAGTAAGGAACAAGGGTTGAACACAGGCAATATCTAGCACAGCAGGAAGGCTCCAACCTTTCTTCACATCACACCTCAACAGAAAAGAGTCACCACCCTGTTATTCCCAAGTTCAAACACGACAGAACAATGAAGCGATTCCGAACATGCTCATGAAGAAATAAGCGGATTGCAACAATCTCTGGTGGTACCCAAAGGTCTGGAAATGCATTCTGCACACAGTGAAATGTTTGCCCACGTCTATTTGGGATAGCCTCCAATCCTCTCCATCAAACCAGGCTGAGATTCTCTGCACCAGAATACACCTGAGCTCCAAGGAAAAATAAAAACAGCAATCATCACCCTGGGAGACCACCATCCCCACAGCCCCAGGGCTTTAGACAACTGCCAAAATAACAACATGCAGGCTTCAACATGGGTACACAACAGAGTTCACATCATCCCTACCATCTAACATCAACTATGTTGGCTTCTTTGGGGACTGGCATAGACCACATTTTGTTGTGAGCATTTAGGGTTTTGTTTTCCGTTATTTTGCATGGCCACATTCAATCTGAACAGAATCCAGAGAAAAGCCAACCCAGTAAAAGAAGAAAAGATCCTAGAAAAGCCTGTCTTCACAATTTTCCGCTGACTCTGGCAGCTTCCAAATTGTCTTTTGCCCAAGCTGCCCAGCAAGCAGGCACTAAAAGGTTTTGCAAATGCACAGTAGTTAAGTTTTCCTTTTCAAAGCACCTATGAGCTTCAAATAAATCACGCTGGACGAACCTCAGACCACATTTTCTTCGGGAGGTTTAGTCATGCTGGAGGTATGTGGATGACAGGTGTGTCATGCATTTCTGTGAAGGGACAAGGAGGAAGGATAAATTGTGAAGTGAATCCTGTGTATACAAAGATATACCTGAAGAGCACAGGATGGTCGCTCTCTGAAAGTCAACAGCTATGCTCTCCTTATTAGCAGCACCAGCCAGGTTTTAGCAGACCACTGACTAAAGCTTGAAACTAATTTTGTCCTGTTTCATCTAGTCAGCTTTAAATAAAAATACATGCAAATGACTATTGATTTTTGGCAGGTGCAGAGAAGGACAGGATGAAGCAGACAATTAGCTCCAATCCAAAACACTGAAAATATCAGTATTTACACTTGAAACCAGTGGCTTGCTTGCACTTTCCACTTGTAATTCTACAACACCAGTTCCTCTTCTGTGGTTCAGGTTGGATATGCTGCAGATGAAAAATGCCTTGTATGGGTGGCAAAGCATGACAAGAACATGGGCAGGGGCCTTGTAATTCCTGTATTTCCATTGTTGATTTGGTCTGGTTTGAATCATTTCTGTCTCTAGATTAGCTGCCTACAGATGTATAATGCTATCACTCTAAGCTTGCCAGTCATCTGACATGGACGGAGGAATGGATGGGTTGACATCAGCACAAAAAAGTGATGTTCTTTGCAAAATAACCTCAGCAAAAAGAACAAAGTCAACTGAAAAATACCTTATCCATTGAATCAGGCAGACAAAAAAAAAAAAAGCCATATTGGACCTGATGTACTCCACCAAGTCTTGAATCTCAATCTGTGGCATATAGATAAATCTTTAATAGTAAATTAGGCACTGCCAGGATCCATTCTGGCCAAGGAGCCAACCGACAAGTGCTGGCCACATCCATATTACTAAACTCCTTCACTCCTCAATATGGAGCAGCTGCATCCAAGCTGAGATTTGGGATGGTCTCTGGCCAGTGTCAATGCCCGTGTAAGCTATGTCTGACCCCAGGACTCGTTGGAATGGTTCAAAACCACACCAGACAAGGTCTGAATGGTATAACAGTGGGGACAGCAGAACCTTTGTGTCCTGGCTTTGGTCTGGCACAGCACAGTTGGCTAGTTTAGATGATTCCAGGGTGAATTCAGCAGATCAAACGAGCGTAAGAACTTTCCCACAGATGTTGTGATGTGAATAAATATGGAGTCAACCCCCTTTAGGACAGTTTGAAGAATCGCTCATTCATTATCTTCTGGCAAGAAGGTGGGACATGGTATAACTAAGCTACTAGGGAGAAGCTGAGGAGTTAAAAACCAAGTGAAACCAAAACAAGTCATTGACTATCATGCTGAAGCACACACCAAAAATCAAAGAGACCCTGGGCAAAAAAAACCAAACCTCAACCCAGGCAGTGAGGACTAAACTTTTTAGCACTGAGATTAGTACCAATAAAGAGCTGGGGGAAATTTTCCTCCCCAAGCTTTTGG
The DNA here is from genome assembly GCA_033558105.1 of Coccyzus lansbergi. Lineage (NCBI taxonomy): Eukaryota > Metazoa > Chordata > Aves > Cuculiformes > Coccyzidae > Coccyzus > Coccyzus lansbergi. Next base: position 267,654 of record JAUMJK010000685.1, on the reverse strand, counting down.
CTTGGCAAAAGGCGCTGTTTGGCAACAAGATCACAGATAACCCCAAGAGGAAAAGGTCACCACACCAAGCTGTCCACCATGAACTCATTAGGTGTAGTGGTAGAGCACATGCTTTACGTTAAGGCTATAATGGAGTCCTTGAAAGAGAAATAGTTCTTCAGGGTTGACACAGGCTCTCACCGGAAATCTTCCACTAAATCAAGATGCCAGCGGATATCATTCAAAGAAAGGACTAATAGCGGAGGCAGAAATTTTATGCAACTAAGTGTAATGAAACAGTCTTAACACGGAGTAGAAGCACCTGCCTTCATTTTTATCCATACAATGAGCCACGAAGAAGGAGGACTTTGGAGCACGGATGTGTCAAGCCCTTAGTCAAGCTGGTTTGGCTGTGAGAAATTAGCACTGCATTGAAAAGTAAGGTCACTTCTAGAGTGTTTTGCCCCTCTGCTCCCGTAATGGGATGGAGAGGACAACTGTTGGTGTTGTGGTCTGGAGTAAGAGTCCCGTTCCTGAGGGAAGGCAGGCTGCAGATGCTCATGACAGGCAACACTGAAGGGTCTCCTCCTCAACTTCTGATAAGTGTGCCTTGGCATTCATTTCACTGTTCTGGTGCAAAGCGGCAGGATCTGGCTGTTCAGTGGGGCCAGGGAGTGGGATCGCATCTCCGAAACAGTCCTCAAGGTTGACAAGTTCAGAGAGGGGGACATTCTTATGGTGCTTTTGAAAATGAGGATGCTACCTCCTGGAGGAGAGGTCTCTGAGGAACAGCAGGGTTGTTTGTCATCCATTCCTTTCCGAATGCTTATGCCAATGAAATGCAGATGTGCAGAGGACAGGTCTTCATGGAAGGACCAAGGAAAGTCTTTACACAGGCCACAAGTCTCAAGGATCTGGATGAAAATAAGTCTATGCTAGTATTAAAGATAAGTCAAAAGGAGAAATCCAGCTCTGTTGCAAGAGGATGGGCACTGCTGTGCTTTTATGACTCAGTAGCTGGGGGCAATAAGTTCACTTCACAAATTACCTCTTTTTATGAAGGTATCATACTGATTAGGGAAGAAAAGGGTGAAATGTTAGTAAGAAACTTGATGAGGGACTGGTTATGGAACACAGACAATGGAGAAGGGAAATGAAAGCTTTATACAAATGTACGCATGCTTATATGTATATGTATTTATGTGCATGGTAAACATGGGGCTGAGAATTTAGGTAGGGGATGACAAGACAAAATCCCTCCCTTTGCATGAAAATGTGACCATCATATTGGTTGTAATACGAGCCCAGCAACATTTGCCTGAAATTTGACTGGGAATTACAGTACCAGTGACAATTTGGCTTCTTAGAAACTTTGCCGTGTGTCTATAGTTTGGCGTGAATTGAGTCCTGCCCTCCTTAAAAGGGACAGACACCAGTTAAATGTTTTAAATGAAACAGCTGAAGAAACACCAACATTTTCTCAGAACACTGCAAAGGACCACTGACTGAAAAAAATGTTTCTCTTCAGGTATATTCAGGCGAAGAAAGCGTTCAGCTTCTTTTAAACTGTTATATAAAATTGGTAACTAGTTTCTTTTAAGACTACTATAATTAAAAAACCCAACCAATTCCTCAAATTAAAAAAAAATCATAATCATAATTAAAAAATATCCCCCCCATGCTGATCTTCTTTTCAGAACAGGTCAGCATGGGAGTTTTGCACCCTAGACAGTTACAGTATTTCTGGAATAAAAAATTGCAATTGCACACAGAAAATACTACAGCATTCACTTAAAAAGATCTCATGTTGTTGTTGATTTTTTTTCCCCCTCCCAAGTAGAGGGACAGTGGGATTGAAAAGAGACCCTGAAACGGGAATATTCCTTTAAAGGAGTAATACTCTCAAAAAGGAAAAAGGGTGTTAGATAGAGGCAAACCCGTGATTTAACTTGAAACAAAGAGATTCCAGCACTGAAACAGAATTCGAGCGATGTGAATGTTCAGACACCGAGCGGGTTATTTGGAAATGTCAAGAAAACCACACAGCCCTCAGCAGGTGACTGTCTAGGCTTTGCCATCATCGGAGGCGGCAGCATCTCCTTGTGGTGAGAAGGCTAAGCTAAACCATGATGCTCTCACTATGGTCTGAATTTCCTCTGGTGGTGTTTCTTGCCATGTACTTACAGTAGAGGGTGACACAAGACAGTTTTTATCAGCAGTTCCCCACATGTACCAAGTTGAAGAATTCTCAGCTATATCACAACAACAACATCAACAAAAATACAAAGCACCAAAATCATCTCAAGACGTGAGTCAGTTTACAGGTTATTACCGTGTGAAGAAGTTTGTTGGTTGTTTTGTTGTTGTTTGGTTGGTTGGTTGTTTTTTTTTCTTTTTCCAATCTCAATTTTCATGTTTTGTTTTCCTTTAAACAAAACAAAGCAAAACAAAACAAAAATCAAACCACCCCTCCCAACCCCTCAAAATGGAACGAAGGATGCTTTACAATCACTTTAAGGCTCTCACTGAATGAGACATGACAGGTCTTAACACGAGATTACAAATAATACATGTATGCCTTTCACAGCCTTAAAATGATACAGCAGGTCAAATTATTTTGCCAGTCACTGATCAAGTATTGTGCCTTTAAATTGACTCGCTTTTTGCTACTATGCTGAGTTTTATTATTACTGAAATAGTTATTAGAGATGTGAGAATGCAGTTTAGTATCATGTTTTTGGTATATAATTTCGGTGTTCGGCAGATTTCTTCTGCCAAATAAGTCAAGGTGGCAGGACTTATTCTGGGCTCAGACGGTTGTTATCAACTCCACTGAAGACAGTGGGTGCTTTAGCGTGTGCAAGTGTTGGAAACAAGATCAGATGCTGTATTACTGTATTCACCTGGTGCAAACCGACCATCACACACGGCCCATTTACACGAAGAAAATGGTTACATGGCATTTACAACACGACTCGGTCAAGGCTCAGAGCCTCAGCCAAATGGTGTTATAGATCCATTGGTAAATTGAGTTACAGACCTGATTTTGCCTTTCAACTGTTGGAAAAATCAAACTTCATTGAGGGTGTCTTGGCTTTGCTTTCTTATCGTTAGACAGTTTTGGGTTTTTTTCTGCTAAATCCAATCAGAGCAATGAGGTTTTTTTCATACATTTCTCTCTTTGTTGTTGTGGTTAATTTTTTTTATTTTCTTTTTTTTTTAATTTTTTTTTTTTAATTTTAAGGTTTCTATTTCAGTTGGTTGGGGTTTTTTTCCTGGCATATAATCATCAAAGAGTTTTGCATGAGAAAGGTGACAGTACTTAATGAAACTCAGCACCTAAGGGCATAAGGCAGTTGTAGGTTTGTTTGTTTGTTTTTTTTTTTTTATTTTTCAATCAGCACCAATCCCATAAATAATGTTCTACACTTGGTGTACGGTATAAAACTGATGTGGAGATGCCTCCTTCTCCACCTGTGAATCCTAGGTGTGGAAGTTGAAATACTGTTTCTTGTGTGTAAAAAACAAAAGAAAAGTTTTTCTTTTTGTTTTTACTTACAAAACATAGAGAATATCTTTTTTTTTTTATACATACAGCAACCAGAAAGAAAGCTTATCTGAAGGTTTGTGTTTGTTTCATGATCTGTGTTTACCGTAAACAAAAATAAGGTCCCCTCTTTTTACTTTTGCTTTAAGGAGCTTTTAAAGTGAAGATTCATATTGTAGCAACTCATATAAGAGAGGTCCATCTCTATACCTAATACCTACAGCTGTGGGGGTGACATACTGGAGGATGTTGATAGTTCTTCTTAACCTCCTGTCTACAAAATGAGCATCCCATGCAGGGTATCTTTTTCTCGGGATGTCAATCTTAATGAGAGGCCCCTCGGGGGGGTAGGGTCGCCCAGATGGAGTAGATGGTACCATTGCTCTCACCTGGAAAACGGGCAAGCAAGTGTCAGCTGTGAGTTCCTCCTGTTGCTCCGTGACCGCTCTGGTGGGCGTAGCCTGGGCCCCCCGGTACCCAGGGGTTTGAGGCGCCATGGGCTCAACATCGGGGGGCAAAGGAATGCCCCAGAGCAGCTCGGCGCAACAGGAGCTGACAAGGATCTTAGCTCTTGGCCCCATGGGATGCAGCACACCATAATATAACAGCATCAAAGCTATCCCAGCAGCAAAGCTAAGAAAGACACAACACAGTGCTGGCACGGCATATGAGTCAGTAGTGTCAGGATCTCTGTAAAAATACCAAAGGAGCGTCAAGGCAGCGTTCTCCGTCAGGACTACCGTGTAATACGCAAACATTCTGTATCGAGTCCGCCCTTCCTTGACATTAAACCAGCAGAAAATGTACACGATCCCTACCACCATGTTGAAGAGGATCTCCTCCCACTTAGACATGCAGAAATCTGTCCCACCATGGATGATCCAGAAAGCCATGGCACACCAATGGACCACTACAAAGATCCCAAAGTAGAGCTGGAAGATGGAAGCAAAGAGAGCAAAAGAAATAACTCGGGATGAGATGGTGAAGAGGCGCCAGAAGAGATGGATGAGGGCCCCTCTGTAGCTCATACTCTTCTTGTCGTCCCTAGAGTCCCGAAGAAGCTTGTGATAGGAGGCTAGCACCCAAGCCAGGGACATCAGGGAGGCCACAGAGGACACACCTGCCGGAAGACACACAGATCCACCGAGTTAGACAGGAGGTTTGGTTGAAAACATCATCTGATCACTAAATTATTGCAGGGGCAGACTCAGTAGCCCAAGGGTTCAACTCACGTCAGGTTGTCCTTATAGTCTAGAGGAGAGAAATACAGAAATGTCAGTGTGGGAACTGGAAATGATGCTGTATTCAGGAGTTCCCTGGCATAGCACATTATGTTTATCTTCATGACTCTGCCGCCCCACCCCAGCTCTTCTCTTCTTACAGGGAACAGCTTCTGTCCCCACCCTGATTAGATCCACACTTGAGAATTTGAAATCCACATTCAATTTAAACACTGCAGACTAAGCATGAAGGTTGTAGAAAGCAGTCTGTCTTGGAGTGCACCACTGCAAGAGGAGGACACTTACATTCCTTGTAAATGCATGGATCTTTTTTATTATAAAATGCTTTCAAACAAGCAACATTCACATTGACAGGTACTTGATTCTGCCTTAATCAGGAATCCCTGTTTGCATTCACCTTTGGAAAAAATAAGCTGCTGGTCAGGGGTTTTTTTGTCACCCTGTAGTCCTGCACAGATGATACATAGAAGGGACATCAAGGCTCATCAGAATCCTCCAAATGGTCCTGAAACAAAGAATCTGATCCCTCCAGCAACCCCCCTGCTCTGTTTCCAGCATAGACTGAATACCTTTATGGGAGGTAGCTGATCTCCAGCCTTGTTTTCTGGATGGATCAGAGATCCACAATTAAACAATTTACTTGTTCCGATGGATAAAATAGTGCCCTAACACACCTCAGGACCATGGAAAAATACAATACCATTGATTATGATGAGGGTAAACTGAATGATTCATTAAGCAAAGCAACACAATAAAAATTAATTGAAACATTGCTAGGAAAAGAAAAGACCACTGACATCTCATTCTTTGCTCCCACTGCTGCTCACTTGACAACTGTTTTACAGGTGAGGGAACAGCTGATGAACTAAAATCCATGTTCGGAAAGCTAAATAATTTTGTAGCTAGACTTCAACTGGCCTTTGCCAAAGATCTATCTGGGAGCATCACCTACAAAATCTAAATGAAAAATGCTAATGCTTTCAAGCAAAACAAACAATAACACAACCCACCCCTCCATCTCTGATGTGCAGATCTATTTTGCTTTTATTTCTTTAAGAAAACCCAAGGAGCAGCTTGCTGTAGCTGCTCAGAGTTAAAAAGCTAAAACACCTGAAAATCCTAACTTTCTTCTTCTGTTTTTAATTTTGTTCTTACTTTTTATCTCTGCCCACAAGGACCTGGCTCCCACAGGTATGGAAAGAAGATCCACAAGCTCTTAAGACCTCACTCTAGAGACTTTCATGGAATCATAGGATCATTAAGGTTAAAAAACACCTCTAAGATCATGAGGTCCAACTGTCAGCCCAACACCACCATGTCTACTAAACCATGTCCTGAAGTGCCACATCTACAAGGTTTTTGAAGCCCTCCAGGGATGGAGACTCCACCACTGCACTTAGCAGCCTGTTCTAATGCTTCACCACTCTTTAGGTAAAGAAATTTTTTCTAATATCCAACCTAAACCTCCTTGCACAACTTGAGTCTCCTTCCTCTTGTGCTATCACTTGTTACTTGTGGGAAGAGACCAGCACCCACCTCACTCTAACCTCCTTTCAGATAGTCCTGTCCTCATATGGGAGGTGCTCCAGCCCTCTGATCATCTTTGTGGTCTCCTCTGGACTTGCTCTAGCACCTCCATGTCCTTCCTATGCTGAGGACTCCAGAACTGCATACAGGACTCCAGGTGAGGTCCCATGAAGGAGGAGTAGAGGAGAATCACTCTCTTAGCCATGCTTGTCCCAATTCTTTGGATGCAGCCCAGGATATGGTGACTTTCTGGGCTGTGTTACATTTTTGGTACACATAATAGTTTTGGAAGGCAGAGTAATGTCACAATTCTTATGGGAAGTGCTGCTATACCTGTAAGCATTATGTCTGATGCAGTATCTTCTAGCTATTCACTTAAAAAACTTTCTATGATTAACAGAAGAAAAAAAGTAATATATCGTCATATTTCAGTACTACTATACTAGAAACTTGTATTATGAAAACTCAAGTAGCACAAGGCCACAAGAGACAGATGTGTCACAGTGGCTTAAAAATGTTTCTGTTGGGTTCATTTATTCTACAATGGAGAGAGGAATAAAATACACGAAAAACAAAAACCTGCTATACCTATAAAGGCTTTTCCCACTGTAACATTTTCAGTGCAGATACCTACATTAATCATAGACTTAGTTGTAAATTGGACGGAGCTAGCTGAGGGTATGTGTGTTGAGTCACTCATATTGCAAAGTACTATGCCTGCTGATAGTCATCTGAACATCTCCTCAAGTCAGCAGAGAGAGACAGACACCCCCAGAAAGTGATTCACCCTGTCCTAAGATCCATGTGTGGGACAAGGGGGATTGACTCATGCTTCCAAAGTGTCTTTCTCCATCCCTTGACAGGCGAGGGCAGGGACAGTCAGATGGGATGAGTACTACCCTTACAAAACAGTTTGTTGTCTCCTCATTTGCTCTAAGATCTGAGGGGGAATATGAGATATCTCTAGACATTCTGACATATTCCTGCTGTCGTTTAAAAATTCACAACTCTGTGCTGAATGCAAATTTTGGCATCCTAGTGATGAGCAGGATGTGGACCTGCGTGTAAAGGGTCAGTAGGTGCACATCAACAGGAGCCAGAGAGCAATATAAAGACTTCTCCAGTACATCTGACTTTGTTGCAACAGAAATTATTCCTGACTATTTCATTCTAGTGGAAGGTGTCCCTCCCTATGATGGGGATTGGAATCGGATGGTCTTTAAGGTCTATTCCAATCCCAACCATTCTATGATTCTACAGTTTTATGATCCAGACTTAAATGACAAAGCATGCCTTAGCTTTTGTAATCTTGACCATGAGTTCCCATCTCTGCTTGTTACTTCTAGCCTGTGACATCTTCGTGTACCTTCACAGAGTGTGGGATAAACTGTTACTTTATTTTCCACTTTTCTAAGCCCCATTTCTAAGCAACTAGAGACACCTGTCCAATTATAACTAGAATAAAAAATTCTGGCAAGTTGGCTCACATGAGAAGTATGTTTTTATTTTGATTTTGACTTTTGCACGTGGTGACTGATGCAGCTTCATCGAGCACAAGTGGATTTCAACAAAGTTTGTTTATCGAAGGGTTGGGGATGGTTTAAAGCTGAAGTCACTTCAACAAACCCACTCCCACTCCTCCCACTCTGTGCTTAGTCTTGGGAGTGGAAAACACTCAGCCAGCATGCACTGCCATATCTCTGTGGGCATGCTCAAGCCAGAAGGACATCAGATCCCATGTTGCTGAAAGCCCTGGGGTTGCATCCATGGGATCTGTAACAAGTCAAACTGTCATAGACTGAGGTTATAGAATCATATAATCACCAGGTTGGAAAAGACCCATCAGATCATCGAGTCCAACCATTCCTATCAAATACTAAACCATGCCCCTCAGCATCTTCATACGCTCTTCACCAAGCTGTACAACAGCCCTTGAACTCCTCCTATCACCTGCTAAAAGCAATGAGTGACTCACAGGCTGTAGTCAGCACCATCGAGGAGTCAAGCCCATGTGTATTGAATGACACATTAGAAGTATTAGTCCCCCAAATACCTTCAGTAATGTTCCCTGAAGTCCTTATGGTGAGACTCCTAACTTACACTCAGTATGGTGAGGCAGAGCTTTATTATGTCCCTAAGAAGAAGCACTAAGGTTTGGAGGATTTCTCAAGGCCTCATAAAATCCATGCTAAAGCAGGTAATACATCTCTCATATCACAGTGCACCTTGCTTTTCAGACAGGACTCAGCTCCTACTGTATGGAGTCCCCTCAAGGTGTCCATGGCTGAGTGACATCTCTTACTTTACTTGATGGAGAACTAAGTCTTAGTGCATCCCTCACAAATAGGAATCCAGCAACATTTGAGGTGCTACAGGATGTTCCAAACCTCCATGTGGAGCTGGCAGATGTGACAACTTGCATGCAGAAGACAAGAGCATTTCTAAGCTGGAAGCTAGAGTGGAAAGGGTACTCAGGTCATCTGAAATGACACTGAGCAAAAGTCAACCTATTTGTTTCCCGAGTCATTACAGCTTGTGGAGACAGATCTGTGCAAAGGTGGTTGTTTAGACCCTGTGACTGTATTGTCTACATCTCCACTGAGCATAAGGGAAGTTTAGACACTCCCATCCTGTGGAGATACCTTCATCAAAGATACCCTTCTTTAGTTGTCTAAATCTGGAGCTGAAATTGACCATCACATTGAACTGCTTTAATGATGACCTCTTGGCTTAGTAATTCTTTCTCAGGGGGACTTACCACTCCTCAGTGGTAAACAGACATGGCACAAAGACTGAACAACAGTGAACAGTGAAGAGAAATGAGAAAGCATCCATATCAAAGGCTACATTTCCTGAGAAGACTGCTGGACCAAGGAATAGAGTCTCTGAGAAAGGCAAATAAGAGTCATTGCTTGGAATCACCAAAAAATGAGTGGACTAGAGTAAAATGCAGGTAATTATCTGATACCAGAGGACAGGAGCATGAACCACTCTGAGTTCCTGGAGTCTTGCATGGGACAGGTCGATTTTCAGCCTATTTCTGTTCTCATCATCTAGTACCTACCGACAGCCTAAGAAAAAGTCATCTCAGAAACATAGTGAGAGTAGTTGAAAAACTCACTTCCAGAAGAGAGATTCAAAACAATGACTCCCCTTAAACTGCCATTTCTGGAATCATGAAATGGTTTCGGCCAGAAGGAACCTTAAAGATCATGCAGTTCCAACCCTCCTGCCATGGACAGGGACACCTCCCACTAGACCAGGTTGCTCAAAGTCCCATCCAGCCCTGCCTTTAACACCTCCAAGGATGGGGCATCCATGACTTCTCCGGGCAACCAGTGCCAGTGCCTCACAGGAAAAAAATTCTTCCTAATATCTAATCTAAATCTCCCAAGGAATAAAAACAGTGCATGGAAAGCCAAAAACATCCAAGTCTATCTGGCCTATTCATGCTCTGCAGTTACATATGGTTTTATAACCAGTCTAATAAAAACCTTGTAGACAAATCATATACACACAAAAGAATATTTAAAATGAACAATTTATCTATTTTTCCCTTACTCACAGTGCTGTTCAGCTGAGGAGAGTGTTTTTTCACTAGGGACATGTACAGTTTCCATCACAAATCCAGCTGCAGGTTATTGGCCGTAAGTAATCTGAATGCACTTACTGTAGCACAGTCCTTAAGTATTTACTACAGCGCCTGCCCCTTTAAACCGTAAAATGATGCCTAAATGGTGCTCTATTTCCTTTTTGACAGTAATTCTCCTGAAGATTCTACAAAAACAAAACGAGGAGATACCAACATTTCTCCTGGGTGAGCTGATACTCAAATACTCAGTCAACATGAAACCTTTCAGCAGCCCCTGTATAAAAGCAGAGCTTGCTTAATGCCAAGTGCCACAGCTCGGTTCCTCCCCATCACTCGCTAGCTGCTCAGGCCTCTGTGCTGTGAACCCTGTTATTGTGTTTTCCCCTTTGGGTGGCACGTTCCTCCCTGAAGCTCAGTATGAATCTAGAGGCAGGCTTTCATTTTGATGCACACAGAGTAAAAATGCACTTATACACAAAAAAGATTAAGCTGGATTCTGCTTTTGTAACAACATTGCCTGCAAGTTGCTCCCTCTTCCTTTTTAATCTGTTTTTATTTATTTGCATCAGAGTAAAAGGGGTCAGAATCAGACTCCACTTCTGTTTTCATTTGTTCCTGCTGGAGTTTAATGTTTCCCTTTTTCTTTCCTTTCAGAGGTGGGGATCACTTTTGCCTTCTTTCTTTCATTCTCCCTCTTCATTTTTTCACATTGAACATGCAAAAATATGGATCATCACCTGTATATAAATAATAAAAAGGCTGTACAGACTGGTTTGACATTCGTTTTCTTCATAGGACTGCAGGACACTTCCTCTACCAGTTTCTCCAGTGTGCCACAGTCCATTATGGCAGGTGAGCATTATTGCTTTTATGGTGTATATCACTCATAAGTGTGACTCAGAAATGGCCTTCTCACACCTATGTGACACCTCAGTACTCCACTCAGAGTCAGACTGACCCACAATGAAAAACCACAGCCTGATATTGGAAACAGATGTGACGTGAACATTTCTGCTTGTTACACTGGTGTCCTGTCCTTTGCTGTTTTCTCACGAAAAGTGCTTTTAGTTTCATTGGACAAATGGTGTGTTCCAAATCCTGAACATCTACTCTGGAAACCTTCTTCCAAGGAACATCGCAGCCCCATGCTTCCCAAGATCTGAATCCCATGAGACACAGCCTTGCCAGTCTATAAGAAACAGAAAACTGTTGGTGATTGTTTCGGAAAGGCAGGTGGCAAAGGTAAGTAACTCAACTAAAAACTAATCTTCAAATAGATCTGGACAACAAGAATAGGGTCTTCTACCACTGAATCCCACTGTGTCTTGCTTGCTTTAAGTATCTATACAAGGCAGTCCCTGGTCAAGGTAGCACAGGGAGGGTTCTTCCACATGAGACCAAAGGAATATCCATGTTCCCAAATGTTTTATTGCGAGTGTGCGAATGTCCATAGCGAGGCAACTTCAGAGCAGCTTGCTCACATGGACAGATGCCCTCCCACCCCTTGCCTGCGAAAGGCTGTCTCACAACCTTAAATGTGAATACTTCCAAAAACCTTTTCTTTTTGCCCAATTAAGATGTCCTCACTGACCCCAGAAACACTGGTTCTCTTTTTAGTTCCCCTCCAGCTTTCGCTTTGGCACTGCCTTGAGGAACTGAGGTCCACAGGTTCACTATGACTTTCATTTCAAAAGGACTTGCTTTTCTCCCCTTTCATCTTGCTGCCTTTCAGTTTTCCCCAAAGCCCCTTTTTCTCTGCTTGGAGAAGAGATGACTGGACACATTCGCCTGAACTGTGCTCTCATTATCTCGGCTGCTTCTGTCATGTTTTCTCCTATTCGTCTCCTCTTTGAACTCAGGAGCTGCCAAACAGGCTCAGGCCCTGGGGCCACCCACTCTTGTATCTTCTCCTGGATAGAAGCCAACGACTGATCCTTCTGCAGGAGGCACAAGCACCCTAGGCCAAGCAGAAACGGGATAATCTGTCCTCTGTTTTGGATTGCCCTCAAATAACCTCAGTGAAGTGTCAAACTTCCAGTTGAAAATGTTGGCTACCTCTCTCTGCGTAAGGACTGGCAAAGTTTTCCCTGGTCTTCCCTGCATCCCACCCAAGGAGACCTGTCTGAGACATGGGATGAGTTGCCCTCTGGAGATGCCTCTCTGCCTCTCCATTGGCTCCACCTGGTGCGTCCGTGATCAAACTGAAAAGAGAAAACTAGTGAAAGTGGGTAAGATGAAAAGTACCATAGGTAACAGCCGTGTGGCGTCCACCAAATCCTTACAAGAACTCACAGGGGAGCCCAGAGTCCCAGCAAGGTGAGGTGAGCAGAAAGGAGGCTTGAAAAGTCTGTCCCTGGCTCCAAGATGAGCAGAATAGCTGGCATTGACTTCTGCAGAGTAGAAGTTGCTAGATTCAGCATAAAATGGGCAAGTGACACAACACAATGATTTTGTTCTACTGAAGGCCAAGCAAGGGATTGGACTAGATGGCCTTAAAGGTTCCTTTCAACCAAATCATTCTATGATTCTATGGAAACAACCTCCCCAAATGATGAAAGAAAGGTGTTGTGACCAGTCATAGGACATATTTAACTTGCATTTTCTGAACAGACAGGCAAGGTTATCACCATCCTCAAGAAAGTGGCAGCAGAAAGTCACTATCCCCCTGACACATCAATGAGAAAGTGGTTGATCCCGACAGACATAAATGCATATAGTCCTCACAGGCACCTAAGGTCACTATTTGCTTTCTACAATTGCCTTGCCCTGTTCCTAGGATGCTGACCACAGGTATCTCAGGTTTTATCCACTCCAAATCTTCAGCATATCTGGCAGCACTTTCCTAAAGCTGAAATCTCAGTCCAGATAAACCTCATCTCACTTAGCTAACTGATATCTTTGATCTTGTATAGTAGCTCACCACCAAATACCTGCTCATAACAGTAGAGAGGAGAAGGAAACCCACAAACCCAGACCTTGAGGGACCTCGGGTCACCGTGATGCCATCTAAACTAGCAAATGAGAAATAGAGCTAGAACTATTCGTTGACCTTTACCCCAGCTGGCACAGTCTACCACGACCATACTATTAAACTCTCTCAGTAGTTCTATCAAATCTGCCTTTTGGGAACAGTTCCTGGACTATGTGAAACTATTCTCTCATGCTCTGAAAACTTTGGAAAAGGGTGAAGTGGCCAGAACTGTACCAGAGACCATGTTAACAGAATCACTTGAGTGCCAGCACTGTTTGCATTACAGGTATAGAGATATCACGTGCACAGTCCTCTGCTTATCACAAACTTGGTCATATAATCCCTTCACCACTCTAAAAATAATGTGAAAGATCTGTGGTTCAACTCCTGGAGGTGGAGTTCGTCAGATTTTCCAGGCTGGCCTTTTGGACAGAGCAGATTAGCTCAGGTGGCTTCTGTGTCAAGTCCGGGTGGCTCTGGGCAGTCAGTCATGGCAGCTAGAGCTTAGGGAAGGTGTAATTCAGCCATGTAGACAGCTTTATGCCAGCAAAATGTTATTTTGGTAGTTTAGGTTAATCCTTCTAGGAATCTGGTCTCTGTTATGCTCTCAAAGCTACGTCTAAGGGAAATGCCAGCCTGAGTCAATTACTATAGGTAGATGTGCAAGCCTTGCCTTATGGAGAAAAACCCTCCTCTGAAGGTCTGTCCAGCTGGTAGAGTCTCTGATGAAAGCCTGTGGGTAGAGCTAAAGGAAAATAACTTCAAAATCATACTTTTCAGGGGGAGCAATGCATAGCAGGTGTCCAAGATCACTCAGGAATCTGAGGAGAGACTGGTCAATAGTTCGTGTCCTAAAGAATCTGGAGGCAATCATGGAGGAAAGGAAGGACATTCAACAAAACTATTTTTTTCTTTGCAGTCCCTTTTTGGTATGACATTATTATGACATTATTATGACATGTAGTTATTTATTTTGAAATTATTCCTCCAGTTTGAAACTTCCCCTAAATGTTAAGAAAATTTGAAGAAAGGAATTCACTGTCCCCCTCTGACCAAAAGCAAAAAGTTCCACTTCAGAAGATGCTACTTTGGGGGTGTTAATATGGAACAACTCTTTCCTTTGTGAATTTTCACCAGTAAATTAGAAATCTCATTAATATCGCTGGTGGGTTTTGATGTTGGTGTGGGGCTACATTTGACAGGGTTTCCAACTAGAATAGCTGCTATTACCACTTAAATTGGGTTTTGTGTAGCCTGGTAAACTACATCCCTGCACTGATGACTCAGGCTATCAAATGCAAGTGCCAATATCTCTCTAAAGTCTTCCCACAGTGCCCTGGTGCATCCTCCCCAAGTGCGTACTCCAAAAGACATGCTGAATCATACGTGGACAGTGTCTCAAGGTTCTTTGAGATGCTCAGCACCAATACCGGAAAGAGATACATTCTGGTCTGAGCCTGGTCTAAATTTATCTAGGTGCCAATCACCTGGGATAAATCTGCAGTGGAAATGTGCTGGGAGAGTGTAGCCAGGGTTTTCTGGGCATAGTTTAGGGTGTTTGGGAATAGAGCATGAGAACTCTTATACATGTCTATTTTTGTCAAAGGTTTGGTGAATTGCTGCTCTATTCAGAGTGAGATGCCTTCTGCAGAGTCATCATTGTAATTATAAAACTTCAATTAAATTCCTATTAATCTGAATGCCCTTAACCATTATGTCTTGAACCATACTGAAAGAGAACCCTACCTGAATCCCCAAAAGTCAACAGCCACAGAGAAGAGGGCCTGAAATGCTCCATCGGGACACCCTGACAACACCTCCAGCAAGAACAGGTTTTAAATCATGCATGTAGAGCCAAATCCCTCTTTGTATGCAATGTTACAGAAACCTGTTTCAGCCTGTAAGTAGCACAGTCAGCCAATAAGTGTACAAGTATCTCTATAGGCTTCCATGGTTTTTTCTTGGTGCACTCCCTGGTTCTTCTTGTGCTCACTTGCTTGTGGCCTCGGTACAGAAATCAGAGTAGCCTGATCAGAACCTTTTATCTACGTGGCCTAGATGCATCCAAATCCTACCAGGCACCTGAGATGGAAGAAAAATTAACTTAATCGACCTTTGTAGTTAATATGAAGAGCTAAGCAGCACCATTAGCATGGATCTACCATGGATTTCTAGAGACTAAAGTCACCCAGTTATCACTGTGCTGCTCTTGTAGCCTGACTTAGATGTGCAGTATTGTGTGGCCATTGATTGCTGAGATCTAGGGTTTTTTTATCTTCTGCTGTTTAAAATAGTGCTTCCCAGAGGGACAGGACAAAAAACCTTGAACATGTGATTACTTTAACTGGGAAAAATAAGATGGCACGATCCAAGAAGAGTTACTCTTGAAGGAAAAATCATGTTGCACATTCAACAGCTGGTTCTTTGTGAAGGAAACTTCAGATATTGCTTTTAGCAGCCAGTTCTTTGCTCAGATTCTTGAGCATATTGAACAACCTAACAGACTCCAGCTCACAATTTACACTCTGCAAAGATCAGAACAAGCCTTGCATAGTGAGATTATTCAGACCTAATGATATTTGAAGTCTACTGCTAGGAACATTTAGAAGAGAAATGCACCTTATGATATTACTAAAATGCACTGAAAAAGGGGAACACCCCCTTTGCCAAGGAAAAAAACACATAACTTGAATTAGAATAAAATCTCTCCCCACTCATTTCCATGTTCAGAGTAAGGGTAGTTGGCATAAAACAACACAACTCTGCAAACGTATTCAATATACTTGCATTTTAACACCGCATGTTTGATACTGGCAGTGTGGTGTCCACCAAATCCTTACAAGAGCTCACAGGGCTGCCCAGAGTCCCAGCAAGGTGAGGAGAGCAGAAAGGAGGCTTGGGAAATCTGTCCCTGACTCCAAGATGAGTAGAATAGCTGGCATTGACTTCTACAGAGTATAAATTGCTAGATTCAGCATAAAATGGGCAAAGCTACTTTGTCCTGGCATCCTGCTTTAATTCAGATGAGAACCACAGCCACTGAGAATAATTTAAATCTGCCTAGCACAAGTTGAAAGGATGTTGTAATCTAGCAGGTGGGTCTAAAATATTCTAAAAAATAAGAGATCACATCAGCACTGGAAAGGAAAGCCCTTCTGTTCTGCACTTTTCTTCTAGACATGACCCTGATAATGTCTTTTCCCTAATACAGGTCGGGGGCAGCATTTGAACCTGGGACCCTGTGCCTAAAGATGATTAACTGAGCAAAGCCTAATTCTATTTACTGCTGTATCTATGTCACTATTCTGTCTCAGCCCTCAAAACAGGGGAGCCCAATCCAGACTGCTTTTTGGGAATCATCCTTGGCCTTTGCTAACACCAGAGCCCACTCTGGAAATTGTTTGGGTCTGTGCTAGCTGCCATGGATTAAAACTGACAAGGACTATGATGATAACTGAACCTTGTGGATGACCGAGACCAGGTGGCTGTGCTCACATTCTGATGTGTTTCAGTTTATTAGCATAGATGAAACCCAACAGATTCATCACCAGATTGAGGAAGCAATATCTTCTGCCAGGGCATAGTGAAGGAACTTCTTGCTATTAACACAGCTCCCACAGACAGTTTCTTGGAGATGAGGAAACATCAGGGCATTGTTTCAAATAGTCTGTGACAGTACCAAACATGGATCCTGCAAACTGCCTCTGGTTAATGGTTTGGACTGGACACAGAAAGTTTGCAGGCCATTAAAGAAATAAACCCAGCTCTGGAAATGCTTTTGACCTGATGGGGAAAAGGAAGGAAACCAAACTTTGTTCAAACTCACTGGCCAAGGTAAGACATCTTCATTCAGTGTGTTTAGAGGAGATGGGTCAGCAGTGCACGCTTTGCTAACCTTATGGTTTATAAATCTGTTATTGTGTAGGGGCCATTGTTGTACTTATCTCAGCATAATTGCAGGTGAGGGGACTGGTCACCTGAAAAGAAGGAGCATTTAAACACTTCTGAAGAGTACACAAGGCTGGCATCATTAGAGTGAGTGTGGCAGAGCCCTTCTGTGAGTGACAAAGTGACAAAACCAGATGTGGTACAGGTGGTGCTATTTTGCAATGGGGTAACTGGAGTCACCAGGGAGACTGACTTCCAAAGACTACAGCAGGAACGTGTTTCTTCCTCTGCTTCACATGCTTTGTACACTCTGCAAAGGTATAAGTGATGTGTAGGAGGCCAGAATGCAATGACGTGCCAACCTCCACTGTTAAAGTCATGCTTAGGTTGACTTATGTCTCCTGGGTCTTTTTGCCTCCTCAGAAGTTCATGTGTATGGAAGATGAAGTTGAGACTGGCTCTTCAACAAGTTAATTAACATCACCTTCCTCCAGGACAGGCTGAGATGAAACCACGTGTCCGTTCCCCTACTGCAAACATCTGTTTGCACCTTTGGGTATATGAGATTTGGGATCCTGTGACAGGGAAACGGTCATCCCTGGTGGATGTCCCCCATCAGCGAGCATCCATGCAAAGACATGACCATACGGAGGACATTGAGGGCATAAGGTTGATCAAATGCCACTTAGGACAAAAGTTATTTCAGGAGATTTCCACTGACTCAGTAAATCTGCTGCACTCCTGTCCTCTTGACTGTCATCACGAGCTAATCATCTAAAACAACTGATAGTTTGTGAAACAAGGAAGTTCTTCCCTCAAGACTCAGCAATTTTGCATCAACTTGAACTATTCCATCTACATCAGGGTTAGAAACACAGACAAGTCCCTGATCAGCACCTGCCCTTCATCTTCTCCAGTTTTTTTTTACAAACCTCAGTGGCTACCTGCTCTCTGTTTATCCAGAATTAGGATGCTCTCCTGAATGGCCGATGTGAACACCAGAGCTGCACACTAGAGCGACCTGAAGACAAAAACAGTTGAAGTCCCATACATTTTACTAGCCGTTTGCACAGCAGTGTGCAGCCACCTCTACCTGTGCTCTAATCGTGAGTCCACAGTGAGAAGCATGTCTCCAAGAAAGTCTGCATTATAAAATTGCCTAAAAAAAAAAAAAAAGCCTTAATTTCCTGACTGGAATCAGTTTGGTATGAACTTGCTCCCCAGGAACCTTCAGCTTAGAAACCTTAGCCTACTCAAACCTCTCCATCTGTGCCTCAGTTTCCCAGCCGGCCGACAACTCCTAGGAACAGCATGGGCTAATGTTTGTGCAGTGCTCTGATGATGTAACCCCCTCCTAATGATTACCACGGTCCTACAAAGCCTAAAATTGGCAGCACTGGCTATCTGCCAGTGCTGTCCCATGAATGGTGACTCATCTTTATTGGCTGTGGCATGCCATATGCATGATGGTGGCACGTGATACGAACAGAAGGGGTTTTATCAGCACTCCAAAGTAACAGAGTGAGAGCTACGGCAAGGTGGTGGACGGAGAAGAGGCAGGTGGGGATGGGCTAAGGGATGAAGTCGCTTTTTGGGCTTGCTCCAAAGCCCATTAGGAAAAAAAAAGAAATAGCTATCACTGGCTTCAAAGGCTTCTGGACCTGGTCCTTCCCTGCTGTGCTGGGACAATATGGCTGATGATGGGACAAGCTTTCCCCATGGTGCTCAGTGCCAGCAGGCCTCAGGCTTGGCCAGCTCTCAGCATGCCAGAGCAAGACATCCTCAGTGCCCACTGCCAACTGTGGAGATGGCTTTTTGCTGCTGCTGGGAATTGGCCTGGCACCAGCAACTCGCTTCAAGCAGGGCACCAAATTGCTATCTGTCATCCGGCTTTGGTGAGAAGGAGGGGACAGCAGGAACAGAGCCATATGCCCCAGTCTGGCAGAGCATTTGAGTCATATGAGTGGCCTCCCAGAAGAGCTGCTTATGTGTTTGGAGCTACCTGGGCATTCTGCGAGGTGCCTCCTTGGTCTGCTGATGCATATTTAAAGGAAAACTGTGGCTGAATCGTGATGAACTTTCAACGCAGATTTCTAGTTCCTTCCTGACAAGCCCCTTCAGCAAGCACACAACTGGTACGGTCCCTTGGACACATGGTAAATGCTTTTCTACTCACACTTCTTCTGTCACAGGGAACCAAGGCTGAGTGACAGATGTTTCCCATTTCTTTCACTCCCCAAGGAATGTCATGAGAGAGAGAGGAAGGGAGAATAATGCCTTCAAACCCACAGGAAAAAATTTAGCATTTTTTCCCCTATGATCTGTCTCGCAGCCCAAGCCAAAGCCCAGGCTCTTGTACAACATTCACCCACCCCATCTCCTGTTACTGAGGACTCTATGAGGTAAAGGCTTTTTTACGCATGCATTGCATTTATCATAGAATCATAGAATAGTTTAGGTTGGAAAGGACCTTAAATATCATCCATTTCCACCACCCCTTCCATAGGCAGAGCCACCTTTCACCAAATCAATTTGCTCAAAGCCCCATCCATCATGGCCTTGGACACCTCCAGGGATGGGGCAGCCATGACTTCTCTGGGCAAACTCTTCCAGTTGAGTTTTGCTGGATCTAAGGAAAAATACACTGTTCAGAAAAGGGAGGAGGATTTCTGTTTCTGCATGAAAATGACTTCGCTTAGGTCTGCACCGGTGTCTCACCCATCCCAAACAGAGGGTGTTTATGATGTGTTGGTCTTTTTTGTACCGAGCCCTCTGGAATCTGATGCTTGTGTAGAAAGGGCAAACCTCAGCTTATTTATAATGGGTAACTCTGACTATGGGACTCTGCACAAATGTGGACAATTTTGTGTAGTGAGGTCATAGAGATTTGAATTTGGGGCTTTGGATTTGCATTTCAGCACTTTGGGATGTATATTTAGTTACACCTAAGCTGAAAGACATTTGTGGAAAACAGGCAGCAATAACCCACAACAAGCATTTCCCCCAATGCATGCTTTTCCATCCACCACGTCATCTCCCTCCCATAGTCCTCAGTGTCTGCATCTCTTGTAAGAATCAAGTATTTGCAGGGACTGTTCTTCAGCCCTGTGGCCAGCAGGCACACCCTGGCACCATCCCTACCCCATGTATGCCATCTAAAGGTGGCCACATCCAACAGCCTGTAGATAACGGTCCCTAGTTTGTGTTTTCTCCCAAGTGGTGCTTGGGGATTTTTTGGCTCAGAATTAGCTGGTCCAAGCCAAAACTATGTCAGACCCATGCTAACAGGGCAGCAGTAGTGATGATGGCTGCCCATTGCTGGTGCCTGTCCAACCCAAAACTGCTCTCTGATGGATTTATCTGTTCAGCATGAAGGATCTTGGACTAACTTTTAGTGCTCCTTCAAGAAGTGCTACCCAAAGGATGGACTTTCAAATCTAACAAGTCTCCTCCACTTTGTGTGGAGATGTGGAAGTTTTAGTCTCCTCTGTGACATCCAACCCAGTGTTGATCACATTTGAAAATCGCACCCTTTGGCAATTAAAGGCTGAAGGTTCCCTTTCTGACTTGGTTGCCTCAGCTAAGAAGGTTATTTTGATCTTTGGGGCCTAAGTGGGAAGGCGACTGAGTAAGAAGTAATCCATTCATTTCTTGCCCTTTAGATATTGCCTTGTTTTTAGATCTCAAACCATTCTGTTATGATGCCTCGGGATATTATGAATATATCTAAGAGGACAATTTAGACAGTATGTATTTATGTATTTCATAGCACATCCATTATTCACAGCATATTATTGGTTAACTATCAGCCTGTCATTGGGGAAAATCCACGGAGAAATTTATCTCCACAGTAGACTTGACTCATTATCACTCACACAGAAAACCTCTCACTCAGGTGCAGAAGTGTTTAACTTGAGGTTAGCTCATCCTAAATCCACTCAGCTCAACGGGGGGTGCCTTCTCTGGGCAGTGAGGACAATGACTAACCCACCCCTGCTGCTCATCCTCCAATGCCTTCCGAAGACCAGCTGAGTCTTCTAAACCAAGTGACGGAGAAAAGCATATTAGTGTGCAGGAAAGGACAGCCCTGATTATAAACAGCCTCCAGACATGGAACAGAAAGAGGGAGGACATGATGAAACAGATAGAACTTCGCTTTGGGAGCGACAACAAAATCTGGTTACATCATTTGCAAACTCCATCAGTATAACCCTTCACCCAACACACACCTCTAGCTGAGATGCTTAAAATCCCTTTTATTGCTTAGCTTGTATCTCTATGCTTAAAATGTGATTCCCCAGACACGCTGAAGTTAATGTTGCTTTCTCTTAAATATATGAGCAGCTTCAGACTACTTATTCCGGGCTGCAGAAAGCGCACACGCCTTGCAAAATGCCAGAGATTTCAACAGGACTTTGCATAATGAAGGCTTACGCTGCAAATCTCTTTCAGATCAACAGCGGGGTTATAGAGGAGACAGGAACAGCATTGGTGAATAGACAGTCCTTTTTTGTCGTAGGAGGAAACCCTGTGCTGAAAACTGCAGCCTCACACAGGCAAATTCCCAGCAAAAGCATTGCGTAAAGCACTCGTGATATCAGTGACGGAGGTTAGGGGTTCGGCTAAATCTCATTAAGTCTTAAAGTAGCCACATGAAAAAATTAAGTAAAAGGAAACCCCTTTACGAGTAGATTTATGCTGAAAAACTGGAATCCCTCTCACCTCACTAACTGCCTAGAAGATGGGTGTCTCCTTTAAGCTGGTTATATGTGCTCCTTGCCATTCAGTGCAGAGGAACAGGCATCTCTGCAGGGTGAAGTGGGTTAAGGATGTTTTATTCTGCAAGAAGTGAGGTGGATTATGTGCTAGGAGTGATTATGGAATGAAGATCTGGGATGCTGGGCTTATTTTCTTGTCTTTAATATTATGTTTGCCCCTGCAAATACGCGATACTATTTAAATCAGAGGAGTACTCTGGCCAGTACCATCCAGGAATCTGAGAGAGAATACCATCTTTTCATATCATCCTCTCCAAAATCCTGCGGACCGATCAGGTGAAGGAGGGACAGAACTGCATCCTCTTTGGATTCCCATCACCTTCTTTTGCCTAACCCTAAAGGGAAGGTTGACATACATCACCTGGGTTCTGTCTAAATTCTCTAGAGAAAGGTGCTGCTGGAGGACAAGTCTCTTGCCTTACCTCCTTCATCTGCTGTGGACATGGGCTGATCCACGTTTTGGAGGCATCCTTTCTTCCTCACCTCCCATTGACTCTGTTTTGGACCCAGACAGCTGGTTTTGTAGCAGATCAATCACTCAAAAATAGCCTGCAAACCAGCACTAGCTTCTTCCGCTTGCATATTCAGGAGCTGATGTCAACCCATTTGTCCCAGAAGCCACAGCACAAAGTACTCCAGCTCAAGCTGTCAGCAAGCACCTTCTAGGTCAGATCTGCTCACCCAACAGAGGACTCGACTTCTTTTCTCTCTGTGCTATTTTCTGCTCTTCCTGAGTCACCAGGTAATGGCAACTAAGCTGGTATCTGGTCTGCCTTGTGATAGGGACATGATGAAGGAATCTTTGGCGAGGGACTTGAAAGTAAGAGGTGTCCTGAGCTTTTCCAAGGCCGGGACTTGACCTCAAATTCCAGCTCCAGCACTTCTGCTGCTGGTCAAGTCAGACCACGCAGAAGATACTAACCCTTGGGTGAGCAGGGACCCATTAGAGAAACTGGTCAACTCTTTGAGCTCCAAAGAAGCAACAAACACAGGTTCCACCCTACACTTTCAAACTGGTAACTCTCCAAATAAAAGTGGTTCTTGCAAGGCATGGTGATTCTTCTCTTTCTTCTGTTCACTCAGTACATTATAGGAATGAGGAAATTAAGCTTGATGGCAGATCTTTCTGTCACCATGCTCCTAAATATCTTTGGAGATGTTCTGGATCTGAGTAAAAGTCTCCTGTGTATTCATTCTTCTCACCTCAACAGCTATGTTAACACTAGGAGAAAAAGGCAAAACTTTCTGGTAGCTACTCTAGTAACTCTCTTTCTCCATCTCCTTGAATGGGAGACGGTGACATTAGCTGAACTGTTCGGAGAAGACAGGAACTTGGCTTGGCTTCCTGCACTGGGTTTGGCCTTGCAGTCTTAATAGCAGGGCGGACTGAAACTTGGAGAAGGAAAGTATTCCATATAAAATTGTAAACTGATCTTGTTATAGCACTAAATAAACACATTAGAGACTGTGTGAAGCATATGGAAATAGCTGGAGCCTGGATATTTTAGCACAGCCCGTACCTAGGTTTATAAGCTCTGCTGTGGCCTGTTTTGCCAGTGTTCTTCTGTCAGTGATGCAGCTGATGCTGTCCCAGTTTAGAGGCAGAACTGGTGTTTACCTGGGCCAAGACATGGTCACATAGACGTGATGAGCCATGTGACTTGATTTGATTCTTAAGCACGCTACCCTCCTCACAATCTCTATCTTCCTTTGGTTTCTGCCTGCTTTAAGGGAAATCTTTGATGCTCCTTAGCTCCTTTTCATAATGGCTGCTCTCAGCATTTAATTTCCTTTTACGTAATTCCATACTGGCCAGGAGGAGGAGGAACAGACAAGCACTAAACAGGCGTAAAGGAGCTCTAGGAAACCTCGCACCTGAGTCAGGAGCACTGGGCAAGCTCTGCTGCTTGTATCCATTAGCAGAGCCCCACGCACAGCACACAGCCCCGAGCTGTGAGACCACATCTCTGACACAGGCAGGGGAGGCAGCAAGAAGAGGGTGCGCTGGGGACCCTCTGCTGCTGGAGCGTGGCAGGAGAAGAGCCCTCCAGGGCTCGAGGAGGCAGGCAGGGACGTGCATTGCCTTGGAAGAGAGGGCGGCTTGCTCAGTGTGGTGGAGAAAGTGAGGAACTGCATATCTGAAGAAGCAGAGGGGGGGCTGGAAAATGATGCAGCTTGTTCAGTGGATTAAGCAGCCATGCCTGGAAGTGGCAAACTGAAAGAGCTGCAGATTTGAAAGCCTAGAGGGATAATTCAGCTCTGTTGTCTGACTTCCAGCACAACAGAGGCCAGCAAACTTCACCTAGTGCTTTCTGAAGCGAGCCCAACAATCTGCATAACGTCCTGGCAATCCTTCTGTGTTACATTTCATACATTTTTAGCAGGGTTAATAATGTTAGAAGCAGCAGGGAAAGGGTGCTGGCAGACGTGAGCACATCTAGCAGGAGTTGTAGAAAAGCATGTTCATCATGTCAGCACTTTGGAGGCCTGGAGAGCTCATGATGAGAGATTTCAGAACAAGTCTGCATAAATAGGGGAAAAAAGGGAAGCCTCTATAAACAAATATGATGGGCCTGTTCAAAGTATGGAGGAAAGGGAGAACAGTCTAGCTTACTGCTGCTCTAGATAGGGGTGACGTTGGCCCAGACAGCAATATTTAAACCTGAAGAACTATCCAGTTCCAAGAAACAACTCAGGTCTGCCAGGAGGCCGCTCCTCGAATCCTGTGTTCAGTTGTGGGCCCCTCACCACAAGAAGGATGTTGAGGCTCTGGAGTGAGTCCAGAGAAGAGCAATGAAGCTGGTGAAGGGGCTGGAGAACAGGTCCTATGAGGAGTGGCTGAGAGAGATGGGGTTGTTTAGCCTAGAGAAGAGGAGGCTGAGAGGAGACCTCATTGCTCTCTACAACTACCTTAAAGGAGGTTGTAGAGAGGAGGGAGCTGGGATCTTCTCCCTAGTGACAGGGGACAGGACGAGAGGGAATGGCCTCAAGCTCCGCCAGGGGAGATTTAGGCTAGAGATTAGGAGAAATTTTTTCACACAAAGGGTCATTGGGCATTGGAATAGGCTGTCCAAGGAGGTGGTTGATTCAACTTCCCTGGAGGTGTTTAACGCACGGGTAGATGAGGTGCTGAGGGACATAGTTTAGTATTTGATAGGAGTGGTTGGACTCAATGATCTGACGGGTCTCTTCCAACCTGGTTGTTCTATGGTTCTAATTGGCATGATACAAGCAGCCAGTCTTTGGTAAAATGAGTGACATCCCTGGTGTATGAGTTGAGCAGGGGGTGAACAACCCAATAGCTCATCAGCTGGTACCACTGTAGGTGTTTGGAAAGGACAATTCTCCCTTAAGCTGGCTATCCTTAGGTAGCCAGCATTCCCATGGGCATGGGCTGGTAGAACTGTTCACCCCAGGGCTGGGACAGGGGCATACACCTCTCAGTTGTGGTGAACGTCCTGTGTTCAGGACATCACTGCAGCCAAGGACATCAGAACTGCCAAACTCTTCTCTGTGATTGCTTCCAAGTCCCTCTATCTACCTTTGCAATGCTACCTGCACGATGACATCTCTCTCCTTACACAATCCCCTTCCTCCATTGCCTTTTCCCCTCTTTTATGGACTTCCTGAGAACCATAGTACCAATGACTAAACATTAATTCCTGGGCACTCTTCAGAAAGGGTCCTACAGTGTTTAGCTATTAAGAAATTCTCTTATACTTCCCATCATCAGAGCACTGCACAGGCATTGAACCATTTGTCTTCACAACACAAATTCTAATCTGGTCAGTTTTTTCCTCTTACGTATGTAAGGAAGGAAACTGAGGCAGGGAACGATTGTGTTTGCCCAGATGGCAAATGAATGGTGACACCTGCCATAGCAGCAGAGACTGCTTGCCTCCTCCTCACAACAACATCATTTCCTTAGACTGGACTGGGTGTTGAAGAGCTGAATCTCATCTTTTGACTGATCCCATTGGTTTTTTTGGTTTTTTTCCTCAGCAGAATAAGCAGAAATTTTCCCCAGCAAACGCAGCATGGAGCTGGAATGAGATTTGTCCCAAGTGGCAGCCCCTTATATGTCAGGTTGTGTAGGGCAGATGGTTAGCAAAACGTCCATCGGCAGCTGAGCATAGGATCAGAGGGGTTGGCCAGGAGGATGGGGAGGGGAAGACGAGGGGGCCACTTACATGGTAATGTTTCTGCACGGTTCTTTTGGATCATTATGCAGAGCTGTAGCACCAGTTGAGGGGCGCTCTCGAGGAAAGTTTCCAGGAGGCGCAACATATTTACGTCTGCATATTCGTACATCATAGCCCAGTAGAAACGCTGCTGGTGTTCCTTCCGCCTCTGGCTCTGGATCCCCAGATACATAGTTCGGATATACCTGCAGGAAACAGGAGGAAAAGCTGCGTGTGAGACTCTGGCATGCATTAAAACCTGAGGAGCATGGGGATGTGGGCCAGTTGTTTGAGGAGAAGGAGGTAGTCTGGAGGAAATGGAATCTGAGGTAGACACAGATGTCCATGTAGTTATCGTAGTTATCATAGACTCATAGAATCATGAGGCCGGAAAAGACCCACCAGATCATTGAGTCCAACCATCCCTATCAATCACTAAAACATGTCCCTCAGTGCCTCATCCACCTGTCCCTTAAACCCCTCCAGGGAAGGCGACTCAATCCCCTCCCTGGGTAGTCTGTTCTAGTGTCCAATGACCCTTTCCATGAAAATTTTTTTCCTAATGTCCAGCCTGAACCTCCCCTGGCGGAGCTTGAGGCCATTCCATCTTGTCCTGTCACTTGGGAGAAGACAATCGTAGAATCATTAAGGTTGGAAAAGACCTCTACAATCATCAAGTTGAAATGTCAGGTCAACACCACCGTGTCTACTAAACCATACCCTGAAGTACACAGCTACACATTTTTTTTAACACCTCAAGGAAAGGAGATTCCACCACTTCCCTGGGCCATTTGTTCCAATATTTGATCACTCCTTCAGTAAAGAAATTTTTCCTCATATCCAATCTAAACTTCCCTTGTTACAACTTGAGACCATTTCCTCTCGTCTTATCACTTGTTACTTGTGAGGAGAGATCAGCATCCACTTCCAGTGTTGGCTGTAACCTTCTGCACTTAAACTTGGGGTGAGAATCATTTCACCTAACACTGACTCTAAAGTTGGTCATCTGAGCCTGTCAATAGAGTGAAATGACCCCTCCCAGGACTGTTCATCTGTCCCACCTCAGACGCCAGCATGAAGGTAGGATAAAGTGCCTTCTGGAGGCTCTGGGAGGGGCTCACAGCACAAACTGGGGTTTTGCCAAAACAATTAGATCATTCCTTGCCATTTGGGGTGAGATTGCACAGCAAGGAAGAGCAGGGGAAAGGATGTAAGCCTCGACAGCCTCTGTATCTCCAAATTACATCCAGGGATGGGGAACTGGCATATAAGCAAAGGTAGATCTGCAAATCCTGCCCTTTCTCAAACACCTTGTCCTTCCTTTCTGTTCGCTGTTCACGAGCACTGAAGTAGAAAAATCCCGAAAGAAGACACAAGGACATAAAAAATGAAGCAGGAAAGCCACCAGATGGGGCTCGACACTCGAGAAAACACTATTCCACTCATACACGACACTGGTGTGACATCCCCAGCAGGGCTTCAGTGATGCTTATGGACCACCTCTTCTCCCATGGACATCAGTATTCATGCCCAAGGCCACTGCCTGTACTCAACATTACCTTGAAAGATCCCAGCCCCAGGAGCTGCAGGATGACACAGGAATCCTGCCTTCCCTTCGCGCATGCAAGAAATTAAATGTAATTTCGCAGGAAAGCAAAGCTGGGGACAGTGAGTTGTAACAGCTCAAGGAGAAAGCAGAGGAAAGATGCATGCAAGTGGTTTTTATAATATCAGTGAACACAGAGCCAGGGAAAACCAAAACCACGGTGGTGCCATAAGGTGTTGCCCACAGGCAAAGGCAGCAGCACCTCTGCCAAACTCTTCCCAGAGGCATATTGCATGGCCTCTGCTTCCCAGGAAATTCTATTCCTGCCAGTACATGAAACCTAAACTCCTCTTCTGAGGTACAAGCCTCTAATTTATTGTCATCCCAGCCACAGACAAGGGAAAGAATTTATTTATTTTTGCCCTGCAGCAGACTTTTACCTGTTTGCACCTAGTTACCAGATAAACACTCAGTCTTCTTTTCTCCAGACTGAAAAAAAAAAAAAACCAACAGTATTTCTTTCAGTCCCTTCTCACAGCTCACATTTCCTAAATCTCTATTCTTCCCATTGCTGTCCCCACCAGCTTGCTCCAATTTTTGCTTATTTTTAAGACTGTCTTTATTTTCCAAGCACTCCAGGTCAACAGATCCAAACCATAACAGTGACATTGAGTCACCCTAAAAGATTAAGAAGAAATTAACAGAAGGGACAGAACATCCTGCAATGATTTCTCCTTGATCTCTAAGATTTCACCTCAATACACATGGTTTAAGCATGAATGTTTCTTATGGGCTGCAGGGAGAAGACCTGCCACCTGCCCATGGAGGCAGAACATGTGAAAGGACATAAAAATGCACTGGATTAGTATAATGCCCTGGTTCTGAATCCATCAATGGCCAAATCAATGACAATGACAGTAACACCGAATCATCTTTACTGTTGAGCCCACAGCCTTTGGCAAATGTCAGCCTGGGTACTGTGCTCTTTCCATAAATGGGGAAGTTAAGTCATGGAGCACCAAAAGGGCTCTTCCACAGTATTCTCACAGCAGAATCCAGATCTTTTAGTGCTGTCATCAGCCTCTAACTCCCACAACATAAACCCATGAATCACTGAATCATAGAATCACCAGGTTGGAAGACCCACCGGATCATCGAGTCCAACCGTTCCCATCAGTCACTAAACCATGTTCCTCTGCACCTCATCAACCCGTCCCTTAAACTCCTACAGGGCAGGTGAATCAACCACCTCCCTGGGCATCCTGTTCCAGTGCCCAGTGACACTTTCTGTGAAAAAAATTTTCCTAATATTCAGCCTAAACCTCTCCTGGCAGAGCTTGAGGCCATTCCCTCTTGTCCTGTCCCCTGTCACTTGGGAGAAGAGCTCAGCTCCCTCCTCTCCACAACCTCCTTTCAGGTAGTTGTAGAGAGCAATGAGGTCTCCTCTCAGCCTCCTCTTCTCCAGGCTAAACAACTCAATCTCTCAGCTGTTCCTCATAAGGTCTGTTCTCCAGCCCCTTCACCAGTTTTGTTGCTCTTGGCCTTAAGTTCTTGAGCTTTATGAGGTTTATTTTCATTTCATGTACTTGTTTGAGGCATTTTTCCTACCTTTACTAACACTGCTTAAGTGTAGACAGACTCTGAAGGAAAAAAAAAATCAATGTCATTTCACCTGAAATGTATTGTTCTTGGTCAAGCTGGTAGCAAACAGGTTTCTATAATTAGACTTTCAAATCCTTATTCAGGTCTGATCTTCAATCTTTAGCAACA
The DNA here is from genome assembly GCA_033558105.1 of Coccyzus lansbergi. Classification (NCBI taxonomy): domain Eukaryota; kingdom Metazoa; phylum Chordata; class Aves; order Cuculiformes; family Coccyzidae; genus Coccyzus; species Coccyzus lansbergi. Next base: position 238,634 of record JAUMJK010000685.1, on the reverse strand, counting down.
CGGTGCTTCCTCTTATGTCAGTGAAAGCCATTCACTGCTTCTGTGCTTTTGAAAATTAGGCTAATTTATTTATTTAAGAGCTTAATTTTGGATACAGGAGCCCAACTTTGAGCTTTTTATTTTCTGAATGCTGCCTATTTTTATATACGAGTGTGTGTATTTGTGTGTATGCATGTATTTTTAGTTCTAAGTCCCAGGCTTCAAGAGATATAACTAATTTGGGGCTGGGAGGGGGATTCGGGGTGATTTTCTTTAAATGCACAAAGGATTGGCTATTCCCTCTGTTCTGGCAGGGTTCCCAGAATTCCTGTTGGTATAATTACCCTCACGCTTATTTACTACGTATGTCGCAGTAGCACACAAACTGCAAGGGGCAAAATCACTGCTGTTCCTGCGCCAAAGCGTATTTTAAGAAGCCAAAGGCCACTGGCTTCAGGAACATGGTCAAATAACCTTTGGAGAGAGCCCTGGGATGCCACAAGGAGAGAGAAGAAGAGATCCTCCAACTGTAAACCCCCCCCCCACCACCACCCTAAGTACTATGGAAAAAAGATGCTTCATGTGGATGACAGTGGCTGCTCAGTTGTCTCAGCAAGGGCTGTAGCAGAAAGCTCCAAAGATAGGATTATGGAGTCATAGGCTCTGCCTATACCATTAAACGAAGCAGAACGGAGACCAGCCTTTGTCCTCAGCCAGTTGGCATGACTGGACTTTTCATGGCTACACCTATGCTAGTTGGCCTTGGCCAAAATTGCCAGTGTGTGTGCTGACAATTTATTAAGGTGAACTAGTACAAGATGATGTCTGTGCCTTGGCACTCTTCAATTTGCAGAGTTGGCTCTGAATATCACCAGCAGAAAGTGTAGGAGGATGCCTCAGCCAGCAGGCTCGCTTGAAAGAAAATGGACACTGATGTGTAAGAGGGTTGCAGGAGCATGGGGAGATATGTCAGCACAGGCTCAGGGAGGAAAGAAGAGTCCTGATGGCCTGTTCCATGCAAACACAAGCTAACCAAGGTCAGGAATCCTAGACTGTATCGACAACACTCAACAATGGACAGTGACCCTGTTTAGCCCAGAGAAGAGAAGGATCTGGGGAATCCGTATAGCAGCCATGCAGTACTTAAGGATGGGGGGGAGCTACAGGAAAACTGAGGAGAGGCTCTTTATCAGGAGTTGCAGGGATAGGGTGATGGGGGAAAGTGGTTTTAAGTTGAAAGAGGGGAGATTTAGATATTAGGAAGAAATGTTTGCCTGCAAAGATAGTGAGGCATGGGCCCAGACTGTCCAGAGAAGTGGTGGCTGCCCCATCCCTGGAGGTGTTCAAGGCCAGGTTGGATGGGGCTTGGAGCAACTTGATCCAGTGGGAGGTGTCACTGCCCATGGTAGGGGGCTTGGAACAGGATGATCTTTAAAGGTCCCTTCCAATCCAAACCATTCTATGATTCTATGACTCTATGACCTGACCACTTCTCTTGAGGCCAAGAGGCGCAGACTGACCATAGAAATTAACTCTCTCATCCTGGTTTTGGAATCAGGTAGTACTCAGTACTGGTAACAATCTCTTCCCCTATGAGTCTGGAGGTGTTTAAGGCATGGGTGGATGAGGTCTTGAGGGACTTGGTTTAGTGTTTGATAGCAATGGTTGGACTGGATGATCCGATGGGTCCCTTCCAACCTGGTTACTCTATGATTCTATGATTCTGTGATTCTATGAGTCTTGAATCCTGCCCAGGTTATGATTACTTGGGAGATGTTAGTAAACCTTTGCCAATATAGTGGCAATTTAGCAGCATGACAAAGTTACTGTTCCCATGTGCTTTGAAACTGCCTAGTTTTCTAGTATAGGTATATGGAAAGAGGGAAAGGAATAGAACTTGAGTTACTCAGACCACTCCTGACTAATCCTGACCAAGCACAGCCAGCCTACTACTGCTTTCAGAGAAGCAAACCATTTCTTGAAAAGCCAGAAACACATCTCTTGGGAAAGGAGGAGCTTAGAAAATTAACTCTGCTGAGTAGGTTGCAACTTACAACTGCAGCACCTAACATGCCCCTTTGGATGAGTGGGATTTCAGAGAATCACAGAATGCTTTGGGTTGGAAGGGACCTTTACAGGTCATCTGGTTCAGACCCTACTGCAGTGAGCAGGGACGTCTTTAATCAGATCAGGTTGCTCAGATCTCCATCCAACCTGACCTTGAATGTTTCCAGGGATGGAGACTCTACTACCCCCTGGGCAACCTATGCCAGTGTTTCACCATCTTCATTGTAAAAAATTCCTTTCTTATATCCAGTCTAAATCTACCCTCCCTTAGTTTAAAACCATTACTCCTTGTCCTGTCACAACAGGCCTTGCTAAAAGTCCGTCCCCATCTTTCCTATAAGCTCCTTTCAGCACTGGAAGGCAGCTACAAGGCCTCCCCGAAGCCTTCTCTTCTCCAGACTGAATAATCCCAATTCTCTCAGCCTATCCTATTACAGGAGCTGCTCCAACCCACGGATCATTTTTGTGGCCTCCTATTGAATTGCTCTAACAGATCCACATCTTTCTTCTGCTAAGGGACCCAGAGCTGGACGCAGTACTCCATGTGAAGTCTCAAAGGAGCCGAGTAGAGTAGTTTATCAAGATGAGGGGGGTAACAAGTACAACACTCTCCCCAGCATCTCAGAAGGCCAATGGCATTCTGGCTCATATCAGAAATGGTGTGACCAGCAGGTCCAGGGAGGTGATTCTCTCTCTGTACTCGGCACTGGTGAGGCCGCTCCTCGAATCCTGTGTTCAGTTCTGGGCCCCTCACCACAAGAAGGATGTTGAGGCTCTGGAGTAAGTCCAGAGAAGAGCCCCGAAGCTGGTGAAGGGGCTGGAGAACAGGCCTTATGAGGAGCCGCTGAGAGAGCTGGGGTTGTTTAGCCTGGAGAAGAGGAGGCTGAGGGGAGACCTCATTACTCTCTACAACTACCTGAAGGGAGGTTGTAGAGAGGAGGGAGCTGGGCTCTTCTCCCAAGTGCCAGGGGACAGGACAAGAGGGAATGGCCTCAAGTTCCGCCAGGGGAGATTTAGGCTAGAGATTAGGAGGAAGTTTTTCACACAGAGGGTCATTGGGCTTTGGAACAGGCTGCCCAGGGAGGTGGTTGATTCACCTTCCCTGGAGGTGTTTAATGCACGGGTGGCCGAAGTGCTGAGGGACTTGGTTTAGCGTTTGATAGGAATGGTTGGACTAGAAGATCCGATGGGTCCTTTCCAACCTGGTTGTTCTATGATTCTATGATTCATTAACCATCTCTGCTTCTCTCTGAACAGCTCAACTTTGCCATGGCACTACAGGACTGTGATTATGTCCTAGATGTCACAGCAGCAACACACACAGTATGGATGGACACCATCTCCCTCACCATCCCATGCACCAACCTGGTGCTCAGTACTGGAAGAGGATGGGTGGGATGGGGCGAGTTATTCAGCTGACGGCTCACCCTCCTGCTGTCTCCTCCCCAAGCACTCCTGCTAATTCTTTCAAGGGGCCATTATCCTGATGCACTAGAGGGTGTTTACAGATTAAAAGCCCACTCCACGGAAGGGAGGAAATGAGGACATGTGTAACTGCTCGACTGGAAGGCTTGCAGCAAAGGCTGCCTGAACATACCCTTAAAATGAGGTTATGTAAGGCCAGATCTCAGCTGGAGCAAGCTGGCAACCACAGGGCTCTAGCAATTTACACCAGCTGCGGCTTTTGCTGGGAAACAGACACACTACAGGCTGAGAGGGGCAAGGATGAGTTCAGAGCATTTCAAGGGTTCATGTCTCAACTCCAATGACCTGTCAGGATGGGCAAGTTGGATGCTATTCATCAACCACCACATGTCATTTTCAATGCACCCACTGTGTGGTGCTTAATCCTAATCTGCAATCTTCTAGCCATGCAATCTCCAGGGAAATATGACCTCATCACCACACAGGCTCCTCAGATGCTCAGTATTGCATCTCTTTCCTCCCACTGGCTGCATCTCTGCTGGTCTAGACACGTCATACCAGAAAAACCATTGCTTGGACCCATAAAAGGGATGAGGCCAGGTATGGGGCATGAGACCACAAGTTCACTGAAAGGCACGATGTGTTTCAACACACTATTAACAGAAAATAATTGCAACATTTATTTCTATGCTGCTTTCTTCAAGAAAGGATGAGAAGCAATGCCTGCATGAGATGCACAGAGACAATCTCTGCACCACACACTCGTAGTGCGTGTCAGCTTCGCTGCCCATGCACTTTAACATTTTCCAACTCTTTAATATTTATTACCTCTGCTGCTCTGTATTACTCATCACCTATTCCTGGCCAGAGAAAATGTACTGGTGGATTCTGAAGTGTGTACGTACTCTGTTCTTTAAGGAGGCTATAAGTACAACAAGCAGCCTTGCAAACACGCACACTCTGCGCTGCATTTGGGCATCAGAGTCTCCTGAGGCTTTTGAGGCAAAAAGATTTAAAAAAGCCCAACCAACCCCTCGCACTGACTTTTCAAAGGCCACAAGGATGTAGTAAGCCATCAGGAGAGGAGACACAGCACTTTTGGAAGGTATAGCAGCCCTTACGTCAGCGTATTTGTGCTGATTCCTGCAGAAAAACCCCTCTCCCCCCTTGGCATGCTTAGGAAGTTCACATGAGCATCCTTCCCTGCTTTACCGGCATTTTTTTTTAACATAACTCCTCCCAGTCCCTTGATTAACCACCAGCCTCCCAGCAGCTTTGCCTACCTGCAGTATTTCTTCCAGCTGCTGGGGGCTTGGGAGCCCCCAGCAAGGGTATAACACAACAAATCAAGTCAAGTTACGCAGAAACCTATGGGCGACTGTACTTGTGGCCGTTTCATTTCAAAGGTAACTCCTAATTAAGACTGACTCTAAACAACATGACAAAGAGGTCTACTTTCTAGTGGTCATGTTAAGGAGAAGAAACAGCCCAGGTACAGTGTTAACAAGTATTACAGTAATTTTTCTTTTTTCCTCTTCTACTAATTTAAAAGGAGCTTTCTGCTTGGAGCTTAATAAAATCGAAGCCACTTGATCGCATCCTTGCTCCACCACCCTCTGGGTAGAGCTGAGCCTTCTTGCTGCCAGTGGACAGTTTATCCAAGTGACACTAATGTGGTCACAGGAGCTTTCTGCCAGTGAGCAGCATCTGGGCTGTGAGGTACAGGATCCTGCAGCCCAGCCCAAGGGGCGGATGTTCATGCATAGTTAGGTGCAGAAATGGAGGCTGAGAGGTTAAGTGTCTGTCCCTGAGCTAGTGGAGGAAAACAGTGGTGGGGGTGTGGGGGGTGTGTGCATGCTTTTTTAATTCGGGAGGTCCTTGTCTCTCTGGATAACCTCCTTGTCTCCTTTTTGAAGGTACATGCCTAATCCAAAAGAATATAAAGCCCTTCGTTTTCACACACATCCTTTCGACCTCCTGCTTACTCAAAATGCTTCCCCAGTCCAACTGAATACCTCTTGCATGACTGATCCAGCCAATGCAGCTACCCTGCACTGCGTGGAGGATGTTTGCATTAACATTGACTATCGTAAATGCTTAGACAAGATATATCCCCGACCCACAAAAAAATTGCTGAACGCATTGATCTAGACATGACTCAGGAGTCACCACTGAATAATCTCTTTAGGCACCTTCCTCTGGCTGAGCTCGGGCAGAGTTTCTGCTCTCATCAGCAAAGCAGTAGAGGTCTCTTCCATCTTGCACTTCTCCGGGGGAAGATCAGCTGAAATGACACGTGGGGGTTATTGATTTCTGGAATAAATGAATGGATTTTCCCCTTCTGTGTTCACACTCCCCTCCCTTTTCTGTGGAATAATTCAGTGCCCAAATGCCTCTCTGAAGTGCAAACATGCAACCTTTCCCTGCTGGTATTGCATGTTGCTTCCAAAGCCCTGGCTCTGGCTCCTCTATTTTCTCCTTCCTTCTCTGATTTTGCAGAGTGTTACCTCCTGGAGGGAGGATTTAACTTCGTGCAGTGAGAGAAGTATCCCAGAAATGGAGGACATCACAGACATTTTAAGGAGGAAGGTGTGAGGCCAAAGCAGTTGGGTAAACTCAGGCTGTATGTCATCATGTGCTGAAGGATTGGCTGGGAAAGGTGGTGGTAGCTGCCTCATGGGATGAGCCTGGAAGAGTTTCCTGCACTTCAGGGATCTACTCTTAAATAAGAGCAGAGCAGATGTCACGACTGTTGAGGAGCTGAAGGAAATACAGCTGGGGATTTTGCAGTTATGGGTTGAAGAAAAAGGCCCCTGTGTACCCTGGGATTAGCTGAGAAGCAAAGAGACGTCTTCTTTTAGCTACAAGGAGTCTCACTGCCAGCCCAAAATGACCTTCCTCCTTGCCTCCCTTCAGCTCCTCCCTACATAATCCCCCCCCATCATCTGCTTCTCTCTAGCTGGGTCTCCCTAGCTTATCTGAAGTGCCAGATATCATCCCCTGCTTTTGAGACTCTGCTCTTCTCATAGCCCCATGTTCGAGTGACCAGTCCTCCCCGCAATCTGCTGCCCAGCTGCTGTTTGCTATGGCTTGGGGGAGTTACTCTGCTGCTAAGGGATGTGCTGGCTACCTGGGCACATGTTCAAAAGACCCTTTTTGCAGGCACAGTCCATTGATGCAGCCTGACATTTTTAGCCCTCCTGCTCCTACAAGTCCTACCTTGCCCTTGACAGGAGTTAGGACCTCAAACATCATAGTGTACTCAGCACTGGTGAGGTCGCTCCTTGAATACTGTGTTGAGTTCTGGGCCCCTCACCACAAGAAGGATGTTGAGGCTCTGGAGAGAGTCCAGAGAAGAGCCAAGAAGCTGGTGAAGAGGCTAGAGAACAGGCCTTATGAGGAACAGCTGAGAGAACTGGGGCTGTTTAGCCTGGAGAAGAGGAGGCTGAGAGGAGACCTCATTGCTCTCTACAACTACCTGAAAGGAGGTTGTAGAGAGGAGGGAGCTGGACTCTTCTCCCAAGTGACAGAGGACAGGACAACAGGGAATGACCTCAAGCTCTGCCAGGGGAGATTTAGGCTGGAGATTAGGAGGAAGTTTTTCACACAGAGGGTCATTGGGCATTGGAATAGGTTGCCCAGGGAGGTGGTTGATTCACCTTCCCTGGAGGGGTTTAAGGCACGGGTAGGTGAGGTCCTGAGGGACATGGTTTAGTGTTTGATAGGAATGGTTGGTCTCGATGATCCGATGGGTCCCTTCCAACCTGGTTGTTCTATGATTCTATGATTCTATGATCATGGGGCGTAGCATATGTCATCTGCCGCATCTGCAGAGACGTTGGCGAGACCTGTCATCAGCAACCAGTTTGAACAGGCTCTGAGAGATGTCCTGCCCATAAAGCAGAGCTCAGCATCCCACCTGACACCTTAGGGAGCTAGGATTTGAGATAACCCTTCCATTACAAAATCTTAATCTCACTCAGGTGGTGCTTTGCCTCCAAAGTCTGGTTAAGAAGTTGTAGCTGACTCTAAGCATCACAGTCCAGGATGCAAAACCCTCAAATCGTGGTCTAAAACTTAGGTATATGAGTCTCTCAAGCAGGTTAGGTACAGCAAGCAGACACAGGAGGGCCTATCCAACACCCGTGACAGATCTAGGCAATGAGAAGATTCATTATTTCTTCTTCCATACTCCCCATTCTCCAACACACCATCCCATGTGTTGGCCCAGAATCACTGAGGAGGAAGAGACCCTGTGCTCTATCCTGCCACCCAGATGGGCGCCCAAACGGGTTCAGACCTGTTCTTCAAGGCTCAAGCCTCTTCTTGTGGGTTCAAATCCTTTCTTCGCTGATGTGAAGGAAGAGCTTGACTGTGGCTATTGAACATCACAGATGAACCATACCTGATCCAACCAAGGAAACAAAACACTGAGGTTCCTGTGTTGGGGCTGTTGTACAGGATAAGTAACAATTAAGCATCTCCTGAGACATGGCAGCATGTCAGGAAGAGTCTCACCCATTGGACTGGAGGGTTACCCAGGAAGAATAACACTGAGGCTTAACTCCCAGCAGGCAGAAATGCTTCCTCTGCTGCACAAGGTGGCCAGGTGCCAGCAGGCTGGGTTGCAAACACGGTCTCATGTGGACACCCTGTTGGAAAGAGGATGCTGCAGGCTTGAGTCATCTCCAGGCTACCCCCATGCCTGTATGCTCTGCTCTTGAGGTGACAGCTAAAAGTGGGACACTGATCCTGTGCCTTTTAAAGTAGCCTTGTGAATGAATCCCTCTTCCTCTTGCCTTCCCCACACAACTCTTTTCACTGGGCTCTAAGGAATATTTTGTGTTAAGTGTTTCACCCCTCTGATTCACTGAAGCCCCTGGGATGGCCCTAGATGCAGTAGGAGTTTGCTCTGGTGGTTTGTAGCTTTTTGTTGAAGTTCACATGACTAAAAATCTTTTCTGGAGCCACAGAGGTAGACACAAGACTCCTTGAATGGGATTTCCTTTCTTATTACAGCTGTCTACAAGTGGGAAAGCTATTTTAAACTCATCATCTTGGTTCCATCTTTTATCAACAGAGAGAGAGATCCCATCCCAAGATAAGCGTCTACAACACCTCCTACAGAATTCCTGTCTCCTTCCCTTGACTATAGAAGGGTCCAGACAACTAGCTGAGATCTGATGGCTGATACTACACATCTTCTGTCTCCCTGGCATCATTTTCTTGCCAGATGCCTCTCAGTTCCTTGCCATCATTTAGGTGTGCTATTTTGAGGACTCACTTGTGCTGGATGCAGATACTTCCCCACAGAAAAGACATGAGGGATGTGGACTCTGGGGCAGTGCCAGGGACCATGATAACAGGTAGGGGAGGAGTTTCCTGTGGGAAGTGAAGTTCACACTAAAACTGAATGCATTCCCATCTGGCAGCTGGAGTAGGAGTTCCCAAGGCTGGCTGGCATATTATTTTTGTTCCAGCCATCTCTTAACTTGGCCTTCTTTTACTTCATAGAGCAAATATACAGTCTTGGGAAGATGACACAGAGCATGAATAGCTCTCTTCTAGAACAGATCCTGTCTCATAGCTTCCATGTCCTGTCCTACCCACTGAAGTAGACTTGTCTTTCAATAACAGTTCCTGTGGAGGACAATTCCATGCATAATCCTCCAGGTGGCTACTCTAAGGCATCCCTGAAGACGGTGGAGACCAGGGGCAAGACTCACAGGCATCTAGGACTGTTTCAGAGGGTACCAAAGATATCCATGGACTGCTGGTAGGTAGGGAACAATGTATGTGGAACATCTTTGCCCTCATAGACTCACAGATGGGGGTGCACTGGGACACTCACAGCATCTTTAACAGTGCTGGGTGGCAAGTTTGGACAACTGAAAAAGGCTCCTGTGTCTCAGATCAGAGGGAGACTATGACAACAGGCCACCAAGCTAGAAAAGCTAACTCCATCCTGCTGGACAAGAAAGTAGACTCTCCTCCTCCCCATATTATTCATTCATCCATCTGCACTTTGCCAGTGGGGAGCCACCCAGTGTACTTGCCTCCTGCCTGGGGATTTTACCCTTCCCTGGCCCCTGCCGCCCACTGCACGCACCGGCTGGAACAATCCCTTGCTGTGAGACTGACAGCACAGTCTGCATGTCCCTCCAAGCCACAACTGCCAGAATCCTCTGTCCCTGCAACCTTCAGGGCTGCTAGTCCTCCTGTCACCAGCTATGCCCTTTGACAAAGATGTCACTGCTCAGTGCTTAGAGAAGAGAAGCAGCATATAAAGGAGGTTTTGGAGCTCACTCAGTAGGTTTGTAGGCAGGAGAGAGTGCGACATGGGCAGAATACATCTCTCTGAACAGTTTTGTTTATTAAGGCAGCAAATGGAGACCACTGGGAAGCATGAGGGAGGATAGTCCTGTATAGTCCTGTATGACCAACTTAGTGGCTTTTTATGATGGGATGACTACAGCAGTGGACACAGGTAAACCAACGGATATGATCTATCTAGACTTCTGCAAAGCCTTTGACACAGCCCCCTACAACACCCTTCTCTTTAAACTGGAGAGATATGGATTTGATGGGTGGATGGTATGGTGAAGAAGCTGGTGAAGGGTCCTGTTTAGAGAGTAGTGGTCAATAGCTCAAAGTCCAGATGGAGATCTGTGACAAGTGGTGTCTCTCAGGGGTCTGCACTGGGACTGGTGCTGTTTAATATCTTCATCAATGATATTGACAGCGAGATTGAGTGCAGCCTCAGGAAGTTTGCAGATGACACCAAGCTGAGTGGTGCAGTTATCACATCGGAACGATGGGATGTAATCAAGAGGAACCTGGGCAGGCTGAAGAAGTGGGGCTGTGAGAACCTCATGAGGTTCAACAAGGCCAAGTGCAAGGTCCTGCACCTGGATCGGGACAATTCCCAGTTTCAGTACAGGTTAGGGGACGACATGATTGGGAGCAACCCTGCAGAGAAGGACTTGGGGGTGCTGGTTGATGAGAAGCTCGACATGAGCCAGCAATGTGTGCTCACAGCCCAGAAGGTAAATCATGTCCTGGGTTGCATCAAAAGAAGCATGATCAGTGGGTTGAGGGAAAGTTATTCTGCCCCTCTATTCCTCTCTTGTGAGACCTCACCTGGAGTATTGTGTCCAGTTCTGGAATCCTCAACACGAGAATGATATGGAGTTGTTGGAATGGTTCCAGAGGAGGGCTACAAAGATGATCTGAGGACTGGAGCATCTTCCCTATGAGGACAGGCTGAGAGAGTTGTGTTTGTTAAGCCTGGAGAAGAGAAGGCTCCGAGGAGATCTTATAGCGACCTTCCAATACCTGAAAGGAGCCTACAAGAAAGTTGGAGAGGGACTATTCATAAAGGCTTGTGGTGATGGTACAAAGGGGAATGGATGTAAACCGGAGAAGGGCAGATTTAGACTAGACATTAGGAAAAATTCCTTCACCGTGAGAGTGGTGAGACACTGGAACAGGTTACCAAGGAAATTTGTGGATACCCCATCCCCAGAGGTGTTTAAGGCCAGGCTGGATGGGGCCTTGAGTAACCTGATCTAGTGGGATGTTCCTGCCCATTGCAGGGGGATTGGAATTGGATTATCTTTAAGGTCCCTTCCAACACTAACTATTCTATGATTCCATGGTAGTTGTCACACAGTAGAGTCAAGACCCCATCCCCCAAGCTGTTGCTCCAGTACTGGATCAGCTCTAGGAGTAAGCACAACCCCTTTCATTTTGTTTCTTAGGACTACTGATCAGTTCTGTAGGAAGCTAAATCTAATTGGTATTAGTTATTCACAACTAGCTATTCAACTCTTGCAGTCCATCAAACTGACGTTAAAGTTCTTCATAGAATCATAGAATCACAGAATGGTTTTTCAGTCAGTCCTTCTGACTCCTATTTTATAGGTGCTTTATTCTAGCAAGGGGTAAAGTCCCTGGTTGCAGTGAAGGGTTGAGAGACTTGGGCACAGAACCCAAGAGTACTGGCTCCCAGGTATTACTGTTATTTATATTGCAGCAATGTTTAAAGGCTTCTGCTGAGATCAGAGTTTGATTGTATTGAGTCCGGTTCATACACATAGTAAGAGACAGTTCTTGCCCTAAAGGATTTACAATCTAAACTGACAAGGACAGAAACACAGCAAAGGAAAGGATGTGTTATTAACAGCAGGAGACTGAGGCACTGAGAGATGCAATAAATCGTCTGCGGTCACAGAGAAGAGCTTGTGGAAGAGTCAAAACCTGACCCTTGATTTCCTACCAATGCTGTCTCATCTCTACCATTAGGGAAGGTAACATGACAGGAAGGTGGGTGAGTCCAACCACCCCTGCCAAAAAAATCTAGCCCAGCACAAATATCTTCTTGCCCCTTCTCCTTCCTTATTTGTGCATGACCAGGAGGAAGAAGAAAAACCCACTCTAACACACCTCTCACACCGTGTGTGAGAAAGTCTGCGATAACAAACAATTTTACTCTGCCTGCTTAAGCAGAGGATAGTAATCATAGAATCATAGAATGGTCTGGATTGGAAAGGACCTTAAAACTCATCCAGTTGCAAATCCCTTGCCATGGGCAGGGATACCTTCTTGTAGATTTGGGCCCTGACATCAATGCCTTTCCCATTAGCCTTCCTCAGCCGCTTGGCTTCCAGTGATGGATTTGAACCATAGCAGTGACATACTGAACAGCTACTCAGTAGAACCCCCGGATCTCAAGAGTTTAAGATTAACTATGGAAGTATTTGATCTCTGTTCATAAGCACCAGTAAATGTAGGTTTTCATCTTGTCACATCTAGCCCTGTGTCTCATTTAGCTATTTGTCAATCTGATCAGTATTGGTCTTAAAGTGCCAAACTCTCTGTCCAGAAATTGTAATAGTCAGATTGCACGGTAGAAAAAGGCAGGGAAGCAGCATGATGTGGTTGAGGTTTGGATTCTTCAGAAGTGATGAAGACGAATAAAAACAGCAATCAAAATACAAATTATGGTGCTAGCAGTTAAAAAGCAGGTAAAGCTGGTTTTTAATAAAAATAAATGTCAGGTCTTACCAAGACAACATAGAATTTAGGTTGCTGAGCCACACTGCATGGAAGGGGAAACAGAAACAGAGAAACACATAGGACCGTGTCTGTAACTCTCTTGGCTATGTCATAGAATCAATCATAGAATCACCAGGTTGGAAAAGACCCACTGGATCATCGAGTCCTACCATTCCTATCAAATACTAAACCACGTCCCTCAGCACCTCGTCCACCCGTCACCTTAAACACCTCCAGGGAAGGTGACTCAACGTCCTGCCTGGGCAGCCTGTTCCAGTGTCCAATGACCCTTTCTGTGAAATATTTTTCCTAATGTTCAGCCTAAACCTCCCCTGGTAGAGCTTGAGGCCATTCCCTCTCATTCTGTCCCCTGTCAGTCACATACCTGGCCCAAACTGTACATTTTGTGGCCATTAGACTGGTTTCTAGTCTGAAGTTGTAATCATCAAGGGTCTAACCCTCAAACAAGCATAGCTATAATGTAGGAATACAGATGAATTTACCCATGTTCATACACAGCAAAACTCGTATTTCTGAGATTACCCTGCCTCTATTTCGTCATAGCTTTGCCCTGTTGTGTAACTGCTTTTCTTCTCTTGCTGCCCTAGAATCCACACAGGATTAGAAATGGTTATGATATCAATAAATAGCTTACTGCTGTGGGTGCTCTCAACATCTGCATGTAAGCCTTCGTTCGCAGCCACAGCAACGGGGAATTCAAATGATCTGTCTCATTTCATCTTCTCCTTGCAGTGTGCCTTCATGGGAGCAAACATTCCTATGAATTATTTGTGTCAAATCATAGAGTCCCCGTGTGCTTCTGAGTGCAAACAAGCACTTTCCTTACACGATGTTTATGGAGCAGAAGCATTAGGTGAGGTACGAGCAGCTTTAGGACTTGTGTCATTTATTGGGCCAAGAAAAGGAATTGGTTTTTACACCAAGATTTGTTCGAGGCTCTGGGGCCTCATATAAAATAATTAAATAAACATTTCAGGGTCCTTCTCTGGCCCTGAGGGTAGCAGATGAAATCTGGCCACATCCATGTTACTGAACCTTCCAAGCCTTCCGAGCAGGGTGTGCACATCCAGCACCTGAGGGGAACGGGATGAGCAGGGGGGAATCCACATAGCAGGACAGCTATGCCGTAGCTGCAAGAGTGCAGTGTGTTCTCATAAAACAGGAAGGATGCCTTATGTGGATTTATTGAAAACATTTTATATTGTCAGTCTGCTCCTACAGGGAAGCATTTCTGACTCAGTGAGCTTAAGCCACTCTGAAATAGCTGTTGCTTCGATAAAGCCTTAGTCCAGCAAGGATCTTGTCCTAGGGCACTGACAGCCAGCTCATTCCTGAACAATCTTCTGAAGAAAGGTAAAGTCTTCAGGATGGGACCCCATAATTCATTCCTATGGCCTCAGGAGGGTCCTCAGCTCTAATTTTCTTCATTACATATATCACTTATTTATGCATTACAGTCCTGATGCATCCCAGCAAGGCAAAACATCACCCTGGTGCAAGCAGACTTTGTGTTTGGTTTTGCAGTCTGCCCTGTCCCTCTTGTTTGGCTTCATCCTCTTTCAGTGAAAGGTGAGCAACCCTTTTCTTTAAGTGTAAGATGGTTTTTGTTTGGGAAGCACCATACTGAGGGCAGCTGTTCATGCACAGAGGCAGTCACAAGGAAGAGGCAAGGAAGTCAAAAGGAATGTCAAAGGCAAGTCCCCAGGAAGTAGTTTCATAGAATCATAGAATCATAGAACAACCAGGTTGGAAGAGACCCATTGGATCATTGAGTCCAACCATTCCTATCAAACACTAAACCATGTCCCTCAGCACCTTATCTACCTGTGCCTTAAACACCTCCAGGGAAGTTGAATCAACCACCTCCCCGGGCAGCCTATTCCAATGCCCAATGATCCTTTCCGTAAAAACTTCCTCCTAATCTCCAGCCTAAACCTCCCCTGGTGGAGCTTAAGGCCATTCCCTCTTGTCCTGTCCCCTGTCACTTGGGAGAAGAGTCCAGCTCCCTCCTCTCCACAACCTCCTTTCAGGTAGTTGTAGAGAGTAATGAGGTCTCCTCTCAGCCTCCTCTTCTCTATGATAAACACCCCCAGCTCTCTCAGACATTCCTCATCAGGCCTGTTCTCCAGCCCCTTCACCAGCTTTGTTGCTCTTCCCTGGACTTGCTCCAGAGCCTCCACATCCTTCTTGTGGTGAGGGGCCCAGAACTGGACACAGTATTCAAGGATCGGCCTCACCAGTGCTTAGTACAGAGGGAGAATCACCTCCCTGGACCTGCTGGTCACACTGTTTCTGATCCAAGCCAGGATGCCACTGGCCTTCTTGGCCACCTGGGCACACTGCTGGCTCATGTTCAGTCGGCTGTCGACCAACACCCCCAGGTTCCTCTCCTCCAGGTAGTTTTCTAGACAGGCTTCTCCTGGTCTGTAGCTCTGCATAGGGTTGTTGTGCCCCAAGTGCAGGACCCAGCATTTGGCCGTGTTAAACCTCATGCCATTAGACTCCGCCCAGTGGTCCAGCCTGTTTAAGTCCCTTTGCAGAGCCTCCCTACCCTCCAGCAGATCGACACTTCCACACCGCTTAGTGTCATCTACATTTGCATCAGAAACTCCTGCTGCTACACCTATTCAGGTCAGAGATCTTTGTAATTGCCACAACACCATCCCCACCACCATAATTTCATGGAATGAATTTGGGTTGGAAGGGAACTTTAAGTCCATCCAGTTGCAACCCCACTGCCTTAGGCAGGGACACCTCCCACTGGATCAGGCTGCTCAAAGCCTCATCCAACCTGGTCTTGAACACCTTCAGGAATGGGGCAGCCACCACTTCACTGAGCAACCTATGCCAGTATTTTATTTCAACAAAACACAAAGCAAACTAAGTTATGGTAACCGATCTTTTCACCACTGAATGGATTGCTCTGGATCAAAGTCTCTTAATAGCATGTTTCCTAACAATAAGAGTCCACCTTAATCATGTCACCAAAGCCTGGCAATACCCCTCAAGAACCTGTAATCTTAAATAACCTCTTTTCCTTCACAACTCTGAAAACCACAGTGCCTTCACCCATTCTACTGTATAATGGAAGTGCTTCTGTAAGCTGGTCATGGTTATTTAAAATCAAATTTACTTTTGTATCCAACTATAAATTTTACTATAGAAATTAATGCTTTAGTAAATCATATAATGTCTGCAAAAACAACAAAGCACATTAAATGGTAGTACTGCAAGGCTGTTGTTTTTCAATTAAAAAAACCCCAAAGTTATACATATTATAATTTAAATATGTACTTTTGTAGCATGTCAGCTATGTGAAACACAGGGAAGGTAGGTGAATCTATAATGGACCACTGCATCTACTCAGAAATGGAGAGGAACATGCCCAGACATTTAAGAACAAGATACACTTTGAGTTATCTTCTTTGATTCATAGAATCATAGATGATTTGAGTTGGAAGGGACCTTAAAGATCATCCAGTTCCAACGCCCACTTGATTGTAGGAAATCAAGTGATTGTACAACTGGGACTTCTCACACCTTGACTATCACTTGTAATAAACTTCGTTTAATGTTTTGCAGGAACTCCATGACCACATCCATGCTAGTAAACTCAGCAGCATGTGGGAATGTAGAAAAGGACTGAAGCCAGACTGTTCACACTTAAATTGTCAGCACAGTCCTGGCACAGTTTTGTGCTAAGAGAATTAGCCCTCTCCAGACAAATCCCAGACAGGGATGACAAATTAGCTGAAGCCAGGGACCATTTACAATAAAACATCTGGGGTGTTGCCGCATCATTTTGGTAGCAAATATGACTGCAAATATGAGCAGATCATGCAGGTTGGTCTCAAGATTAGAGAACAGTCATTGATTGCTTCCTTGGTTTAAGTATCGCCACAAAATTTGGGCTTCAAGTCTCATTTTTAGCTATTTTTTACTTGAAAACCAACAGATAGTGCTTCTTTTTAAAAGGCATGAAGTTTATAATACTAAAATTCCATGGATGGTTCTAGAAAATGAAGATCTTTATCCATAAACCAAAGAAAGCACGTAGCAGATGGAAATGTATCTTTGGGTTGAAAATCAACTTCTCTCTTAATCTTCCAGTGGGATATATGATAAGGTAATCAGAGACAGTGGTGAGAGATGATATTGTGCTTGCTTAGATAGCAGGCAACCCCAAATACAAATACAGGCTGCGCAGAGAATGTATTGAGACCTCACTCTGAAGAGGCATTGGTGGTGCTGGTGGATGAAAAGCTCAATATTAGCTGGTAATGTGTGTATGCAGCCCAGAAAGCCAAACGCGTCCTGGGTTGCATCAATAGAAGTGTGGCCAAGGAACGTGATTGTGCCCCTCTACTCTGCTCTGGTAGGATCCTACCTGCAGCCTTGCATTCAGTTCTGTAACATGTGAGGATGGTGAAGCCCTGGCACAGGTTGCCTAGAGATGTGGTGGCTGCCCCATCCATGGAGGTGTTTGAAGACAGGCTGGATGAGTCTATGAGCAACCTGATCCAGTGGAAGGTGTCCCTGCAGGGGGTTCGAGGTTGGATGATCTGTAATGTCCCTTCTGAACCATTCTATGAGTAAAAAAAACTACTAAAAGCACTGTAGTGTTCTTTCTAGAAAAGAGAGGTGTACTGAAGCACTGCATATAACTTCTTTGCTTTTTCAGTTCACTGGTGGAACCAAAGAAGAAACTAAAAGAGAGGTGAGAGTAGATGCAGATGGTGAGAGCAGATCCTCATGCAGTAACCTATAGTGGGCAAGGGCTGGACTTCAGATCCCTGCTCAAAAATTGGAATGATACGGTGGGGATCAATATAGGCCTTGGGGGCAGCGTGGGCGGGTCCGAAGTTGTCTCCAAACAGCCTGAACATGTGGGCTGGAGGAGGTTAGGTGCCACATGCACATATGGAACCTCTGAAGAAACTAGACTGGCCAAAATATCCCCCTGCTCTCTGCATGATGGTCACCAGCCCCATCAGCATTGCTGGGGAGTATGCGTTAATGGGTGGAGGTGATAAATTTTACTGCATCCTGGTGTTCTGAAAATCATGTTGGATATGGTCTGAGCCCAGGCCTTCTGCTGGCTGACTGCTGACCTCTCCAGTGGATTGCAAGGTATAGCAGAGGACTCTAATCATCCCCCTGAGTTTGGGGAATGATGCTTAAGTCCTCTGGTGACACTGTCACGAAAGTCAAACCTATCATCTGCAACAAATTAAATGCTCCTGCATTTCTGGACTTACGGGGTTGGTTTTCTGCCTGTTTTCCCACAGATGAGTGGAAATTGTAAAATGTGCTGGTTACCTCCAGCCCTTTCCACAACTGTCACTTGAATAAAATATACGCTAAAACGAAGCAGAAAAAAATCACCTATGAGTTCCTTTATTTAAATTGCTAGAGCCATTCAAAAGCGATGTGCTTCATGCTGTCCAAACCTCCAGATTACCCAGCCCAGCTGTTTAAAAGCACAGGACAAAAAGAGAAAAAAAAAAAAAGGCATTAGGCTGGGCCTTCATCTCCTCTCCTGATGATGGCTGCTTTCAACTCTTGCTGTCAGCAGTCTCCTCCTACCATCAGAAGAATCAAAGGTGAAACTGGTTCTGACATGACAAATAACAAAAGCGCGGCTCCTTGCTCCTGAGCCACGAGTCATTAGGAAGTTCCTGCCTCTCTCCCAGTTGCACGTTAATGAGCAGAGGAAGAGCTGGGGATGGTTTTGCTCTCTGTTTGAGAGACAGCTTGGGAGATGAAACCTGCCGTTCAGTGACTTTCACAGGAAAACTGCTCCCCTCCCAGGTTCTAATAAAACTCATCAAACCTGGCGTGCACAGGCAGACGTAGCCTGATCCAAAGGAAGGAGAAGGGTTGGGGATGGATGCCTCCCGCAGAGCTTAGTTGCAGAAAGGCTCTCTGAGCCACCCATGTGTTGGTCTTGTTTCCTTGGAGGCATTTTGTAGATGGGGGTGGGAATTTTAAGTGCAAGATGACTTTGGAATTAATGCCAAGGATGAATGGTGGAATCAGTGAGTTGACAAGCCAAGGTGGATACTTAATGTGGACTTGACAAACTTCCTCAGTAGTATGGAGATACTGCATCCACATCAGACAAAAGATCCGGTTTGGTTTCCTTAGTTTGGCAGCATCTCTAAAACACATGGGTTACAGCTGGGACAGAGAGGCTATGTCTACAACTGCAAAACTGCCTTCAACCTCTTGGTCCTAATCTTCATCATAAATAACAGGGTATCATAGAATCATAGAATCACCAGGTTGGAAAAGACCCACCAGATCATCGAGTCCAACCATTTCTATCACTAAACCATGTCCCTCAGCACCTCGTGCACCCGTTCCTTAAACGCCTCCAGGAAGGTGACTCAACCACCTCCCTGGGTAGCCTGTTCCTATGCCCAATGACTGTTTCCATGAAAAAATTTTTCTTAACATTCAGCCTGACACACATTCCCAACCCCATATGGACATGCTTAACAACTGCAAAAGATCAGGTTTGGAGCCAGAAGACCATCTAGGATCCAAAATAAAACCCTTCCCATGACAGCTTTCCCCACCACCACTGTCTTCCTACCAGTTGCTTTCAACTAATGACCATCTTCCTTTGGGGACAGTAAACAGCTTCACTGTAAAAATCTCTTGCATGTGTTACCAAGTATTTTGCCCCGAGAGAGGCATGCAGGGACCTCCACCCCCATCACGTGAGTTGGTAAAAGCACATCCCTCACCACAAGAAGGATGTTGAGGCTCTGGAGCAAGTCCAGAGAAGAACAACAAAGCTGGTGAAGGGGCTGGAGAACAGGCCTTATGAGGAATGGCTGAGAGAGTTGGGAGTGTTTAGCCTGGAGAAGAGGAGGCTGAGAGGAGACCTCATTGCTCTCTACAACTACCTGAAGGGAGGTTGTGGAGAGGAGGGTGCTGGGCTCTTCTCCCAAGTGACAGGGGACAGGACAAGAGGGGATGGCCTTAAGCTCCACCAGGGGAGGTTTAGGCTGGACATTAGGAAAAAAAAAATCATGGAAAGGGTCATTGGGCACTGGCAGAAGCTGCCCAGGGAGGGGATTGATTCACCTTCCCTGAAGGTGTTTAAGGAGTGGGTGAATGAGATGCTGAGGGGCATGGTTTAGTGATTGATAGGAATGGTTGGACTTGATGATCCACTGGGTCTTTTCCAACCTGGTGATTCTATGATTATAAGCTAAAGAGGTCTGTGCTCTGCAAAGACTCTTTACATCTCACAGGGTGTCTCCTAGGCTGTCTGGCATACAGTAAGTCCCGGGAGATCACTCATGCAATGCTGTACCACGATGAAGTTGCTTAGCAGGCACGTGGAGACGTAAGTACAGTAAAAAATAAAACCTTCCTCGCTCCATCCTCTATCATCCCAAATCAGTGAAAGGCTGCCAGTGCCTGGGGTGCCACGTCCAAGACAATCACAGCTGACAGTGCCTTCGAGGGATGCTGTCAAAGATTTTTAGGCTCACCGTTCAGTGAGGGAAAGATTTCATGACCAACTTCATGGGAATGAGCCCCTTTGCTGACATGCTAGGAGCGCAACCTGCAGCTGGTGTGGCTTAACCCCTGGTTTCCACAGTCCAACACTGGACAGAATGGTACCATCATACTTGAAGGGGAGGGTTGGATCAAAAAGGCAGTAACAGAGGTTGGGTGAGGGGTCAGACAAGAATGAGGGGGTCTACATGAAAAGCTCTTATTAGGTGGATGATGGCGACACTGTGGTGCAGCTCAGTGGGATGGGGTGATGCCCTGCACTTCTCTTTCTGGTCGAGGTTTTTCTAGCAGTTTGGGTGCTGCAGGTCACCAGATTGACATGAAACATTGGCAGCACCTTGGAATTTGTGGTAAGCGGATGTGCGGTGCGTGCTCAGGGCATCAGGTTATTTGTGTCTGATGTCAAGCAGGCTTCCTCTGCAGCCAAGGGAGAACAAGGGGCAACTGCAGAGTGTGACTCATCTCATGACACCAGCATCCTGCACTGAGTCATCCTCCAGAGGAACCTCTCTCTCGGATGGAGGGCGCGAGGACAAGGTGGCACACAAAACTCACAAGCAGAGGAGCAGCAACGGCTGTCAGGGATTCTGGTGGCTGCAGAGGATGGGGCTATTCCCAGGTGGCAGGCAGGGACCCATTTCTCATACATCCATTCACATTGGTAACGCACAGTGCACTTCATATTCAGCAGAAAGAAAAAGTTGTGTTGTTTCACAGTGAGTGCCATTTGATGTGCTTCAGAGGCCTGCTTTAGGCTGAGATGAATGATGACTTTAATTATAAATTATATAGCTCATTTGGAAATATCTCCATTGCCAAAGCATCCAGTCAGGTGAGGTGAATCCCATCCTTCTGGTCTAATGCTCTCCTATTTAGAAATCATCTACATATTCACCCAATTCCATTTTCCAGCAGTAGGCTGTTGCCCCACTTTCATCTTTCCTAGGATTTTGCCCACAAATCTCTTTATGTAATCACTCGGGAATGAAGTTTGAAATAGTTCTGATTTTTTTTTTTAACGTTATGAGCGCCACAAAGGACTATGTATCCCAAGGAAAAATATATATGACTAAACAAGCCACACATATACAGAATCATAAAATGGTTTGGGCTGGAAGGGGCCTTAAAGATCATCTTAGTTCCAACACCCCTGCCATGGGCAGGGGCCTTCCACCAAATCAGGCTGCTTAAAGTTTCATCCAACCTGGTCTTGAACACCTCCAGGGACGGGTCAGCCACAGCTTCTCTGGGCAGCCTATGCCAGAGTCTCACCACTCTCACAGGAAAACATTTCTTCCTAAGATCTCATCCAAATCCCCCCCACCTTTCAGTTTTAACTGTTTCCCCTCATCTTATCTCTGCGCTCCCTGCTAAAGAGCCCCTCCCCAGCTTTCCTGGAGCTTCTTTTAAGTACTGGAAGGCTGCTAGAAGGTCTCCCTGAAGCCTCCTCTTCTCCAGGCTGAACAACCCAAACTTTCTCAGCTCTCCTCGAATGGGAGGTGCTCCAGCCCCTCAGATCATCTCTGCAGCCTCCTCTGGACTCACGCTAATAGATCCTTCCTGTGCTGAGGACTCCAGAACTGAATACAACTTTATACAAGCCCTTTAAAACAGATATAGGTTCATATATTTGCACAAACCTACAAGCATGCATAGCTATAGCTTAATTATTCATTATAGGTGTGTATACACATATACAGAGAAGTATATGGTAACTATAAATAAATGAATAAAATAAATAGATTTATGACCTATATATTTCTATGACTAACTAAACAATATGTGTGTATATATATATATATCTCATTTATATGACCACATACATTGTTATTTATATGAATAAATAAACAATATGAGTGTGTATATATCATATGTATGGCCAAGTTTTATTTATTACTTTATCCATCTATACAAATAATCTCCTGCTAGTGGAGTACGATAAACCAGGAATTCCTGTCTGGTGTAAATATAGGAAATCAGCTTTGAGGTCAAGCTGGAATAAACAAGTAAGCATTTTGAAGATTTTGTATAAAAGACCTTTTGAATATTTTGGGAAAAATCCGTTTGGAAATCTAGGAATTGTCACTACTTGGCTTTTTTTTTTTCCTGGTTCTATTTCACTTTTAATATTCATATTCAGTGTATGTCATCTGTAGTGTGGGATGGGATGATCCATTCACATGTAACATATTAGCATGGCAAAAAGCTATTTCAAAATAAATAAACTGAACTAAACTAAACTAAACTAAACTACAGATTGAATCATTGCCTTTGGAAAGGCAAAGGGTTTCTCACTGGTGATCCAAGGAAGCATTGAGGCCTCAGTACCCTTGTAGCAGCTAAAGATAAGGAGAAACATCACTTTTTTGGTTTCCTGTTCCACATGGAGGCATCAAGAGACCATGGAAAATCTCTTGCTGTCCTTCCCCTGTTCCCCTGCTCTCCAAGGTGTTACATGAGCTGAACTTTGCTCACCATCTGGCGCCTCTTTCAATCCTTCCATTACTCCCCTGCCTTTCTCTTGTTTCCCTCTTGAGCTGCAGACAGTGGGTCTGCACAGATTCTCCTCAGAGTCCCTGCAGCTACGCCAGCAGCAGAGATCATATCACTGCTTCTGGCTGCTCGGGAAGGATGGAGGAGCCACTCCAGCTGTGGCCATGCAAAGAGGACTGGTTCTCAGCTGCCACACCCCCGTGTCCCTGAGCTGCAATCTTTTCACCACAAACCCCATCTCCTCGTCTTTGTTCTGAGAGGAGTGTCTTTATATCTGAAATGACTCATTTGATGATATACATACACACACATCATCCCAGCCCAATGTGCATATAAAGGAATTTCTTTCACATTAATTCATGCATCAAATCTAAGCTCAGATGCAGAGCTGGCAAACTCAGTGGCTGCAGAGACATTCCCCTCCTGCAGGTCCTGCCCTGGGATTTAGTTCAGCTTTTAATAAACTCAAGGGTAGCTGGCCAGAGGGGCTCACTTATTAATGCCTTGATGTCTGGAGGTGGGAAGCAGACACAGAGCACAGCTCTGCACTGAGTGTAAGCCAGGGCAAAGAGGAATGGCTCTCCACCATGGTGAAGGATTGACATGCCACCCAGGAGAGCCGGGGGACTATGCCGTGAGAAGGGGTGAACACTCGCAGCAGAGGAAAGAGAAGCAGCCTTTTGCCTCTCCTGGAAAATCACTAAAGTAAACAATAGTAATTGGAGAGCTACTTGTAAGCTGGGCATCTTCTCCCCTGCTAAAAGCTTTGCCTATAGCATCGAAGGAGCGGCTTGTGATAAAAATATATATATATTAAAAATATCTGCTCTGACAAGCGTGAAGCTGGAGAGCAGCGAGGAAGGGGAGGAGGTAAAGCGGCTAGGAATCATAAATCAAAATGTTTTGCTGCTTCTAATTAAATCCACCAACCTGTTTGTAATAAAGCCACACTAAATCAATGGGAAGAGATAGGGACAAGAAGCTGCTACTGCCTGATGGCTGCAGTGGCCAACTGCTCCCTTCATAAGGCTGAGCCTCGCACAGGAATACGGTGGCCACGGCATCTTTACGCTGTGTTTTCAGCTTCAGAAAACCTCCAACCATTTGTGCCAGGCAGAGAAAGCGGGAGAAGGCAGAATGATCGCAACTAGGCAGAGCGGAGAGCGAGAAAAGCATTGCAGGCTGCAAAGGGAGGGCTGGAAACCTTCTCACTGCACTGCATCCTCTCCAGCCAGACGGCTGCAATGTGCTTCTACCAGCCCTGCAGCCACCCCAGCTTGCACAGCCCAGGAATGGGTCAGAGGAACAAAATCAGATAAAGGGGAGAACTGAGAAAGGAAGAAAATGAACAAGAAATCATGCCACTACTTCACTGTCCAGGATGCTGTGTGTTGTATGTTTGTGGTCCCCAGCCATCGCCAAAAGGGTGCAGCAGAACTAGAAAAGACTCAGACAAGAGCGGTGATCAGAAGGATGAGAGTCATTTCTACAGGAAAAGCTGCCATACAGACCATGAACTTTCAGGTAAGAAAGGGGAAAACTGATTTGATATAAGATAAACAGTTGTAAAATCATGACTATCCTACAATGAAAGATTTTCCTAGCAAGAGGTAGGAGCACCATATGAAATGGTTCAGTGACAGTACAAACGTAGGAAAGGAAGGGTCTTTATGTTCTGCTGAGCACAGTTATACTGGGCAACTCCTTCTCATGCTGCTAACCATTTAGAAAAAAATTAAAAAATTCAACCACGGAGGAAAATCCTGTTATTCATAGAATCATAGTATTATAGGAAGCTCTGGGTTGGAAGGGACCTTTACAAATCATCTAGTCCAACCCCCACTGCAGTGAGCAGGGACACCTTTAACCAGATCAGGTTGTTCAGATCCCCATCCAACCCGACCTTGAATGTTTCCAGGGATGGAGCCTCTACTACCCCCCTGAGTGGGAGGGGGGCAACCTGTGCCAGTGTTTCACCACTCTCACTGTAAAAAATTTCCTTACATCCAGTCTAAATCTCCCCTCCCTTAGTTTAAATGCATTACTCCTTGTCCTGCTACAACAGACCTTGCTAAAAATGCTGTCCTCATCTTTCCTGTTAGGTCTCCTTTCAGTACTGTAAGGTTGCTGTAAGGTCTCCTGGCAGCCTTCTCTCGTCCAGTAGCTCCAAGTCTCTCAGCCTGTTCTCATACGAGAGATGCTCCAGCCCCTGAATCTTCTTTGTGGCCTCCTCTGGACCTGCTCCTACAGCTCCATATTATTCCTGTGCTGAGGACTCCACAGTTGGACGCAGTACTCCAGGTGAGGTCTCATGAAAGCAGAATACAAAGCACAATAATAATATACATTATTTAATTCACGACACCGCATCTAGCTCAGGAATGCCCTTCAGGAGGATCCTAGGATGCAGCTCTGTGTGCTTGCCTTGTTCATACACCATCCTTCTGCTGCTCAACCTGTGCTTGGTGGACTTCAGAGATGGCTGCTCCAGCACAATCATTATCTTTTTCAATGCCAAACTTGCTCATTTCAGGTTTCTCAGCAAATTCCACCCACAAGTTGAGTTAGTACCTGCAGGTCTGCTGAGCCTGCTGCTTGTGATGGCAGCAAAGGTACCCAATGCACTGAAATCCAGGACAGGGATGGCTTTGCCCTAGCTTTCCCAAGGCTCACTCAGAAGCTGCCCCAGTTAAAGCAGTTGAAGCCCCAGAGTTTGTCAGGGAGAAGCTGTGTGGGCTGAACAGTGATTTGTCCACATCCCATCTTCTGCTTGCAAATATCATCATACACTTACTGCATGTTGGAGCTGTTCAAAGATGTGAAACTTGCTTCAAGTTGGAATTTGGATAACCACCATGGTTGGGAGCATCATTTGCTATGATCTCTTCAGCAGGGAGGTGCAGCTTATCCGAGATGATATTAACGATCTACAACTCTTTCCACTTTCTCAACCTTTGCTTCCTGCCCTGCACATTGGCTACTGAATGGATTAGAGGATCTTTATTGGAGGCTAATGTTTTTCTAATGCCTGTATTGACTGTGAGGGGAAATCTGCTGACCAGTTGGAAAGAAAGAAGGAGAAGGTAAAAGAGCAAGCTCCGGAGAAACACACTAGGTTACAACTGCTCTTCAATCGCCAGACAGAATAAACACTGTGAAATTTCCACAGGTTGGTTGAAATGCTGTTAGTGCTAAACACTGTGAAGTGGGCAAAGTGAAAGCGACAATTAAATACTTAATAAATAACTGTTTAGGTTTTTTTTTTTTTCCTTCTGGGATGCAAAGTGAGAGATGGCATAAAAGGACAGTAACGAGCTTCTGGAGTGATTGCCCTTAGAACATCAGGTAGGGAATTTCTCTCTACAGCTCCCTGAAAGGAGGTTTTAGTGAGGTGGGTGCTGGTGTCTTCTCCCAAGTAACAAGGGATAAGATGACAGGAGATGGCCTCAAGTTGCACCTGGGGAGGCTTAGACTATATTAGAAAAAAAGTCTTTACCGAGTGAGCAGTGAAGGACTGGAAATCTCCCCAGGGCAGCGATGGAGTCACCATCCCTGGAAGCATTCAAAGAGTATGTAGCCATGGCACTTCAGGACATGTGATAATAGGCATGGTGGTGTTGGGCTGCATGACTTTAGAGGTCTTTTTAAACCTTAATGATTCTATGATTCCATGAATTTAACTTGAGAACGTCATCAGATCCCTATCCTGGGTTTTGGCTTCCAAAAGACTATCCAGGTTTGACTTAGCCATGCAAATAATAGAAGAAAACCCTCATGGTCTCTGTTGGTGATTTGTTCCCATTACTACCTACCCACGCTGTTCAAACATGTGAAACTTGCTTCAAGTTGGAATTTGACTGACACCACTTTCCAAACACAGGAGTCACTAGGCGATTTTATCTCCTGCAGTAGATATTGCCTTTCTGAGTGTGAGTAACTAGTGGCGCCTGTTCAAGACATGGCTATGCCCTTTAGAAATCAAACGTTCACCCACTGGGGCTATTCTCACTCAGGAGACAGGAGCCATGGGAACCATTGTTAGCATTTCACAGTAGAGTGGGTTGATATTTTTAATCAACATTTGCATGCTTTAACTTCACTTCTATTTTATTTTTATCCATTTTCTTTCTCCTCGTACATTCAGAGGACAAAAGGAAAGAAAGAAAGAGAACTTTTTTAATTAAACTTTTTAAGAAAAATATAGTATAAAGCTGTTCTTTATATTACAGGAGATAAATCACTGCAAACACTTTGAAAAGCCCTACCCAACCTACTGTCTGGCACCTTGTGCCAGTGCAATCATAGAATTGTAGAACGGTTTGGGTTGGAAGAGACCTTAATGATCACCCAGTTCCAACCCCCCTGCCATGGGCAGGGACACCTTCCACTGGATGAGGTTGCTCATAGCCTCATCCGACCTGGCCTTGAACAACTCCAGGAATGAAGTAAAACAAACCTCAGAAGTGACCTGGGATTCAAGTTTGGCTTTAGATTGAAAGGGGTCCCCAGATGAACTTTGCTGTCACTACTTGCTTACCAGACTTAAGAATCAAGCCAAGGCAACGTGATGCTGGACACGTCTTGGGTACCTCTGGGAACTGACAAGCATATCAACCATCCCATCCTGATGAGCCACACAGGCACACAACAGAATCTGCATTTGTGCACAAGATCTTCTGGATAAACAGGTTACATCTGCCTTAACGAATTAAGTTCTTAAGTCTGACACTTTCTCATCTACTTTTTGTCCACTGTTAAAATTATTTTGCAAGCTTTAAGAATTAACATGGGCAAGGAGAGCAGTCCTACTACAGCCACTCTGTTTTGGAGGGTAAAGAGATTTTAATAAAATGGATGTGACCAAAAGTCTCTGTTTTATTTATTAAGTATATACATAGCCAGAATTTCCTGAACTGCAATTCAACATGGCTAGATTTCTAGGAAATATTTTCCTATACTGACTGGCAGAAATTTGAATCATCCTATGCTTTGAGTTGGAAGGGACCTTTACATGTCATCTAGTCCAACCCCTACTGCAGGAGCAGGGACATCATCACGAGGCTTAACAAGGCCAAGTGCCAGGTTCTGCACTTGGGGCACAACAACCCTATGCAGTGCTACAGACTGGGAGAAGTCTGTCTAGAAAGCTGCCTGGAGGAGAAGGACCTGAGGTTGGTTGACAGTGACTGACCATGAGCCAGCAGTGGCCCAGGTGGCCAAGAAGGCCAATGGCATCCTGGCTTGTATCAGAAATGGTGTGACCAGCAGGACCAGGGAGGTTATTCTCCCTCTGTATTCGGCACTGATGAGGCCGCTCCTTGAATCCTGTGTTCAGTTCTGGGCCCCTCACTGCAAGAAGGATGTTGAGGCTCTGGAGCGAATCCAGAGAAGAGCAACAAAGCTGGTGAAGGGGCTGGAGAACAGGCCCTATGAGGAACAGCTGAGAGAGCTGGGGTTGTTTAGCCTGGAGAAGAGGAGGTTAAGGGGAGACCTCATTGCTCTCTACAACTACCTGAGAGGAGGTTGCGGAGAGGAGGGAGCTGGGCTCTTCTCCCAAGTGACAGGGGACAGGACAGGAGGGAATGGCCTCAAGCTCCACCAGGGGAGGGTCAGGCTGAACATTTGGAAAAAAAAAATCACAGAAAAGGTCATTGGGAACTGGCAGAGGCTGCCCAGGGAGGGGATTGAGTCACCTTCCCTGTAGGGGTTTAAGGCACAGGTGGATGAGGTACTGAGGGGCATGGTTTAGTGACTGATGGGAATGGTTGGACTAGATGATCCGGTGGGTCTCTTCCAACCCGGTTATTCTGTGATTCTATGATCATCAGGTTGTTCAGACCCCCATTCAACCTGACCTTGAATGTTTCCAAGGATGGAGCCCCCACTACCTCCTTTTGCTACATTTTTCAGTGCTTCACTACCCTCATTATAAAAGATTTCTTCCTTATACCCAGTCTAAATCTACCTTTCCTTAGTTTAAAAGCATTGCTCTTTGTCCTGTCATAAACAGATCTTGCTAAAAAGGCTGAACAACCCCAATTCTCACAGCCCATCCTCACATCCGAGGTTCTCTAGACCTCAGATTATTTGGACTGTAAGAAGAATGAGGAATAGGATACAACTCTCAGTTACTAAAACTACTAAAGGTCTGATAGACATTTTTAAAGGAATGTTCAAGAGAAATCTTAAAACCTCACAGGATTACAGAAATTTATGATTTTATTATTTTTCTTTTCCCTTGGAGCTGTGATTCAGATATTCCATATTTTCAGTCTCAACAAGATAAGCTTTCTGGAGAGACTTGCACTTCCAGGATGTACCAGCCTTCTTCCCTGCATATGAGACTTTATTCTAGAGATAAAATCTAGTGTCCTTTCATGAAGATGGCATGGAGACACCTAGAACATGCTTCTACTCCTGGGACACCTAGACTTTGTTGTTTCTGTCTTTGTACCTCCAGAAGCAACTGCCAGGATCGTCATTTTGGAGCTGATCAAAATTCTCGTGGGAAAAACACTGGCCTTGATGTATTTCTTTGTGCAACCACATGGAACAGTGGCCGTGGTCTGTCCCCAAGCACAACCCCACACTGTAGTCAAAGGTGAGGAGAAATGGGTAAATGAAGGGATCCTGCAAGAACCTCAGGGGGAAGGTGTGAAGGCAGAATGCTGCTATGGGAGTGAAGTTGGGCTACCTTTAACCACACCACCAGCCACTGTGAACCAGAAGGAAGGTCTGACTGGACCAGCAGTGCAGAAACTTGCTCTGTTGGTGGGTTTCAAAACACACGTCTTTTGCACACATGCAAAGGGGCATCTCCCTGAGTAGTCTGAACTGTCCACTTTGAGATAGCTTTGAGGGTGTCACCTAGCCTCTTCCTTCTGTTCCAGAAGGACAAAGGGCTCCCACAGGTCCTATATCCAAGCCACCGCCCCCCAAATGGACATCTCTGAGAATCTCAAGTGATGCTGAGCACCTGTATTCAGGTAAAATGCTGAAGCTGAAAAAGCAGTAATGAATAACCCAACAAGTTGAACCGAACCTTAGGTGTCTACTTCTCAGTTAGTTGCCCCAGGTCCTTTCTGTAATCAACTGAGAGAAATGCACTTCTGCTGCTTTAGATACATGTTTCCCTCCATTAACTGTAAAGGGGGTCACAGTAACAACTCAGAGCTAGATGTCTACATTGTGGAGGTTTTCTTCTGGTTAGATGACTCTCATTATTTATATCTTCTTGTTTTTCCCAAAGTTAGGCAGCACTCTGCTCTGTTTATGTTGTTTATCCAAGAATCGCAGTTCCTGAAAGTTGTAGACACCACTGCCTGTATATCAAAAATATGAATGCCCTGTGATTTCTTTAAAAACACTCACAAAACTGAAGCCTCGTTCTTGTCCTTAGCGGAAGGATGGGTTACTACACAAGATGAGAGGACATCAGCTATTAATAATGCCTTCCTCTGTATCATTCCTCTCACTAAGGATCATCACTTGGAGCTCCTAATGGTTTTACTCTGCCATCAGTGATAGGCAAATTCTACATGAGCTGAACCAACACTATACAGAACTGGGATAGAGAACTACAAAGCTCTCTAGATAGCAGGGTAATGGTTTTAAGTTGAAAGAGGAGAGATATAGATCAGATATTTGGAAGGATTTTTTTACAATGAAGGTGGTGAGGCACTGGTAGAGGTTGCTCAGAGTAGCTGCGGATGCCCCATCTCTGGAGGTGCTGAAGACCAAGTTGGATGAGACTATGAGTAACCCAGACCATTGGGAGGTGTCTCTGCCTATGGCAGAGAGGTCAGAACTAGGTGATCTTTAAGGTCCTTCCCAATTCAAACCGTTCTATGAAAGATATTGAAGAAGTGTATTTCAGGAGAAAGCAATCAAAGGAAAAGAAAAAAGCCCTCTACTCTAGACTAAATAGTAGACTAATGATAAAGGCTTCCTCAAACCCTCTTCAGTTGGCTCATTAAACACCACTGAACACAATGAACTGACAAAACACTTCCTCACTGGTGCCAGGGAGGGTCTCGTCATGCTTCCATGGACTTTGGAGCAGCATTTTGGTCATCAGACCCAATTCTCCTGAGCAGTTTGGCAACAGTAGCCTTGACAGCAGCCAGTCTAACTAATGGGCAAGACAGGAAGGGATGCTCCCCCTCTCCACCCTGGCAAGGAAGATCCTTGGATCTAATGGTTCATATCCTGGCCTGCTCCCCCTTGTGCAGGAGCATTTGCCTGTCAGATTAATAATGTAGTCAATGCAGCTTGTCACCACGCATAAGGTGAGCCATGATAAGCCCAGCATCCGATAAAGCTGTCTTCAACACTGACAGCTAGTGTAATTTCCCAGACTGTCAGCAGTGAAGGAATAGAAAGAAATTTAATGGGACTCTTCCAAAGTATTTCTTGGGCTTGCTGATCCTGCCACAAGTGGGGGGAACCCAGGCAGGTGAAGACCAGGATCAGTAACAGGGTGCAGTGTTCAGTGGCATCCTGAAATCCCCACAACAAAATCCTCCCATCTGTCTTAGCTGAGACACCAGGTTTGGTTGATAACTGCAAAGGACTTCTGTCAAGTACTTGGCTTTGTGTCATGCAATATTCAGATAGATAGCACCAATATAACAAGCCCAACACCACATCAACACATATCACATTAACTGGTTTCGTGTGGGCTGGTTAACACACCTCTAGCTTGGCTGAGGTTGTGGAGAATCACAGAAACTTTGCGTGGAAGAGAAATCTGAAGGTCTCCACCTGACCATCTGCTCAAAGCCAGACTATGTCCAACACCTGATCAGGTCAGCTGTGGTGTGGGCTAATGAGGTCCTGTTAGCTTCCAAGGATGGAGATCCCCACACTTTCCTGAACACATCTTCAAGTGCAGTGCAACCGCCTGTGAAAAAGCTTTTCCTGAAGTTCAGTTTGAACCATCACAAGTTGATCATAAGCCAGTGCGCCTTGGCAGCCAAGTGGGCCAACCATGTCCTGGGGTGCATCAAGCACGGCGTTGCCAGCTGGTCCAGGGAGGGGATTGTTCTGCTCTATCCCACATTAGCACAGCCCCACCTTGAGTACTGGGTGCAGGTTTGGGTGCTACAGTAGAAAAAGGTTATCAAGCTACTGGAGAGCATGCAGAGGAGGCCACAGAGTTGGTGAAGGGTTTAGAAGGGAAGTCATATGAGGAGCAGCTAAAGGCACTTGGTTTCTTCAGCTTGGAGACAGGGAGATTGAGCAGAAATCTCATTGCAATCTACAGCTTCCTCACAAGAGGAGAAGGAAGAGCAGGTGCTGATCTTTTCTCTCTGGTGACCAATGATAGGGCCTGCGGGAATGGCAGGAAGGTGTCCCAGGAGAGGTTTAGGCTCGATATCTGGAAAAGGTTCTTCACTCAGAGCATGGTGGAGCACTGGAACAGACTCCCCAGGGAAGCAGTGATGGCACAAAGCCTGACAATATTCCAGAAGCATTTGGACAATGCCCTCGGACACGTGGTGTGCATGTTGGGGTTGTCCTATGCACAGACAGGAGAAAAGAAGGTTTTGGGAAAACCTTATAATGGCCTTCCAGTACCTGAAGGGTGCCTACAAGAAAGCTGGGGAGGGATTTTTTACAAGAGCATGTAGTGACAGGACAAGGGTGTATGGCTTTAAATAAGAAGGGGGAAGATTTACATCAGACATTAGGAAGAAATTCTTCACTATGAGGGTGGTGAGGCACTGGCACAGGTTGCCCAGGGAAGCTGTCAATGCCTCATCCCTGGAAGTGTTTAAGGCCAGGTTGGATGGGGCTTGGAGCAGCCTGATCCAGTGGGAGGTGTCCCTGCCCATGGCAGTGGGGTTGGAACTAGATGTTCTTTAAGTTTCCTTTCAACCCAAACCATTCTATGATCCTTGTGTGGGCCCCTTCCAACTCAGGATGTTCTCTGGTTCTATGAAGTGATGTATGAATCCTGGCAACAGTTTTGCATCAGTACTAAAAGAACATCAAAGAAAGAACAGGAAAGTATAAGAATTCTACTCTGACATTATAAAAATCAAGTGTTTCAATCTCCTATGTCAGCAGTGGAAATAAAAAAAAATAAAATGGAAAAATCACCCGGAAACAAAGGAACTCTTCTTTTATATATATCCAAAAGCAGAGGGTGAACTGCATTGGGAAAGGGAGGGTCTGTCTGTTGAACATAGAGAGAGCAAAAACAGGTAGTAAAATCAGAGGTGGATCCCCCTTCATTCAATTTTCCTCCTGAATTTCCACCCCTGCTTGAATCCACCCACCACCCTTATTCGATGTATGGGTGTACCTCTAACCACGCTGCAGCAGACCCCTCCTCTGCAAACCACGAGTTCAGAGACCACACCAGGCATTATGTCATCCTGCAAGGAGGAGCTGGGCAATTCTGCAATGACTTCTTTCCTAGCCCTTTTATTCAAGCCCTCCTTTAACAGCACTGCTGAAGAACTGGTAAAAAAAAAAAAAAAAAAAAAAAAAAAAAGCAGCCTGGCCACAGGGGAAGGGTATTACAAGCGGAGATCCCATGCCAGGAGATCCCGATCAGCATCCCAAAATTAGAAATGCTGCAGTACAGGGTTGAGAGTGGTTAAACTACCTCCCTGGCTGCTGTTCACCTGCTGCGCGTAAAAGCCAGCTCTCTCGCGCTTGCAAGAAAACCCGTGTGCAGCAAAAGGTGATGTCATCCTTTCCCCGCTCCTGAAATCCAGCTCCGTGCTGAATGGAGCTCAGGGCTGGTGTTATTAACAGTCCCTTTTGACACATACTGTGCTCTGATGATTTCATTCTTTCTTCTATTTTTTATTTATTTTTTTTATTTTCCTCTCTACTTTTCTCTATTTGCTGCACAGTGACCAGGCTCCTGAGAATCAGGTTGATTAAATTTCTATGCCTAGTAGCTTCCCTGGAGTCCACATAATTTATGTAAATACGAGAGATAAGAAACGAGGGGGAATCACAAGAAAAATGGAGCATTAAGCCGCCAAGATCCATTAAATTCTCCATCACCCTTTTCAGAATCTCAATGTTCAGCCGTACCGCCCCCATGTTTTCCCCCTGCCACAGAAGCATGGATCAAATTAACACTTGTTGGGCCGAGGAAATCCACAGGATCAGTCCTACCTCCTGTCTAACATTTGGATTTAGCCCTGTCTGCAATGAATCAGTGCACAAAATGAGCCCTGTTTGAAAAACAGGTGGTGCAGCTGGTTGCAGCCTCCTTGCCTAGATGCATCGTGATGCTGTGCTGAGCAGCTGGAGCTCCATCCAGGCAGAACCGATGCAGGGTACATCCCAACGTAAATCGGTATTCGTAGGTAAAGCAAGACTGTAGAATCATAGAATGGTTTGCATTGGAAAGAAACTTAAAAGTCCAGGAAGTTCCACCCCTCCTGGCATGGGCAGGGACACCTCCCACTGGATTAGGTTGCTCATAGCCCCATCTAACCTGGTCTTGAACACTTCCAGGGATGGGGCTTTCATGACTTCTCTAGGTAACCTGTGCCAGGGTCTCACCACCCTCACAGGTAAAAATGTCTTCCTAATATCTAATCTAAATATCTCTTCTTTCAGCTTTAAACTGTTCCTCCTCCTCCTTGCACTCTCTGACAGAGTTCCTTCTCAGCCTTCCTGTAGGCCCCCTACAGGAGCAAGCCTTCTGCATTTTAGGGTATTTTGGAGGCCCTCTGGACTCCTTCAGGGTGTAGTCATGCTGCCAGTTAACAAAGGATTAGTCTGAACCCACTGTTATGACCAGCCCTATCAGTCCCTGATGTTTGTTCATAATCAGCTTTTCAACCCCAAACCCTGGAGACCTGTGCTGAGAGAGAAAGGGAATAAAGTCAGAAGGCTGTTGCTCTCCTCCATGCAGGCTCTGCCCTTTCCAAGCCCTTCCTAAACATCTTGCTGAGTTTTAAATCCCTTCTTCAAACCATTCATCTCTTAGTTGTGTAGTTATGGCTTCACAGTCAGCAAACATCTCTATGAAATAGTGCCAAGACATTAGCAGTAAAGCTTGGTGGTCCGTCTTGTTAAACTGTTCCTAGCACTGTTTTGGCCCATACCAAGAAACAAAGACTACAAATGATTCCCTGAGGATGTTTTGGGAGGTGGTCTGGATGGGAGACAGTTCCCAGTCTGTGGGCTGGATGGAAATATTCTGTTTAGAGAAGGATGCAAGGATAACAAGGATGAGAGACATGGACAAGGGTGTGCCCAGAATGCACCAAGTGGCCTCAGGACCAGAAAACACATCTAGAAATCCATTCCTAAGGTGCACAGCCATTTGGTAAATACCATCCCAGACACGGGGCAGCTATCCAGGGATACACACACCCACCTGGGCATCACTGCCTGCTCCCAAGCTAGGCTGAGCTCAGCTTGTGGATGAGAGTCACTATGATGTCAACAATCAACAGTGGTGTTCAGACTGCTCCTGCTTTCACAAGTGGCAGCTGAGACTACTTCTGACAGCACCGGGAACCTTGGGGCTGGCTGTGCCGTCTGGAAGTGACTCCCTGCCAAACACTTCCAGTTGACAAGAAACGGCCTCAAGTTGCACCACGGGAGGTTTAGATTGGATATCAGGAAAAAATTCTCTACTGAACAAGTGGTGAAGCACTGGAAGAGACTGCCCAGGGAACTGGTGGAGTTTCCATCCCTTAAGGGGTTTTAAAAAGCTGTAGATGTGCCACTTGGGGACATGGTTTAGTAGGCACAGTGGTGTTGGGCTAATGGCTGGACTTGATAATATTAGAGGTCTTTTCCAACCTTAATTATTCTATGATTCTACCTTCTCTTACACACAGCTTCCTGCTTCCCTGGGATTTTCAATCCTTCACAGAAAATACAGTTAACCCCAACCCTTCAAAAATACATATCCTTCCCTCTCCAAATGGATAACGTTATTAATAACACAGACTTTTTATTTCATTTTCAAAGTCACGGGCAGCACTTGACTTGCTTTTCTTAACAACACTGTCAGAAACATGTCTTCAATGGAAGCAAAGGCACTCCAACAACAATATGATTTTAGGATGCTGAAGCCTGAGGAAGAACATTGCAAACCCTGAGTGGTGATGAAGTCACAGGAGCAGAAGTCATCAGTTCTCACTCAACCCTGTCCCTAACCTGGATGATGCAGCACTACCTTGGGTGCTTCTGCTCAACAGCGCTAACATCAGAGAGGCAATCCCTGCTACCTGTGCCTAGGGCACTATTAACTACTTCAATAATCAAATATCAGCTTATAAACTGTTCAACAGTCATCTAGGATCAAGATCTAATTAAGACTACAAATGAGTTAATCATATGTAATGAAGTCTTCTATGAAAATTCCACCCAAGACAGAACATTCTGTCTGAGCTGCAGATACTTTTGACAAACCCCCAAAGCAGAGGTAAAAATAATGAAGATTAGATGGAGTGGTGAAAGTAAAAGCTGCATGGGTTTCAAAAAAGGTAGCTACCTATAATCTGCTTGGAGTGCTGAATTATTTGAGACAAATTTGATTTGACTTATTCCCTTGAAATATCCAGTAATTTTGCAAATCAGTGGCCAGCAATTAGAAGAGGCCTGTTGATCATCTCCCTTTGCCTGAGCAAAACATCTAGTTTTCAGCTGTGGACACACTCTCAAAATCACCCTTGATCACAGCCAAAAAAGGCCAAGAAAAAGTTGCAAACTGTTTGAACTTCCAAACCAACAATGGAAACAACACAGTATAGTCTAAAGTTCCCTGTAAATAGTATGTATGTCTGACGTTTAACAGGTTTTGAAAGGCCTGTTCTTTGGCTTCATTTTGTCCCATGGATGCATCATTTGCTGTGCTATCATGCTAAAAATGACTACGATCATTAGGAATAATTTCTGCTTAAGAAAATAATTACCGTCATTAATGGGGTCGAAAGCAGACACCATTAGGAAGAAGGAACAGAGTTGTGACAGCCAACTGTGCATGCGATGTGACTGACGTACCCGGCAGTTACGATGTTCATATGATTAGGCATCCTGACTAATTTAAGTTAAGGCTCAGAAGGTTGCCAATAAGTGATGTGTCCAAAGGATGTCTGAGAAAGGCCATCGGGATCACAAGACAAGCCACATCAGTGTCTTGGTTTGCTGGCTGGAAATACATCATGGGTGGTAGTCACCAGCAGTCACTATTGACCACCATGGTATATACACTGTGCCTGCAGTTTCAAGTCTATTACAAATATTTAATGAGTGGTGTTAATCATTCATAAATGAGGTCATATCTGGCTACCAGACCATAACTTCACAGAAACATGATATCTGCAGAGATGCCTTTGCCAGATGCCGAAGTCTTTGGGCTAGCTGATGGCATAGGTAGGACTAGGCACAAGTAGCTGCATGGAAGAGATGGCTTATCCTCTGGTGCAGGTCTCCCACTGGAAAACAATGGCGAAATGAAATCTATGACCATCCAATTGGGATCTCATTTTCAGAGCAGGTCACATGCTATTACACAAGGGACGCTGGTCTGAAAAACTCAAAAATAATGAGAAAGTCATACCTGAATTTCATAGAATCATAGAATCATAGAACAACCAGGTTGGAAGAGACCCATCGGATCATAGAGTCCAACCATTCCTATCAAACACTAAACCATGTCCCTCAGGACTTCATCTACCCATGCCTTAAACACCTCCAGGGAAGGTGAATCAACCACCTCCCTGGGCAGCCTATTCCAATGCACAATGACCCTCTGTGGTTAGACTTGATGACCACAGAATCATAAAATCATAGAAAATTTGAGTTAGAAGGGACCCTAAAGACCATCGAGTTCCAAGACCTCTCCCACAGCCAGGGATGCCTTCCACTAGATCAGATTGCTCAAAGCCTCATCCAACCTGTCCTTGAACAGCTCCAGGGATGGGGCATCCACAGGTTTTCTGGGCCACAGGTTCTCTGGCCTCACCACTCTCTGGCCTCACTTTAACAGATCCAGGCACTTTCTGTGCTGCTTAAAGATCTTTTCCAACGCAAACAAATCTGTGATTTGCAGTGTGGCTCCTGGGAGAAGAGCTGTGGCCTCCCCACCACCTTGGCATGCTCCATGCTCAAACCATCATCCACCACCCAGCAAGCATGGCTCCTCTTCTTGCTGCAGACCTGGCTGAGAAAGCCTGGCTAGTGTCTTCACATCATCACCATAATCGTTCCCTTAAGGGACACATCAAGAGGAAGCTAATGTGAAGAGATGGGCCTCACCATCATCTGTTCCAAAAGTGACAAAGATCTCTGGTCATTCTAATTTCTTGAGGATTGAGTCCTACAGCCGAAGGGCAGCTATGCAAAAGGTCTGACCTCACTGCACTTGAGAATTTCACCCAAGGCCTTCCTAATGCCAGTCTGCCCGGGGAGTTGAGCTGTCTCAGTTGATCACATCACAGGGGCAGGAGAAAGATGATCTTACAGTAAGTTTCCCCTTCCTGGCTTCATATATTTTGTATTTCACTAAACCTGGTGCCTTCCCATTGCCCCAGAGAAACCTGTGTATCGCAGCTCATGCCATTTGTTCAGAGCAAAACCTGTGTGGGGTTTCAAACCATGAAAAAGTCCCTTCCTCTTTGACCTTCCACCTTGAAAGTACCATGTCAGAACTATCCCTGCTCTGTGCTAATTCCAAAAGTGCACCTAGGAACCACTTGGGCCAATGCTATTTGCCCCAAATCATGACCTGGCACCACCGAATTCATCCATACAGCTGTAGTTCTGAAATGATGGAGCAGTTGACATCTCAAGCTACTTTCCAGCACTTTTAAGACTCAGGTCTGATGCACCCTAGCTACATGACTGCTGGGGGTAGAACTCTTGACTCCTTGCTGGTTTTATCCCATAGTCATTGGAGGTCAGGAGATCTGAAGATAACAGAAATAGATGAGAGCATCTCATTCACAGAGCACCCTAGGGTGGTAAAGTGAAATATCTTAAGGGCTATTAAGAACATAAAAAACACATTTTACATCATCAGAAAAGCTTGTAGGAGCTTGGTGGAAACACAAGCGAGTCCCAATAATTTAGGAAGATCACTTGCTACCAGCCTTAAAGGCAGAGGTGGGTTGCTTTGTGTCAGCTTGTTTCCCTGCCATCGGTGTCCCACAGTCCCACTCTCAGGAAGCAATTCTCACTTTTCTCTTTTCCCTCTCTTTTTCTGATAGCAGAGATTTTCTTTACACTGCTCTGGAATCAGGCATCTCTGAGGCAGAGCAGGGGAGTTCTGTGGTCAAACACTTTGGATTAATTACTGACAGGACTCCTTCTTCCTCCACGGTTAAATCAGGACTCACAGTCTCCTTTGGGACTGTTCAAAAGGTCCCTTCCTGTACCCAGGCAGGATTTTGTTTAATTTATGCCAGTGGGGACTTTTTCCAACAAACAATATGACAATCTCATGAAGAAAGCAACATGAAAGGGAAGACTCACTCCCCGTGGTGGTTTGGCACACTCCTGAGGTAGATGATGGAGATCACAGGTCCAAGCTGTAGAGTCACTCACCAACATGACATCTGATGCAGGGTCAGAGAAAAGAGAGATTCAGCATTGTCCCTTCTGGTTCTGAAAGTGAAATATTGCCAAGAAAATGTGGTTCCACCTTGGAAATACATTCTGTACACATGATGCTCTGATTTTCTAGAATGATGCCTACGCACAGTAGGTGAATTAGCACTGACCCAAACAAGTATTCACCTCTAATATTATGTTCAGTTTTGGGCCCCTCACTACAAGAAGGACATCGAGGTGTATGTCCAGAGAAGGGTTGGAGGACAGGGCTTATGGGGAGTGGCTGAATTGGGACTGTTTAGTGTGGAGAAGAGGAGGCTGAGGGGAGACCTCATCACTCTTCAGAACTACCTAAAAAGAGGCAGTAGGGAGGTGGGTGCTGATGTCTCTAGTAGAAAGTGATAGGACGAGGGGAAAGTTGTACCAGGAAAGACTTAGATTGGATTTCAGGAAAAATTTCTTTACCAAGAGAGCGGTCAGCTTTAGAAGAAGCTACCCAGGGAAGTGATAAAGTCTCCACCCCTGGAGGTGCTCAGAAACTTGCAGGTGTTGCACTATGGGACGTGGTTTTTAGTAGGCTCAGTGATGTATATTGGACTGACAGTTGGACTTGATTTTAAGAGCTCTTTTTCAACATTAATGATTCTATGAAACTCCCAAATACCATCCCCATCAGAGCTTAGATACCACCAGGTCACAGCTTACACAAGCCACAAAACACTGCCACTAATAGCTTTCATTTAACAGCTCTTCTGTTGGCTAATGACAGTAAAGTAGGTTCCTTTTTTTTTATATTTTCACATTTTTCACCCAGATTGGTTCTTAGGATGCGTAATTTATTCATGGCATCTGGGATGAAATTTCAAATTTAATAATTCCTTAGATGCAGAGGAAAAAAATAGCAACAATACAGAGTCACTAAACTAGTGATTCATTAACTTGTAAACCAAGTGTTTGAAGAACTGGTGACTAGTCAGCACTACAGCCAGAAAAAAGCTCTCAACTCTCTCTCAGTCAGGCTACCAATCTATGAAATTTCTCTGCAGATTTATTTTCAGGGGAAAAAAACCACCCCACTCTGATTACAGCAGGGAAGAGTTTTAGAGTAGAAGAGCTATTTCCCAGCAGTGTTGGGGGCTCCTACACTATAGCTCATCACTGAAACCTAAAATATCACTGTGTGCCAGCTGAGACTTGGTTATTGCTCACGTGTGTGTTTTTCACTCGGAGGCAGGTATTGTTGTGTGACTTCATGCTCCTCTCTGATATGTAAAATTAAGCTGAATTCCTTTGCATTTTCCACGGGCTTCCCTACCTATCCAGTTGGTTACCAAAGCTCAGCTCATCTGTGCTACTTTCTTAACCTGGTTTTGTGGAGGGGTCCCAGGTGGATTGAACTAATTTGGAATAAGGCGTGTCTGATTCTGGAATAAGAGCATCAACACAGGGAATTAATTACGAACCACTAATGTCAAGTTTGTTGTCCAGAATAAGTCCTTGGATAAATGAGGCTTAAGGCCACCTCTAATTTCTCCCAAAAGCAGATTATATTTTTTCCTTGGTTTGTCTCTTCATCTGTCCATCAGGAAATAGTCACAGCAGAACCCTCAAGATCATCTCTGTGAATGGGATGCTCAATGTGCAAAGTCCTTCATACACTTGATCTAGCTTTTTAAGTCTCTGGGCTTATTTTGTCTGAAAGAAGTTACTCAGATCGCAATCCCCACCTAATCAGAGTTCCTCGAGCTTTCTTTAAGACTGATTGTATGGGAACACCCTGAAAATAATGAACCAAACCAATGGAAAGTGTAGTTATCAAAGCCATTGAATTATTCTGCATTCAATTTGTCATGTATATTTAATTTCATTTTGATCCTTATAGGGGTCATTTGTTCAGAATATGCTTATATTCAGAGGAAGGCCACAAAGATGATCAGAGGGCTGGAGCACCTTCCATGTGAGGACAGGCTGAGGGAGTTGGGAATGTTCAGCCTGGGAAAGAAAAGGCTCTGGGGAAACATGAGAGCAGCCTTCTGGCACTTAAAGGGGACCTGCAGGGAAGCCAAGGAGGAGTTCTTTATCAGGGAGTACAAG
Source organism: Coccyzus lansbergi (assembly GCA_033558105.1). Taxonomy (NCBI): domain Eukaryota; kingdom Metazoa; phylum Chordata; class Aves; order Cuculiformes; family Coccyzidae; genus Coccyzus; species Coccyzus lansbergi. Next base: position 197,420 of record JAUMJK010000685.1, on the reverse strand, counting down.
GATAGAATAAGAGGAAGCTTTAAGCTAAAATTCTGGACTCAATCCAACAGGTCCATGTCCTTTCTTTTCTAAAGCTTGTGTCACTGTTCCAGCTCAATGGAAACCCCTAGCCCCTAGTGGCTGAGGGACAATGAGCTAGAACAAGACCATGACCCTAAGCAACACTGCCAGGCGCTGGTCTCATACAAAGCTGAAGTCACCAGGAATCAGGAGAACATTCAGCAGACTTAGGTGAAAATTCCTGGAAAGAGATAAATCCCGATTTTGGTTGTGAATTCTCTGATTTAAGAGCTCTGCAAACTTTGGTTTCTCCTGCTTCCCATTAACCCCCAATCTATTTAAGAATGAAAAAAATTGATGGAGCTTAAAAATATGAATTACCTGATCTGCATAGTCAGTGAAGCTCAAATACTTCACAAACGCGACATGAGTTTTAACAGTATTTAATTATACGCATTAATTAATATTTCTTTAAAGATTTCAAACATTTGTAGGTTTAAAAACTTTATAACTCCCAATAAATTCAGTGGGGCTTGCTGAATTCCTCCAGATTTACAGAGCTTCTGAAACATGCTCCATCTCAAACAAATTCATTAATGTGTGCAGTTTTAAAAGAAAGGAAGGAAGAAAGAAAAGGGGGGGGGAGGGCGGGCAGTGGGGACAGTTTATTAAGTCTTGATTTAACAGGATACAGATGTATTAAATCACTTCAACTTTTTTTTTTATGTTACTTGATTAATTTTTGAGTGGTTCTATGGAAGAACTCTTGGGTGGAGAGCTCATTGGTTGGGCAGGCACCCAATGTGAAAACTTTGGGGTCATTACTTTTAATGTGGGTGGAGATACAGTCCAAGCCAGGATTTCATCCCCAAGGAAATGATATAGACCTGAAATGGTCCAACTACATCCTAGGAAGCCATGGGGCCAGGGTGGGGACTGATTAACACTGAGCTGACCTGGGACGTATTGATTATCCAAAAGGTGAAAAATCCCACTTGTCACAAAAAGAGTGGTTGTTCTGTGGAACAAACAGGTAAAGGACCTCCACTCCCAGCTCAGGAAGAAAAGAAGAAATGAGATATTAACATTTACTCTTTGTGAAGTTTGCTTTTCTGCCATTTCTGGAAATTTTAGCAATTCAGAGGATGGTTTCTTTACATCTCATTTACCAGAGCAAACTTAATTATTTGTATTATGATAGTAGTTGCACCGCCTTCCTTAGACAAGGGATAACACACAGCAAGAAACAGTCCTCCACAAATGATTTATGGTTATTAGAAAAAGAGTTTCATTTCCATCCTCCCATAGCACAGAAGCACTGGAGGTCTCAGCCTAGGTCCTACCAAGGTGTATCTTCCAGCTCTGATCATAAGTGCCCTGTGGTGACTGGGAAGCAATGAATAATGTGAAATGGTGTCAGACCCCAAAAGAAAATCCCAACTCCCATGTCTCAGCTCTGTGTCTCAGCCTTGAGACTGCAATTCCTCACCAAGCTCCGAAGGTCGCTATGGCTGGTGAGATTTCATTTTCCAACCGGGCGCCTGTCCACAGGGAAGGATCACGTTGTTAAAATCAGCTGTTTTACTGGAATGTTCCCATCTTCTGAAATATCTGAAATCTTCTGTAATTAAAAAGGGAGACTGTCTTTTTCGAATTAGGACTATTAACTTCTAAATGATTGTTTTTATTTTACAGGATGATGTTTTGATTTTTTTGGAATCAGCATGCTGCAATAATAACAACAAAATAGCAGCAAATTGCTGCAAAATGAAGTCAGGATATCAATTAAAATGTGTGTATGAATGTGTCTCTACATATATCTATGTCTCTATATAGAACCACAGAATCATAGAATGTGTTGGGTTGGAAGGGACCTTTACAGATCATTCAGTCCAACCCCCATGCCGGAGCAGGGACATCTTCAACCAGATGAATCATAGAATCATAGAACAACCAGGTTGGAAGAGACCCATCGGATCATCGAGTCCAACCATTCCTATCAAACACTAAACCCTGTCCCTAAGAACCTCATCCACCCGTGCCTTAAACACCTCCAAGGAAGTTGAATCAACCACCTCCCTGGGCAGCCTATTCCAATGCCCAATGACCCTCTGTGTGAAAAACTTCCTCCTAATCTCTAGCTTAAATCTCCCCTGGCAGAGCTTGAGGCCATTCCCTCTCGTCCTGTCCCATCACTTGGGAGAAGAGCCCAGCTCCCCCCTCTCCACAACCTCCTTTCAGGTAGTTGTAGAGAGCAATGAGGTCTCCTCTCAGCCTCCTCTTCTCTAGGCTAAACACCCCCAGCTCTCTCAGCCGCTCCACATAAGGCCTGTTCTCCAGCCCCTTCACCAGCTTTGTGGCTCTTCTCTGGGCTCGCTCCAGAGCCTCAACATCCTTCTTGAGGTGAGGTTCAGAGATTGTTCAGAGACTCATCCAACCTGACCTTGAATGTTTCCAGGGATGGGGCCTCCACTACCTTCCTGGGAAACCTGTTTCAATGTTTGACCACTCACATTACAAAAAAATTCTTTCTTACATACAGTCTAAATCTACTCTCCCTTAATTTAAAACTGTTCTCCCTTGTCTCATCCCTGCACTTTATGAGACAAAGCCCCTTCCCAGCCTTTCTCTAGCTCCCTTTAAGTACTGGAAGGCTGCTAAAAGGTCTCCCTGGAGCCTTCTCTTCTCCAGGCTGAACAAATATCTTAGCCTGTCCTCATATGGGAGGTGCTCCAGCCCTCACAGCCTCCTCTAGACTCTCTCCAACAGCTCCACATGCTTGCTTTGCTGAGGACTCCAGAGCTGGATGCAGGATATCAGGTGAGGTCACACAAAAGCAGAGTAGAGGGGCAGAATCACTTCCCTTGACCTGCTTGGCCACACTTGATACAGCCTACGTTTTCTGAAACAAACTATTTCAGAAATCCAATTCTGCAAGCATATCCTAAAGGTCGACTTGCTACATCCATTTGGTATGAACACAAAGTCTGGACATTCCAATTCCTCCCTACACCTTTGGTAATTACACATTTTGCAGAAGCTCTTTGCACAGAGGAAAGCAAAGAGAGAGACAGGGCAGGGGTGAAAGCAGAGCAGGGAAAGGAAAGAGAAAATAACTCATCCTTGTGAGTGAGACACATGTACAGACAGTCTGGGATTTGTCCTAAAACAACTTCCTGAGCTCATGTCAGAAGGAAGACAAGAGGAACTATAAAACCAATGAGTTTAGAGAGGGGAATGAGCCTTTGCTCTGGCTCGTTCAGGGAGTTATTGATTCTCCCACGCGTCTCAGCAGGCTTGTAGTCAAGATCACTCATTCCGCTCCTACAACATATTGGATACATAAATCTCAGGGGACGGTCACTGAAATGATGTCCCTGCCCTTACAAAGGCCACTCTGAGGAATAAGCACGTCAAGCCACAGGGCACATTGGCTGCTCTTAGATGATGGGGCTAGCAAAGGAAACACTGGGGTACACCAAGCCACTGCAGCTTTGATAGAGAGTTGCTCTTGCCTTTTCTTGGTCATAATCGCCTCATGGCAGAATCAAAATGGCCCAAAAATCAGATCTGAGGACCCACAAAGATGCACTGGTGGTGATGTAGGTCAGGTTCTTCCCACAGATTCACCAGCAGGGACCTGCCCATGGTCCCTCAGTTTTCCTTTTTTTCTTCTCTAATGAGTGTGTGTGTCTAGGAAGGCACAAGGAACTGGTTGGGTTTGTACTCAACAGCTTCTTTTTGAGTGAGTCCTTGGCTTTTCCATAGAAAGGTCTGAGAAAGTTTAAGACCCAGGGTGTCTCTGGAGAGAAGTGTGTGACAGCAGATCTGGGCAGAGTCCATAGCAAGCTCTTGTTAGTGTTCAAGGGGCTGATTCACACCACAGGCTCAAGGACAAACTCTGTTAGTGGAATTCAGGAGCACTTACATGAAAGTTGGGGGTTACTGTAATCCAAGTGCATCTTCTTGTTCCCACTGTCCTCTGAGAGAGTCGGAGACGATATAGGCATCAAATCTACCATCTACCTGCAGGTCTCTCCTCTCAAGTGGTGACCAGGAGCAGATGCCTTGGGAAGCTTTATAAGGTGGCCTTCTCCTATGCCCACCAGACACTGCAAATGAGCATCTCAAGGGGCTTCTAAGGTACAGATCACATTGCTACCTACCAATGGATGTCCCCGCCATGAAGTCCAATCTTTGTTTGAAGAGACATCCAGTCCCAATTGCCATGGAACCCTGCAGTAGCAAGTGCTACTATCCAACAACAGCCTGCACTGCCACGTGTGTTTTTGAGTCTTGTTCCTGATCATTTCACTGATTGGCCCTGGTCCTTTCACTGTGAACCTTCATGATCTTAAAGAACAATCTCAGACAACTCTATTCCCTTTGGTCCTTGAGTCATTCCAAATTATCAGAATGGCCCAAAAAATCTCTTTTAAGGAGATTATGTAGATGTCCATTCTAGATTATTGTAGCTTGTACCTTTCTCCTCAGTGTACCCACCTTCAGCAAGTCCAGAGAAGAGCGACGAAGCTGGTGAAGGGGCTGGAGAACAGGCCCTATGAGGAGCGGCTGAGAGAGCTGGGGGTGTTTAGCCTGGAGAAGAGGAGGCTGAGAGGAGACCTCATTACTCTCTACAACTACCTGAAAGGAGGTTGTAGAGAGGAGGGAGCTGGGTTCTTCTCCCAAGTGACAGGGGACAGGACAAGAGGGAATGGCCTCAAGCTCTGCCAGGGGAGATTTAGGTTGGAGATTAGGAGGAAGTTTTTCACACAGAGGGTCATTGGACATTGGAATAGGTTGTCCAGGGAGGTGGTTGATTCACCTTCCCTGGAGGTGTTTAAGGCACGGGTGGATGAGGTCTTGAGGGACTTGGTTTAGTGTTTGATAGGAATGGTTGGACTGGATGATCCGATGGGTCCCTTCCAACCTGGTTGTTCTATGATTCTATGATTCTCCCTTTTCCCCAGACATCCCCACATTGCTGAGAAAGGTCATTCTTCTTTCTCTCATCCTGTCCTGGTGTTGGTGACAAATGTGATCCTCAACTTCTCAACCAGCCCCATTCTCAACATCTCAGAATCTGCTCTTCTCCTGATTCTGCCCTTCTATTCCCTCCTCACATCTGTCCTGTTCCCTCTTAAAATCTTTCCATGCCAGATAATAAAATGTTTCACTGAGCAACAAAGAACTTTTTTGCTGGTTTTGGGTTTTTTTTTCATTTTTCAGGAAGAATAAATTTTTCAAATCACGCTACAAACCAAACCTAAACCCTTGGCATGGCTGTATGCAAGAGATCATATCCTGGTGTCCAAAAGGGTCCTTCAACTTTGTCTTAACCTTGTTCCAAATTAGTTTAGCAGCATTACTAAGAAGAAACAGAAGAATAATCAGCTCTTTTATGACACTTTTTTTAAGTGAATGCCAAGCACGCCGTGAGAGTCGTCGTCATTAATTAAGCAGAAAAAAAGGCCAGCTGAAGCCAACACGAGCGTTTCCATGCAGGAGTTGGCATAATTTTATATAAATATATGTATGTACATATTTTAGAGCTCTTTATCCAGCTCTGGCCTTAAAATCACTTCCAAACCACCAAATCATCACTCAACAAAGCAATGTGGTTGCACTGGAGCTGCCTGTTGGGGATGGTCCCTAGGCTGGGCTTGGCTAACTCCCAGACTCACTATAGCAACTGTTGGAGTTGGTCCTCTTCAGCCAGGTCAAAGCTGTGTCAGCAACCTTAACATCATTTTGGTGTACAGATTGTGTTCCCTTCCACCCCTTAATTTGTTTATATAAGTGAGGCTGAAGCTAATCTCCATCTTTCATGCAGGGCGGGAGATGCCAGATGCACTTCAGATCATCACAGCCTCGTGTTATCACAGAAGAAACCACACCTAAGCCTCTTGGCCACGGTTAATGTCTGGTATGATTCAAATCAAATCCAGAGAAGAGCAACAAAGCTGGTGAGGGGGCTGGAGGACGAGTCTTATGAGGATTGACTGAGAGAGCTGGAGGTGTTTAGCCTGGAGAAGAGGAGGCTGAGAGGAGACCTCATTGCTCTCTACAACTACCTGAAAGGAGGTTGTGGAAAGGAGAGAGCTGGCCTCTTCTCCCAAGTGACAGGGGACAGGACAAGAAGGAATGGCCTCAAGCTCTGCCAGGGGAGGTTTAGGCTGGATATTAAGTAAAAATTTTTTCACAGAAAGGGTCATTGGGCACTGGAACATGATGCTCAGGGAGGTGGTTGAGTCACCTTCCCTGGAGGTGTTTAAGGGACATGATGAGGTGCTGAAGGGCATGGTTTAGTGTTTGATAGGAACGGTTGGACTCAATGATCTGGTGGGTCTTTTCCAACCTGGTGATTCTATGACTCTATGATAGGTTGCTGCCTCCCATTTTGGAAATCACATGCTTGGAATTGCATGGCCCCTGTCAGGCTGAGGCTGCCCCGAGGCAGGAAAATCAGGAGAGGAAAGTTCAGCCTTTAGGTGCAGATCCATATTAGTAAGTTCTCGTGTACTTTGAAGGGGGTGGCTGCACTGAGACCACTTCATAGGAACACTAACGTTCCCTGCTCCGTGCTTGGGCATTATGTGGGTAGTGCTTGTTGGTCCTAACCAACAGGTGCCACAACAAATAAGCAGTGCAGACAGTCAAATGGCAGACCCTGTGTCAGGGTCTCAGCATTGCTGTATTTACTACACACACCCTATGGATCTACCTGTTTTCCTTTGGATGACCAACTGCTCTTCCCTCTCTCGCTGTAACCCCAGTTTTTTCTCTCTCGGGACATCCTCAGTTTCAGAAATCTCATTCCCCTTCCCTTTGCAAGGTTTCAATATTTTATGTAAGCTCCGCATATAGGAAGACAAGAGACATCCACACAGAGCAAAAGCCTCTATAACTCAGCAGAGAATATTTTTAACAGTAACAATAATAACCGGATAGCCTGGCCTACAAAATCCTGCTACAGGGCATCCATCCCATAGTGGCAATGCTCCCAAGTGGCTGCTGGGACTCTCTGAACTAAGTTTAGCCCTGAAATGAGCTCAGACCCCTTGCTGAGGTTTCTGACTCATGGTCTCCTAGCTGAGCCGGTGGAAGAGGTTTGCTGCTTCCTTTTCCACCTTTCGGCGCTGATGACTCCTTTGCCACTGGTGGCTTTCTCTACGCAAAAGCAGAAGACGCAAATGCACCCATGGGATGTGGCATGGACTTAATGTTCCAGCCCTGGTGGTGGGAGAAGAAGGCTCTGCTTGTGCTGAAAGCTTTGGCTCCAAGGGATCAGCAGCTGCCCTGGGTTGCTCCCTGTCCTCTTTTTGCCTTTGTTTTTCTCACTGTTGCTCCTGTTTGCCCATCAAGCACTAAAAAAAACAAAAAGCAAACCACCAGTGGCCAGAACCAGATGACATGGACAGCTTGGGGCTGGGGTTTTGCCTGTTATCACCCACTGAGGATCACGGGACGTCTTGCCAGACCCAGTCCAGGAGAAAACGGCCAGGGAAGGGCTTTGGTGTTCCCCAGCAATGTTCCTGGGTGACGTTCCAGCATCCCCGCAGGAGGGGGGACACCCATACTGCATTTGTCACCCTGTGGCTGCCCTGGTCGTGATTTTCTCCAGGGAGTACCAGCTCCTCCCAGTCCTTCTCCTGCTATATATGCAGCAGTCAGAGCTAAGCTCTGTCCCTGCCGCAAGCCAGGTGCTGACCGGGAGGCCTTCAAGGACATCTTTATGAAATAGGACAAGACAGGGATAAGGAATAAATAAAGAATAAATTGGATGGGGGGACACCCCAGGAATCTCACAGCCATTGCTAGGAATAAGCACAGGCGAAGGAGAAGGAGGGGCAGTGAGGAGTGAGTTTGCTATTTTAAGGACAAGCTCCAATAGTAAAGTAATCATCTCCCGAGCAATGCTATTTTCTGGATCTGTGCCCTCAAGTCAGCACGAAGCCATCGTGCTTTCTATTCCAGTCACACCAAACGCTTCTCACCAATCTATCCATCTTAATCTGAGCTCAAGCAGCTGCACAGCCCCACCAGGGCGGAGGGGTGCCCTGGGGGTGAAGGGTGCTGAGCTGGGTGTATCCGTGCCAGCCCACCAGTGGGTACCCCAGACCATCCTTGCCTTTGCCTTTCCCCCCAGGGCAGGATGCTTCTTTTCATCTGCATCCTCGCCGCTGCTGCTGGTGCTGGACAAAATGCCTCCCACGTAATCAGTTCCCAGCCTCCCTCTCCTCCTCCCCTCCGTCGCTCTCCTCCCTCCATCCCCTCCTCCAGTGCACCACTGCTACAGATAAAGGGATCTTTCCTGCGGTGACGGGGTCATTTCAGGAACTGTCGCCGCTGGAATGGCAAATACTTGCATGCATAAAAATCCCGTCCCCACTGCAGCACTGAGAGACAGGGCCAGCTGGCCACGGAGCCAAGGAAATACCAAGATGCTTCACTCAAGTTATGCTCCTGCATCCCTCCTCACAGACACCCTGGCACTGTCTCTGGCTATTTACATGCTGTGTCCCCCATCTCATGGGGTTGAAGAGCCTGGTCTGCTGTCCAAAAGGCACATGCATCACCTGAGCCATCACAAAGCCACCTCCACAAGAACCAAGTCCCCGACCTCCCATCCCCTTTTCTTTCTTTACCCCTTTCTCCCACCCAGGGCATCCAGCTCCAGTCAGCCCTCAGCATCACGAAAATCTCTTCCTCTCTTTATAGCAACGTTAGTGCACTGCCTCTATAATCAGGTAGGAGCTGCACTTCATGCTGCAAGGATTTCCCTGCAAACTTCACCTTCAAAAGCCCAAGTCCCCAGAGCCCTGAGGCACAAGGTTTCCTTCTGTTAAGCACTAACAAGTGGTCAGGAGCTTGAATTTTTTGCATTATTTCCTAAATATAATGTTTCTTCATAAACCCAAGAGATTAAAAAGCCCAGCTGACTTCTAAAAATGATGTTTATACGGAGCACAAAAGGATCTGGACTTTAAATAAATGCATATATGCGCCCACATATGCAACACGCTTATAGAAGGACCTTCCCAGGCACTATCATGGGGAGGCCCACGCACCCCCAGGTTTTCTTACTAGGGATGGGACACGCCTGTCTCCTAGGGGGACTAAAGCCCTCTCTAAAAATCTAGTTAAGCTCATAGAATCATAGAATCACCAGGTTGGAAGAGACCCACCGGATCATCAAGTCCAACCATTCCTATCATAAATCAAGCTTTAAACTAGATGTGAAGTGGGAGGGGATGGAGGCCAGGCCAGATGGGAGTGAGCCTGGAGGTGGGACTTCAGTGTCAAAGGGGTGGTGTGCTGGTGAGGACCACCAGTATATCACCACTAAGCATGAGAGGGCGAGTGCACCTGGGGATGGTAGCAGGAAACCGGCACTGTGGCCTCCCAAGGACCACTCAATTGGGAAGAAACCCTATTATGAGGGCTGTAGGTTCGCCAGCCCAGGTGAAGTATATTTACACCAATGCACGCAGCATGGGTAACAAGAAGGAGGAGTTGGAAGCTGGGGTAGGGCAAGGAGACTACGATGTTGTTGCCATTGCGGAGACATGGTGGGACGACTCGTATAACTGCAGTGTACCCATGGTGGGGTATAAACTCTTCAGGTGGGACAGGAAGGGCAGAAGAGGAGGCAGGGTAGCCCTCTGTGTTAGAGAGGGCTTTGATACCCTTGAGCTGGGTTACAGTCAGGAAGGGACTGAGAGCCTGTGGGTAAAAATCAGAGGAGCCCATGTGCAGGCAGATATTGTGATGGGACTCTGCTATAGACCACCCAGACAGGAAGAAGCAGCTGATGAGCTCTTCTACAAACAACTGAAAGTAGTCTCAAGATCGCTACCTCTAGTCATCGTGGGAGACTTCAATTTCCCAGATATCGGCTGGGATTATAACACAGCAGAAAGGAAGCAGTCCCGGAGGTTCCTGGAGTGTGTGGAAGACAACTTCTTCACACAGCTGGTGAGTGAACCGACAAGGGACGGTGCCCTCCTGGACCTACTGTTCGTGAATAAAGAAGGCCTTGTGGGGGATACGGGGGTTGGAGGACACCTGGGGCAAAGTGATCATGAGATGATAGAGTTCACAGTGCAGGGTGAGATGAAGAAGGAGGTCAGCAGAACAGTTACGCTCAACAGCATGACAGGCAGGTCAGGAAAGTCCCATGGGAGGCGCTCCTTAAGGGCAAGGGAGTCCATGAGGACTGGGCACTCTTCAAAAAGGAACTCCTAGCAGCTCAGGAGAAAGCTGTCCCCATGTTCAGGAAAAGTAGCCGTCGGGGTAAGAAACCAGCTTGGTTGAGTAGGGAGGTCCTGAGAGACATCAGTAAGAAAACGAAGGTCTCTGAGCTTTGGAGGAAGGGGCAGGCATCCTGGGTGGACTATAGGGAGGAATTGAGAACATACAGGGAAAAAATGAGGAGGGCTAAGGCCCAACAGATTGGCCAAGTCCACAAAAGACAATAAAAAACCTTTCTACAAATATATCAACAGTAAAAGGAGGACTAGGGAGAATCTCCAGTCCCTACTAGATGCAGAGGGAACAACAGTAACAGGAGATGAAGACAAGGCTGAAGTACTCAATGCCTACTTTGCTTCAGCCTTTAATGGTAAGGAATGTTGTTCCCTCTGCACACAACCCAAGGGGTTGGAAGAGCAGAATGAGGTTCTTACGATCAAAGAGGAGGTGGTTAGAGACTTGCTTGCCCGGCTAGACGTCCACAAGTCTATGGGGACAGATGAAGTCATAGAATCATAGAACAACCAGGTTGGAAGAGACCCATTGGACCATCGAGTCCACCCATGAGTTTTGAGGGAACTGGCAGATGTGCTTACCAAACCCCTTTCCATCATATTCCAGAGGTCCTGGATGACTAGGGAGGTACTACTGGACTGGAGGCTAATGTAGTGCCCATCTACAAGAAGGGTCGCAGGGAGGAACCAGGGAACTACAGGCCAGTCAGTCTGACCTCAGTACCAGGGAAAGTCATGGAACAGGTGATCTTGAGTACTATCACGAAGCACTTGCAAGAGAACCGGGTGATCAGGCCCAGTCAACAAGGGTTCACGAAAGGCAGGTCCTGACAAACTAACCTGATTGCCTTCTATGACAAAGTGACTCGGCTGCTGGACGAGGGAAAGGCTGGGGATGTGGTCTTCGGGGACTTCACTAAAGCCTTTGACACAGTTTCTCACAGCATTCTGCTTAGGAAACTGTCAGCCTCTGGCCTGGACAGGCGCACACTCTCCTGGGTAGAAAACTGGCTGGATGGTCGGGCCAAGAGAGTGGTGGGAAATGGTGTTAAATCCAGCTGGAGGCCAGTGACAAGTGGGGTTCCCCAGGGCTCAGTGCTGGGTCCAGCCCTGTTCAATGTCTTCATCAATGACCTGGATGAAGGCATTGAGGGTACCCTTAGCAAGTTTGCAGATGACACTAAGCTGGGTGGAAGTGTCAATCTGCTGGAGGGTAGGGAGGCTCTGCAAAGGGACCTAAACAGGTTGGACTGCTGGGCAGAGTCTAATGGCATGAGGTTTAACATGGTCAAATCCTGGGTCCTGCACTTGGGGCACAACAACCCTATGCAGAGCTACAGACTGGGAGAAGTCTGTCTAGAAAGCTGCCTGGAGGAGAGGGACCTGGGAGTGTTGGTTGACAGCCGACTGAACATGAGCCAGCAGTGTGCCCAGGTGGCCAAGAAGGCCAATGCCATCCTGGCTTGTATCAGAAATGGTGTGACCAGCAGGTCCAGGGAAGTTCTTCTCCCTCTATACTCAGCACTGCGAGACTGCTCCTTGAATCCTGTGTTCAGTTCTGGGCCTCTCACCACAAGAAGGATGTTGAGGCTCTGGAGCAAGTCCAGAGAAGAGCAACAAAGCTGGTGAAGGGGCTGGAGAACAGGCCTTATGAGGAATGGCTGAGAGAGCTGGGGGTGTTTCGCCTGGAGAAGCGGAGGCTGAGAGGAGATCTCATTGCTCTCTACAACTACCTGAAAGGAGGTTGTGGAGAGGAGGGAGCTGGGCTCTTCTCCCAAGTGACAGGGGACAGGACTAGAGGAAATGGCCTCAAGCTCTGCCAGGGGAGGTTCAGGATCAACATAAGGAAACAAATTCTTCATGGAAAGGGTCATTAGGCAATGGAACAGGCTGCCCAGGGAGGTGGTTGACTCGTCTTCCCTGGAGGTGTTTAACGTGCAGGTGGATGAGGTACTGAGGGACATTGTTTAGAGACTGATAGGAATTGTTAGACTCGATGATCTGGTGGGTCTCTTCCAATCTGGTGATTCTGTAATTCTAGGATAAATTAACCTCAATTTGTGCTTTGGGAGGAACCTTTCCTGTCTACCCAGACAAAACCTAAATACTAACTACTGCAATAAAAAACATACCACATCAAAAAGCCTGATCTACATGGGCAATTTTGGTGTCCTTTGCTCCTCAGACACTTATTTGGATTTAAACCCCATTTTTTCCATCAGCGTGCACAAAAGCCCTGAGCTCTAAGACATGCCTCCCTCTGTGCCTCAGTTTCCCCACACGCCTCATGACTTCAGCACTGAAGTCAGATGGCACTGAAGTTTGTGACACGTTCAAGACCTGTTTCTGCTGAAAGAAATCAACTGAAAATAAAAAAATCAAAGCTGAAAAAAGGCTTAGGTCAAGGTGGTTGGGGTTTATTTAAGGGGGGGAGAATTTTTTAGTTTTTTTTTTGATACTTTTCTAAAAAAGTAGATTAAATAAGATCAAAAAACAGCCAGAAATCAGTCACAAGAGATGTAAAGTTTAAAAACATGACCTCATAATTTCTCCCAAACCCACAGACCTGCTCAAATAGGGGCATTAATCAAGTTCCTTCACCAAGATCTTCGTAGCCCTTGGGTGATTCCGATTTGATCATTACATTCATTCTCATATTTGCACCTTTTTTAGCCCACATCCCACCTCTTTTGCTGAGCACAGCAAAGCAAAGCTCTTGAGATTTAGCTATAAATAAATATTTATTTACACACTCAATAATGAGTTTTAGTGAATGAAGAAGAGGAAGAGAGGATGGGCAAGAATGGTTCTTCCCATGAGGTTCCACCTGTATAGGAGATGCACAAAGTTTAAAGATCTGTCAGGTAATATCAGGTCTAGGGTCCCCTCCCTGAGCCCCTTGGCCCCACTGGGCCATATTCAGACTGTTCTCAACTCCTGCCAAAGTCCCTGGGCCAGTTCCTCATCCTGTGAGTGAGGATTTAGGTGCCTTAACAGAGTATGTACAGATACGTATACTCAAAATGGGAAATTTTCTGGTTCTTCCCCCCCTTTAAAAGGGGGAAGAGAAACAAAAAATGGCAGATCAACTCCAAACCTTGAACAAAACAACAAAATACAATCCAGCTATGGAGTCATTCCAGGTCCTTAGGACTAAATTGGAGCAGGTCCCTGGGAGTCACTTGAGCAGCAGAGAAGAGGCAGAGTGCTGCAAGAGCCAGTTATATACCCTGCAGCTGGCACAATAATAATAATAGTAATAATAATAATAAGCCATGTCCAATCAGCCCTAATATCCATCACCATCATCAAGCTCAATGCAGGAGCAAGAACTGGAAGCAAATAAATATTCCTGTTATTTCCCTTGCATTTAGACTGATTTGAAATCCCAGCAGAGGCATGTTTGCAGCCATGGATGCCTTTCAGCCCCTTCGAGTCGAGGCTGTTGTGGTTCTTTCTTGGCCACACTCTTGTTTTCGCTGGTTTCTGACCCTACTCCTTTTCCTCATCTCTCATTTGAGTTCTGCTTTGGCTGTAGCTGGGGTCATGCGGGGTCACAGACCAAGCCAGAGGGACAAAGCTAACGACCTCATGCATTAACAAAATTAAGGACTTAACTCCACCCTTTGTTAGTTACCCCACTGCCTCAGCTTGGATTTATTCTGCCTAAATACACGCACACAACCGAGGGCTCAGGTTAACACCTAGTATTTAGTAGATAAACCAGTGCTCATCCTCATACTGATGAAATACTTCTCCCAAGCCCAGATGGGCATTAATTCTTTGAGTTGGTCAAGATTTTGAGTCGACTCCACGACTAAGACCTTGCAGTGATCTTTGTGGAGCAGCCAGGAAAATGCAGCATTAAATCTCCCACTGCTCAGGCACCTTCTTCTCCACCCAGACCCTGTCAGGAGGACTTTTAACCCCACAGTGATACAGTAAGATCATATAATTTCATTTCCTCACAGTAGTCCAATCAACTCTCCTAATAAATGCAAAGCCTTCACTTTGCCTTTTGGTAGTCAAAGGTCCACTTGCAGGTTTCAGCAACCTGCCCCCAAAAATTCATAGAAGGCAAACACAGACTCATAGAATCATAAAGGTTGGAAGAAACCTCTAAGATCATCAAGTCCAACTGTCAGCCCAATACCATCACATCTACTATGTCCCGAAGAGCCACGTCTAAATGGGAACATCTTCAGCAAGGCAAGGTAGGTATGGAGAAGCTGGGCCAAGGGGTAGGATCTCACCAAGGAGAGTGGCACCTACCTGCAGGTACCCTCTTTCCTACTGCAGTCACATGGCAAAAGCTATGGGCACCATGGCTTCATCTACAGCCATAAGCTAAACACAGCCATGCCACTGGGACTTGATGATTCCTACTGAAACTGGAACAACTCATACTGACCCAAAACTACCCAGGGCTATTAGCTCAGACCAGGGGACTCCTCAAAGTCTTGCTTCTATGGTTACACTGCAGCTTTCCTTCCACATGCCCCTGTATCCACTTGTGAACTTTGGCTCCTTGGTATTGTCACCCTTGAACTGTAGCAAAAGACCAGTTGTGGTCTTCAGTCTCCCCAGGAGAAGCTGGTGACCATTTTGATGGCCAATGGAGCTGCAGAGAAGGACAGAAAAGTGACAGAGGCCCCTGTACCAGGGCCATGTCCTGTCTGCCATGCTGGTGGTCCTGCATCACCTGTATGGTGTGCCACCTCTCAGAGCTACCCGATGAGGTGCAAGGTGGGGAGAGGCTATTTTCTGGGGAAGGCAGAGGAAGAGGTCACTGTGTTTGCCTTAACCCACTCAGGTGTTGATGGATCATAGTATCATAGAATCATAGAATCACCAGGTTGGAAGAGACCGATTGGATCATTGAGCCCAACCATTCCTATTCCTCAGCCATATCCCTCAGCACCTCATCCACCTGTCCCTTAAACACGTCCAGGGAAGGGGACTCAACCACCTACCTAGGCAGCCTGTTCCAATGCCCAATGACCCTTTGTGTGAAAAACTTCCTCCTAATGTCCAGCCTAAATCTCCTCTGGCAGAGCTTTAGGCCATTCCCTCTTGTCCTATCCCCTGTCACTTGGGAGAAGAGCCCAGCTCCCTCCTCTCTACAACCTCCTTTCAGGTAGTTGGAGAGAGCAATGAGGTCTCCTCTCAGACTCCTCTTCTCCAGGCTAAACAACCCCAGCTCTCTCAGCCCTTTCTCAGAAGGCCTTTTCTCCAGCCCCTTCACCAGCTTTGTTGCTCTTCTCTGGACTCGCTCCAGAGCCTCAACATCCTTCTTGTGGTGAGGGGCCCACAACTGAACACAGGATTTGAGAAGTGGTCTCACTGTGGGATGATGCTGTTACATTTGTGTCTTCCAGGGCCTCACTGCAATGCAGGAGTCACGGGTATGGTGACACTGGTAATTTAGTGTTACTCCTCCATACACCTCTAGATTCTCTTTCTTTCCTCACCAAGAGCCTGCTCCTTTCTTTCTTTTTTTTTTTTCTCGTTACAGTGCTACTGGGAGGCAGGGAGGAATGGATGGACTCAGAGAACAGTGCAGACATCATCTTCATCCCTGCCAGCAAGGAGGAGCTGAGCCAACAAGCTGCTGAACCCTGACATGAGAAGCAGTAGCAAGATATCTCTGCTTCGAGGGGATCTCTTCATTAAGGAATGATGGGAGAGCCCCTCAACCCTGCTGCCTCCCCTAATCCTCTGTACTCTCAGCAACCATTCCCTGCCTCCACACCAACTCTCTCGTTACCGTGACAACAGTTGGCTCACAGGAGCCTCTCTGTGATGCCGCACTCACACACCCTGATGCAAAGTACAGTCTGTGTTGCCTGTACATCATCCATGGAATTTTTCAGGGCTGCCATCAAGCCAATACCCTTGGGCTGGGTGCCCGGAGGAAGCTCCACATTATAATTGAGTCTTGGAGCAGAAAGAAGCCTGTTAGGTTGCGGATCATCTCTTTTACCCAGCTCCTGGGAAAGGCTATCAGAAGAGACGGATGCTGTGAGCAGTTGGGATGCAGCAAAGGCAAAGTGACAAATCCTCGCAGTGCTTGGGGCCAGAGCTGATGCTGAGGTTAACACTCTGCAAGGGAATAAACCCATGCTGCATCCTGGTCTCCAGCCCTGAGGTTCAGGCCATTCGTAATCTTTTTCATCCTCATAAGCAGGGTGGCTGCATCCCACCCACCTGCTGGGGACGGTCCAAGGCCCATGCCCGCTCAGGAACTTGTGCTACGCATGGTTTAGGTAAGTCACAGAATCACAGAACAACCACGTTGGAAGGGATCCATCGGATCTTCTAGTCCAACCATTCCTATCTAACACTAAACCAAGTCCCTCAATACCTCATCCACCCGTGCCTTAAACACCTCCAGGGAAGGTGAATCAACCACCTCCCTGGGCAGCCTGTTCCAAGTCTGAAGGGGTTAGGGCTGAAATGGCACTAGGGATCATGATGGGAATATAAGGGTAGAGAAGATTGAACATCAGCTCTTGTACTTTGTTTACAACTTATAATAATCAATCACTCAGCCATGGCAAGGTCTGGGTAAACCTGCGTGCATCTTCTGGCTCCTGGCAGTGTTTTTTAATTCATTGGTGCCCTGGCTGGTGTCAGGGTAGGTGCTTGAAGCAACAGTAGTGACTTTCATCAATGAATGAATTTAGATGGTGACTCATGGAACACCCTTTCAGTTGCTTTCCCTCTGTTCCGGGGGATAGATTCAA
This sequence comes from Coccyzus lansbergi, assembly GCA_033558105.1. NCBI lineage: Eukaryota > Metazoa > Chordata > Aves > Cuculiformes > Coccyzidae > Coccyzus > Coccyzus lansbergi. The sequence goes on along the minus strand of JAUMJK010000685.1, from coordinate 180,406 downwards.
ATATCAGCTATTGTGGAAGGACATGAAGGAAAGGGCTATGCCTATGAAAGTGGTCAGATGGTGGGACAAAAGACCAGGGAGGATTCCAGTTAGTGCAGGTGGAAAAGTGACCATACAGAAGTGCCTAGAGATAGAGAGGGGACATGCGAGTTAGCTAGAGGAATCACCAGCTCTGTGCATCCCTGCTGAGCAGTTGTGAAGCAGGAGTGAGGGCAGGGAGGAGAAAGTAGAGAATATCCTCCCCCAAAATAAGTATTTAAGTCATTTAGTTGTATTGCTAATGACTGGGGAACTTGGCAGCCCTGTAACCTGCAGCACAAGTAAACAGTCAAGGGAACATCCCACTCATGCTGGTCTCCTCCCCATAGAATCATAACATGGTTTGTGTTGGGAGGGACCTTAAAGATCACCCAGTCCCAACTGTCTTGTGGAATCAAACTCTATAACTCCGTTAAGAGTGGAAAAACCTAGGAAAGGAGGTGAGATCCATGACCAGCATAAACATATGGATATAGGAGAGGGTATGATGACTTATTTTCCTTATTCCCATTAATATGGACAAACCTAATCTGGAGGCAAAATCCCTTTGCTTTCCAGTTAGGGCTCAGGGTTGTTCACCAGCAATTAGGGAGTTATATATACTGTTGCCTGCCCTGGACTATAGAAACAAATCAATGGAGGGGAAAACACAGCTCAGTGTGAATCTTGGACCATTGGAAAGGGAGCTAATTAGCTCCCCTGCAGCTAATTATTGCCATGAGATCAAATGGAGAATGCCAACATTTCAATGAGAAGACAAAGAGAGGGGAACGAAAAAGTAAAAAAAAAGCATCTCAATTTTTGCAGCCACTCCAATCTCCTCTTGCCCCCAGCATACCACACCTGAAGGCTGAGCAGCTTCTAAAAACCAAAAGATACAACCTCCTCTGTCTCAGCTCCTTATCCTCACTCCTGCCTCCAGCCATTCAGCCCTAAGCAGCCCTTGACCTGACCCTATTGAAAAGACCAGCTGGCTTCCACATCCTCACATTGAGGAACAAATGTTTGCATTGTCTGAAGACTTTCCAGTTAAATGCAGCTCCTCCTTTGTAGATGTCAGACAGCGAACAACCCCAGCATCCTGACAGATGTCGTCTAATAAAAGATAATGACAGGAGTGCTAAGCCGCAATGGGGCAGAGGGAGGAGCTGCAGTGCTGAAGTCTTAACACTGATATTTTAATCCAATTAGTGCCCCTGTGAGTACTGAGGCAGCAGCTCTTGTGGAAACCTCAGTGTAAAGGCAACTGGATGGGTAAGAGTCAGGCCAGGGGAGGTCTGCAGCACTTTGGCTACCCTCTCAACGGTACTGGAGGATGATGGGTGGTGGAGAAGGAAATTAAACTGCAAAGCCAGATAGACCTTTTCTAATGGTCCACAGTGAAAAAGAGTTTGCCACGATACGGACCAGCAGGTAAAAAAATTATTTCATTTCTTTTGGGGCAACTTCAGGAGTCACTGAACTGGTAGAGATGGTAAAGCAAGATGGTAGAGCAAGCCTGAACCCAGTTCAGGAGGCATGATAAGAGAGACAGCATTCCCAAAAAAAAAAAAAGAGATCTGGCCACCCTGATGGATGGGAGACAATAGCCACAGAGACATCATGCTAATGATAAAGCAGGTCCTCATTTCTCTACTGCCAACAAGCCCACTGCTGCATTTTGAAAGCCCTTTCCCCTCCTTCTCATTCAGGAGATCATGCCTGAGAAAGTGATTTCTCAGGATGCAGATTAAAGCAGAACAGCAGAGAGCCCCCAGTGCAATTATGAAAAGGAAGTCATAAAAAAATAGTAATTAAAAGTCGTATTTCTGCTTGGTAAATGCCTGGGCAGGGCTGGGAGTCGTTGGAGAGAAAGATGCCTGAAAGACAGAGAATGCAGCAGAGGCAGAGCTGGGACAGAAAGGTTTTGTCTGTACAGTGAATGAAAAAAGGACAGGGATTGCACCATATCTGCTGTTACTTGTTAGCAAAGACCGTTGCACAGTTTTAGAATCAAAGAATCATAGTTTGGGTGGGAAGGGACCTGAAAGCCCAGGCAGTTCCAAACCTCTTGCCACAAGCAGGGACACCTCCCACTGGATCAGGTTGCTCAAAGCCTCATCCAACCTGGTCTTAAACACCTCCAGGGATGGGGCAGCCACCGCTTCTCTGGGCAACCTGTGCCAGTGTCTCACCACCCTCACAGGAAAACATTTCTTCCTAAGATCTCATCTGAATCTCCCTGTAGGTCCCTTTTAATTACTGGAAGGCTGCTCTAAGGTCTCCCCAGAGCCTTCTATTGGGTTCTGGTCTGTGTTGTAACCTGTCTATGTCTCAGTTTCCCGTTGGACCAGCCAGGGATGACAGCACGTCCATTGGGTGTCCTGTGCAGATGGTGTGGTGGTGGGACATAAGGCTTTCCAGTGCTGCTGCTGAACTGGAGGTGGGGAAAAAGAAGAGCAATTTAGGTTGGATGGAAGAGATCTCTCCCACTGAAATGACTATATGGAAAGATTTTTATTCCGTTCAGCCCTGAACTGAGAACATATGACCTCCTGGAGTTGCAGTAAGGTGTAGTCCAAGAGCATCTCAGATGGCATTTGGTACCTCTCTTTGGGCTGGGGAATTACTGCTAAAAGCCCCGATGTAAAGGCAATATCTGCATTCCAAAATTAATCAGAGCCTCTTCCCTGGAATACTGAGGTCTTCTCCTTGGGTTGCCCAAACTGCAGACACTCTTCCAGGTACCGATTCAGCTGTACATGCAAGAACCTTGTACTAGCCATGATGTCTCCTGTAGCCCTGCAAGAGGTGAGATATTTCTGCCCACTCCCTCACCTGCTATTGACCCCCAAAGACTTGGGACAAAGGTTTTCCTGACATGACTCTTGCCACTCCAAAATGCTCTACATCAGCTCCCGTGGTCTCTGAAAACCTAATCTTTCTGGTTGGAATAAGAAATTCTTATTCAAAGAGCACATATTTTTATTAGGCTATGTAGGACTATGACCAGCATCACAGGTGCTGCTAGACCCTCACGTCTGGGTTTTTGGGAACTAGTTTGAGCTTGCAGATCACAGAATCACAGAATGGTTTGTGTTGGAAGGGAGCTTGAAGTCCACTCAGTTCCAACCCCTCTGTCATGGGCAGGGACACCTTCCACCAAATCAGATTGCTCAAACCCTCATCCAACCTGGCCTTGAACACCTCAACAGATGCAGCATCCATGACTTCTCTGGGCAGCCTGTGACAATGCCTCATCACTCTCATAGGAAAACATTTCTTCCTAATATCCTATTTAAATCTGCCCTCTTTCAGCTTAACACTGTTACCCCTCATCTTATCCCTGAAGTCTCTGATAAAGAGCCCCTCTTTCAGGTTTCCAGTAGCCCCTTTAAGTACTAGAAGGCTGCTCTAAGGTCTCCCTGGGTCCTTCTCCAGGCTGAACAAGACCAGCTCTCAGCCTGTCCCCATATGGGAGCTGCACCAGCCCTCTGATCATCTTCATGGCCTCCTCTGGACTCTAACAGCTGCATGTCCTTCCCTTGCTGAGGACTCCAGAACTGCACACAACACTCCTTAGCATATGGCATGTACTGAGCATCAGGTTTAGAAGAGCTCTAGCTCAATCCCCTTGGAGCTGTCTGGCTTTACTAAAGTTCAGAAAGGACAACCAGATGCACAGGCTTGGAACCCATCACCTTGCTGTCTTTCTCTTGCTCTATCAGCTGGTGTAACAAAACCATGATCCTTCCCTACAAACTTCCCTTCCAGGACAATTTGTACAACCACACTTTCAGTGCTGTGCATAAATATACTTTAAGTTTCACTCTGCCATCCACAAGAGGTGATTGAAATTGAAGGCATAAACAATCAAGGCAACATCAACTTTACTATTATTACGGCTGTTAGGAAATTTCAATGTTCTTGCATTATCTCAGAGTTCAAAAAAAACCCCTGCCTTTCCCATTTGTTTCCCAAAGTGTTTCTTTACATGCTCTAACATGAAATCATCACCAGACATTACCTCTCATTAACTGTCCCTACACCACAATGCAGCTAAGAAAATACATTGCTCCGTGAGGTAAAGAGCAAAGCACAGAAACATAGAATCACAGAATCACAGAATCACAGAATCATAGAATTGTTAAGGTTGGAAAAGACCTCTAAGATCAAGTCCAACCACCATCACAATACAACATGCCTACTAAATTGAGTCTTGAAGTACCACAACTACACGTTTTGAACACCTTCAGGGAAGGAGACTCAACCACTTCCCTGGGCAGCCTCTTCCAAAGCTCCGCTGCTCTTTCAGTAAATAAACTTTTCCTAATATTCAATCTAAACCTCCCCTGGCACAACTTGAAGCTATTTTCTCTTGTCCTATCAGTGTGTGTTTACTTTTGTGCTCATGTAAGTTTGAGCTAGTGCATGTGTGCTCAGGTGTACAGAATAGATTCACAGAATGGTTTGGGTTGGAAGGGAACTTAAAGTCCACCCAGTTCCAAATCCCCTTGACACTGGCAGGGACATCTCCCACTGGATCAGGTTGCTCAAAGACCCATCCAACCTGGCCTTGAACAGCTCCAGGGATGCAGCATCTCTGACTTCTCTGGGCAGCCTGTCCCACTGTCTCAACACCCTCACAGAAAAACATTTCTTGCTAATGTCTTATCTAAATGTCCCCTCTTTTAGCTTTAAACCTTTACCTCTCATCCTAGCTCTGCACTCCCTGATAAAGAGCCCCTCCTCAGCCTTCCTATAGCCCCTTTCAGTACTAGAAGGCCTATAAAGTCTCCCTGAAGCCTTCTCTTCTCCAGGCTGAACAACCCCAACTCTCCCAGCCTGTCCTTATACGGGAGCCGCACCAGCCCTCAGATCATCTTCATGGCCTCCTCTGGACTCGCTCTAAACAGCTCCATGTCCATCCTGTGCTGAGGACTCCAGAAAGGAACACCGTGCTCCAGGTGAGGTCTCAAGAGAGCAGAGTAGAGGGGCAGAATCACCTCCCTCATACTGCTGGTCACACTTCATTTGATGCAGCCCAGGATACACTTGGCTTTCCAGGCTGCAAGCACACATTGCTTGCTCATGTTTGGCTTCTTATCCACCAGCACCCCCAAGTCCTTCTCTTCAGGGCTGCTCCCAATCCAAAGTGTGTTAATGCATGCATGTTCATGCACAAGCATGTCTGTGGCTGTTTTCGAGTGCACACAAGCTGTTTTTGCCCAGTGCATGCACAGTGTGCTCATACAGTGGCATACACACATGCATGTGGATAAATAAGAGGTTTATCTGTGTATGCAGTCTTGTGCCTGTGGCCTAAGCATGAAGGGTCTGTTTGCCCTCCACAACACACAGCAGTATCCACGTGAGTGTGAGGGGATGCACAGCTTTAGGCACAGGCATGTCCAAGTGTGTCCAAGCAAACTCCATCCATGTAGATCTCTGGCTCTCCGCAGGGCTGGGCTGAACATCATCTGCAGCCAGGGCAGGCTTGACCTGCACTGCATGAGGTATTAACGAACGGTAACGGGATCTCGCTGTGACTCATCATCACAGATCTGACAAACTGTTGATCCCATTGATAAAAACCCAGAGGGTTCGGGCACCCAGCCAAATCCCTCCACTTCATTCATGGAAAGGAGGGCCGAGGAGGGATCTCAGCTGGGCTCAGGTCCAGGGAACAGAAGCACAAGCAGCTCTGGCTATTGCACAGGGCCCTCCATTATCCATGGATGGAGGCCAGAGGCATGGACAGGAGCCGGGAGCCATACCCATCCCCACAAAATATGGCTCCAGACAGAAAATAGCAAGGCAGAAGCGTTCTGGGCCAAAAATTCCCCTCAGGGTTGAGGGCAGAAAGGAGCAGACCCTCCAGCAAAGCACTCTGTCTAGGAATGGTCCTTTCCTTCTGCCCTTGTGCAAATCCCTCCACCAGTGGAATTAACCCAAGTAGTGCTGGTTTCCTAGTTGGATTTAGAGCCAAGCTCCAGTCCTACATGCTCGCAGCAAAAGAGACCCCATGGGTGACACAAGTAAAGGCAAGGAAGAGGCATCCCAAATATCCATCATGCAGTCCCATAAACACTGACATCTTTGTATGTCCCCAAGCTTTCCTAAATGCATCCAGTGTTGGAAATAACATGTGATAGTTTCTTGCAGCTTTTTGTAATTGCTGCTGGAGAGGAAGAGACACCTGGAGCAGCCAGCCCAACCACCCCTTAAGAATGAATCCCCCTAGACCTGTCCTTGCATGGCTGGGTAGTTTATACATACAAACACAGAATAGTTTTGGTTGGAAGAGACTTTTAAGATCATTGAGTCCAACCATAAATCTACAACTGGAGAACAGGCCTTATGACGAATGGCTGAGAGAGCTGGGGGTGTTTCGCCTGGAGAAGCGGAGGCTGAGAGGAGATCTCATTGCTCTCTACAACTACCTGAAAGGAGGTTGTAGAGAGGAGGGAGCTGGCCTCTTCTCCCAAGGGACAGGACAAGAGGGAATGGCCTCAAGCTCCGCCAGGGAGATTTAGGCTGGACATTAGGAGGAAGTTTTTCACACAGAGGGTCATTGGGCATTGGAACAGGCTGCCCAAGGGAGGTGGTTGATTCACCTTCCCTGGAGGTGTTTAAGGGACGGGTAGATGAGATCTTGAGATACATGGTTTAGTGTTTGATAGGAATGGTTGGACTCGATGATCTGATGGGTCTCTTCCAACCTGGTGATTCTATGATTCTAACTTCCAACTTCACCACTAAACCATGTTCCCAAGCACCATATCTACATACTTCCAGGGATAGTAACTCCACCACTTCCCTGGGCAGCCTGCATCAGTGCTTGAAAATCCTTTTTGTGAAGAAATTTTTCCTAATGTCCAATATAAATCCACTGGCACAACTTGAGGACTTCTCCTCTTGTTCTCTCACTTGTTATTTGGGAGAAGAGACTGATCCCCCACCTTGCTACAACTTCCTTTCAGAGAGCTGCAGAGAGTGATGAGGTTTCCCTTCAGCCCCCTCTTCTCCAGACTAAACAACCTGAGTTGCCTCAGCTGCTCCTCATAGCCCCTGTGCTCCAGTTTTGCAACCCTTCTCTGGACACGCTCCAGGCCCCCAATGTCTTTCTTTACTAAGGGGCCCCAAACTGAACACACGATTCAAGGTGTGACCTCACCAGCACTGAGTACAGAGGGATGGCCACTTCCTTGCTCCTGCTGGCCACACCATGGCTGATACAAGTTAGGATGCTGTTGGTCTTCTTGGCCTCCTAGGCACACTGCTGGCTCATGTCCAGTTGCTGTTGGCCAGCACTCCCAGGTCCTCTTCCACTGAGCAGCTTCCAGCCACTCTTCCCCAAGCCTGTAGTGTTGCATGGGGTTCTTGTGACCAAAGTGCAGTACTCAACACTGAGTCTCATCGCACCCCTTGCAGGTGGCCTTGGCCCATCACTCCAGCCTGTCCAGGTCCTTCTGCTGAGCCTTCCTTCCCTCTAGCAGATCAACATTGCAGCACAGCTTGGTGTCATCTGTAAACTTATTGAGGAAGCACTCAATCGCCTTGTCTGGAACATTTATAAAGGTATTAAACAGAGCTAGGTCCAACACTGAGCTCTAGGGAATACTACCTATGATGGGCCACCAAGTGGATTTAACTCTGTTCACCACAACTCTTTGGCCCAGCCATCCAGCCAATTTTTTACCCAGTGAAGAAAATATCCATCCAACCCATGAACCAGTTTTTCTAGAAGAACGCTGTGGGAAACACTGCTGAAGGCTTTACTAAATTCTATGTAGGCAGCATCCACAGGCTTTCCCTCATCCACTAAGCAAGTCACCTTGTCATAGAGGGGGATCAGTGGAAAAGCAGAGCCTGCCTTTCCTAAATCCATGCTGATGGAGCCTGATCACCTGGTTATCTTATACATGCAACATGACGGTATTAAGATGATCTACTCCATTATATTGTCTGGTACTGAGATCAGGTGGACAGGCCTGTAGTTTCCCAGCTCCTCTTTCCAGACCTTCTTGTAGACAGGTGTCACATTTGCCAACCTACAGTCAACTGGGACTTCTCCAGTTGGCCAGGACTGCTGAAAAATAATGACAAGTGGCTTGGTGAGCACTTCCAGCAATTCCTTCAGTACTCTTGGTTGAACAACTCCAACTCTCTCAGCCTGTCCTCATAGCAGAGTTGCTCCAGCCCTCTGAACATCTCCGTGGCCTCGTCTGGACTTGCTCTGACAGCTCCATGTCCTTCCTGTGCTGAGGACTCCAGAACTGAACACACGGCTACAGGTGGGGAGAGGAGAGTAGGGGGGAAGAATCACCTCCCTCGACCTGCTGTTCACACTTCTCATGATTCAGCTCAGTATATACAGATGAACCACAATATGGGCTACTGGAGTTTATTGCACCCATGGGGATACCCATCACAGGGAGAAAACCTATAAACAGTAACCTCTAGAAAAGCACCTAGGCAACCAGACTATTATTTCACAGAATCACAGAACAACCAGGTTTTCAGAGGGGTTCTTCCTGCTGGAGACTTGACTCCCTGAAAAAAACAGGTTTTTTGGCTGAACTGGTGTCTTCCAGCAGGGAGAAGTCTGCCTTGAGAAATTCCTGTTCAGATTTCTCAGGAGATCCAGGAAACAACATGAACAGGGTCACTGAGGGAATGACTCATGCTTCAGTGCAATCTGCTTGGAAAAACACTGAAGAGGCAGGATACTCTCCCAGTTGCCTCGGGTGGTGCTGGTCATGCTGCTCTGATCCATCAACAAGGAGCTAAGGAATTGCTACTCCAGGTAGAGTTTTACCAGTGCAACTCTGCACAGATGCTCTCAACCTGCTCTGCTGAAAAGGCTAGTGCAGCTCGATATGCAAGAGAGTTTTGATTGTTTTTTTTTTTTAAAGCCAGAGCATTTTGACAGTTCAGCCCAGGTGGCTGATCACATGCAGTAATGCTTGCAGACCCAAGGAAACAATTTCTTCAAACAGGGATTATGGTAACTTTGCTGTGGGAACCTTTTTCACATCTCAGGTGCAACCAGAAAGAGATCATGTCATATTCCATGGGCTAAATGCATCTTACGTCGATAGCACAGAAACTTCTCAACAGATTTCTTTTCAAGTGTCAGTTATAGAGACCCGACAGCCAACCGTATAATATTTTAAGCTGTGGGGATAAGAACTGAACCACAATCCTCTCTCAGAAGGCAACGCACAGAGGGCCCAGGCTTGCATAGGCTGGACACATCCTGCTTTCACCGATAGCATCTTCAGGTCTTACGGATGAATTGCAAAGAGTGACAAGCTATCAAGGACAAAAGACTATTCAAAATGACCCCTCCTGCACTTTGATCTCTAGCCAAACCTGTTGTAAGAATGAGAGAGATGACTGCTGGTTTGCTTTAAAAGCTGCAGCAGTGGCTTAAGTCAGTCTAGCCACCAGACTAGTGTTGGATTAGTCTCACTCCACTGCTTTAATGTGCCTGTAAAGGTTAAGTGCTGATTCCTGAAGGAGTTAGCAATGCAATTGGGCTGTTCTGGAAGGGTAAGTAGAAATGATAGCCTGAAGGCAAGCAAAAGGGAAATTTAAAGATCCTTCTGAAGGCAGGTTGGGCTGTGGCACAGTGTCCAGGTGCAAAGGGAACTCAGCACTCACTTTATAGAATAAGAATCATAAAATGGACCTTAAATCCAAGCCAGTTCCAACACCTTTGCCTTGGGTGGGGATATTTCTCACTGGATCACGTTGCTCAAAGCCTCATCCAACCTGGCCTTGAACACCTCCAGGGAAGGGGCAGCCACCACTTCTCTTGACAGCCTATTCCAGTGCCTCACCACCGTCACAGGAAAACATTTCTTCCCAATACCCCAACTAAATCTCCCCTCTTTCAGCTTAAAATTGTTCATCCTTATCCTATCCTTGCACTCCCTGATAAAGAACCCCTCCCCAGCTTTCCTGTAGCCCCCTTTTAAGTACTGGAAAGTTATTATAAATCTTCCCTGGTCTTTCTCTTCTCTAAGCTGAACAAGGCCAGCCTGCATGGGAGGTGCTCTAGCCCTCTAATCATCTTCATGTCCCTCCTCTGGACATGCTCTAACAGATACGCGTACTCCCTGTGTTGAGAACTCCAGAACTGAAGGCAGGACTCCAGGCGAGGCCTCACAAGAGCAGAGTAGAGGGGGAGAATCACCTCCCTTGCCCTGGTGGTTACACTTCTTCCAATGCAGCCAAGGATACTTGGTCAGCCCTACTTGGAGTTTACTTCACTAAATCATCAATCTTGTTGGAGACAGCAAGGTAAAAACTTAACCTTAATGCAAGGCAGACACGTGACAGCAAGAGTAAAACACCTACAGAGACCCCCAACCCCATTACTGAACCAAAGCAAGCAAACCCTCGAAGAGTGATCTACACCATCCCCTCTTATCCTCACAGTTCTTCCAAGCCTTGATGCAGAATTCAGGGAAGCACCTGCCTAAGCACTAGTGACTAACCACATCAAGCAGAGAAGAAAATTAATACTGTAGTTGCGTATTATAGCATTAGTCACGAGTTTCTGTGCATGAGGAATGTCGATCCCTTCGTTGTGCTCTACCCACACAAGCAGTCCCATTGAGATCCAGAGTTACTCAAGCGGGGAAAGACAAGCAAAGCGAGGATGTGTGGGTATCTTTCGCAGTGCTTTTAAGGTAGCATTTGAAGTTGCCATCCAATTTTTTTATCTTGAAATTCACTGAGCAATTTTCTGCCTCTTGTAATGCTTTCTTATTTTTCCTTTAAAACCAAATCCACATTACAGAGAAAAATGGCAAGAAACTGTAATTGTAGAGGAGGGGAGCGAATGCAGAGAAGGGAGAGAAGGCAGCTGTATTGACCATCTGCTATACCGCTAAAAACACCCACTTAAATATCTGTTTACAAATCAAGTTGCCTGTGTTAGTAGAAACACAGGCACTTGCTTCAGAAGTACCAGACAATTGGCTGCAAACATGCTGAGTTTATTAGGTAGCAGACTGGGACTTTGTGAAAATCTGTGGTAGGAGGAATAAAACTAAAAGCTGTTCTTAACAAGGAAATATTGAGAGGCACATGTTACAGTGCCTGCAAGGAGCTGCAAAGTGGGCTCACCCCTGAGCCAAATGGGGTTGTTAGAGGAATTCTAAGCTAAACATGAGGTGTATCTTAAAGAAAAAAATCCTGAAGATGAGGTGCAACTCAAAAAAATTCCTAAAGATGAACTATAGTATCACAGAATGTCCAGAGTTGGAAGGGACCCACAAGGATCACTGAGTCCAACTCCTGTCCCTGCACAGGACAACCCAAACATTCAAACTATGCGTCTGAGTGTGTTGTTCAGATGCTTATGGAATATTGTCAGGCTTGGCACCATGATTGTTTTGCTGGGGAGCTGTTCCAGTGCTTCACCACCCTCTGTGTGAAGAACCTTTTCCTAATGTCCAACCTAGCCCTCCTCGGACACATCTTCCTGTCATTCTCTTGGGTTCGATCATTGGTTGCCAGAGAGAAGAGATCAGTGCCTGCTCCTCCTTTTTTCCTTGTGAGGAAGCTCTAGGCAGTAGAGCGCCTTCTTCTCCAGGCAGAACAGACCAAGTGACTTTAGCTGCTACTCATATGGCTTCCCCTCTAAAGCCTTCACCAACTTTGTGGCCCTCCTCTGCCTACTGTGACACCTAAAAGTCACACAATACTCAAGGTGGGGCAGCACCAATGCAGAGAGGAGTGGGACAATCATATCCCTTAAGCAGCTGGCAATGCTGTGCTGCATGCACCCCAGGACAGAGTTGGCCCTCTTAGCTGCCAGGGCACACTGCTGGATCATGTTCAACTTGCCGCTGACAAGAACCCTTTCTATAGGGCTGCTCTCCAGCCTCTCACTCCCTAATCTCTATGTATATCCAGGGTTGCCTTTTCGCAGGTGCAATATCCAGCACTTGATGAGGTGTATTATAGAAAAAAAAAAAAAAAAGAGATGATGAATAAACACTCGGCTCCAGCTTTGTCTCTCCTGTTTACCAAGGACCTTGCTCAGGAATGCTGCATTGCCACAGACATCTCATGGCTGGCTCACAATACTGCTAGCAAAAGTATTACTCCTTTTAAAAAAATGAATTTCCCAGTTATTCTAACATTTCCTTACATCACTGACTTCTCGGAGTGCTCAGAATCTCTCAGGAATGTGTTATGTAGCATTCAAGTGTTTCTCTTAAGAGACTTCCTAGGAACTATTACAGCATCGATGTATTTGTGACAATTTCTGGCTGTTGCCATAAGATATGGTCTGATACCTGATGGCATCAAACTAGTCTGCCAGTCTTGATTCCGTTTCAGCAAGAGAGCAGAAAGGCTTCTGAAACCATAAGCCTGAATGCTCTCAGATTAACAAGCCCAGAACACAAGGTCCCCTTCTCTTCTCTCTACAGAAGGTCTGATGGTGATCTGAAGACTGGTGTGTGAACACTGTAAAACTGCTGGTGGCTTCAGGGCTGGGCTATCTGATGTTGCCTCAGCTTCAAAAGCTGAGACTTCAAGCACGTCATGCAGTTAATTGGTGTTGGATGCTGGATCCCTTCACAGGTGGCACTGAAAAGCATGCTCCTCCATTCCACGGAGTTCCCATCAATAGCCCTGATTTCAAAACACTTTGGTGGAGATTAAAGGTGGAGCACGACTTTGAACCTCCCACACAAGCTTTCTGTGGAATTAAACCAGTGGTTTTAAGAGCACAGGAAAACTGCAAATGAGATCAAGTATATGGGGATGCACAGGTATCTGGGGACAGATGAGTAGAAGACACGTGGCAATGGAGATCAATCTGTACAGATGTTGGCACACGATCATTCCCTCTAATGTAGAGAAGTCAGATGAACTGAATTCATACAGTGCCCATTCATGCCTGTTGCATACAGAACAGAAGTCTTGCCTAAAGACTATCCAAAGAGGTTCTCTCAGATGGAAACAAATGTGGACACTACCTGTACAGTCCACTTTTTCATACATAGCTGCCTCCTACCATCTGAGATGTCCTAAGGGATGTCTCAGACTCATGCATACCGTGCCTTCCTGGAGCAAGACCCAATGGCCAGACTGATCCTAGTGCCAACACAAACCTCTACCAGATACTTCATGGTGGGCAATCACACCAATCCGCAGCAATGACAGTCAGGTCTGAATCCAGAAACCTACATCCATGCAGTAGGTGGCTCCACATGAGCTGTGTGCCCAGGTCTTCACCACAGTGAAGGATGAGTGGTCAGTGACTCCAGCTGTCCCACCTGCCTCTAGCTGCTGCTCCAGCCTGCCTGATGGTGTTTTTAACAGCCTTAGGATGACGTTCAGATAATCCAGTGTGTCTTCAATGGCAGCAGTTGACAATGAGTGGACAAACACAGCTCCCGTAGTGGCATCACAGCCAAATCAAATAATCCTGGAACCATAAAGGCTCTAGGATCATCCAGTCCAACACCTCCACGCTTGCTAAACTATGTCCCAAAGCATCACACCTATATGTTTTTCTGAACACCTCCAGGGACGGCGACTCTATCATTTCCCTGGGCAGCCTCTTCCAGTGCTTCACTACTCTTTCAGTGAAGAAATTTTTCCTAATATCCAGTTAAAACCTCCACTGGCACAACTCACGGCCATTTCTTCTCATCCTATCATGAGAAGAGACCAACATCCACCTCGCTACAGCCTCCTTTCAGGGACCTATAGAGAGCAGTATGGTCTCCCCTCAGTCTCCTCCAGACTAAACAGTCCTGTGTCCCTCAAGCAGTCCTCATAAGACTTGTTCTCCAGACCTTTCACCAGCTTTGTTGCCCTTCTCTGGACACGCTCCAGCAGCTCAATTTCCTTCTTGTACCTAGCACTTAGGTGAAGAACCAGAGGAGTGATTTCTTGGTGATATCATCTATTTTGCTATTCTTCTCCCTTTGGACAGGTATTGCTAACCCTTCCCTGCAGAGGAGCTTGAGTATCTATCAGATGATATTACTTGGAATGTTATATCCATTTCATACAGAAATGTTAAACAAAGAGCCCTCAAATACCTTCTAGAGATGTGTTTAATCGTAACAAGGATAATGAAGCATCCTGACCCCTAAGCTGTCAGGTCATTACTCATAAATGACTAATGATGCAAACAGATGTTTTTAAAGATGTATTGCTAACAAATTCATATTTCCATTTTGATCATCACTTGAGAAACAGGTGCAAGAGGACACAGCTGCATTTGGGGAAGTTTGCACACACAGCTGAGGCTGCCTCAGTTTTGAAAATAAAAGGTTTTGCTCCTCTGGCACAGCCACTTCTTAGATGATGCCCTTCAGAAAACTAAAGTTTGGTCTCCAGAAGCTATTTTACCATCCTGTTCTGTCCTAAAAAGGAGCTTGGGGTAACAGTACTTTTAGGGTAATCCAGCAATGACATCCTGAAGCTAACTCAGCAAAACAAAGGTCTTCTTTGATTACAGAATTCACGGGATAGAACATAAAAAAAGGGAACAGTGCAGGTAGAGTTGCCTTATGACTAACAACACTTAACTCTCCAAAGATCCTATAAAATGGGAAGCAAGGTAAATTCTGTGTTGGAAATGTACCCAACATGGTCAAAAAGTCCCAGGAGAAAGACAATTCAGGTGCTAAGTATCAGACAATGAACCTTTAAAAGTATTTTCCTGACACACAGCTTAGCCACTACTTGGCAACAAGTGGAAATAAGACCTAAGACAAGCATTTATTTCATGAAGTAGGAGCCTTCTCCTGAGCTGGCTGAGTGGTATGGGTGTCTTTGCTTCCTATGCAGTACCATCAAAACTGTCACTTGGTTGCAGTCTTTGACACTATTTTTTCACCAAAGAGGTTGCAAATGCAGTATCAGTCTGAGTATTTCCACAAGTATGGACCAACCAGTAATTGGCAACCACAACTTGATGACCAAGACCACCACAACTGTCGTAAATCAAAGCTTCCCCACCAAGGTTAGTCATTATGTGTTTCTTTACACCCACGGAAGATCTGGCTCATGCTCCAGCTTAGGCATAAGCAAGGGTCAAAGTGACACTACCAAAATATTGGTAGGGATACTTAGAAATGTTAAGGCAGATGGCACAGCTTCATCTCAACTCTTGCCTGCAGAAGGCCATGACAAACCCCTCTGAAGTTCTGGGTGACTTGTCTGCAGCAACTGCCCATTTCAGATCATATAAAATCTTGCCAATATGTCAATGAGCTTTTCTCTGACAAACAGTCCCACCAGTAGCCCATCACACCTCTTCAGGAAAGCCTTATCAGCCCTTCTTCCCTTATCCTCCGTTATATAGTAGTTTCTTCTTGTTGAGGGCCCCAAGGAAGAAAAGCCCACAGAGATTTGTAAGCTCTAATGATGGGAGAGAGCAGGCCAGCCCTCTTCTCCACTACATGGTAGGTTGACAAGCCTATGCAATAGCCAGTTCCAGCAGCTACTAGCCATTCATCTCCTGCAGGAGACAATATTCCTTGTCTCTTTGAACAACTGTGTTTTACAAGGGAGTGAAAAGAGCAGACACTGTCAATCAGTTGTTGATGCTCACTCCAAAGATGAAAACATTTAACATGAAATCAGATCTTAGGAGATAGGACTTTTTATTATTATTCTCTCTCCCTTTCTTTTTTTTTTATTCTCTTTTCTTTTAACTCTCCCCTTTATCTCCCAGGCCTTGATAGTGTCAAGAACTGACTGATGACTACAGTGTTAACTTGCCTCTGGTTAAATCAAACACCGCTTCAAGCAACGAGTGTCTGGCTAGGAGCAGTTCAGGATGGAAGAGGAGAAAGGGAATGGGCTATGCTCTTTAGATGGGTGGAAGGAATCATGCTTTTATGCTGATGGAGAGAAGAAGAATATGTCCCTGTGCCAGTTATCCTCATCTTTTGGCACAACAGAGCTACCCACAGTGAGGGTTCAGATAAATTAGGCAAGAGATAGGGTCTGTGAGGCTGGTGCAGGACAGGAGAGGATGCTCAGAGAAACAAACTGACAACATGTTCCACCTGGAGTTAAGAGATGGTCTTGTGCTTTGTCTTCTCAAGCCAAAGCCACGTACATGTATAGAAAATAGCCCAATGCCTCCTACTACAGCAAAGCTCTGTGCTACCCAGGCTCTCCCTCTGCAGGAAGAAATCACTGGAAATGTTAGGCAGGGGACTCGTTTTGCTTGGCGGCAGCTGCCTCTTCAGAGGGCTGCTTAGTGACTGAACCAGCACCATCCAGTTGTGCGCACAGGTGCACGCAGTATAACACCACTGCAACACCAACAATGAACGCACTGTCATCACCGATGCTGAACGGCAATGAAACCATTTCAAGTTGCTCACAGATGTCCAGATCTGAGCTGAGTTTTCCTCAAGGTCAGTTCCTGCCTCGGTCCCACCAGGTGAAGCTTCCATGAAAAGCTGGTGCACTCCTCCTGCTCCACATTGTGCCATTTTGCATTAGCATCAATGCCACTTAGAGCAGCAGAGTTCTGCTCTTTATTAATTCAGCAGGGCTTTCCATCCACTTTATGCAGATGAACACCAAATGCATTCTGTGAGCAGCACTGGGAATCAGTCTCCCCACTTAAAGAGGAGTTTTGGTTAACACAGTAAGCTGAAAAGTCTGGAGAAAGGGGTCATTTTAGGAGCTGTGTGGTCTGCAACACATTAGGTGTGAGCAAGGCTCCCTACAGTGAAGGCTGTATTTATACAGACATGTCCTCAGGGACTGGGATTAGCACCTTGGTGGTGAGGTAGTTTCCACAAATCTCTGAAGATCCTATCTCAGGGCTATTAGCAGCCCCTTGGAACCCAAACACTTCTCCTCCCAAGACTGTGAACAGTCTTTTGTGCACAGTGCATTATAAGTTGTTGTGCTATCATATAATTCAAACATTCAAAAGATGTCCAAAGTGGGGTCAAAAATCAAAATACCTTTTAAGTGCCTAAACTGGATCAAATTGCATAAGATGTCAGGAAGAGTTGGGTTTGATGATCTCAAATGTCTTTTCCAACCTAAATGACTCTACAAATGTCTGGGCCCCTCACCACAAGAAGGATGTTGAGGCTCTGGAGCGAGTCCAGAGAAGAGCAACAAAGCTGTTGAAGGGGCTGGAGAACAGGCCTTATGAAGAGCAGCTGAGAGAGCTGGGGTTGTTTAGCCTGGAGAAGAGGAGGCTGAGGGGAGACCTCACTGCTCTCTATAACTACCTGAAGGGAGGTTGTGGAGAGGAGGGAGCTGGCCTCTTCTCCTAAGTGACAGGGGACAGGACGAGAGGGAATAGCCTCCAGCTCCACCGGGGGAGGTTTAGGCTTGACATCAGAAAAACATTTTTCACAGAAAAAGTCATTGGGCACTGGTAGAGGCTGCCCAGGGAGGTGGTTGTTTCACCTTCCCTGGAGGTGTTTAAGGCACAGGCAGACAAGGTGCTGAGGGACATGGTTTAGTGTTTGATAGGAATAGTTGGACTCAATGATCCAGTGGGTCTCTTCCAACCTGGTGATTCTATGATTCTATGTTAGTTTCACCATACCCTGAATCTCCAACAATCTCCATATCAAGTACTACCTATAAGGTTGGTTTCTTGTTTTCTAATTGCAAGGACCTGTCAAGCCATGTAAACCTCCAGCATCCATAACCCTCTTCAGCAATGAGTTCCACAGCTTAACCTACACCCCACCATGTGAGGACAATGTGGTGCAAAGCAGGATGCTGAAGGTAGGTGTCTGAGCTCAGAAACAGTGATATTACTACTGTTGACCAGCTCCCACACCAGGGGTGATTTGCACCTGGTGAGTTCAATGCTGGCAGGCAGATCCCCATCCACACTGGAGGCTCTCAGGAGTTCCTACAAGAGAGGATCTGGCAGGATTGGAAGATACCATCTCAGTGCTTATATATTAATATTTATGCACCAACCCAGCACCTGACATTGGTTTTACCTTGATTTGTCTTGCCCAAACTGTTCATCCACATCCAAATGGCATCACTTGGGTGGTTGCTTCCAGAGTGTATAGATCCAATATTTTGATCCTGTGGGATCCAGTAGGTCAGGGTCTCATGCCTGTTTCTCCTGTGTTTTAACTGCAAATCCACTAGATTTGGAGCTATTTCTGCTTGGGTATGCACACAGGAAACACTGGATGTTGGAGTGCATCATGGGTTTCCCAGGGAGGGGTGGCAGCCGGTGGGGCTTAGTTTTCTCATTAGCAGTCCCCTAAAATTTCCAGACACCTGGCAAAGGGCAGCTTTCCTTGCATAGTCTGACAATGCAGCACACAAATCCAATGCCCTCGGGACATACGTACCATGTCCATGGTAGGAAATAAAATGGGTCACAGCCAGTTTTCTGAGGGCAAGCAGCAAGGCACAGCTCACATCCATATGGCTAAACTCACCCATCCTCCAAAACAGGCTGGCATTGTGCCGGCTGGAAAGCGTCCGTACTAAAGCCTCAAGCATGCCCAGATATTGTCTGGGAGAAGCACAGTTGGTCTGTGCCAAAACTGTACTTGGGACTGTGGTACAGGTCATGCCGGACAAGGATTCAGCCTTGTGCCCTTCTCCTGTCTGGTTTATTAGTGCAAACATGGAGACACAGCTCTAGAATCATAGAATCATCAGGTTGGAAAAGACCCACTGGATCATCGAGTCTAACCATTCCTATCAATCACTAAACCATGTCCCTCAGCACCTCATCCACCTGTGCCTCAAACACCTCCAGGGAAGGTGACTCAACCACCTCCCTGGGCAGCCTCTGCCAGTGCTCAGTGACCCTCTCCATGAAAATTTTTTTCCTAATGTTCAGCCTAAACTTCCCCTGGTGGAGCTTGAGGCCATTCCCTCTTGTCCTGTCCCCTGTCCCTTAGGAGAAGAGGCCAGCTCCCTCCTCTCCACAAACTCCTTTCAGGTAGTTATAGAGAGTAATGAGGTCTCCCCTCAGCCTCCTCTTCTCCAGGCTAAACAACCCCAGCTCTCCAGCTCTCTCAGCTGTTCCTCATAGGGCCTGTTCTCCAGTCCCTTCACCAGCTTCGTTGCTCTTCTCTGGACTTGCTCCAGAGCCTCAACATCCTTCCTGTGGTGAAGGGCCCAGAACTGAACATAGTATTTGAGGTGCAGCCTCATCAGTGCTGAGTACAGAGGGAGCTCTAGTGAGTTTTCAGCCTCAACGCACAGACTGTGCCTTCAAGGACTCACCACCTTGGGCTGGCGGGCTACATCCACATATGTGAAACAGTGGAGGTATCTATAAACACAGACTCACAGAATCATTTAGGTTGGAAAAGAATTTCAAGAACATCAAGTCCAACCCTTAACCTATCACTGCCAAGTTCACCACTAAATCATGTCCCTAAGCACCACATCTATATGTCTCTTAAATACCTCCAGGGAGCATTATAGATAACTGACCTCCAACATCCAGGTTCTGGCAATGATTAATTTGCTTGAACAGACTTACACTTACCACCCGGGTTACATCCTCCACATGGCCACCTCCCTGCCTGCTGTTTCCCAGAAAATATCAGAGGAACCAGACTCAGGCTTTCTTGCATCCCACAAGATGCTGAAGGTACAGGCAGCCATGTAATCCACGCACATTGGTATGAGGTTTCTCCTGCTCCAAGCTGTCATAATCCTGAAGATTTAAGAAACATGAATACAAGGTGAAAATACCGCTACTGAATCCATGTCAGAGCTGAAACGTATCCAAAAGCCTGGCTCTGTTAGGCTCCTCTTGAGGCAGCACGCCGCTGCAGGAGGAGACCCACTCTCTACCATCCCTGTTGCAAAACTCAGTTATCTCATAGGCACAAAAGACTAAAGAGCAGGGAGAGGGGAACAATCCAAAATGTGATTTTCCATTTCAGCCAAGCAATATTCCTCCCTCTCCTGTTGCCAAAACCAGTTAAAAATATGCCTGAGTCTTAGCCTTCACCATCAAGCTATTTACCATCATCTACAATGCTGGACTACTTTGTGAATTGGGAGCAGCAGGCTAGTAAGAAGAAGAGATCCTCTCCACAGAGCCAAAATTCTGGAGAGATAAAAATTAATTTGATGGGGTAGGGGGGAATAGCCGGCATCAGCCTGATATATTGATTTTAGAAATGGCCTTTTGATAGCTCCATTTCATAAGTGTGAAAGACACGAGGCCATGCTGATGATCAGAAGGCTGGAGCATCTCCCATGTGAGTACAGGCTAGGACAGCTGGGACTGCATAGCCTGGAAAAGAAAAGGGTCCAGGGAGACCTCAGAGTAGCCTCCCAATACATAAAGGGAGCCTTCAGGGAAAGCTAGGAAGGGACTCTTTGTCAGGGAGTGCGGGGATAGGACAAGGAGGAATGGTTCTAAGCTGAAAGAGGGAAGATTGAGATGAGCTATTAAGAAGAAATAATAGTAAGTGAGGATGGTGAAGTACAGGAACAGGTTGCCCAGAGAAGTTGTGGATGCCCAGTCCCTGGAAGTATTCAAGACCTGGTTGGATGAGGCTTTGAGCAACCTGATCCAGAGGAAGGTGTCCCTACCCATGGCATAGTGGCTGGAACTGGATGATCTTTAAGGTCGATTCCCATCAAACCCTTCTATGAGTCTATGAAGAAACAGTGACAACATGGGGAACAAAAGTGAGAGGTGTGATTATCACCTGGGCAGATGCTACCACCCTGACAAGAACGTTCCAAGGTTTGATGACCACCCCCAGGGGGAGCAGACTTTGGTGCAAACATTACAGCAAAAATCACAGCTGGTAACCTCTGAGGAGCAGGGTGATGCTGGCAGTCATGTTCAACTCCCCACCTTGATCATTACTCAAGCAACTGCGTGAATTACAATACCTACAAGCCACTCTCACTCAAGAGGTGAATCATAGAATCATAGAACAACCAGGTTGGAAGAGACCCATCGGATCATCGAGTCCAACCATTCCTATCAAACACTAAACCATGTTCCTCAGCACCTCGCTACCCGTGCCTTAAACCCCTCCAGGGAAGGTGAATCAACCACCTCCCTGGGCAGCCTATTCCAATGCCCAATGACCCTTTCCATGAAAAACCTCCTCCTAATGTCTGTCCTAAATCTCCCCTGGCGGAGCTTGAGGCCATTGGTATTGGTGGTTACATGTACCATTGTACATTAACCAGGAAACCAGGAGACATACCGTTCCCTGGTCCTGAGAACTTGCTGCAGTTAAACTGTCTTGCCCAAGAGCAGAAGGGTTCACCCAAACTTTCTCTTGGGCCATGGGACAGGCCCATGGCTCTTCCTACCTCCTGACTGTGGCTGACAACTGTGCTAGCTGGCCTGGATCAACCCTACGTGCTTTGAGTTCATTGCTTTCCTTCCCACTGAGTAATGCTGAGTGTGCATGTACACAGATGCTCAACTTGTTCTTTGAGGCCAGGAGCAGAACAGTTCCTATGAAACAAAGCATTATTCTGCATGCTTCATCATGCAACTTCTTGCTCACATCCACTGTGGCTCTGCAAGGAGAGCTTCAGTTTTGTGAGTGTTACTGCTTTAGTTCTGCAGTCTTCTGCACTGGCTCCACAACCCATCTGAAAGGCTTCAAATCAATCCTGAGGGGACATTTATTACTACAGCTTTCACATTTGTATTTTTAACCTCCTTGAAGAGCTCCCAAGGATAGCCAGAGGAGGGATACTATTTTAAGTGCATGAAGCAGATGAAAAAAACCCACAAAATTAGTCCTTAGAGCACTTAACAGACTGGCAAGTGGAGTGTTTGATCTCATCCTCAGGTTGGAAAGGGTTAGATTTCCTTGTACAAGAACCAAACGGCATCCTCCTCCAAATCAAATTTCATCCTTCGGTACTACCACCTTGCAGGCTGTGTTTTCAGAGAATGTTTTTGAACCCCTGTGTTAGATGGACGCGCACACACATTGCAGGAGAACAATTGCACAACTGCATTAGCTTGATTATGAGCAATGATGCTAGAAAAGCTCCAGTGCATGCTGGTAAATTGTTAGCAATCCAGACTTGCAACAGCATCCTCCTTAAGGAGCTCAGGGGCAGGCAAACAGCCCATGCAGGAAGGCAATGAGTGCTTCTTGCACGTGATCTTTTTCTGGTGGGGAAGTGCTATCAACCCTACAGCGCTGGAAATAGCAAAAAGAAGCGAGAAGTCTCCCCAAAGACATCTAGGAGGCCTGGCACTGAGCAAGGCATTGAATGCACTCCACCAGGCTTTTCTAAATCAAAGGGCACTGCCTTGTGAGCAGAGAAAACTAATGGACATCTAAGTGATGAGAAAAAAAAGTCCCAGGCAAGCTACTTCACAATCTACTATAAAATGTCTTGTGTTTTCCTCCAATCTAGCTGACAGTGGCTAGGTTGCGACAGAGAGAGGGTTATAAGCCAAGAAAGAGTGGGAGGTTGTTTCATATCACTCAATATAACAATTTTCTTCTCAGAGTCTCCTCCGTAGGCAGATCCAGCATTTGCTGCCAACAGAGCCATTCCTTCTGCTCAGGTGTTTGGGTGCCATGCTGTGGCTTTTGGGTCTGAACTCCTGGAAACAGAGAACACAATTCTCCCTTTCTAAAGGCTTCTCTTAATTTCTAAATCCATTTTGGTGTGATTCCCAAAAGGTGTCAGAGGAAGGACATGAATCTGTTACAGCAAGTCCAGAGGAGGTCATGAAGATGATTCGAGGGCTGGAGCACTTCCCATATGAGGACAGGCTGAGACAGTTGGGATTGTTCAGCCTGGAGAAGAGAAGGTTGCAGTGAGACCTTATGGCAGTCTTCTAGTACTTAAAGGGGGGTTGAAGGAAAGCTGGAGAGGGACTCTTTATCAGGGAGTGCAGTGGTAAGATGAGAGGAAACAGTGTTAAGCTGAAAGAGAGGACAGATAATAGGAAGAAATGTTTTCCTGTGAGGGTGGTGAGGCACTGGCACAGGCTGCCTAGCGGCATTGTAGATGTCCCATCCCTGGAGGTGTTCAAGGCCAGCCTGGATGAAGCTTTGAGCAACCTGATACAGTGGTGGGGTAGTGGAGCTGAATGATCTTTTAAGGTCCCTTCCCACCCAAACCATTCTAGAATTCTATGATCCTATGCAGTACTTGTACACACCACCAAGCACTCAAGACCAGAGTCCACAACTTAGCTCCAGACTAGGGTATCTAAACACAGGTGCATATCTGTAGATGTCACCATTTTCACCACAGCCATGGGAGACCCAGCCCATACAGTCCGCAAGGCTGGGAGAGTGGATCAGCTCTCCCTAAAGGAGTTGTCCCCTTCAGGACACCTGAACTGCTATCTCCAAGCTCCTCTGTGCTTGAGTTTCCCTCCCATAAAGAGACATTTAGCATCAACTGTGATGCCCCAAGGTATTTCTCCTGGCCTTACACTATTGTTTCAGAGAAGTGCTACAGTCCCATAGGCTCTAAGTCACGTTTGCCAGTCCCGTACATCTTCCTATGGAAAAATAATCATCTATCAGCTGCAATATTCCTTCAGAGCAGTAATGAACTTGTAAGATGTGCAGCACCTTTGCAGCTTCAGCTGGGGCCTCTAGGTACTACTACAACACCGCTTCTGGGAGGGAGAGCAGGCAAAAATGTGACTGTGGGTCTGCACATGCTGGGGAGCATCAAGGCAGTGTGCAGTGTGTGGGCTGTGCTTTCCTTTTGTTGTTCAGGTTTACTCTTCAGTCGTTGTAGCTCCAGCTGTGATTAATTCTGTGAACCTTTCAGGGATGGTAGCATTTTTTTCTTATTGTGTTGCTAACAAGGGAAGTTAATTAGTCCCGTCTTTTTCTCAGCTGCTTGGAGGTGGTAGCTGCCCTGGTGTGGTTTTAGCCACCACCTGCTGTGATGAAAAAGCCAATGCTGGGAGGGCAGAGCCACAGCCAGTGCCTGCGCACTGGGTCTGGAGGAAGGGAAGCACCAAGTTGAACACTTGGGTTCAACCAATCCCAGGTGTTCTTGCAAAAACCCAGCAAAGGGAGATCCTGGTTCCCAGTACAGCAATCTCCTTGCTTGTGGCTTCAAACCCAATGGGAAACTCAGGCTGCTTCCAGCTGACACCCCAAATCCCTTCCACTGTCCCTCCAACTGATGCATTAAGGCACGGGTGGATAAGGTCTTGAGGGACTTGGTTTAGTGTTAGATAGGAATGGTTGGACTAGAAGATCCGATGGGTCCCTTCCAACCTGGTTGTTCTATGATTCTATGATTTGTGATGATCTGGGAACATCATCTGACCTTGTCCTGTCTTCTGGACTCTGCGCCTGAACTCTGCCCCAACCCAGCCTGGACTCACCTGTGATGTACTGGAGACACAACAAATATGGTCCATCATAGTCTCAAAGACATGATAGGATCAAGCTGGTCTCTACTAGGATCCCTCCTACTTCTGATCCCTCCTCCCTCTTCCGCTTCCATGCTACCTTTTCTACCCTTTGTTCACACTTGGGTTTTTTAGTTTCTCATCCCATTTCTAACACCAGTCTATGCATCTTGGCAGGAGTTATTGCAGTGAATCCATGGATGTGGGTCCATAAAGACTGACAAGTTCACTGGCTCCATTAATTGCTCCTCAGGGCAAGCCAGGCTTACCTGATGGCCCTCTCCTCCTCTCTCTATATCCATGTTATGGTACCTCCAGGGACAGGTCTGCAGAGCAATGAAAGGCTTGAGGGGCTAATAGGAATAATTTCATTAATGTGAATTTGCAATAGAATCATAGAATAGTTTGGGTTGGAAGGGAAATTAAAGATCACTCAGTTGCAACCCCCCTGCATGGGCAGGGATACTTTCCACTGGATCAGGTTGCTCAAACCCTGATCCAGCCTGGTCTTGAACACCTCCAGGGATGGGGCTGCCACGACTTCTCTGGGCAACCTGTGGCAGTGCCTCACCACCCTCACAGTGACACACATCTTCCTATTATCTAATCTAAATCCGCCCTCTTTCAGCTTAAAACTATTCCACGTCTTCCTATCCCTGCATTCCCTGATAAAAGGCTCATCCTCAGCTTTCCTGTAGGCCTCCTTCCTGTATTGCAAGGCTGCTATCAGGTCTCCCCACAGCCTTGTCTTCTCTAGGCTGAATAACTTCAAGCCTGTCCTTGTACGGGAGGTGCTCCAGCCTTCTGATCATCTTCATGGCATACTCTGGGCTCACTCTACCAGCTCCATGTCCTTTCTGCACTGAGGACTCCAGACATGAATGCAGGACTCCAGATGAGGTTCTCACCAGAGCAGAGTAGTTGGGGAGAATCACCTCCTTCACCCTGCTGGTCACACTTCTTTTGATGCAGCCCAGGATATGGCTGGTTTTCTGGGCAGCAAGCACACATTAGCAGCTCATGCTGAGCTCCTCGTTCACCAACATTCCTTCTCTTCAGAGCTGCTTTCAATCCATTCTCTGCTCAG
Source organism: Coccyzus lansbergi (assembly GCA_033558105.1). NCBI lineage: Eukaryota > Metazoa > Chordata > Aves > Cuculiformes > Coccyzidae > Coccyzus > Coccyzus lansbergi. Next base: position 154,940 of record JAUMJK010000685.1, on the reverse strand, counting down.
CCTATAATTGTGCTTGGGATTGTCTCAACCCATGTGCAGGACCTTTCACTTCACCTTGTTTAATTTTATGAAGTTCACACAGGCTCATCTCTCAAGCCTGTCCAGGTCCCTCTGGATGATAGATCAGGCCTTTGTGTGAGGATCCTCCTTCTCCAGCCAGCACATCCTTTTTTGCTTATAATACAAATATTTTCTGCAGCACAACATAGTGATGATGACAATATCTGCAAAAATTGCCCAAGGAGCAAAAAGAGCAGCACCAATCTCACTGGGAAGTGCCCCATTTCAGTAGTTCTCTTGGGATAGAGAATGTGCTGGTGCCTCCACAGTGGAGTAGGGCCATAGCCTTCTCTTCTTTGTTCTGTGGGAGTCTCAATTTGTGCCAAGCTTTTTTGTTTCCACTTCTCTCTATTGGTGATGCAGGAGCATTCATCCTTAGATCTGGCAGCATGCAGACTTTCTTAGAAAAAATACGTTTTCCAAGCAAGGATTTTTAGGAAAATGAGATACTTGATGAAAACCTATCCCCTTGCCTTCCCTCACGATTATTTTTTAAGTACTATAGATGTGAAATAAAACATTTTTATTAAAATGCCAGCAAGCAAACAAAAAGTCTGAACAGATATTCCCCGCCAAAGCCAAAATCAACTCTGAAAAATTGCTATAGAAGAAAAGTTAACCCCCAGACTGTAATTTCTTTCCTAGGGAGACAGCAAAGCCTCTAGAGCTCTCTGTGCAGAGGGACTACCGCAAGGGCTGGCATTATATGATTTTATTATTTTCACTTCACAGTAATAACAGTCCTTCTGAAAGACTGGGGACTGGATTTGTCCTTATAATATGACCTTTTTGTAGCCTACAAGTAGTGGGAAAAGGACAAACTCTGGCAGCAAATGGACAAGATCTCTGACTTTCTGCCAGTTGAAAGTCAGTTCTTGTTCAGACTCCACTCCAAGCTGTGCAGTGATCTCCATTTATCCACTATGATCTGCCATTTCCAGAGCTCCTGCTGTGAACCCAGGCCCAGAGTCTGACATTTTTCTGCTTTTCTTGCAGTGGTTAAGCAATCCCTTCTCACTCTCCAGGAGCAGAAAGAGCCTTTTCCCTTGCTAGACCCCCGCGGCAGCCACCCAGCTTTTCTGCAGATGCCCACAGCATTCCTGCACTTACTATGAGTGGTCCATTCCCATGTCTGTGAAGAAGACTCTTAAGGTAGCATCGTTCCTTCTCCTGTAATTAGATCCACTTCATTCTTCACAAAGAAACGGAGAACATCATTGCCAAAGATGTTCAGCAGCTTGGTATAATACCTGGCAGCTGTGAGCATCCTGAAGCAGCAGCTTTCTCACACATCAAGTTCTTCCCTGTTCCCAGAGCCTTCACAGCAATTTGCCAAGTTAGTATCGGAGGTATATTGATACAAACCAAATCTATGTCCTGGTGCAGCACGACACCATCACTCTGACTCATGTAGAAAGAGATGTTCATTTATTTCTTCTACCAGTTGTTTGGGTTCCTCATCAGTCTTCCACACAGCACTTCAATGGAGAACCCTTCTGCTCTTAGCAAGGACACCAGTATCCAGGCAGTGATGCCAGTTACAAACATAAAATCATAGAATCATAGAATCACCAGGTTGGAAGAGACCCACGGGATCATCGAGTCCAACCATTCCCATCAATCACTAACCACATCCCTCAGCACCTCATCCACCCATGCCTTAAACACCTCCAGGGAAGGTGACTCAACCACCTTCCTTGGCAGACCGTTCCAGTGACCAATGACTTTTTCTGTGAATTTTTTTTTTTCACATGCTCACCCCAGGAAGCATTTGCATTCTGCATTCATTCAAGAATCAGGGTCTACACATACACCTTCAATAAAATGTTCATCTCCTCAGCTTTCTGTCCCATCCACAGTCCCTACCCCTGGCTGGCAAAGGGAAGTTGCCATTGCCACGTGTCTCCCCCAATGCATCCTCCTGCCAGCTGTGCCTTTGCACCTTGCATATTCAGAAACATGATGGTTTGTTCTCCAAAACCAGAAGGAATCACAATATACTGGAATATGCCAGAGTTACAGCTCTGGTAAACCTACCCAAAGACCTTAATTTCCTGCAAAGCCCCAGCTAGAACAGCAGTTTCCAGTGAGGGGCTTTCTTGCTCACACCTCTGATGTGATTTAATTTCTCCTCTAGTCAACTGCTCCTTCACCTAAGAAAAGCCCTGGGAACTACTCACTGCCTGTTTCAAAGGGGAAGATGTGATGGAAAATGGTCATGTACTGAAAAAAGAAGGATAAATTGCTTCCCTAGGTAAATAGGACCAGGTCAGTGCAGTCTGGTCTACCCCAAACCCCATCCCTCCACACATTGCTAAGGGGATTTCAGGCTGCACTGGCGGGACTGGCTCATCTCTTAAATACTACTAGTGAGAAAAAAATTTACATTTGGTTTTCAAGCACATTTGAGAAGGAAGAACAAGATATCTTTTCAATGGAGAGAGAATGGGTCAAATAAAGCAAAATTGTTTCAATATGCAGGAACCATGACATTCCCAAACCCACTGAGCCTGACATCATAGAATCACAGAATCATAGAATCATTTGGTTGGAAAATATCTTTGAGATCATTGAGTCCAGCTGTACCAATCTACTACTAAACCAGATCCCTAAGCACCTGGTCTACCTGCCTCTTAAATACCTCCAGGGATGGCAACTCAACCACTTCCAGGGGCAGCCTATTTCAGTGCCTGAGAACTCTGTCAATAAAGAAATTTCTCCTGATATCTAACCTGAACCTCCCCGATGCAACTTGAGGCCATTTTCTCTCATCCTATCACCCGTTATTTGGGAGAAGACACCAACACCCACTTCACTACAACCTCCTTTAAGGAGTTGTAGTCAGCAATAACGTGTCCCCTCAACCACCTTTTCTCCAGGCTAAACAACCCTAGTTCCCTCAGCCGTCTCTCACGAGGCTTGTTCTCCAGCCCCTTCACCAGCTTCATTGCCCTTCTCTGGAAATGTCAGGCAGATCCCTTCTCAAAGAGCGCATCAGTAGGTACATCAATCAGACAAGCCTTTCTTGCAGCATGCACATGAGTGAACACATACTTCAATTATGGCTGTGTGTTTCATTGCACTTGACCTTAAGAGTCCAATGCTTTATATGAAGGAGTTTAATTCAATTAGCACACCCATGGGGTTTGCAGCCAGCCTACTAACTGACCCGCTGATGTAGGACATTTAAAGGTAGCACAGGGCACTGAAGTTCAAATGTACCAGTACAAGTCTTACGAGGAACAGATGAAGGAAATGGGGTCGTTTAATCTGGAGAAAAGGGGGCTGAGGGAGGACCTCATCACACTCTACAACTGCCTGAAAGGAGGTTGTAGCGAGGTGGGTTTTGGTCTCTTCTCCGGAGTAACAAGTGATGGGATGAGAGAAAACAGCCTCAAGTTGCACCAGGGGAGGTTAAGGTTGGATATCAGGGAAAATTTCTTTACTGAAAGAGTGGTGAAACATTGGAACAGGTGGCCCAGTAAAGTAGTGGAGTCTCCATTGCTGGAGGTGTTAAAAAGATGTGTAGATGTGGCACTTCAGGACATGGCTTAGTAGGCAGAGTGCTGTTGGGCTGACCCTTCACTAGCTTCGATGTCCTTTTCTGTGGTTGCCCTTCAAATTGTGACCAGCATCCCACCATCCTCCTCTGCCATCGGCTACCTAAAGTTCTTGACTGCATAAGTGCCCCTACAGCCTGTCAAAACAGGGCCAAGGCACAGGTTTCACCTCCAGGAAACAGACTGCCATCACTAATGGTTAATAGAGTTTGTGACACAGTTGTAGCTCATGGAAACTCACATTGACCCAAACAATTCCCAAGCAGTGACCATTCCAAACAGATTGCATTGACAAATCACAGCAGGTTGCCTTCCCTCATCCAGCACAGTTTTCCACCACTAGCCCAGCCACTTTCATGTCCCCTAGGTGATGCAACACAGTGCTTCAGCTTCACTCAGACCTTCACTCTGGCAGATTACAAGACAGGTCTCACCTTATTCCACACACGGAACAGAAAATGACTACAGCACATCATGGCTACTACTTAATCATAGAATCATAGAATCACAGAATCACCAGTTTGGAAGAGACCCACCAGATCATCGAGTCCAACCATTCCAGTCAAACACTAAACCATGCCCCTCAGCACCTCATCCACCTGTCCTTTAAACATCTCCAGGGAAGGTGAATCAACCACCTCCCTGGGCAGCCTCTGCCAGTGCCAAATGATCCTTTCCGTGAAGAAGTTTTTCCTAATGGCCAGCCTAAACTTCCCCTGGCAGAGTTTGAGGCCATTCTTTCTTGTCCTGTCAATCACCAAGGAGACCTAGGCCTAGTAGTTTTTTGTGCAGATGTGGTGAAGTTTGTGCATTAAAATTTCCGCCTCTCTTCTGGGAAGAGGGTGGCAAATCCCACAGTCGCAGGGAAATACAAACAAGGTCACTTGAGCACCAGAACATCTGCACAAGGGATACTATCTTTCTCCCTCAAACCCATCAGAGGATGACCTGAGGGGGTAGGCAACATTAATTCTAATTTTGGAACAACAAATTCTACCCTATTTTAAATAAAAAATTCTTAACATTTCCCAATGTATGCAGATGTGTTTTTTCTTGAGATGAGAAAATTTCAGACTGGAAGCTTTAAGCTGAAAGAGGTGAGATTTAGACATTAAGAAGAAATTTTTTCCTGTGACAGGAGTGAGGCACTGGCCTAGGTTGCCTAGAGAAGTTGTGAATTCCCCATCCCTGGAGGTGTTCCAGGCCAGGCTGGACGAGGTTTTGAGTAAAATGATCCAGTGGAAGGTGCCCCTGCCTATGGCAGGGAGGTTGGAATCAGATAATCTTTAATGTTCCTTCCAACCCAAACCATTCCATGATTCAAGGTCAAGAACTTTTTGAACACCTGTTATGCTGCGAATTGCATAAAATTGGTGGCTGTGTCCCACCTCTCCTCCATGCAAGACATGGGTAAGGCTGCACCCCTTCTCCTCAGCCATAATAAGCCAGCACAAATTTATATGTGGTGTCTTTATAATGTGCACACGCAAGTGGCCAGCAACACCTTTTGCACCTTAAGCTTTTACAGCATCACACTGGCTGAGCGCTGAGGTGGAGCACTGATGGTCGGTGCCCAGGGAGGTCTCTGCTTGCAAGGCTGTGAGCAAGAAGAGGCAGCAGAAGGGAGGGGAGATGAGATCTCAGAAAGCACTGAGGAAATTCAAGAAGCGGTGGGAATTGCCGAGGCAGACGTGAGCCGAATACCTAGAGGAATGGGTAGATGGGGGAAAAAACACTGAAGCTTCAAAAACTGGAGGCTGGTTCCCACTGCTTTTGCTCTGAGGATAGCAGGGATGTAGCAGGAGAGCATGCCTGGTGAAGCAAGGGGAGGCAGGGGCACTGACAACTCTCATCCCTCTCCAGGGTATCTCAGAGCTGCGGTAAAAAAAGGAGAAAACCCATCCAGTGACCTCGCTGAAATTAGAAACGTAACAATGAACACGCTCCACATACAACTTGCCCATCTCTGTAGCCATGGAGACAGTTACAAATCTGTGTCAGCCACAATCCACTTTCCAGTTCCTAAAATTTAAACAAAAAAGGAGGGAGAGAAGGCTGGGAGGCAGGAGAGGGAACGGGGAATTCCTCTGCACTGTTCGGCTTTGATGTGCATCACGTTTAAAGGCACAGGGGATTATCCAAGCCTGATGTCGGATAAAGCAGCGGCTGTGTAGCAGCTGATGTGTCCTGGCCACATTTCCCTCCAGCAGAGCATCTCCCCGGCCTCTGTAATGGGCATGTCGAAATGCCTCAGTGATGCCAGGGATGAACTCAATGCCACAGCGTTCCCCGAAGGCTGTAAAGCTTCAGCTTCCTACTGGAGGCAGCAGGCTGAGGCAGTGTCTCTGAGTGGATGGGAGAACCAGGGGAGCCATGAAAGCAGCATCCAAGGGGTTGGTACAGGGCTTCAGAGAGGAAACACCCAGAAAACACAGCCCAAGTTAGGCAGCGCGTTGGCTGGCTCTGTCTGCAAAGCAGCAGAAGTACAGATGTCTATATTATTAGACAAGATTTGCAGCATCTTTACCTTGTAAGTAGGTTCACAATCGAGCAGGAGCGGCATATTGAACATGTGACTATATAAAAAGGTCGTGGAAAGTTGCCCTTTCAGCTGAGAAGGGACAAAGCCAGTGGATATAAGGAATAATGAATAGCCACTCCGCAGCCCTTCATGGAGAACTGCTCTCCCCTCTTGGCAAATTGCAACCAACCAACCAACACTCCCACCCACTCAATTCCAACTGCTAACACTTACTAGGATTTGGGTCATTTTTACCTCTTCAACGCTTCCTTTTATGTCTTATTTTGGCTACTTTTGTGGTTTGGGGCTCATTTTTGCTAGTATGCATCTCAATCCAATTTCTACGGCTACATGGAGTTGGACGCAACATATTGTATGTCTAAAAGGCTGCAGGAAACACAACAGTATTAGGAGAGATTAGAGGATCGAAGACTATACCACCAATGCCATCTTATACAATGCCATCTTATACATCTGAGTACGGCTCATCTACTGAGTGTACTACAGAGCAGGGAGGTGATCAGGGCTATTCTCAGCATTTTGTCTGGCCTCAAGTTGTTCCAGGGGAGGTTTAGGCTAGATATTAGGAAATATTATTTCACCAGAAGGGTTGTCAGGCATTGGAATGGGCTGCCCAGGGAAGTGGTGGAGTCACCATCCATGGAAGTATTTAAGAGACGTGAAGATATGGTGCTTAGGGATATGGTTTAGAGGTGGATTTGGCAGTGTGAGGTTAAGGGTTGGGCTCAATAATCTTAAACGTCCTTTCCAACCTAAACTATTCTGTGATTCTGTCTTCAAAGACTCCTTGGGGAGATGCTGCAGGGTTTCCCATCAAAGTCACTTGGAAAGTTGGAGGTGTCCATTCAGAGAGAGATAAGAGATTAGGAGTATTCTGAGCAGCTCCATTTGCCTCAAGGGCTAACCCAGTATATTACTCACAGGTGACCAGTGCAGAAACAGGTTGCAAATTGAAGCTACAATGATGGAGAAGGCAAACTTTTGACTCCCATCAATTTGTGTATGACTGGAGGGTGCTATTGGCCACAAGTTCAAGAAAACCCACCAAAAGCAACCTAATTTTCCCCTGCACGCTTTCCCTGCACCACCAAGTTCCCACTAATACTATAGAAAGATCAAGCAGAGGAAGACACTCTTGGGTTAAGATGCAAAAGATAAACACACCTCACAGCAACTGAAACAAGAGAATGGCCTCCAACTCTTAGTTCATTCACCACTTCTGTGGAATACGCCTTATTCCAACAGGGGGGAAATTACCCAGCTCACCGCAACACCCTGTTGAACAGGTTACCACTTGATTAAGATCTAAAACGTGCATGGAGGATATATTGAAATGGTCTCATTTGCTGTAACGTAATTAATTAGAGCTACAATCCCAGCCAGGTATATTTCTAATGCTATCTGATCAAGTCTTCAAAAAAGAGAAAGGAAGAAAAAGGGAGAAATTTAACTCATTTTAAATCAAGAAATTAAATGCATCCATGTCAGTCCTCTTTCTAGAGCACAGAGGTTCTGCTTTTCCTTTCTAAGAAAAATCCTCGGGAAGGCAGTTTTGCTGAATTTTGGATTTCCCACATGAGCAAAGTGGAGCTGAAAGCAGTACTTGGAGTGAAAAGCAGAAAGTAAACATGAACACTTGAAGTAGAGCCTGTTGAACAGAGCTACATGAAGATCCCACCCCAACTAATTAGCAGGGCTCTACTTGTTATGTGCACTGCAGTAACTTTTCAATTAATTCGTTCATATCCACAAAACCATTGAAAGAGGCAAAGCATTAAATATAGATGCTAAATAAAAGGGAATAAATAGTAACCGACACTTAGCTCTCCAGGTTTTCAGGCCCTGTCAACAGGGACATTCACTCACTGCCCAGAGCAGACTCCTTAACTAAGAACCGTTAAGTGCATTATTAATTTTTCAGTAGCATCTACCAGACCTAATGAAGACACAGTTATGCTATGCATCCAGGCTCTGCCCAGAACAGCTTTAAATCTCCATCCTCATGGTTGGTTAGGGTCACTGCTGATCTGCATTCCAGTCATAAAATGGTCTGGGCATAGATCAGTACCCACTTTGCAGTCCCCAGTTCTTCCGCTGCCCAAACCAGCTTCCCCTGCCAGGACAAGGGTGTTGGATGAATCTAGGAGACATTACCCACCCCAGCTCTCCCACAGAATCATAGAACGAGTTGGATTAGAAGGGACTTCAAAGCCCATCCAGTTCTAAACCCTCTGCCATGGGCAGGGGCATCTTCCACTGGATCAGGGTGCTCAAAGCCCCATCCAACCTGGCCTTAAACACCTCACAGTCTGGGCTCTTCACTAAATGGTTTTATTTCTTACTCTTCTTGCTGCCAATGAGTAAAGATGGTTGCAGCATGAGGAAGAAACTAGAGCCTGGAACCTTTCTACTGCCTATGCTGTATGACTGTGCTATTAAACTATCCTGGCATCCAGAACAGGGTAGTGACATCCAAACTGCCTGTTGGGAATGGTCCCTGGTCCCAACAGAGATCAAAACAGGCAGTCTGGTTGTGCCTAGGATTTCTTTGGGATGGTAGTGCTACTATAGGCATGGTAAGGAGATGGTATATTGTCTTCAGGATTGCATGACAGATCTCAACACATCCTGGATAGTATCTAAAGCCAGGCACTGGTGAAGAGTAGGAACCTGCAGAGTTACTCTTCCTTGACGAGGGTTTTCTGCAAACAGTTGTTTCTACATCACAAAGTCCATGTTCTGATCCCACTGACACTGATTAAAGAGAAAAAAAAATAATCCTGAAATCATGGGGAAACATCTGAACAAAGGATTAAAGACTATCCCAATGCCTTTCAGCAGGCAACAAAGGCCACCCCTACTGTGAGGACACCTCTGGAGATGTCCTCTTGCAGACTAACGTGGAGGTGCACCTCAAGAGCTGGATACCTCTTGCAAAAAGCATGCTGATAGCTTTCATTTCAAAAACAAGAGGGAATTTCAGCTTGAGTGCAGGGGTCTGCATTAGTTGCATCTGTGGCAAGAAGACAGCAGTAAACAATTTAACATACCCTGATAGAAAAGTCACCTCTTTTCCTTGTGAACGGTCACCTTTCATAGCAGTACAGTTATGGGCTGACCTCCAGAGAAGGTCTCAGCTTCCTGGAATCCACCCCCGGAGTAACTCTCATGAAGGCCAATGGGTTTCCAAACTGGGCTATCCATCCCTCACTGACATCACCCACGGTTATTTTATCACATATGATGATGGGGGCTGCAGCATTCAAAAAATATCCACTGTGCATGTCACACCATGACCTGCAGGTGTTGAGGAGACAGGCTTATAATCTGTGCAGTGAGCTGGTATGTTCCCTTGGTTTAGGATCACACCAATTATCCCTATTTTTAGGCTTGAGTGTAAAGTCCTGTAGTCCATAACAGAGGCAAACAACTCGCAAAGAAAAGGTATTAACATATCTTTATATTCCAGTCTTTGTTAAGCTCCATGAGGGATCCATCAAGAACCAGAAACCTACTGTTTTCCAAAACCTGGAGTATTTCCAGGACTCAGTTCTGCTTCAATTCAGCTGCTTTCTTCCTCCTTCTTTTTCTTCTCTTGTTCTCTGTTTTCCACAGGAGTTCATTTGCCTCAGAGTACCCCTTGTAGTCATTGAGCTTGTGCTGTCATTATCCTCCCTGAAGAAATTCTTGTATAGGAGGTTTAAAATGCATGATGTATTTCTTCATTTGTGGTGGCATCCCCATTGCTATCAGCAGTTCAGAAAACACATCAACTTATTAGAATCTGCTCTGTGATTAGGCCTGTATGCTAACCACCTCTCTGCTGACCTGCCCCCAAGACTTGCCCCAAGACTCCTTGTGCAGATCTCCTGATTTTTCAAATAATTTTAATTCATAGAATCATTAAGGTTGAAAAAGACCTCTAAGATCATCCAGTGCAACTGTCAGCCCAACACCACCGTGCCTCCTAAAACATGCCCTGAAATGCCCCTTCTACATGATTTTTTAACACCTGCAGGGATGTGATACTTTTCTGGTCAGCCTGCTCCAATGCTTCACAACTCTTTCAGTAAAGAAAATTTTCCTAATATCCAATCTAAACCTCCCCTGGTGCAACTTGAGGCCCTTTCCCCTCATCTTATCATTAAGGCGAAGAGACCAACACCCATCTCGCTCCAACCTCCTTTCAGGTAGCTGTAGGGAGCAATAAGGTCTCCCCGAAGCCTCCTCTTCTCTAGGATCTCTCCTCATAAGACTTGTTCTCCAGACCATTCACCAGGTTCGTTGATCTCTGGCCATCCTCCAGCAGGCCATTATCTTTCTTGTACTGAAGGACCCAAAACTGAGCATGGGATCTGAGGTTCAAAATCTGCACGTGCTGTGAATTCTGTGCTGGATGCCACACGATGGAGATGCACTGTGATGCAGAAGCAGCAACACCACAAAGTAGAGCTGAAAAACTTTTGAATGATGCTCTCAACCATTCACATCCTCCTTTTTGATACAGCACTACCAAGACTCAGGATCTGGGAATGTGGCAAGATGGGTTATGCAATTACTTCCTAAACTGAGATGTCAATGTCACAAGGGGCTTTCTCATGCCTTCACCTTTCCTCCATGACATCATTTTGCCTTTCAAGGGCAAAAGGCAAACAAAAGAGGCTTTTGAGCCATTCCATCACCTGGCTGTCCTTGCTTTGTTTCCCAAGCCTGTGTGACAGGACAGCTCACAGCAGAAACAGAACAGCAGCCAGTACAAAGCCGGCACTTCAAGAGCTTCTGGGCATCCATTCTCAAATACTGCACAGGCTGAGGGACTATGACAGCCTGTGAGAACCCAAAGGCTTTGTTATTTCCATTTTGAGAGAAGCTGTTAAGTAGAACAGGAGAGCAAGAAGGTCGGTGGTTGGAAGAGGCCTGGGACAGCTGCCTCATAACAAGATGATTAGCTCTCTGCAAGTCATGTTCTGCTAAATAAGTCACTTTGGGGAGAGGGTCTTTATCATGGAGTGCAGGGATAGGATGAAGGGGAATGGTTTGAAGCTGAAAGAGGGGAGATTGAGATGAGATTTTAGGGAGAAAGATTTTAGATTAGACCTACTTTAGATTAGATATTAGGAAGAAATTATTTTCTTGTGAGGGTGGTAAGGCATTGCCATAGGTTGCCCAGAAAAGTTGTGACTGTCCCATCCCTGGAGGTGTTCTAGGCCAGGCTGGATGAGGCTTTGAGCAACCTGATCCAGTGGGAGGTGTCCCTGCCTGTGTCAGGGGGTTGGAACTGGATGGGCTTTGAGGACTCTTCCAACTCAAACTACTCTGATTCTACAAAATGCGTGTATAGGTGTGTTCACTAGTGGAGGTGTAACAATGCCATTTCTAGGATTGCACCTGATTGAATTCAGGACTGTAGGTTTTAAGTAAAGCAAGAAGACAGGTTCTTTAGGGTACAGAGCAGTGGCTGCCCAATATCTACCTCTGTGCTTTGCAACTCCACAGCCTCTGAGCACTGAAATGGGCAGCACAAACCACCACCAGAGTCAACAAATACTTGTTGTATTTTAAAATACAGAAGTGATGTTGAGATCGAGCTTAAATTTCAGGGATCACATCCATTTGAAATAAATATTCTAATAAGAAAAAGGACAACATATCCTTGCAGTTTATTTTACACGAGGAAGAATGCTTATGCATTGTATGCAGTGAGTACTGCATAAGTAAGGAAGCAAAAGAAGACAGGTCAGGACAGGCCTCGAGGAGCAACTTTCCTGATGCCAGGGAATAGCCATGTACAAGCCACCCATCCAAATACATCACACAAAACCCTCTCCATGCATGGGCCATCACACCTTTGATGTGAACTTCGGTTTGGGTCCCCAGAACTATTCTGGAGTCTGTTTTGAAAGTGGTGCCCAAATGTGTCACCCTTCACACTCAGATGCCCAGTTCTGCAAGTTCAGAACTGTCTTTTCCCATGTCTCCAGGCAGGACCATCATCTAGGAGATACTGCAACTCATTAAGAGGCTCATATGTTAAAGCATTAAACCATTACAATCCCTCCTGTAAGCACAGGCAGAAGTTGCTGTCACAGCTGTTGGGTAAGATTCATCTAAGCCAAATGTGAATGTTTCCAGTGAAGATATTTGTCACTGAAAATGTCCAACACCAAGACACCAGAGAGAGGCAGTGACAAGGGTGGATAAGGTCGCAGAGCTCCACATCTCCTGGATTATACTACCCTGAACACAGATAATACACCGAGTTACACTTCAGAGGGCCAAATGCTTTCCCTTTCCCTCCTATGTCCAAAAACTTGCAGTTATTTAGTTAATTAGTTATTTAACATTGCTATATTAATAACACCCAGACTGCCCTGCTGTGCCAGACAGAACACAAACATCCAATAGGCAACAGATCCTGTCCCTAAAAACTTAACAGAAGGTTATTGGATAGCTGAATGCTAGCTCCATGCATCCTGGGACACAGTGAAGTATCTTCTCCTCTATGCAATGCTAACTCTCTCAGCAACATGGAAAAAAGATATTCATATACACGAACTAAAAGTGCAGTAAAGCATAATCATAGTATCACCAGGTTGGAAAAGACCCACTGGATCATCAAGTCCAACCATATAGCGCCCAGTCTGCATCAAACACCACTGTGCCTAGTAAACCTTTTCATGAATTACCATGTCTACACAGTTTTTGAACACTTCCAGCAATAGCGACTCCACCACTTTCCTGGGCAGCAACTCATGTCTCCAAGCTCTCCTACATGGATGCAGTGCTGGAAATTACACATGACAGTCTCTTTCAGTTTTTTGTAATTGCTGCTGGAGAAGGAGAAGCATCTGGAACAGCCAGCCCATCCGCCCTCAAGCCCATTAACTCCTCAAGTCCTATCCCTGTATGGTTGGAGGCTTATACATAGAATAAGAGAATCATTTATGTTGGAAAAGACCTTTAAGATCATAAAGTCCAACCACAAACTTAACACTGCCATGTCCACCACTAAACCATGTCCCTAAGCAACACATCTACATGTTTTTTGAATGCCTCCAGGGAGCTGGACTCCACTACGTCCCTGGGCAGCCTGTTCCAATGCTTCACCACTCTCTCAGTAAAGAAATATTTCCTAATAACCAATCTAACCTCCCCTGGTGCGACTTGAGGAAGAAAAGACTAGCACCTGCCTCACTATCACCTCCTTTCAGGTAGTTGTAGAGAGTGATGATGTCTTCCTCTTCTCCAGACAAAAAAACACCAGTTTCCTCAGCTCCAGACCTTTTAAGCTGCTCCAACCTTAAAAAAATGTGCACGCATTGGGCTGCTGGCAAAATTTGAAGTTGTTTTGTCTGCCCATCGCCTCCCATACAACTGCAAGCTCTTACAGGGGCACAGTCTGTCAACTCTTGCAAGCTCAGCTGGAGAATACTAAATCCTAACATAATCCTGAAAGGAATCAGAGATGTTCCCAAACTGTGAGCAGAACTTTGGAGCTGCTACTGCTCTCCTCTGAGAGGCTGAATATCCCAACACATCACTGCCAGGCAGAGAGGAGCCCTGCTGCCGTGGCTTGTCCTGCTCTTCAGCAGACAAGAAGTGCTCGAGTTTTACTACAGGCACTACAGTTGGGCTTGGCGTACAGTCTGGACAGCTGTCAGGTCTCTTCTCTTGGCAGTCAGAGAACAAGCAGGTTTTTTCACCAGTTCCAAGTCCCACATGCTCTCATGTCTTAATCTGCCTGACCAGAGCCATGGGGACTGTGAATCAAAGCAGCTGCACAAGATGACACCAGGAAACATTCCTTTCTGCTACCATGGCTGGTACTCGCTGTTAGTTCTCTCAGATCATAGAATCATAGAATAGTTTGGGTGGGAATGGACCTTAAAGCCTATCCATTTCCAACCCCCTGCATAGGCAGGGACACCCCCCACTGGATCAGGTTGCTCAAAGCCTCATCCAATACGGCTTTGAACACCTCCAGGGATGGGGCAGCCACCACTTCTCTGGGAAACCTGGGTCAGTGTCTCACCAGTCTCACAGGAAAAAAAAATCTTCTTAATATCTCATCTAAATCTCTCCTCTTTCAGCTTTAAACGGTTCTCCTTCATCCTATCCCTGCACTCCCTGATAAACATCTCCTCCCCAGCTTTCCGGCAGGCCTCATGGGCATGCCAGATGCCAGAAGCCTATGAGAGCTTCACCCCAGGAATTTGTGTTTATTTATTTATTTGAGAAGGCAGCACATGGAAAGGCAGGTGGTGAAGAATGGCTATGTAGACCTGACTCTAGAAGTCCCCAAGCTGTGGTACACATTGGAAGAGGTGCTTCAAGTAGAGCTAAGCAGCTCCCCAATCCTCTCTACATTCTTTGCAGCTCTTGGGCACAACCAGGTGGACTACGAACAGGGTATATTTGGAATCCCTGAATGCTGGGAAGACCCCGGCTATCATCACAGCTAAGAAAGTAACATGAAGCTTTTTTATCAAGCTGGATCACAGCATTGGTGGCTACATGCAAGCCAGACAATTTCACAACCCTATCAGAAGGGACCACCGTTTTGAAGGCTATCTCAAAGCCCAGAAGGATTTTACAAAGAGAAGCCTGCCTGTTTTTGAGAGGAGAGAAATCTTCCTGCCCACACATAAGGAAAAAGTGCTGCAGAATGCTTTGAAAGCTATTAAACTTCCCTCCTGGGAATTTCTCCCCAGGTTTGAGTTTTTCCTTTTGAAAATAAAAAGCACATTTTTGTGGCCGTGGAATCACACAATAGGACTGTTCACACATCAAAAGGTTTCAAAACACTTAAATACTTAAAAAAGAAGGTTCATTTAATAATCACATTTGCAGTCTGCAAAGCAACTCATCTACAGCAAAGAAAGGAAGCACATAGAGCAGAGGACAACCACAGGAGAGTAAGCTTCATGCAGCAGAGGCCAACATCTGCACTTCATTTTTAACACCTGGACATGGGCAAGGGACACCTTCCAGCAAATCAAGGTTGCTCAAAGCCCCATCCAACCTGGCCTTGAACACCTCCAGGGATGGGGCATTCATGACTTCTTTGGGCAACCGCCAGTACCGCATCACTCTCACAGCAAAAAATGTTTTCAGCCAATTAAATCTCCCCTCTTTCAGCTTAAAACCATTCCTGCTCATCTTATCCCTGCATTCCTTGATAGAGAGCCTCTCCCCAACTTTCCCAGAGGCCCTTTTAAAGTACTGGAAGGCTGCTATAAGGTCTCCCTGGAGCCTTCTCTTCTCCATACTGAACAATCCCAACTCTCTCAGCTTGAGATGGGTTGCCCCACCTTTACCTTTCATAGAATCATAGAATCACCAGGTTGGAAGAGACCCATCAGATCATCGAGTCCAACTATTCCTATCAAACACTAAACCTCAGCACCTCGTCTACCTGTGCCTTAAACACCTCTAGGGAAGGTGAATCAACCACCTCCCTGGGCAGCCTGTTCCAATGCCCAATGACCCTTTGTGTGAAAAACTTCCTCCTGATGTCTAGCCTAAATCTCCCCTGGTGGAGTTCGAGGCCATTCCCTCTTGTCCTGTCCCTTGTCATTTGGAAGTAGAGCCCAGCTCCCTCCGCTCTACAACCTCCTTTCAGGTACTTGTAGAGAGCAATGAGGTCTCCCCTCAGCCTCCTCTTCTTCAGGCTAAATACCCCCAGCTCTCTCAGGCGCTCCTCTTCTTCTCCAGCCCCTTCACCAGCTTCGTTGCTCTTCTCTGGACTCACTCCAGAGCCTCAACATCCTTCTTGTGCTGAGGGGCCCAGAACTCAACACAGGATTCAAGGAGCGGTCTCACCAGTGCTGAGTACAGAGGGAGATTAACCTCCCTGGACCTGCTGGCCACACGGTTTCTGATACAAGCCAAGATGCCACTGGCCTTCCTGGCCACCTGGGCACACTGCTGGCTCATGTTCAGTCGGCTGTCGACCAACACCCTCAGGTCCCTCTCCTCCAGGCAGCTTTCCAGCCAGACTTCTCCCAGACTGTAGCTGCATAGGGTTGTTGTGCCCCAAGTGCAGGACCCAGCATTTGGCTGTGTTAAACCTCATGCCATTGGACTCTTAAAGGAAATAAATACCTAAAAGGCTGTGGGGAAACAGCCTTGATTTCAGCACCACAATTTCTGCTCTATGTGCCTTCATTTCAGGCAGCATATCCAGTCTGAATTCCAGTGTCTACATATGCTTCTACAAATGCTCTTTCTCATATAGGGTTTGGCATACACTAGATTATTGCTGTAGAAATCAGGCTTTGCAGCTCTAAAAGGCACAGGAGCATATGAAGGAAATGATTACACCTTAAAAGCATGCTACTAACCATGAGAGTCATTCAGTTCAGAGAAGAGGTTGCTATTGAGGCTGCAGGTGGAGAAAAATTATGTCAAGAGCATGGTTCAAACCACTGCTGTTTAAATAACTTCTTCCAGGCAGCTTTGGTAAACATAACTCCATAAACGAGCCCTTGTGCTGCCCATGGAGAGACTCTGGAGTCCATCTGACAGCAATTGGTCATCAGGCTCCTCTGCTCCTCTTGTAAAGGGTTGATGCTCAGAGGGAATAAAGTGTGGCTGGTACTCTCGATCCAGAAATGCGCTGCTGTAAATCCCATTCAGGATTCCTCAACAGCTCACTGATGCCATGAATCATTGCTAAGGTCTCACACAAAAGATGCAATAACCTCTAAATGATGCTTAGCCCCTACGTGCTCTATTCCTCTTCCCACTCCTTAGCAGAAGGAGCCTTAACCAGCAGCTCTACAAGCAGACCTGGATGCATGCCCTAGTCCCTGTAAAGCACAGCTTTGGTCTTATTAGCTCCAGCATATCATTATTGTTTTAATTGTCTAACCTTGAGTGCCTGAAATACCTTTAATTGATTACACTTTGTTCCCCCTGGCACCAGATGTGACAGCCTGGTTTAACAGGTAAACTGCTGAAATTACGAGTGGCCGATGCCTGTCGTAGCACCAAGCAGCCTTTTTCACTACAGTCTCGCTTACTGGAGGTGTCTGAAGATATTTCCTGTTGATCCAAAAGTTCCCATGGCCTGGAGTGATGCTGGAGAAGGGAGATGAGGGGAATGTTCAGGACAGGCTGAGAGAGTTTGGCTTGTTCAGCCTGCAGAAGAGAAGGCTCTGAGGAGAACTTATAGTGACCTTCCTGTACCCAAAAGGGGCTACTAGAGAGCTGGAGAGGGACTATTCACAAAGGTTTGTGGTGATAGGATGAGGGTAAACGGGTATAAACTGGAGAGGGGAAGATTTAGATTAGACATTAGGAAGAACTTCTTCACCATGCTCTTTATCAAGGCTCTTTATCAAGGACTGCAGGGACAGGACAAGGAGGAATGGTTTTATGCTGAAAGAGGGGAGATTAGATAATTAGGAAGATAATAAGATAATCGATTAGATAATAGGAAGAAATGTTTCACCATGAGGTTAGAAAGGCATGGGCCCAGGTTGTCCAGAGAAGTCATGGCTGCCCCATCCCCAGAGGTGTTCAAGGCCAGGCTGGAAGGTGTCCCTGCCCATGGCAAGGGTGTAAGAACTGCTTAGACTTGGAGGTCCCGTCCAACCCGAACCATTCAGTGATTCTGATTCTATGATAACAGCATTGCAATTTTTGAAAGCACTATGGCCTCACTCTCTTCCATAATTGCAATAAACACCATGGTCAGTGTCTATTTTAGAGCGTATTATTCAGTTTTAATACTTTCCAAGACTGGTTTTCTTACTTTTCAATTGCAACTCCACCTTTGGGATTACTGATTGTATTTTACAATGGGATATTAAGAGTAGGCAGCCAGTTGTTTGGTTTTTTTTTTTTGTTTTTTTTTTTTTTTGTTTTTGCCAAGACAGTATTCAGAAGGAATAGATTAAATCATTAAATACGCACAAGCACAGGAAACACTGGAAACTCTCACTCATTATCCTACGAAGAGAATGCCAATGCAAACACTGTAATAAAATATTCTTCACTGAAATCAACACTAATTTTCCGAGGCAATCAAATCCACCCCTACGATCCCTCCTCCTAGGGAAACCAGCCAGCACGGCTAAATTCAGATCTATGTGGCTCCATGTTTAAATTTGGCTCAGACACACTTCAAATCAATGACTCCAGAAAGCTTTTCTAAGGAAAAATTCCCAACAGGCAGCATTCGCTACAGCACGTGGCACCTCTCCCAGTACAGCAGCAAATAGTACGATGCTGCATAGATCTGGGGCTCCACATCAAGCTACAAACTTGTTGAGGCCACTCCGATCACCATTTGGAGATGGTTGCATGTCATCCCAGGGGACAGTCTCTAAACAGAGCTCAGCCACAAGGAACAACTCCAAATGCTGATGTTTCACCAGCAGCCCAGAAACAGCACCAAACCTTTCACAATACCTCCTCCTTCCTAGTCAACTGACAGAAGGAAGATGTGCTGTTAGAAAGGGCTAGAGTAGGTCTGATTGGTTTACAGTTGGGCTCAATGATCTTAAAGATCTTTTCCAACCTAAATGATTCTTTGATTCTGTAACAACGTGGCCATCATCATCAGAGGAAGAGGACACATGATAAAATCATAGAATGCTTTGGGTTAGAAGGGACCTTTAAAGGCCATCCAGTCCAAGCCCATGCAATAAGCAAGGACGTTTTCAACCAGATGAGGTTGCTCAGAACCTGGTCCAGCCTGACCTTGACTGTTTCCAGGGTTGGGCACTAACCACCTTTCTGGGTAACCTGTTCTAGAACTGTCCTTCCCCAGATATCTGCAATCCGTGGACTGCCAAGTCCAACAGTTGTGATCATTTTTTCACACAACAGCCACCCCCAAATTTCTGGAAACCTCTTGATACCTCACTTTGACATCCCTTAAATCTTCTACAGTAAGACGAAGAGTTTATGTTCCAGTCAGGTATTTTATGAAAGGTGCATACCCTCCGCTACTTCCTGTTTCTACAGAGATTGTTACAGAATCCTAGAGTCATTAAAGTTGGAAAAGACCTTTAAGATCATCCAGTCTGATGATCACAGCCCAACTCCACCATGCCCACTAAACCATGTCCTGAAATGCCACATCTACATGATTTTTTGAACACCTCCAGGGATGGAGACTCCACCATTTCCCTGGGCAGCCTGTCCCAATGCTTCACCACTCTTTCAGCAGAGAATTCTTTCTCTTATCCAATCTAAACCTCTCCTGGTGTAACTTGAGGCCATTTCCTCTCATGCTATAAGTTGTTACTTGGGAGAAGCAACCAGCACTCACCTCACTACAACCTCCTAGATGTACAAAGCAATAATGTCTCCCAACAGCCTTGTCTTTGTCAGGCTAAACAACCCCAGTACTGTCAGCTGCTTCTTCTAAGATTTGTTCTCCAGACACTTCACCACCTTGTCTTCCTTTGGATGTGCTCCAGCACCTTGATGTCTTTCTTGTCATGAGGGGTCCAAAACACAGGATTCGAGGTGCAGTCTCAGCAGCACTGAGTCCAGGGAAGCAATCCCTTCCCCACTCCTGCTGGCCACACCATGGATGATATAAGCCAGGATTTTGCTGGCCTTCTCAGCCACCTGGGTCACTGCTGGCTCATGTTCAGCTGTTGACTAGCACCTCCAGGTCTTTTTCTGCCAGGTAGTTTCACAGCCACTATTCCTCAAGCCTGTAGCATCATGTCATTGAGACCTTAGTTTTGTCTGGAGACACAACAGTCCCCTGGAATACCCTGCACACAGTTCTAACCTTTTGAGGTTAGCACCTACCATACATTAGCACCTGCAGTATGTGCTGGAGAACAGGGCAGTATGGCCTCAAGCCCAAGAGCTCTAAAACCACGGTACATCAGCACCATCCCACTCCATGGACATACCTGACCCATCAGACCAGCACAGGAACCCCTGTACGGTGTTTAAAACACACTCAGCCTTTTTACAGCTTGACACCCCAAACTGTCTCTGAGCAGCGATGGGTGATGGTCTCTTGGCCATGCAGTGAAAGCTGCATCATCAGGCTCAGAAACAGCAAAGCATTTCCGTGACGGAGGCTGAATCATGTCTCCTTTCTGGTTCCATGGCACAGGATCAATTAACCTTTGCTATGGCTCCTCCTGTGAATCATTTAAGAGGGGTCATAGTTAAAGTGCTTCATAGGAAGTGGTTTTTAAAATGCTCTGCTCTGCTTAAGATGAGAGAGTTTGACACAGAGAAGGGGGGGGGGTGGGGGGGTGGGGGAGGAATTCAAGCATGTTCAGCATCTTATGGATTAATCCTAGGCCCAGAGCCAGGATAATTACTGCCAGAAGGAACAAAAGTAACATAAATATAGGTTAACGCACAAAGGATCCTGTTTGCAAGGTTTTATACATCACCAGCTCAAAAGCGGATTTGTAAATTTAATTATAGAAAGATTATAAAAGCAGGTAATACCCAAAGGGTCGTAAAAATAATTTTACTATAGTGATGAGAACAAAACAAAACAAAAAAATAACCCAAACGTTTTAAATTAAGTAGGGCAGCTGATAGATCTCTTGAAGTCCTTCTGCAGGATTTGGACCAGACTGCTTGCTGGGGTTGCGCACACAGCATCCTGTTAAAGCTGCATCTGCCACAATCTTCCAGAAATGCTGTTTCCAAGGGAGAAGAGATAAGTCACTCTGGCAGCCTCGTAACCTTCTAGCGCTGGTTTACTTACAAACATCTTAGTTTTTTTATAGATGGTGCTCTTGGTGGTAGGAGCACGTGATGGTCTGGTAGAAGAGGACACTTTGAAATCCACCTTTTCAGCATGGTTGATGTGAAATCCCTGAATACACTGGTACCCGTCCAGCATTTCTCTACCAAGAACAGCTCTGGGGAAGTAGGGCCGTTCATTAAATGCCATGGAGATAGATTTGGTTTCTACCCCACAACTGCGCTGAGTAAGCTGTTGCCAGTGAAGAAAATGGTAATAGCACGGACTGTCCATGAAACTCGGCTCAGAAAAGCAAGAGTATTCCCTGCCATCCAGGCTGCAAGAGTGCATCCCTCACCCTGCTAAAAACAGTTTGAAATGCACATCTATTTCAAAGTCTCTGCACACACTAATTCACTGTGATATCATTAATCCTGTAGCTGTTTTGGAAAAAAAAATCCATCTCAAACTACGCAGCACAATATTTAGGTTCCCTGTTATATCCCATGGGTGGATGAGGTCTTGAGGGACTTGGTTTAGTGTTAGATAGGAATAGTGGGACTAGAAGATCCGATGGGTCACTTCCAACCTGGTTGTTCTATGATTCTATGATTCTGGTTGCCCTCTCTCCCTTCTAGAAACACTGCAGGATTTTTTTCCTTGCAGTGCTGCCTGGACACTTTCAAGAAAAATGAAATAGTACTACAAGGTGTGTACAAAGGGTGAAGACACAGGGCAGGAATGAAGATGAGGGTTCAACTCTGGGGTCTCTCAGGCTCACCACTAGAGTACAGATACCCTTAGCAACTGGAAATTTTAACTCTTGACCTATAAAACACGTTTTTGTTGTATAAACCATATTTCTGACTTATCCAGTCCTTTCTACTCTGGAAGGCAGTTCCTAAAACGTCCCTGGGACTGATCTGGGTGCTCACCTAATGTGGTTTCAAACAAGCTTTTGTCAGTCCAGCAAAACATGCTGCCATTTCTAAATGCATCACTTGCTTATTTAAATTAGATCATGCGCTTAAATGCTCCGCTGGTCTGCTCCCACGATGCCTGGTGTGTGTAAGGAGAAAACGTTCTAAGCACGCTGCCAACACTGAATGCCTGTAAAACAGCACTTCAAAGGATCACAGACGAGTATTTTTTTAAGCCTGAAAATACACATTTATTAGAAAGAAAACTTACGGTATTACAAGCTCATCATGCATTAAGCACAGTTAACTAAAAAACCCCTTCAGGACTGATCATTCAAACCTCCCACTTTGCTGGAAAACAGTAACGTGACTCTCCTCTTTGCCTGGATTATCAATATTTTTGCACGCAAGGCAATTTTAATGTTGTTTCATGCCACTTGTTTTTGTGCTCCATGATCCACTCTGGACCATAAAAGCCCTTTTGTATGTATGATAGAATCATAGTTTAGGGTGGAAAGGACCTTAAACCCAACCAGTTCCAATCCCTTTGCCATGGGCAGGGACACCTTCCACTGCATCAGGTTGCTCCAAGCCCCATCCAGCCTGACCTTGAACACCTCCAGGGATGGAGCAGCCACCACTTCTCTAGGCAACCTGTCCTGTTGCCTCACCACCCTCACAGCAAAACATTTCTTCTTAATATCTAATCTACATTCAACTGTTTGAAGACCTACACGCAAGTCACGCACGGTTGTTTTTAAGACTGGAGTTCATGTAGAGTTTGACTCAGCGTGCAGTGATCATATAAAATAGCATGAGCGTGATAATGATCCATATGCCTCTGAAAGCCATATACCACGAAGCAGCAACATTATGTATATGGCACAGGATGAAATGGGATGCAGTAATGGAAATGCAAATTCAATCTCGGTATCAAGTAAAGTACCTCTAAATCAGAGGCTATGCCACACAACTGTTTCACAGAAGAAGTCGTAAGAAGCCCAGCCCCCCGAGACGTGTAAAACTGGATTAGACATGAACTTCAAAACCAGTATGATGTGGAATAATCCTGTGCTGGGAGAAAGGGATCAAAGCTAATCTCTCTAACTTGCTTAAACTTCTGCAGAGATTTCTGAACTCTGGATGCACACCAAGCTGTAAGTTAACAACTTCTCTCCTTTATAATGGTCAGCAGTGGCTAACTGAAAACAGAGCAAGGTAAATATCCAAGAGATCTATTTTTAACAGGCTTTGATAAAGGAATCCTATGGCTGGGAACAGCAGGTCTGAGGCAAAAGAAAAGCATCGTTACATAGCTTTGTCTACTTGGTTACTGTCAGGATCTCAAAATCTGAATTGCATCACATCAGACCTCAGTCCAGAAATCCTAGGATGTTTTTATTTTTACATACACGTATATATATTAAAGAATTAAATCCTTTTAATTTTTATTTTTCCCCTCTAACCTGGCTCACAAAATCCCCAAAACATAACTCAAACAGCTCATACTCATCACAGCTCATAATGACACTCTCACTGTCCTGGCAGAGGACCGTGAGTTCTCAGGCAGAGGATTTAGTGCTCTGCTGACCAGGGACAGACCTGAGCACAGGAGGAAATAAAAATACATTTCAGTTTTCTGGCCAACAGCTGAAACCTTGGAAATTCTGAAGCCAGCAGTAAATCGCCTCATTGTGCTGTGTAGTGTTTGGGATCTCACCTGAGGCTTCACAATCTTCAGTGTTGTGAGATCGCACCATTCCAGCCGATGCTGCTTCAGCCTTGCCTGCCAAGCATGGGAGAGAGACTTTGCCCTTCTGCATAGTTCACATCATAGTAGAAATCTTACTAAATCTTGGGCTAAGGTGAACTCCAGCTGATGCAGCACTGCTGGTGAAGTAAATCCCTTACATCCCCATTTCTTACGTGGAAGTGAACTCCTTTGCTAAAAGAAGCTGCATTTCATCCACATGTGTATTCACTGCACTTCCAATATCAACAGAGATTGAAAAAACCCTCAGCCAAAGCCTTCCCTTTCCCTCCACTTTTCTCCATGGCACCTTCTTGGGGTCTTTTTCTGCCCCAGGATGGTTTCATTTGCACATATTGTGTTGTTCGTGTGTCATGGGTTAGCCCAGTCCCAACCTAATTTAGCAGCTAAAACCAAGCAGTTGTGAACATAGTTCTCTTGCCCTCCCAAGGGAAAGGAAAAAGAACAAAAAGACTTGTGGGTTGGAAAACATAACTAAAGAAGCTTTAATGAAATAATATTAATAATAATATTAATAATAATAATCAAGAAAACATTATTGATAAGAAAATAAATTATATACAAATATACAAGATTGCCCCTTTCACTTACAGGATAAACCAGCCTGAGAATGGTTTCTATAGGGATAAGTATAAGCAGCTGCCTTTCTGCACATCAATGCCTCACGTTATCATTTCTAGAGAGAAACACTGTCTGAAAAACATGCAGGTAACTTTCAGAAAACCGAGTTACTTATGATGAGACTTTGCTGAAGTTAGAAAACTGATTCTACATTAGCTCAAACCAGTACAACGTATTTCCATACGTAAATACACCTTATTTGGATCTGCTATGCTGATTTATAACCACAGCAATTTAAAAAAACCCAACTAAACAACAAAAAACCCTCCACTTCTTCCCAATGTTAAATGAAATGCATTGATCCAAGCACTGGAACATCTCACCACATATAAAAACCTTTCAGACCTAAAAAAAAAGAAAAGAAAATAATTAAATAAATAGCAATGCTCAAACACTGACTAATCCATTATAAATAAATTATTGCTGAAATGGTGAAATGAAAATGAAAATAATGCTTTAGACCTACAGGAAACTGATCCATCTGACAAAAAACTGCTTCTAAATACAATAGGAATTTTTTTTTCCACTTGGTGTACTCTCATGTTCCCACTTATTGGAGGAAAAAAATCAACAGAAGTGGAGTAATTACAGTATTTTCTTGACAAAATAAAACTAGGGGAATTCTTGGCATCCCAACAACACCTGGTGAAGGGTTTAGAAGGGAAGTCATTTGAGGAGCAGCATAAGTCACTTAATATGTTCAGCCTGGAGAAGAGGACACCAAGAGGAGACCTCATAGCAATTTACAACTTCCTCATAAGGGGAGGAGGAGCAGGTGCTGATCTCTTCTCTCTAGCAACCAATGATATAACCCGAAGGAATGGCAGGAAAATGTGCTGGGGAAGTTGAGGTTGGATATTTGGAAAAGGTTCTTCACTCAGAGGGTGGTGGAGCACTGGAACAGCTTCCCAGGGAAGCAGGCACAGCACCAAACCTAACAATATTCAAGAAGCATTTGGACAACACCCTGAGACACACAGTGTGGATGTTGTCCTACGCAGGAACAGGAGTTGCACTTGATGGTCCTTGTGGGTCCGACTGAGGACATTCCACAATTCTATGAATACTTGTAGGGGTTTGGCTTCATATTAGATGTGCTATTTTTGTGTGGAACACTACCAAGAGTTTTAATGAGTTTTAGACCAGTCAGCAAGAAGCACGACTGTTCAGAAACAGCCATTTCTGGAAACTGAGAACCTTTCAGGTGGTTGTAGAGAGCAATGAGGTCTCCCCTCAGCCTAATCTTCTACAGGCTAAACAACCCCAGCTCTCTCAGCTGCTCCTCATACTAGGTACAGTTTTGCAGTTCTCAATGGGATATCACAGCTTACCAAGGAAAGACATTTCAAAGGCATCAGAGGATGCTCAGAGATCAGCTCCAGCTGATGGGAAAGTAGAGTTCATTGCACGAAATGTCAGCTGTCAGAGGTGGTTATCCACTCAAAGCTGGAGGGACGGGATTCATAGAACCACAGAACAGTTTGGTTTGCAAGTGACCTTAAAGACCATCCAGTTTCAAACTGCCATGGGCAGGGACACCTTCCACTAGATCAGACTGCTTAAAGCCTCATCCAACCTGGTCTTGAACACATCCAGCAATTGCTGGGACAGGACACACTGCAGTGTCAGAACCGCTGACTCAGAGGGAGCCAAGACAAGCCGTTCAGACTGGACACTGAACTTCTGACTAATGAAGTGAGCCAAAAACCCAGTCCAAGGCGGACAGAGTAACCATCACAAACCCTTTACAAAACTACATGGTATAAGCAGAGGCAAATATGACGTGATTGAGAGTAGCTCTGCACAGAAGGACTTGGAGGTACCAAGGACAGAAAGCTGGACATGGGCTAACAATGCACATTTGCAGTTCAGAAAGACAACCCTGTCCTGGGTTGCATCAAGAGTAGTGTCATCAGCTCTCACGAGACCTCACCTCGAGCCTTGCATCCAGTTCTGGAGTCTTCAGCATAGGAAAGACAAGGACCTGTTAGAGCAAGTCCAGAGGCGGCCACGAAAATGATCTGAGGGTTGCAGCCCTCCCATGTGAGGACAGGCTGAGAGAGTTGGGGTTGTTCAGCCTAGAGTAAACAAAGCTCTGGAGACACCTTATACCAGCCTTCCAGTAGTTAAAGGGGGCCTGCAGGAAAGCTGGGGAGGGGCTCTTTATCAGGGAGTGCAGGGATAGGGTGAGGGGGAACTTTTAAACTAAGGGAGAGTAGATTTAGGCTGGATATAAGGAAGACATTTTTTACAGTGAGGGTGGGGAAACACTGGCACAGGTTGCCCAGGGAGGTGATGGGATGTCCCATCCCTCAAAGTCAGGTTGGATGGGGCTCTAAGCAACATGATTTCATTGCAGGGGGGTTAGACTGGATAATATGTAAAGGTCCCTTCCAGCTAAAAGCATTCTATGATTCTAAAGAGATCAGTGTAAATATCTGAAACAGGAATAGGGATATCTAGTTTGGGATGAGACATCCTTCCACGCTATGTGCACCATTACTAAAGGATACTGCTACTAATAAACCTAAAGTACTCCTAAAGAAATTGTCTGCTTTCAAGTGTAAAGCAAGTCTTACAGTGTCATCTAAAAAATATCCTGGTAGATAAACAGCACAAAAAAATTAAGTACAAAAGGCTAGAACATATCAAATCACAATTAGACATAATCGGATACATTACATCACACACGTATCTTTGCACTGTTGAATATTCATTTAAATGGACACATTTAAAAGGACATATTTATAATGTGGATAAGCACTTTTGGTTAGAAATAAGTACCTTTTACTGAGTAAGAAAGAAAGAGCAGCAGAGAAGAGTAAAATGAGGCATTTCATGCAGGAAGCAGTACAAGAATAAGAAATCTACAGTATGGTAAACCAATACATACAGTCTTCTGGTTTGGACAATAAAATTAGATTGGATATTGGGAAAAATTTCTTTACTGCAAGAGTGGTGAAGCACTGGAAGAGGCTCCCCAAGGAAGTGGTGAGTCTCCAGCCCTGAAAGTGTTCAAAAAGCATGTAAGATGTAGCACATTGTGACATGGTTTAGTTGGCACAGTGGTGCTAGGCTAATAGTTGGACTTGATGATCTTAGAGGTCTTTTACAACCTTAATGATTTTATGATTCTATGAAAATTCTCATGTGCATACACTTATATGCACTCAGTATGCCTCTTATAAATTAAATCCTTTTTATAACTCTCTTCTTTTAATTCTGAATTGCATGCTAACGCACGTGATATATTGCTGCCCCCAGAGTCATACAACTACTCCATCTGAAAAGATGACTCCAGCAAAGATCAAGGAACGCTACACTAAAATATCTGCTCTATGTGAAAGGAGCACTCATTAAGCCACAACTCATCAGCGTTAGCTGCACGCGTCACTTCAAACTGTGAATAAAATTCTTCCAAAAGCTTCACACACACCCTCTGAATAAATCCTCTGCCAAAACACAGCAAATAAACCAACCTGTAAGGCAATTCTATTTATTTTTTTTTTTTGCTTTCAGCTTCGAGGACTATTTGGGTGCACACTCAAACATGCACTCAATTGTGAAGTGAAATACTGACTTAAGAACATGCCCATGTCATTAATTTACAGGCAAATTTGCTATATTTGCCAACTACCTGCTCCCACAAAACTTTAAACTACTTTTAGACCTGCAGGTTTTTGCTCAGCTCACCTTCCCTCTACTCCCCAAGCACTGGTTTTTGGGGGAGTCACAGGAGACCGAGGGCTACACCAAAACGCCACTGGTACAGAAAAGTAATGAGAAGTGGTGCAAAGAAGCAGTAGCGCTGTCTGAAGACGAAGAAACGGAAGGATGACAGCACAACAAAAACCTTTCTTTTTCTCATTACCATTTTGCTGGAAGTTTTGCAGCACGAAGATCTCCTACAGCACCTTCTGTGATGAAATCAGGTGATGTCAAAATAAATCCAATTCAGCCTTAACGCTTCATGTCTTTCGCTTAAGCTAAAAATAAAGATACACATGGATGATTATGAAATGGTAGACACAAGAAACTGAAAATAATGCTTTTTTTCATGATTCTGGATTACCATGAATTGTAAAAAAAAAAAAAAATTAAAAAAATCAAGAGACAAAAGTACTTTATACTAAATGACAGATATAACGTACATACATTAAAATATATATACTTGGAACAACAAATGTCTCATGAAAAACACATAATAGAAGTAATGGGTAAAAAGTGTCTCGTGTTTCTAACAGATGTTAGGAACAAATAGAAATCTGTTTACAGGAATGGAAAAGACATTTCATGGAATCACAGAATCATGGAATGCTTTGGGCTGGAAGGGATCTCAAAGCCCATCTAGTTCCAGTCCCCTGCCATGGACAATCTCCTTCCAAATCAGGTTGCTCAAAGCCCCATCCAACCTGACCTTCAACACTTTTAGGGATGTGGCTTCCATGACTTCTCCGGGCAGCCAGTGCCTCACCACCCTCTCAGGAAAACATTTCTTACTAAGATCCATTGTAAATTTGCCACAGGGCATTGCTGATTTAGGATAACGGCATTTTAACAGTCACAAAGCTACAATTAAGATGATCTCGGGTCACAAACAACATCAGTGGAGGTGGATTATTAGTGGCTTATTTGTTGTACTAAATTACCTATCCTATGCATGTGCAGATGCACCAGCTGAAAAATCCAAACAAACTGCCTCCAAGAAAAGTCATCCTGCTTTTCATTGTCCTCAATTTCACGCCCAGGCCAGCAACATGTAATGTACGCATGTCAGCATGAAGCCAGCAGTTTGAGGAATCCACACTGACATGACAAGAACTAATCCTATTATTTCCTTAACGGCATCTGAATAGGCATTTCCCAAGTACTGCTTCTTATTGTAAGTTTAACCCATGTGTTAATTCTCTTACCGAGATCTCAAGCTGCTTTCTCTAGAATCGGGGATTTAAGGGAATCAAATCCCTTCTATTCAATTCCGTACTTAAGAGACAAACCTTTCAGAATTAAGCAGGGGCTCGCAGACTGTTTGCCTTCAAAACATCACTGCCCTTTCCAAGCCATTGGAAAAGATCTCTAAAGCTCATTTTAGCACACAGAAAATAAGTTTTTAGGACATCTCAACTTTAAACCTGACAGCAGTTTGGACAGCTGCCTTTATGTAAGAACCAGAACTGCGGAAATCCAGCAGGGAAAAGATCTTCAGAATGATTTTAATGACAAATTGGTGAGTGAACAACCAAGTGGCGCTCCGTTAGAGTGAACTGTTTCCTACAACTGCAATTCTCCTCTGACAAACCACAATATTCAAAGCGGGAAAAGACTTAGGCACAAAAGATTCCAAGCAGTCCCTTCCCTTGTCTGAAGGAAGTTTGGAGCATATTGCACTCAAGGGATTTTTCCTTTCTGTAATCAAATATTAAAATATGAAGCAGAATGAAAACAAACATCTTACTCTATACTCACACTCTCTTTCTGTGCTTTACAGCAAAGCTACAATAGCAGATTTGCTGTGGGTACACAGGAACTTATAGGTAGTGTATTAAATATTGATTAAAAATAAATCCAAATAATTAGGCTTAGATTTTAATACCCATGTACATTTCTCTATAATTCATCATGAACGGAATTTTGTAAGGTTCCACAAGAGGCTCTGGGTTTAATTTTAATTATGCATTTATTACATAATTCACCAAATTCAGTAATGTGCAATGAGTCTTCCAGCCATTCAAATGAGTAACGAGATTTATCAGCCCAGTTTGTCACACAACAAACAGGATTCAGCACAGTTCTAAGGGCGGGTGATGAAAGACACATGGAGGGAGGGAAGAACCAGCAGCAGCTTTATTTCCATGTAATAATGCTAATAATATGCAAATAATTCCCCATCTTAATGAATACTTCATATGAATGCCGTGTTAAAAACGGAGATTGCACGCTGAAAGCTAGCAGTGAAAAAGGAAACACAGCAGCTCAGCTGTTGAGTTTTCAAAGCTTTTTTGAAGCCACGAGGTTACGACTGCCGGTACCACTGAGCATCCATTCATCTCCACGTGCCTGAGATGATGCTGGCACACAGCAGAAGGCATCTAAGGTCTTCAAGCATGATAAGCACAGATGACTTCCATGGTTGCTACATGGGTATCCCCTTTTGAAAATCCCAACAGATATATATATTCAGGCATGTATACATTTATACATTGTCTTTATATATTTATACATGTGTATATTTACACATAGTTTATATGTACCTCTCTATATATTTATCTATATATCTATCCCTTTTTACATTTACTTACATAAAGTTTAATCCGATACTGCAACTCCAGTTTTAAGTGCACAACATCCTCTGTTTTAACCCTAACAGCTGCATTTGCCTTGGAGGCAGCTGCCCAATAAAAGAACAAGATGAAACACGTAAACTTTGCTTGTCACACAAGTTGTTTTAATTTTTGTGGTTGCTTTCTTATGGACAGATATCTTATTGTATCACATAATTATTGAATGGTTTGGGTCAGAAAGGACCTTAAAGTCCATCTTGTTTAGATCCCTTTGTAGTACGTTCCTACCCTCCAGCAGATCGACACTTCCACCCAGCTTAGTGTCATCTGCAAACTTGCTAAGGGTACCCTCAATGCCTTCATTCAGGTCATTGATGAAGACATTAAACAGGACTGGACCCAGCACTGAGCCCTGGGGAACCCCACTTGTCACTGGCCTCCAGCTGGATTTAACACCATTTCCCACCACTCTCTTGGCCCGGCCAGACAACCAGTTTTCTACCCAGGAGAGTGTGCGCCTGTCCAGGCCAGAGGTGACAGTTTCCAAAGCAGAATGCTGTGAGAAACTGTGTCAAAGGCTTTACTGAAGTCCAGGAAGACCACATCCACAGCCCTTCCCTTGTCCAACAGCTGAGTCACTTTGTCATAGAAGCAGATTAGGTTAGTTTGGCAAGACTTGCGTTTTGTCAACCCATGTTGACTAGGCCTGATCACCCGGTTCTCTTGCATATGCTTCATGATAGCACTCAAGATCACCTGTTCCATGACTTTCCCTAGCACTGAGGTCAGACTGACTGGCCTGTAGTTCCCCGGGTCCTCCCTGTGACCCTTCTTATACATGGGATCTCACCTTAATGTGCCCTCTTCCGGCTTAAAACTGTTACCTCTCATACTGTCACTAAAGTCACTGATAAAGAGCCCCTCCCCAGCTTTATTTATGTGCGCCACATCCGACACAGCAGCAACAATCTTACGGATAATTTGTGTTTCTAGAGGTTTTATAGAGACAGAGGGAAGAGAAACTGAGTGAGGGAAGACTACAGTATGAACATCTCTGCTCTTAGGCACCAAAGGATCTGAACAAAAGCAAGCCCTATAAATGACAGAAAAACCTCCCAGAGGTCTGCAACACCCTCCTGGGCTCCAGATCATCTGACCATGAGACACAAGCCCCCGGGATGCAAAGCTTCATTAGATCTGGCACTCTCAGCACTGGTCACGAGACATCTAAGCTGGAAGACAATGAAACAGGCCTTCAACAACCACCCCGCTCTCTGCAATCCTCAGTACCAACACTATCATAAGACTTTACAGTAAAATCACTGGCCATTCAAATATTTTGCTCATTTTGACTTCAAATACAGAGGCTAATCTCCTGCTTTCACTGTGAGGTGGGACAAGCAGAGATGGGATTTCTTCATCATCTGATCCAACATCAGCAGAGCTCCCCGCTCACTGAATGCACAATACGTTTTCAGGTGTGAAAAAAAAAGAAACTCAAAGAATCATAGAATGGTTTGGGTTAGAACAGAACTTAGGAATCATCCAGTTCCAACCCCCTGCCACGGGATCCAACACCTTCCACTGGATTACACTGCTCCAAGCCCCATCCAACCTGACCTTGAACACCTCCAGGGATGGGGCATCCACAACTTCTCTGGGCAGCCTGTGCCAGGGCCTCACCACCCTCACAAGGAAAACATTTCTTCCTAAAATCTAATCTCAATCTCCCTTCTTTCAGTTTAAAAGTGTTCCCCCCTCATCCTATCACTATACTATCATTCTTCGTCTTTCACCTAAAGGATGCCTTTAGACAGGATATGACAGTGTTCAGTTACAGGTGTTTACTGCAAAATATCAAAGTGGCTGCAGGAAAGAAGAAATCCTGAGCCAAGAAAGACCCAGAGACTGTATTGCACCCACCAAAATGCAGTTTCCAAAATAAGGATTTGACTGGCCTCATAACCCATCCAGCATCCAGACTACTGGTCAACAGAATTACTCAGGGAAGATACTGTCTGAGTCTGAAATAAGTCAAATGACGATTCACCATTCCACTTCTACGTATGTCATGGGCAACACAAGTGTGAAGAAGAGGTGGCAGCTTCAGCAGCCTCCGAAACAGTCTGATCTAGGAAAAACAACCACAGCAGTGCCAACTACAGCATCATGAAATTCTTCAGACTGCAAGTGATACCACAGATTCCCAGTAACTCAGGAAGCCCCTGATTCTTCCTCAAATCACCACTGAATAGATCCACCCTCACAAAGGAAACTAAACAGGAACTTAGCCTAGAGAAGAAAAGGCAAGGCCTCAGAGCAGCTTTCCAGTACTTAGAGGGGATCTACAGGAAAGCTGAGGAGGAGCTCCTTCTCAGGGAGTAGGGTGAAGGGCTACAGTTTTACGCTGAAAGAAGGGAGATTTAAATGAGATATTAGGAAGATTATTTTTTCCCCTGGGGGTGGTGAGGCACTGGCATTGGTTGCCCAGAGAAGCTGTAGAAGCCCCATCCCCAGAGGTGCACAAGACGAGACTGGATGAGGCTTTGAGTAACATGACCTAGTGGAAGGTGTCCCTGTCCATGGCTGGGCTTGGATGATTTTTAAGTTTCCTTCCAGCTCCAAACATTCCATGATTCTATGATTCTATGTGGGTCTTGAAGGGACTGCTTCAACCCCTTCATTGATTACAGAACCCACATAAAATACAGGAAGGAAGTTGAACACAGAAGCAACCAGAGCAGCACATCTAAGCTACCAGGCAGGTGAACATCACTTAATAAAGAAGTTTTGTGTGCAGTATCAGAGCCAGAAACCTTTATTCTGGCCTCTACAATCACCACTTGAAGCACTCTGTTGACATAACAGAACATGGCTCAATTTCAAGCACCATTGAGGTTGAGTAATTTCAAACATCTATTAATGTTTGTAGATAGTCCAGAGGGAAGTTGGCCGAAAGGATCCCCAAGGCAGCCACATGAAAATAGATACAATACCCTTCAAATCATTACAGTGCCAGGCAGGAGGGAGGAACAGAGACTGAAGAGGGAAAGGGGGAAAGGTGAAGAACCAGACTTCCAGCTAAACTGCTTAAAGCATTTATTTATATCCACTGCCTCCATCACACGTTTATAGTATGCCTTGGGGAGTAGTAACAGGTCATTGCATCAACTCAGATTGGTACTTCAAAAGTAAGATTTTAGGTGTAATCCATACTCCTCTTTCTTCTCACAGTATAAACACTCACATTAGAGGGAGGTCATTCTCCTGTTTTCTTCTGAGGAGCAAAAATATTGCATGAGAAATCAGATAAGACATTAATACAGCTGGACTTAACCAGAGCAGTACACAATGAGGTACTGCTGCTTTTAATGGAAGCCCAAGAAAGGTTGCTGATAAACCTGGCTTAGAAACAATGTGTGCCAGTGAAAACAGGCAGATTCATCTACAGATCTTCCCCTAAGCTTGTGAGGTCAACCGAGAGACCATTGAAAGTCTTAATTATATTTACAAAGGACAAAAGTATCTGCTCAGTGTTACAGCTGGTATCACGGCATCTTGCGGAGGGTGATCCAGCAGCAGGACTACCTTGTGCTGAGTGGCGGAGAGACACATTAGAATGACACTGGGGAAAGATATGGGGATTTTGAGGCACGGGAATGTAAAGGACCTCTAGCATATCAGAATCTTCTAAATACAATTCAAGTCTTAAATCAAGTTGTTTGGATAAACAAAAGTAGCCTGAGAGGAGTAAATGGGTCATTCAGATACGACTGGTCAATGAACTCCTCAAATCTTCCCATTTTTGTCCAGTTCATGGGCATTACCTATATCTTACTTACATATGACCTATATAGCCTAGAGAAGAGAAGGCTCTGTGGGGACCTTAGAGCAGCCTTCCCGTACTTAAAGGGAGCTACAGGAAAGCTGGGAAGGGGCTCTTTATCAGGCAGTGCAGGGACAGGATGAGGGGGAATGTTTTAAGATGAAAGAGGGGAGACTTAGATTAGCTGTTTGGAAGAAACGTTTTCCTGTGAGGGTGATGAGGAACCAGCACAGGTTGCCCAGAGAAACCTCCACCCCTGGAGGTTTTCAAGGTCAGGAAGATTTTCCTCTATGGAGCCAGACAGAGCGCAAGCTGCTGCCCCAAACCCCTGTTAATTTGCCCCCCATGTCAACAGCACGTAAGAGGAAGCTGATCCCAGATTTAATCGCGTGACTTGCTACCAAAACCCAGCTATTTTTCAAGATCAGTGCCTCCAAGCTCCCATTATTTCCCAATTTGATGTGGATCCTTACTGCAAGCACTGTCATTGTTGCCCAGCTAACTTTGTCCATCTGACCCAGACACCACAAGACTGTGACATGTGGACTTTTCCTTCAAAAAATGAAGTCTGCGTCTTTGTATCACCCTTCTGGAGGGATCCACCACTGAAGTCTGCGTCTTTGTATCACCCTTCTGGAGGGATCCATCAGAGCCTGAGATGAAAAGATGCTACCACACAGCACAACCACCCCAGGCAGCAGCTCCTCTGACTGACAGCACAGCATCCTCCAACCACCTGTAATACTGCTCAAGCCTTTCCTTACAAACAAATAAAAACCAGACAGAATTGACCTCCTCTGCCCCACAAAGGCTCAAAGATGCCAGTCAAACACTTCATCTTGTGCTCAGGCAGCCCCGGCTGCCAACATGCTTAAAATCAAGATGCACTTGATCATTTTGTTGAGGTCACGCAAAACCAAACTGAAATCATAGAATCATTAAATCACAAAACATCCTGAGTTGGAAGAGACTCATCAGGATCAAGTCCAGCTCCCGACTCAGTACAGTGAAACCTACAAGCTAAACCATGTATCTAGGAATATTGTCCAAACACTTCTTTAACATCAACAAGTTTGGGGCCATGACCACTTCCCTAGGGAGATTTTTTTTAATGTAAGACCACCCTCCCAGCTGAGATCATGCTTCAGAAGAACCGTGTGATATTCTTGACAGAACTTGTTTTGAACAATACATTACTGGCCATAGGTCTGGCTTGGGAGAAAACACACAAAGAACGTGTCCTTCACCCCGGGCACAGCGTTGGTGGACTCCTTAATTACCCCCTTCCAAACCCAGGAGCAAATTTCAGAACTCCACTTTGTCAGGATGTGGTGGAGTGGCAGATCAGTCTGGTAGGTGCAGAAGTAGTTTTTAAATGCACTGTTAGTGTCAACATCACTGGTAGAGCAGAAAAGGATCCCTCACACGTCTAGGCAAAGTTGGGTTCTGCAGCAGCTCTCTGTTGCCAGAACGCAAAGGAGTCTCAAAAGAATCTCACTAATTCCTTCGAAGGCTCTCTTACACTCATCTCCACAGATTATACAGTAAATACTCTTCAAGAAAGCACTCTCTAACCCCAACAAGGCTATTAAAAAAGTAAGGCTTAACCAGCTGACCTCTGATTATCATCAGTACTTTAACCATCTGTCTCCAATACACAAATTTCAGCCTCAAGCAACACGTCCTTAAGGTGTTGCAACCAGATATTAATAACTACAAAGCCATTCCATGGCTTAAATGAGCATCACCCAATCAGAATCTGGTTTACCCTCTGCAAGTCTAATGCTTACACAAGATTAGCCCACATGAAATGAGATTAAACCAAATCTTTAAATGTTAATTAACTCCCATACGATGACTTAAATAAGGAAACTTTCCAGTAATGCTGCATTTTGTAGTGATGATGTTTACAAAATTTGGGAGCTGCGAATAAAACTGGAATTGCTCAACAGCAGCTTTCATCAAACAGAGCAGCTTGCAAAACAAGTGAAATTTAACTCACACTAAAAATCAGTGAACTGTTTACCTACTGGCTCCTCCAGAGGCAATGGTGCTGGCACCTTCCTCCAGCTTCTTTACCCACTCCTACTTCCTCGACACGTCTGTAACTTATCCATCTGCAGCCTGTGGGCTGCAGAACTGGGATCATTCATAAAATCATTAAGGTCGGAAAAGACCTCTAAGATCATCAAGTCCAACTGTCAGCCCAACACTACCATGCCTACTAAACCATGTCCCAAAGTGCCACATCTACACACTTTTTTAACACCTCCAAGGGTGGTGACTCCACCACTTCCCAGGCAGCCTGTTCCAATGCTTCACCACTCTTTCAGTAGAGAAATTTTCCCAAATACCCAATCTAAACTTCCCCTGGTGCAACTTGAGGTCATTTCCCTCTCAACCCATTGCTTGTTACTTGGGAGAAGAGACTAACACCCACCTCATTACAACCTCTTCTCAGGGAGCTGCAGAGAGTGATGAAGTCTCCCCTCGGGCTCCTCTTCTCCAGACTAAACAGCCCCAGGTCCCTCAGCCCTTTTCCAGACCCTTCCCCAGCTCTGTTTCCTTCCTCTGGATAAGCTCCAGCCCCTCAGTGTCTTTCTGGGAGAGAAGAACCCAAAACTCAACACAGGATTCAAGGTGTAGCCTCCTCAGTGCTGAGTCGACGGGGACAAACCCTTCCCCACTTCTGCTGGCCACCCCATGGCCAATCCAAGCCAGGATGCTGTTGGCCTCCTTGCCCACCTGAGCTCACTGCTGGCTCATGTTCAGCCACCGTTGACTAGCACCACCAGGTCCTTTTCTGCCAGGCAGCATCCCAGCCACTCTTCCTCAAGCCTGGAGCGCTGCACGGGGCTGTTGTAACTGAGGTGCAGGGCCCAACATTTGGCCTTGTTGAATCTCATACAGTTGGCCCATTGATCCAGCCTGTCAAGATTCCTCTGCAGAGCCTTCCTACTCTCCAACAGATCAATACTCCCACCTGACTGGGTGTCATCAGCAAAATGACTGAGGAAGTACTCAATCCCCTCATCCAGATTATTGATAAAGATGCTAAACAAGACTGTCACCAACACTGAGCCCTGGGGAACATCACTGACAACTGAATGCCAGCTGGACTTCATCCAGTAGCAGCAGCACAGTTGATCCACAAGGGTTATCTCCAACCTACGGGACTACCAAACCCCTGCCCTTTTGCCCCCCTCTCTCAGGTTATCTTTAAGGCTTGTTCACCTTTAATCACAGCCAGGAGTTCATTCTCCCACCAAATACATACGAGGAGGTGGGGTTGCAACAACTTAAGGCTTTTTTGATGGTAAGTTTGTTAGCCAGTCTTGTTGGGGGTGTGCTGCCAATGCCCAAAACAAATGCCTGTGCACAGCATGGCCTTCCTGATGGCTGTAGACTCAGAGAGCAATTCCAGCTGTTACCAGCCTCTAAAAATGGTGTTTCACCCTTTCAGCTTAGTATGCTGCTAAGAAGACACTGTAAGCAGCTTTTGCATTTGAACGCCTTCCACTGGGTGAATATTACAAGTTATATCTCTTTAGGACAAAACCAGTTTCACTCTGCATTTGAAAGCATCCAGGGAGATTCTGATCCCAGCAGGCCCTGGAGATTGTTTCAATTACAGAAAGAGGGAAATAAAGCCACAAATACATCTTAAAGAACAGGCAAGATGAAGCAGGAGCCTTCAAAGGAATGCAACTTTGTTAGAAAGAGGAAAAAAAAAATTACAGGAAGAAGAAACCACAGAACATCAGTTTGGAAAACAAAAGACCTGCAAGATGTTTATTATGGCCTTGATTAGCTATCCCTGCTCAGGGCTGGGGCAAAAGAAGCATCAGTGAGCAAAGTGCTCCCTGGGAAGAGGAGCAGCAAGGTAGATGCTGGGACAGGTTGCTGCTTTCCAAGGAGATGAGCTACAGAGACTCTTCACACATCCGTTACACGGAGGAGAGAGCGTAGAGCATCTTCTTGCCTGTGGAAGTGAATCTTGGCTCAGGAGCGAGACAACACTGCTAGAGTCAAGGAAGTACCTACGTGCAATTACACTGCCTTAATGAGTCGAAGAACCGATGAATATTTTATCAGTTTTCACTCTGCATATTTGGAGGGTTTTTCATTTCAGAAGAAAAGGAGGATGCAAATTCACAGTAATGGCACAGTGGGGCATCAAGCTCTTTCAAAAAGAGCTGTGCATCTGGTCTTGAACCTCTGAATCCCAGTGAGGTAGCCGGACCACAGACAGAGCAAACTATGGCCTGAGGCCACTAGTAGCATAAGGTGAGATGCGTCCCCCCACCCCGCAAAGAAACCAGGCCTGTGCAAACCTCGTGAAGATCAACAAGGCCAAGTGCAAAGTCCTGCACCTGGGTCTGGGCGATCTCAAGCATAATTACAGTCTGGGCAGAGAATGGATTGAGAGTAGCCCTGAAAAGAAGGACTTGGAGGTCCTGGTGGATGAGAGATGGCAATGTGCACTTACAGCCCAGAAAGCCAACCATATCCCGGGCTACATCCAAAGAAGTGGGACCAGCAGGGTAATGGAGAGGATTCTCTCCTGCTGTACACAGCAACCAATTTGGGGGCATACACTGGTTTATCTGATCTCCCTGGACAAATCTGCTCCCTCCACCTTGAACTAAATCTAAGCATGATGCACAAGAAGCTGCATTTCTGTAGTGATACAGGAAAGCATCTGTAAAGCATCTTAGGATCCTTCAGGAAAAATGTTAAATATCTGATCAGTAATTCATTGCATGTTAATGTATTCACTGCTGATTTTGACTCCCCAGTTGCACAGAAGGAACAAGAAAAT
This sequence comes from Coccyzus lansbergi, assembly GCA_033558105.1. Taxonomy (NCBI): domain Eukaryota; kingdom Metazoa; phylum Chordata; class Aves; order Cuculiformes; family Coccyzidae; genus Coccyzus; species Coccyzus lansbergi. Next base: position 115,854 of record JAUMJK010000685.1, on the reverse strand, counting down.
CTATGCTTGCTGAAACGTTGGGATTCCAGAGGATGAAAATGGTCCAGGGTCTCAGAATATTCAACAAGTCTTGTACAGGGTGCAGAGAATGACCCCATCCCAACGCAGGCACAGAGCCTCCATGGTGTAGAATAAGGAGCAAGCTCTGTGCTCAAGCACACCGGGTTTGACCTGCAAGCAGCGAAGCCACAAGACAGATGCTGTTTCACATTTCTGTGGCTGCCAAGATCAAAATCAAAGCCTGCCTCAGACTTCATACAATGAGGGCCCAGGTCCCGCTCCATTCCTCTGCTGCCTACCAGGCAGAGAGACAGGTTAAGCATTCTTTTTGCTTATTTTTCACTGTGTCCTCTTCTAAAAAGCCATACCTGAGGTGCCCATATCCGCCAGCAGCTTTTGCCTGACGTGACCTCACGAGGACAGGGCTTCAGACCACAAAGCAAGAGCACTTGCCTTCTTTTTCCATAAATGCACACCATTAACTGCTACCTCTTCCGGACTGTAACATATTTTTGTTCACTGCTTGGAGCAAATCTGAGGACATAACTGCCTTCCATTGTTCCTGCTCTTCAAGCGTGGATGCGAATGAGAGAACCTACTGCTTTTCCAGTGTGCTCAAACATAAAGACTCTAAGCATCACTATATGTTTAACAGGCTTAGCACTATTTTAGTATGTGCTAAATTAGGGGAGTGTTTGAAATACACTCACCTCAGCAATAAGTACTCACACACTACCTGCTTCTACACCTCAAGAAGGAAAAAACCACACTGCTGCAGCACATTGCATGCAGGAATACTCCCCCTTACAATCTCCCATCAATTTTCCCCAAGCACCCGGCAAAAGCTCCACAAACATTTTTCTACCCCAGCATCTCTGGTTTCTCAGTGACCACGTAAGCAAGTCACTTGTGGACCCCAGCCCTTGTTTTAATTCTCTTCCTGTTTTGCAGGAGTGTATCCAGACAAGGGCAGCAAAGCTGGTGAAGGGGCTGGAGAACGAGTCTTAAAAGGAGTGGCTGATGGAACTGTTGTCATTTAGACTGGAGAAGAGGAGGCTGAGGGGAGACCTTATTGCTCCCTACCTGTAAAATCACTGTCAGATCTCACGGGAACTAGACACAATCGTTTGAAGTCTTTTGAAGATACCCTGCTCAGACAGAAAATGTATGACCAGCGGAAGGTAATGATGCACGCCTGCAACAAGGCTGTACAGCAGCAGAAGGTATGCAAAAGCACACACCGCGTTCATTCTGCTCTGAAGCGGAGAGGGTATCCATATGTGTGCCATTGACAGTGCATCATGGATTTATTTAATTTTAATACACTCTCTGGCAGGGATCCAGTGATAGTTCTATGACCTTCATTTTCTCATTGCCCAAGTGTGTATTTCACAGACTAACATGTTATATACCTCCAGGTAATGAAAGCACATTTATAATCTGATAAGTCACTATACCTAGAAAGGCTCAGATGACAATTTAAGAACTCTAGTGTCACCATTGTTTTGGTTGTTTAGCTTTTTTTCCTGAATGGAAGATTAAACCAAGAAATTATTGTTTACTCTTTTTGCCCAAGTAACAGTGGGTATTGCACCGCATTCAAAACAAAAGTTTGAAAAACCGAATTCCTGAGAAAACTGAGAAATATGGCAGGGTTACAACATAGAATGGCTTGACTGGAAAAGACCTTTGACATCATTGAGTCCAACCATACCTGTCTACTAAACCATATGCCTGAGCACTTCACCTACCCTTCTTTTAAATACCTCCACGGATGGTGACTCAACCACCTCCCTGGGAAATGTTTTAAAACTCATTATTAATGCTGCTCTCAGAAAACATTTGTAGAATGGCCATTTAGGTTCCTACTCTTCTTATCCCAATGCTATCAACACATAGATTTTGCCTCATAGTAAATGTAGGGTAGTATTTAGACACCTTTGAGTTTCAAGAATGAAAAGCCGTTTCAATGTGAAGATCCTTGAGAAGCATAGCAAATCATAACATTTCAAAATGGTGTTGTTTCTGACTCCAGTATTATAGAGTTAAATTACTTGAACCATTACAGAAAAGTAATTCCGCATGTGCAAAATGAGCAGCGGCACTTTGGTGATAAGGACAGAGAGATATTTGTACTATTGAGGAAATGTAAGCTCCATTTTAATGCCGCAGCCATAACTCTGGAGCCGTTAGCAGCGTCTCCTTGGCTCTCTCCAGGGACCAACTCAGTATCACCATCACATCCTTCTTTGAAGTGATGAAAGCACATTATAGGCTGATAAAAGGCCATCCATGGTATTTCTTACAGGCCTCCAAAGATGAGCAATTTATTAAAAAGAGCTTTTCAGGAACCTGGCAAAACCAAAGCGCTTTTTTTTAATCAACACCTCACACCAAATCCATCTTCCCTTAAATAAATTCCTAGAGCCCCGTGCTCCAAAGCCGCTCTGCCCTAATTGCCGCTGTTTCGCATTTGCAAATTATAAGTGGTAATGCCTCTTCGCTTGTCAGCAAAGATTTATCAACCCGATCCTCTGTCAAAAGGTCACACGAGCAAATCGGAGTGCAAGCAATTTGAGCAGGAATCTCTCCTCTCTGTTTGAACTGTCTCACTGCCACAAGTGCACAAACCCAGGATGACACAACACACAATAAAATAGTCTAAATAATTAAAAACAAAGCTGTAATTATCAAAGTAAAAGAACAAAGCAGCTCTGAGATGTAACAAGCCTTGCTTTTCTTATTCTCCGTTCACTTATTTGCAACAGGTCTCCCAGGCACCACTGTGAGTTAGAGTAATGAAAAGATGCTCCAGGGCTTGGTTAAAGGCTACTGCATCCAGCTGTGTGCCCTGCATTAGAACAAAAAGAAAACCCCTTAAAAATCGAGGGTCTGATTCTAACCTACCATTTTAAACCACTCCAGCAGTGTAAATGCAAGAATAAATTAGCCCCACACCTCCTCTAACAGCAGCGTAAATGAGCTGTAATGTAAACAATGATCCAGCTTAAGATTTCAAATTAAGAACCAAAGGAAACACGAAGGCCAGATGTTTTGTTGACTCATGCCTTAAACAAATGCTGCTTTCTGCATGTGGTGGAGGTGTTCACCTCTCCTTTGAACAGCACGTGGGAACTGCAGCACCAGGCAAGGTACAGGAAAAATTAGGGACAGATATCACCGAATCACAGAACGGTTTGGGTTGGAAGGGACCTTAAGGATCATCCAATTCCAACCACCATGCCATGGGCAGGAACATCTTTACCTGGATCAGGTTGCTCAAAGCTTTATCCAGCCTGGCTTTGAACACCTCCAGGGATGGGACATCCACAACTTCTCTAGGAAACCTGTGTCAGTGCCTCAACATTTCTTCCTAAAGTTCAATCTCAGTCTTCCCTCCTTCAGCTTAAAACTGCTCCCCCTCACTCTATCCCTGCACTCCCTTATGAAGAGCCTCTTCCCAGCTTCCCTGTAGCTACCTTTCAGTACTGGAAGGCTGCTCTAAGGTATCCCCTGAGCCTTCTCTCCTCTAAGCTGAACAACCCCAACTCTCTCAGCCTGTCCTCATATGGATAGTGCTCCAGGCCTCAGATTATCTCTGTGGCCTCCTCTGGACAGACTGATCTAAAAGCTCCATGTCCTTCCTGAGCTGAGGACTCCAGAACTGGACACAGGATTGCAGGTGAGATCTCACAAGAGCAGAGCAGAGGGGCAGAATCACCTCCTTTGACATGCTGAACTGTCCCAAACCCCCTTTTATTGTGTCTGCAGCTTCACTGACACTCCCAGCCCACATGCTACTGTAAAGCGCTTCAATTTACTCTCACAGCTGGGAAAAACTTTAAGCCAAGCCCCTCTGTGTGAAATTACATGAAATCAGCTAAATTGCCCAAGTCAAGCAAAATGAACAGGGTCTAGCACTGTGTGTGGGGAACCCTGCCCCTTACCGGTGCATCTCCATTCATTGAGGGTCACATCATTTGATTTCAGGCATATTATTCCTTTGGCTTCATGAGGGATTCCACAGATTGAGCGATAACTCCAGTCGTTTGCACTGACTGAGGTCACCACCTCACAATTCATTGCTTGTAGCAATGTGTCATCCTCAAAAGCCCTGAACAAGGGGTGACCCTTATGATGGACTGACAAGGATGCGGGATACAGGGCAAAAGGAGAAGCCTGGAACAAGTTCTTCCCAAAGGAACTCACTCCAGCAGCTGGTTGACCCTACCTGCAGCACTAACATCAGCTTTTCCGTTTTGTTATTTATTTAAAGATAGAACACTAAAACCAGACAATGTACCTGTGCAGCTCAGACACAACATGCAGACATTTACCACTGCATCACGTTGTTCAAAGCCTCATCCAATCTGGCCTTGAACACTTCCAGGAATGGGACACACATAACTTCTCTGGACAACCTGTGCCAGTGTCTCACCACTCTCAGAGCAAAAGTTTTCTTCCCAGTAGCTCATTTAAACCTCTCCTCTATCAGCTTAAAACCATTCCCCCCATCCTATCCCTACAACCTCTGATAAACAGTCCCTCCTCAGCTTTCTTGTAGGCTAGTAGGATTCTACCTCACCACTGATACTCCAGAATACAACATCTCAGTCTCTTATAGCAGACTGAGAGTAGAAAAATGTCAAATTGTACATTCTAGGATTCTGCTATCAACCTGGGTTGTATGGGGTCAAAATATTTTGGTAGGGAAAGATATCAGATGCTCATCTTTTAAATTACACTGCAGTGCTGAAAGTGAGTAGCACGCAGCATTTCAGTCAAGGCCTGACTCAATTCTACTCTGACACAAAATAAGAAAACGGCACATTAATCCCAAATCTTGTAAACACAGACTTGTAAACACTCCTCACTGTCTCCCTCACCCATACCATGTTTTCAAAGCCTGTGGGAAAGCAGATGGCAGCCACCCAGTTTGGGTTTGATGCAATCTGTTGCTGATGGGGAAAAAATCTTGAGTGCCACTCCTGCAAATGTAAAACCTGGGAAGTTCAGCCCACTTCTTAGTTTTGTTAGATTTTTTTGTAACAGTTTTGCCAACAGACCCAGCTATGCTCAGAGAGAACACATGCTTTGCGTTCTCAGACTCAACTCAGCAGCAAAAAGCCCCTTAGATAATTCCGGGAATGGTTCACTGTCTATTTCATAGAATCTTATAACAGTTTGCAATGGAAGGGACCATGAAGGTCACCTAGTCCAAGCCCCCTGCAGTGAGCAGGGACATCTTGAACTTGACCAGGTTGCTCAGAGCCCCATCCAACCTGGCCTTGAATGTTTCCAGGGATGGGGTATCGACCACTTTTCTGGACAACTTATGCCAGTGCACACCAGCCTCAGCAAAGAAAATTTTGTCCTAATATCTAGTCTCAACTCCCCTTTCATTTTAAAACCATTAACCCTTGTTCTATTGCTACAGGTCCTGCTAAAAAGTTTCTCCCCATCTTTCTTATAAGCCTTTTTAAATATTGAAAGGCCTCAATAAGGTCTCCTCAGAGCCTTCTCTTCTCCATGCTGAACAAGCCCAACTCTCTCAGCCTCTCTTCATAGGGGAGGTGTTCCAGGCCTCTTAAGTGGCACATCTACATGTTTTCTGAACATGTCGAGAGATGGCACCTCCACCATTTCCTTGGGTAGCCAACATCAGCTGCCTCTCTCAGCACCCACAGATGGAGCTCATTAGTTCTCAGGGACCTGTATGTAATCTCTAACTCAGCCTGTATGCACTGCTGATGTTCATTTGTGTCTCAAACCCCTTCACTAATCACAGAGGCCTGAGAGACCTTACTGGGGAAGATCAAAGACAAGAAGACACTGAGGACCTCGGCCTTAACTGCGTCCACTGCCCCTAAATCATGTGCCTCATTCAGCAACAGGCCACAATGCACGAGTAAATGATCATCTGCCTTTGACATCCACTTGTAAGCATCAACTCTAGGTGAGTTCTGGCTTTCCTAACTCAAACCCTACATGCCTGGACAATGTTTCTAACCTCCACCCTTGTAGCCAGACCCTGCTGCTAACTCCTGCACACAGCTCTTTTTACATACTGAAAGCAAAATGAACCACTCTGCCGTGTTGTGCCTCTAGCAGAGGTCATAACATGATGCCTCAAAGTGAAAAACCTCTGCGACCCCACTCAAAACTCAAGGATTTGACAGCTTTTCTCTCCAACAGACAAAAAACTCGCTAATGATGCTAGCGATTAGTTAAGCCTCTTCTCAGCAGGCTGTAAACAACCCTGGCTTGACACAAATGCCAGTGGTCAAAAAGCTTCAAAGTCCTTCTTCAAAACTGAGCAATTTTATTTGACTGGGTTTCTCCATGCAGGAATGAATTTTAGAGATTGATTCTATGTGATACAATCAGGATGTTTTAGTTCCTGGAGATAAGATGACACTTCTCCTCCCACCCACAGCTATAAACTTTAAAAGCGTGACACAGATTTCCCACAAATTTTTGCTTCACTCTTTCAGCAGCCTCAAAGAGCATTAACTGTATTTAAAAGAAAATAATAACAACTAACCTGAAGTTACAGCATTTCTGTGATCCCTGATGTTTTATAAACAATAAATGAACCTTCCAATGAGCACATTCGTATTCTCACTAGCACAGAGCTGCTCTGCTTTGGTTTTCTCTCCTCGGGGAGAAACACACCTCTGAATCCCCCCATGATTAATTGCAAGAATAAAAGCAGGAACTGGACAACTACCTTATGAGTCAGGTTGAGCTGGAAACTATAGTAGAATGACAAAAAAAATGTACCAAGACAAGAGACAAAGCTCTACTAACCATTCCTTTTTCTTCATAAAACCACTTATTTAAGTTCCTGTTCATCTTACCTGACCCTCATGTCAAACAACACTGTTTAACAACTTTGTTGCAGATGGATGGGGCATCCATGATTTCTCTGGGCAACCTGGGCCAGTGCCTCACCATTCTCACAAGGGAAAAAAAAAAATCTCCCCAATATCTAATCTAAATCCACACTCTTCCAGCTTAAAACCATTCCCCCTCATCCTGTCCCTTAACTCCCTGATTAAGAGTCCTTCCCCAGTTTTCCTACAGGCCCCCTTTAAGGACTGGAAAGCTGCTACAAGGTCTCCCCAGAGCCTTCTCCTCTGTAGACTGAACGTGTCTAACTCTCTCACTGTCCTCATGTGGGAGGTATTTTAGCTCTCTTGATCATCTTTGTGGCCTTCTCTGAACCTGCTCTAACAGATCCATGTCTTTCCTGTGCTGTGGCCTCCAGAACTGAACACAGAGCTCCACATGAGGTCTCATGAGAGCTGAGTAGAGGGGGAGAATCACTGCCCTTAACCTGCTGGTCAAGAGACTGTCATTGAGTTGCCCTCTTGCTAAATGCAAAGCCACAAAGACATTTATATCCACCAAACAACTTAAAGACTTCTCCTCTGCAACTGTTTGTCATACTCCTCGGTGAGCAGAACAAGAACATCCTTTCTCAAGTAATCCAAGGCTTCGCATGTTCCAACTGCCCTGTCTTGGAAAAGCTTCTGAGCTTCTGTGACTGAACCTCCCCTGACTCTGTGCTGCTGACAAAGCAGTGCCATCGTCCTACAGCCTCAGTCACTGCCACTTGTCCTGGATTAGGAACTTTGGGGGCAGGATCTCAGTCAGCAGCTAGTGCAGATGGGCCATGGCAATGCTTAGTCAAGGAAGGGTGCCACCAGGTAATGCTGCACAGGTGCCAAACCTTTCTCTGCCAAAACCACTCTGCAGACTGTCTGCAGCATTAATAGCAAGGAAAGAGCTGAACCAGGGTCTGTTTTCTCCTTTGGAGATGGTCTCATTGCTTTTCTTGGTTTGTAAGTAATATGTCAGCACTTCAGGGATTGTCCCTAGATGCTGGACTGATGCCCACCCTCAGGATCCATCCAAGTGCACCAGTTTGGTCCTTGGCCAAGCAAACCTATACTAATCCCAGCGCAGTGTTGTCACTGCACACACTGCAGGCTTGGAATTATGTGCAAGATCTTGACCCATCAGTTCATCTCTTTACAGTATCAAGACCAGGGTCTGAGTTTCAGTGCCCTAGAACCAAGAAAGAGACTCCCCTCTGCCTCTTAACAGTGTAATTTCACAGAATACACCTCTCCAGAAACACTCCTGCTCACTTAAAAGGTTAGACATGGTTTCACAAAATTTATTTTCATGAAATAAGATTTTTGTCCTCCTTCTTGCAAATCATCCCATCTCACTGTATACTTCAGCTGTAATACTAACTGTACAAATTTACATGTATCCAGATAGAAATGTCAAACGGAATATTCAAAAACTGGAGAATGGTGTGCAGATGACTGTGAGGGACACAGAAGTATGCTAGGTTTAAGAGCACTACAGCATCTTGCTGAGAACAGAAGACAGGCACATGCCATCATTTTTCATTAATCACAGAATCATAGGATCATTAAGGTTGGAAAAGATCTATCAGAACACCAAGTCCAATTGTCAGATCAATATCACCATGCTTACTGAACCACGTCCCGAAGTGCCACACCTACACACTTTTTGAACACCTCCAGGGAAGGGGACTCCATTTCTGCCCTGGGGAGCCCATCCCTGTGCTTCAATGCTCTCTCAGTAAAGAAATTCTTCCTCCTATCATGTGAAGCATGTCAGAAAGCTATGGGAAAGATGAATTCAAAGAGCTAATTAGGACGGAACCATTTCTGAAAAGCGACTGATCCAGTTGCATAAAACCTGCCAACATTCACTCTTAAGGTCTCCTTCAAAGGAGCCTTCCACTTTCAGCCTCTGCCACCTTGTTGCTGCCTTTCACCTCGCAGCAATTAAAGGTTTGCCTGCAATGGCTGTAAAATATGCAAGGGCTCTTCTAGTTTATGCACCTGAGCACTTACCCACTGCTGCTCACAGAAATGCACTCATGTTAGACTAATAACAAGAGTCACCAGTGATGTAGTCTAAATGAAAAGCCAAACGCCCTTTCAGTCCTAGGCCTAGAAGACTTAGGTTTGCTATTAGTTTTTTTCCCCACCTCTACTCTGCTTTTCATGAGACCTCAACTGGAGCCCCGTGTTCAGTTCTGAAGTCTTCAGCACAGGGAGCTGTAAGAGTGAGTCCAGAGAATGCCATAAAGACCATCTGAGGGGGGAAGCACCTCCCATACAGGAACAGCCTAAGATAGTTGGGGTTGTTCATCCAGGAGAACAGAAGGCTCTGGGCCTTAGACCTTAGAGCAGTCTTCCAGTGATTAAAGAGGGCCTTGTAGGAAAGCCGGGGAGAGGGTCTTTAACCGTGAGTGCTGAGGATAGGATAGGATGAGGGGGAACAATTTTATGCTGAAAGAGGGAAGACTGAAATTAGAATCATAGAATCAGCAGGTTGGAAGAGACCCACTGGATCATTGAGTCCAACCATCCCTGTCAATTACTAACCCATGTCCCTCAGCAGGCACACAACAGGGACCCCCAGTTCACCAAGCAAGGAGCCCCAACCCAAAGGGCTTCTGTCTCACCGCTGACCCATCACCCACCCCAGAATGATAACTCCTCCCAGCCCGAGGGCACACAGAAGGGTCAGCCCTGCTGAGAGGTGAGATTGCAGCAGCCACCAACCCTCCCAATCATCCCTACCTGCCTACCTGGCTGGGGGGCCACCAGGCCCCCCAGCCTTTCCTCCCCCCCTGCCACCACACTCCCGTGGGATGCAGGGTGTGCCATGGGGACTCACCGGTGATGCCAGGGCAGCAGTGATGCCAGGAGATGCATCCCTCACCCACAGCCCGGCCAGGCACAGCTAGAGGCTGTTGGTCCCCCCGGGGAAGAAAAAGGGATCCCTTGGAGAGGGCAAAGCAGCAACACCTGGGGAGGGAGGAGTCTCCAAGAGAGCCCAGGTGCCCTGCAGCTTAGAACCAGAGAACCACAGAATCACCTAGATAGTAGATTAGATAGTAGGAAGAATTTTTTTCTGTGAGGGTGGTGAGGCACGGGGCACAGGTTTCCCAGAGAAGCTGTGGACGCCCCATCCCTGGAGGTGTTCAAGGCTGGGTTGGGCAAGGCTTTGAGCAACCTGATCCAGTGGCAGAGAGGTTGGAACTGGATGGTCTTTAAGGTTCCTTCCAATCCAAATCATTCTATGAAAGAAATTAAAAATAAGAATATTGAAGAAGATACTCCTCTTGCACTAAAGTTCAGTGAAAGGGGACAGGTGAAAGGGGACAGGTGACTAGGCAGCCAAGGGGCTTTCCTCCTAAGCGCAGATCAGGTTCTCAAATATCTTAAAGCAAAGCAGAGCTCTCTAGGCTTACCCTATTTTAAGTACATCGATCCAAGTATACAAAAATTGCAGTCATAATCATTACGGGTTTCAGAAGCAGACATTTTGTTGTAACTTGGATAGAAATTACACGTCAGTGAGCAGCAGGTGAGATATTATTGTACCCCTGACTACGTGGCCTATATAGTAATAAGTCTGTGTGCATCCATAGTGAACCAGAGAAAACCACAGTCGTCTAATAAGAATGCAATCTGCTGCTTGAGAATGCAGTTTTGGCCAGATCTTAATGCTGTGGAAATTACATTTGCTTCAGCAATCAAATCTCCCTCTCATTACCTCATTGCTACCAGGCTTCTGATATAATTGACATGATCACTTGTAACGGTTAGCAAAGTTTTGATTTTCAAATAGCCAATCTTGCCCTTTTTTTTCTGTAGTACTTTAGTCTCATCCGTTTATATAATCAGACTTTTTTTCATTTAAATACTCCTTTCTAGAGAAAGAAATGCAAAACAGTTTCAATTTCCCTGTAATTAAGAATATAAATAAAGTGAAAGTTGTAGAATCACAGAATGGTTTGGGTTGGAAGGGCTGTTAAAGACCATCCAGCTCCATGGGCAGGGACACCTTCCACTGAATCAGGTTGCTCAATGTCTCATCCAACCTTAAACTCTTCCAGGGATGGGGCAAACACAACTTCTCTGGGCACCCTGGGCCAGTGCCTCACCACCCTCTCAGTACAACATTTATTCCTACTATCTAATCTCAATCTCCCCCCTTTCAGCTTAATATTGTTCCCCCTGATCTTATCTCTGCACTCCCTGGTAAAAAGCCCCTCCCCAGCTTTCCTGGAGGGTCCCCCTTTAGTACTGGAAAGCTGCTATAAGGTCATCCCTGAGCTTTCTTCTTACTCTGAGGTCCTCTCTACACAAACCTTTCTTCCGTTGAACATGGATACTCTTGCTTCAGCAAGCATTATACATTCCTCTGTGCTTGCAGGTTCACTCCTATGCCTGTCAAAACCAGGCTGGCTGAAGAGACAGAAGAAAATTTTAAAACAGGAAAAAAAAAAAAAACCCTTTAAAGCTTATATATCTGGCATTTCCTCTTAACACCTCTTCAAGCATTCACTGTTCATTAAGCCTTTCATTTCCTTCTCAAATAACGTCCCACTGAGTTAAACCAACACAATCAAACAAAATCTCAGTAACCAGGCCAACACATGGAGCTGGCACACATCTACAAAGCACATTGACATCTACCACACACCCTGACACAGTGATGCCCTGGATGCCAAAGACTGACTTGTACAAGGGTGATTCTCCTCTAAGGAGGCCAGATCTACAAGCAAAAGGTTCAATGAAGCTCAGAATCATTTGAGTTGGAAGGGATCTTAAAGATCATCAAGTACCAGGCCCCTACCATGGACACAGACGCTTTAAATTGGATCAGGTTGCTCTAAGCATCATGCAACTTGGTCTTGAACACCTCCATCTACAGGGCAAACATGATTTCTCTGGGCAACCTGGGCCAGTACCTCATCACCCTCACGGCAAAAATTTTCTCCCTAATATCTAATCTAAATCTCCCCTCTTTCAGCTTAAAACCATTCCCTCTCATCCTATCCCTGCACTCCCTGATCAAGAGTCCCTTCCCAGCTTTCCTGTATCTCCCTTTAAGTACTTGAAGGCTGCCCTAAGGTCTCCCCAGAGCCTTTGCTTCTCCAGGCTGAATAAACCAAACTCTCAACCTCTCCTTGTTTGGGTGCTCCAGCCCTCGGATCAATTTTCTAGCACCCTTTGGACTCACTCTAACAGCTCCGTGTTCTTCCTGTGCTGCGGACTTGTGAGCTGGATGCAGGACTCCAGGGGAGGTCTCACAAGAGAGGAATAAAGGGGCAGAATCCTCTCCCTCACCCTGCTGATCACACTACTTTTGATGCAGCACGTGACAGGGTTGGCTTTCTGGGCTGCAAGCACACATCACCAGCTCACAATGAGCTTCTCATCACCAGCAGCCCCAAGCCCTTCTCTTTAGGGCTACTTCCAATCCATTCTCTGCCCATTCTGTAGCTGTCCTTAGGGTTGCTCCGATCCAGGTGTAGGACCTGGATTATGGATTGGAATTTCCTCATGAACTCAATCCTGGACTCTCCAACACAATACGTGGTGCCTTCTACTCTGTGGAGATAGTTAAATGTTGGTCTCTCCCCTCCACTCTCATGGGCTCTGCAACAATTTAGTATTTTCAAGATCTACACTGAAAAAAACTGGCTGAAATTGCTTGAAATCAAAAATTACTACAGAGATTGCCTCTGTGTCTCCTGCACACATTGAGCATCACAATATGCACCAACTAATTTAAAAAACTAAAGATCACACGCTTTATGTTGTGGTTTTTCATTACTCAGATTTATTTTCATTTAAAAAAAGTAATAGCACAAGAAAACAGTCACAGAATCATGCAAAAGACCTCCAAGATCATCCAGTTCAACGGTCTGTCCAATACTGCTGTGCCTACTAAGCCATATCCCAAAGCACCATGTTTACACCTTTTTTTTTTAACATCTCCAGGAAAGAAGCTAAAGATCACTATGGAAAACATTAATGAGGCTCTCTCCTATGTGTTTTAAGTAAGAGCATAAATACAAATATCATTTCTTCTAAATATTTGTCACCCTCTTCTCCAGGTCTTTGAGGAAAAGTAAATAAAATTGGCAAGGTCTAGCCTTACTTCTCTTCTTGTACTGGAAGAAAATACAGGTGTACTCAAGCTTTGATGACAGCAGGGTGACACTATCACAGCACTGACAAAGCTCCCACAAGTTCTAACCAGTGTGCTGGGTTCATTTCACACCGCAGCTAACTTTATGCTAGTCATCAGCAGTCTCAGAATGAATCAGCAGCATGTTCTGGCAGCCAAGAGGGCAAACCACACCCTGGTGTGCAGCAAAGACAGCGTAACCAGCTGGTCAAAAGAGGGGATTATCCCGCTGCATTCAGCATCTGTGCAGCCTCAACTCAAATGTTGTACGCTCTGCAATCTAGGAATAATGTGAAGGTCCTTGAATGTGTCCAGAGGAGGGCAACAAAGCTAGTAAAAGGGCTGGGGCGAATGTCCTGTGAGGAGGAGTTGAGGACTGTGGGCTTGTCTAGCTTGGAGAAGAGGCCAAGGGGTGACCTTGTAGCTCTCTATAGAGGAAATAGGCAGAGGGAAATGCTGACCTCCTCTCCCTGGGATCCAGCGGTAGGATGTGTGGGAATGGTCAAAGCTACACTAAAGGAAGATTAAACTGGACATTACGAAACAATCCTTTACCAAGAGGATGGTCAAACCCTGGAACAGGCTTTCTAGAGAGGTCATTAATGTCCCAAGCCTGTCAATGTTTAAGGGAGCATTTGGCCAATGCCCTTAACAACATGTTTTAACTTGGTCAGTCCTGAAGTGGTCAGGCAGTTGGACAAGACGATCATTGTAGGTCCTTCCAAGTGAAATAGTCTGTTCCATTCTAATTCACATTATATATCATTTTTTTTTCATGTGACCACAAAGGCGTCTTCTTTTAGCCCCTCTGCCACATTGCTCTTTACAAACCCTTTCTGGACTTTGACATTCCAGCCCCTCCACTGCCCCACATCTTGGTCTCAGCTCTGCAATCCATCCTTTCCCAGACTTTCAGTTTGGGCATACTTCACCACTTACCTCCTCAGAAACATGATACCTTCAAAGCACTTATTTTAAGCAACTTAAATGTTGATCTATGCAAAACAACAAGCCAACTCTCTGCTTCACTTTCCACATCAAACTGGGGCATCCCTGGGCTCCATGAAAGGTGCACTGAAGACCCCACCCTCTCCTTCACACTCCTCCACCCTTCTCTTGCAGTGCTAGGTTTCTTTAAAAGCTTGCATGATCAAAGAGAACAAAGTCATGGATGCTCCCTCCCTGGAGGTGTTCCAGGCCAGGCTGGATGAGGCTTTGAGCAACCTGATCCAGTGGAAGGTGTCTCTGGCCATTGGAAGTGGGAGTGAAACTGAATGATCTTTTAAGTCCCCGCCAACCCAAACCATTCTATGAATCTATGGCACCTGTATCACAAGAGCATAGCACTCCTTCCGCTGCTGCAGTCTTCATAGTGGCAAAGTTAGACATGTACATTTTCTCGCGAAAATTCCTCTGCTTTATACACTAAGCACAAAACCACAGAACGCAGGTTGTGCTTGAGGAGCAGGCACAGCCTCTTTGGGAAGGGATATGATACGAGTGTGATCTCCTCTCCACAAGGATCACAGAATCATAGAACAACTAGGTTGGAAGGGACCCACCGGATCATCTAGTCCAACCATTCCTATCTAACACTAAACCAAGTCCCTCAAGACCTCATCCTCCCGTGCCTTAAACACCTCCAGGGAAGGTGAATCAACTACCTCCCTGGGCAGCCTATTCCAATGCCCAATGACCCTCTGTGTGAAAAAGGATGTTTGGTGATGAAGCGCTCTCCTAAGAACAAGCAAAGTTCACATGCAGCACATATAGAGATGCCAAAGTAACCCTACGTCAATATCATTCTTTGAATCACAACAGCAGACTTTTTTTCTCCCGGCACATCAAACCCATATGCAAACCCAGGTATAATTCCAAAATATTACTGCAGGTTTCCTGCTTTCCTCCCACTCAATGAAGTCACTGTAGAAGACGGTTAAGTGAAAAAATACTAAATCCACACGAAACCAATTACAACAAGACCCAGCTTTCCTTCTACTGACACAATGATTTCATATTCTGGCTGCAAGGTACACAAGTCTATGGGCTCCAGACTCTGCCAAGGCAACACATGGATATCACAGGGACCCTAACAAAAGCTGACAGCAGACACTTTCCTTATATTCCCTGCCAGATCTTCTGCGTGCCAGAATATTCAATGTCTCAATCCCCATCCCTGAGAAAATACCCCCCAGCTTTGCCTTACCCTTATTGATGGGTGAAGTCAATTCGCAGAACACCGATGGACAGAAAGCAGCAACTCAGGTTACTCTAACCAGCACTGGTGATTATTATTTCCAGCATTTAGATGCTCTGAAGTTGTTCAGCAGCCATTAGGTACAAAACCTGCAGGGCCTGGCATTCCGAGCTGCATTCCTGCTTTCTCAAAAAGGCAGCAGTTAATGGCATTCAGACTGAATCTAGAATCCTGGAAATATCTTTATTAAGTATGTCAGAAAACGTAGCAAAATGCTGTGTCAAACAATTGGCCGTAGCAATGCTACTCAGTTCTGCAAAGCGAGTCTGTATCACATCTGATGTGTTACATAAAATATGTCAGCATTTTCCTGGCAATAACAATACAGCAGCTTCTGAAAACCTTAACACGTTGCAAATAAAATATTTGCAATGCACTTGGAATTTTGGTCAATATAGTTGAACACACTCAGCTGTATTCTCACATGTCTCAATCGCCTGAGAAGAGCTCGGAATAAGACCATCTTTTTAAGGAGTAAACACAGTGCTGAGTCTTATGTGTTCTTATATATTTGAGGTATAAAATATATATATTATTTAGCTTTATTTATGTGTTCCTACATAAAGGAATACATCCCTTGGGAAGGAGGGTCAGCATAAGATGGAGACACAAAATTCTTTTATGAGACTTGAAAATTGCTGTGATTAATCAAACTAAGAAAGAAATCATAAAGACTGAGAAAAAGATGGATGGTTCATAGATATTAGGAAATCTTTTTTTCCCATGAGGGTGGTGAGGCCCTGGCACAGGCTGCCCAGAGAAGTCGTGGATGCCCCATCCTTGGAGGCGATCAAGGTCAGGCTGGATGGGCCTTTGAGCAGTGTAACCCAGTGAAAGGCATCTCTGCCCATGGCAGGGGGTTGGAACTGGATAATCCCTAAGGACCGTTTCAACCCAAACCATCCTATGATTCTTTGAGTTTCTTTCAGGTTGGATGGGGCTTTTAAGTAACATGATCCAGTGGAAGGTGTCCCTGCCCATGGCAGAGGGATTGGAACTGGATTATCTTTAAGGGCCCTTCCCACCCAAACCATCCTGTGATTCTATTCTATGATTCTCATGATTCATATAAGGACAGGAAGGAAAACATAGTGAGGGGATGTGGAAATGGTTAAAAAAAAAAAAAAAGCAGAGGAGGAAGGACTTTTACATACGACATAACACTGCCTGGAGTCAGAGAAGAGTACCAGGAGCCAGAAATGCAGTCTCAGAGTTCATCAAATATGTGATTTCTGCCTGAAAATTTGTTCAGTTGGGGCATGTGTATTGCTGTCTGTTACCAGGCTTTTTTTTAATTCATACACACCCACTAGCACCCATCTCTGCAGCATACTTCCACCAAACCAGAAGCTGCTGTCAGCACTTAGGTGGATGGAGAAACCCTCCAACTTAAACCAAGCACTGACCAGCAGAGGTGGCTGCATATGACTTTTTATCACCCAACCCTATGGGACATTTCCACTTAACATCATTGTTCCCATGGACTTGAGCGGTGCCAAGATTTCACATCCTGTCATTTCAGGGTCTGAGCTGCACGGAGTTTTCCTGAACCACACAGAGGTGCTGACTCCTCACTGCCGAGCTCTGAGCAGAGACCTTCTCCCTCAAACACACATCACAGAATCATAGAATGAGCTGGGTTGGAAGGGACCTCTAAACCCATCCAGTTCCAAACCCCCTGCCATGGACAGGTACACCTTACACTCCATCAGGATGCTCAAAGCCCCGTCCAACCTGGCTTGGAACACCTCCAGCGATGGGGAATCCACAGCTTGTCTGGGCAACCTGTGCCACTGCTTCACTACTCACACAGGTAAAGATTTCTTCCAATCATTAAGATCTCCGCTCTCTCAGCTTAAAACCATTTGCCCTCATCCTATTGCGGCACTTCCTGACAAAGAGCCTGCCCACAGCTTTTCTGTAGGCTACCCTCCAGCCTCACTTGTCTCACAGCCTGAGAGCTTCTCCTGCCCATCAGCTCAATGCCCAACAGAGATGCTGCACTGTTAGTAAAAAACCCTCTGGCACAGCAAAAAAATCAAGAACAAAATTCAACTTAACCTGAAAAGGACCACACAGGCACAGGGCACTGATTCAGCAGTGATTCAGGTTGAACTCAGCATTTCATTTAAGTCAAGAAATGGCACGAATTTACAACTTTTCACACCATGATATTCCTCAGGGTTGGAACTAGATGATCTTTAAGGTCCCTTGCAACTCAAACATTCTGTGTTCCTAGATCATCACATACACAGGGCTGAGCTAAAGCGACTGATAAAGGAAGAGCTGTGCGTACATCCAGTCCTGTGATGCTCAAGACCCACAGCACCGACAAGAGCAGGACTGGGGTGATGGCTGTACAGTGTTTCAGCTACCTTTGAAGAGCTGGACACCAGCAGAAACAAAGCATTTGCTTTCTGGCGAGTGCAGTCATCCCTGGAGAGCACTTTTGAAAGGCTTAGGAAGTCTTTTGATTAGAAGGGAAATTGGAAATCCCAGCTACAGATCCTAGCACATAACAGGCAAAAACCTGCTGTCACCCAAACTACCCATTTAATCTTTTCCTACTGCTCTACCAGAAAATGAGTTACATGGAAACCAGATGAAGGAGAAGGAAGAACAGAAAGGGTTGTTAGCGTGGACTCACTATCACCTCCATGGGCGCTCCCTGCTTCAGGAAATTGTAGCCTTGTCTAAGCCCACAACAGAGAAACCGCCACACTTACCTGTTTTAAATGTGATTTCTCTTTAGAGATTGCATGGCTGAGTTCTGATTTTGATGCATCTCGACACCTATCAAGGCTCCCAATCTCAGAGCACTGCAAGGTGCCTTTCCCATCCTTTCCATCTCTGCTTCTTCTCTGAAAAACTGCATCAGACGAGGACCTAGCCCCAAGCCCAACAGCTTAAATTAGTCAGAACACTCAGACAAGGCTGATAACCACACACATTTGCTGGTAAACATCGTTAGTACTCCTTTACTACTACTATAAATAAGAAATAAAAAAACCCTACAAGTAACTAGAAAGCTGGACCAGTCTTGAGCCACAACAGCCTGATAGCCTGACCATTCTCCTCAGGTCCTCCACCTGCAAGGCTCTGCAGTGTGAGGAACAGCACCCACACTGTGGAGAGGCTGGCAAGTTAGTAAATCATCTTGTACAAAGGGAAGAGTGGTTTCCAGGCCTGTTTGTAGCATCCTGGGCAGAGACACAGCTCATCCTGGGATCTGGTAGACCAGGTGAGGACAGCAGTGGGTTCTAGAAGCAAAGAAACCAGGCTTGAGGAGGCAAAGCTTTCTAGGAGCAGGAGGTCTGGAAGATCTGGCAGGCCCACTGGACAGTTACATTACATTATTTACATTATTTAAGGCCTGTCCCTAAAACTTCCTTGGCCCTGCCTTGTCTAACGCTGGCCCTGCCAGAGACACTAATTTTCCCTGCCCCATCTGTTTGGATTTGCTCACTTACTAATTTATCCAATGTCTAGCTCCATGGTGGCTAAGCATTTTAATCACAGTGATTAACACACTGAGCAAGAACAAAACAAAAATGGTTAATCAAAGGCTATTAGCAGTGTTTGAATGTCTAGCCGCTGCTTTCACAGATGAATACTGGTTAACGATCATCTCCCCATAACATTCACACGGTAAGCACTGCAGTTTGCCACAACCACATCAGGGATTTTGACCCATTTGGCACTAGGAGACTACAATGCGCTTCTGCAGGAAACACTCGTGTTTTTTAGCCTGCCTGAAGTGCTTGATGCCATGAGCAAGAGAAAAACCTCATGAAAACGAGCATACTCTGTGTCAGAACACCAGTGCACTGGAGGTGCAACCAACACTGTGATGGACCAAACTCTGCATCCCTCCAACATTAATATGACCCTTGAGAAGTAGGACAGATCTACAGCAAAAAACATCAAGAATTGTCATTATTTGATGCACTATCTCCTAGTGTTCGCCACAGGAGTTTTGTTTATAAAAGTACAAATGGAGTTTAGTGTTAACACAAGCCTGGGCTTGCTCTTACAACCACCACTATGGAGTTTCAGGGTGCAGTGCTCACCACCTCCACAATTACTGCCAGCATCAAAACGGATATCAGCGTCCAGCCAGGAATCAGAGCTCCGTGAGTGAAGCAATGTACATACAAAAAACGCAGGCGCAGGCTTAAGGACCACTCACACATGCCAGGCAAAAGGATCACAAGGAAGCAAGAGGATGCCCTAACACAGTCATGGAATGGTTGGGGTTGGATGGGACCTTAACACTCATCCAGTTCCAATCCCCTGCCATAGGCAGGGACACCTTCCTCTGAATCTGGTTGCTCAAAGTCCCATCCAAACCAGCCTCAAACACCTCCAGGGATGGGGCAGCCACAGCTTCCCTGGGCAACCTGGCCCAATACCTCCCCACCCTCAGAGCAAAAGTTTTCACAAAAAGAGTTGCAAAAGTCAGAAGCCACAAAAAGCATTCCTAAAATACCTGGACAAAGTACTAACTTGGAAAGCCCAAGTCTCTGAAGAATGAGTTACTTGGGCAGGGAAAGCATGTCTTATCTGTGTTTGTAAAGCTCTGTGTAAATTAACAGCCTTACACAAACAGGATTTAAAACAAAAATACAAGCGCAACTACCGGGTTTATTGCTTTAAATACATCTCTGGTGGTTTACGCAGTGAACACAGAGCTGAATGGCTTCATTTACGAGTCAAGGCAGCCTAAGGTAAAGCATAAATATAGGTTTGTTTTGGGGCTTCTTTAATAGTTAATAAAACTAAAAGCAGCCAAAAAATTTAGGTCACTTCCATGCTGTCAATCCAGCTGCCTTCATTCCTGCCTCATATGTCTTTCTGAAGCCCCTTTGGCTGAATAACGAGCTTTATTTTCCTTATGAAAAAGGGCACCAAGGCTACAGAATCGGACTCTAAGGTGGTTCTGGTTTCAAAACCTTCCAGTTAAAGCTGAATGTTGGGTAAATGTCCATGATAACCAGTAAAGTCAGGAAAGCTATACAATCCCATGCCTGTGCACAGGCATTTGTTTCTCTCTTGTGAGAACAAAAAGTCTATTCAGAGGTAAACTAGAAGGAGATACCTTCTCTCTGCTCTGGTTTTTACCTCCATTTTCCAACAAATCATCACTTGAGGAATATTAATCATTTTAGAAATATCTTTGCTTCCCTACAAGAAGTGTACGATTACAGCTAAACATCAGTTTTGAGGTTTTCATCTCTGGGTGGAATCCTATGGACACATGTACCAAAAGTCACAGTGTAACAGAGAGCTCCAGGAGGACCTTACAGCAGCCTTCTAGTACTTAAAAGGGGCCTGCAGAAAAGATGAGGAGGGGATCTTCATCAGCGAGAGCACGGATGGGATGAGTGGGAACAGTTTTAAGCTGAAAGACAGGAGATTTAGGCTACATTTTAGGAGGAAATGTTTTCTTGTGAGGGTGGTGAGGCCCCGGCACAGGTTGCCCAGGGAAGTCGTGGTTGCCCCGTCCCCGGGAGATGTTCCAGGCCAGGTTGTACGAGGCTTTAAGCAACCTGATCCAGTGGGAGGTGTCTCTGACCATGGCAGCAAGGGTGGATCTGGATGATCCTTGGGGCTCTTTCCCATCCAAACCACTCTATGATTCTAAGACAAGAATGGACCAAGATGGATCCATTAGCTCAGTCAAGATACATCTTCATTCACTCAGGTCCCTTAATATACCGATACAAGCTTCATATTGAGTGTGCACAATGACCGTACTGAATGTAACCAATGACCCTACTGAATCTGCACATTATTAATTTTAAAAGGCTGGCTGGTAAAACCTTATATTGTCCATCCCAGGTTTCCACCAGTTCCTTCACCATCGATTGTTTATTTATTATTTACTACCTAGGTGTTTCTGGGACAACTTAATACAGCCAGACAGTCTCTCATCTCTTCCCTGCTAATGAATGCAATAAATAACTACAGTAAGCATTATAATCAATACTATGCTTTGCTCACATCCCGGAGAACACGAGGTCTGTGGCCTACAGTCCTGCTGGAGATGAAAAGTCTCCACGGGATGCAGATCTGTTCAGTGGTCGGACAGAGCAGGTGAATTAGCAGTGCTGGGCTGGGAAACCAGGGCATGACCATGCTCTCTGCAGGGCTGGGAAGGCATTGTGCATCACATTTCAGATAAAATACGAAGCTGAGGTGCCTGCTCACTTGTGCTGACCACAAGCGAACCTTGAAAGTAGCAGTAACAGTGGCAATTCCTCACAGAAAATGCAAGAGGAGTTCTCTCAGAAATGTAGAATACGATAAAAACAAAGACAAAAGGGTATGAAGAGGCATCAAAAGTAACCTCAGCAAAGAATCCTACAGATTCATTTCTGTTTACAGAAACTAAAGTATTGTAATGGGAAATTACTGTGAATTGAACAGTAAGAACAGGCTGGAGCTACTTGGAATTTTCTTCCCTATAAGGCAAGATCATGGATAGCTCTCAAGATTCTGAATTCAACTGCTTTTTCACTTTGTTTCCTGCTCTTATGAATTCAGAAGAATCATACACAAGATTTCACACTGCCACGTGCTGAAGCAATGATATTCCTCAATTCTTCCACCAGCCCTTCATCTTCTTCCTAACCTGTTCCTGTGCTGACAGCTCCAAGGCATGAGCCGAACCACATCAACCAGAAGCTAAAATCAGAAACAAGCTTTTCTTTTTAAAACAACTATCACCTTTCAGATTAGTTATTACACCACTTTGTAGCCTCTCAGAAAGTATTTACCCAACATATCATTCGGCAATGCTTACACTCCCTTCTCAGTCCTTGCTTGTTTCCCAGGATTTTTCTTCCAAAGAAGCTGTACAGTGTGAATCTGGGATCATAACCTGATGCAGTGAAAGCAGTGGGGACACAGTTCTTGCTAGACCCTATGGTAACTATTCCAAAAGGAAAAAAAAAAAAAAAAAAAGAAAACAGTGGAAACCACAGCATAACGACTCGGTGAAGAACACATCTCTGCTACTCAAGCTATTCCTGGTTTCATGCCAGGGCATCAGTGTAAAATCACCCCAAGAACCCGTTTAATAGAGTGGTTCGAGTTGGAAGGGACCTTAAAGCCCATCCACTTCCAATCTCCTGCCATGGGCAGGGACATCTTCCACTAGATCAAATTGTTCAAAGCCCCATCCTACCTGGCTTTGAACACCTTCAGGGAGTGGGCAGCCACGAATTCTCTGGGCAACCTGTGCCAGTGCCTCACCTCTCTTACAGAAAATCATTTCTTCCTAATAGTTGAAAGAAATCCATGCTCTTTCAGTCTAAAACCACTCTTCTTCATTCTATTCCTGCACTCCCTGATAAAGAGACCTTCAGCAAGTTTTCTGCAGCCCCCTTTAGTTACTAGAAGGCTGCTAGAAGGTCTCCCGGGAGCCTTCTCTTCTCCAAGCTGAACAGCCCCAACTCTCTCGGCCTGTTCTCATATGGGTGCTGCAGCCCTTGGATCATCTTTGTGACTCTTTGTGACTCACTCTAACAGATCCATGTCCTTCCTGTGCTGAGGACTCCAGAATTGAACACAGGACTCCATGTGAGGTCTAATGACAGCAGAGTAGAGAGAATCCTCTCCCTCACCCTGCTGGTCACACACCCTTGGATGCAGCCCAGGTTATGGTTGGCTTCCTGGACTGCAAGCACACATTGCTGGCTCATGTTGAGCTTCTCATGCATCAGCACCCTCAAGCCCTTCTCCCCAGGGCTGTTCTCAGTCTCCCTAATTGAAACAGCAAGAAGACACCAAGTGCAGCAAAATTTTCTAAACAGCGCTGAAGGAAATTCTGCCAAACTTCAAAAACCCTTAAAGGTCCGAAGCATATATCATGGGCTATTAAACCGACGCCACCTCCTGCTCAGGAGCATTCTATGCCACAAATGCCAGCTGACGGCAGGATAACCTGGAGGAAAACCAGCTGCCTGGATCCAATGCCTTTTCCTAAGCCACCTGTGCTCTTTTCTGTTCGCCATCAGAAACACGATAATGAGCTGCATGGTGCTTTGGCCTGAGATCTCTGAAGATACTAACACTTTGGTTGCACTTTCCTATGCTCCCAGAAAAGCTCTTTCAAGCATTGTGAACTGTTTTCAATAACTATTTTATGCCGGAACTCTGTTAAAAACACCAAACACTGATTCTTCTCTGTGGCTTCTTCCTTTAATTCAGGCAGTCATTAGAGATCACACGGAGCTCTGCACAAGACAACTGTCCCCGAGAGCCCTGACCCAGGACACAGAGTTATTGCTTTAATTCACCAAAGGCATGATCGAATGGCTGCAGGACACCCCAGGAACAGCCCTCATCAAAGCCAACACAGAGCAAGAAAACCCAGTACCCAGTTGGGAAGGACAGGGTAGCAAACAGGCTCATTTAGCTAATCCTGCTGGTTTGACCCAAAGCAATACAATCTCATCAAACAACAGAACTCCTACAGGGGGGAAATAAAGCAGGAGATTATAAACTGCCTTTGCTGACTGGAACCAGAGGTTTTATATATACCTTAACTCTTCGCATCAGCTGCATCGCTGCGGTCTGTGCAGCTGTGGAGACACACAGAACATGAAACAGTGTACAGAGGAAAGTAACAGCTACTCCACACAGTTGGGTAAACAGCCTGATTTAAAGCAGAAATTTATTTTTATAATTCTACTCATATGATTAGGAAGAGTAATCTATATCCTTCAGTGGGCAAATTTCAGTGTTATCATTAGTATCATCAAGCAAAGGATGCATGAGCAAATTTTATGTTTGAGATGGTAAATTTTCATGGTCATTCCCTGCTCCTACAAATATGCTTTTCTGAAGTCTAATATAGCGTAGAACAGCGCTTTCAGTAAAACCAGTCTTAATTTGTCAGGCTTTTAAGTTGCACTTATATTATCAACTCTCTTTTTTGTTGCTCTCTTACCTAGTTCTTTATTACTGGTAGGAAGATGGCCCTTAATGACCTATACAATCATAGAATCATTAAGGTTGGAAAAGACCTCTAAGTTCACCCAGTCCAACACCATCGTGCCTACTAAACCATGTCCCAAAGTGCCATATCTACACATATTTTGAATACTTCCAGGGATGGAGACTCCACCATTTCCCTGGGCAGATTTCTCCTGCAATTAATGTCTCTTTAACGACTATCAGCTTCTCAGCCTCCGATCCTTCTCAGAATTTATCACCTGTAAAGTTACACTCCCCCAGTTCTGGCTTAATGTTAAGGGCTCCAAGTAGGAAGACTGCCTGCTGGATACCCAAGCTGGGACTAGCACAGGTGGAAAAGTCTGGCTAGCAAGTCTGCATCACAGTCTGCTGCTGTTTGAGTCTCTGAGAGTTTGAAGACTCCTTGGCTAAGAGGAATGACAATGATTTGGTTTTTTTCTTTCAATTACCACTAGGTCTCATCCATTAATGTTTTCAAGGCCAGATTGGAAGGGTCTTGAGCACCCTGATCCAGTGGAAGGTGTCTCTGCCTACGGAGGGGGAGGGCAGAACTGTATGGGCTTTAAGGTCCCTTCCAGCCTCAACCATTCTATGATTCAATGATTATGTCTGGCTGTTTGCTGGAGGAGCTGCCTGGGCTCAGTAGGGCAGGCACATTGGAGGCAAATTTTTTGATAGGAACGGTTGGACTTGATGATCCGGTGGGTCTCTTCCAACCTGGTTGTTCTATGATTCTATGAAATAAGGGGCAAGTGCCCAAAAACTTAGATCTTCACTAGGGTCAATGGCCGGATGTAAGCCCAGGAGATGACACTCAAGGAGCAGGCAGAGCAGGACTGGAGTTCCTGGCAAATTTCTTAGGTGACCCAAATCTGCATGGAACAAAGGAAATACTGCAACTCAAAAACAAACCCCAAAAGTTGCTGGTTTCTCCCAGTCAGTCAATAAACACAGCAAGCAGCCCGATTCTGGAGACAGTTAGTTTGAAAAAAAAAAAAATGACCGCATCAATTCAGTGCACTGATTGCACAGAAAGCCTAGGTTTGGTGACAGATAAGAGTCCAACTAAAACATTTCCACCTACCTTAACAGCACTGCTGAAGAAAATAACAATACCTTCCAAGCCAAAAGTTGAATACGCTCCCACAGAAGGCAAAGCGCAGAACGGTTTGGGTTGGAAGGACCTTAAAGATCATCTAGTTCTAACCCCAATAAGTAAAAAGCACTAAACAGAAGACAAGCAATGCCAAGGGGGGAGGAGGACACGGTTTGTTTCTGAGCTCTTGACACATACTGCAGCACTGCGCACGCTGTGCAAACACGAATGCAAACTTGCAGTTACACGTAACTTGGATAAGGACTCCTACTGAAAGATTCCCTCTCGGAAAATGGATTGGAAGAAAAATAAGTTGCTTTAAAGGTGATTTCTCTTTAAGCCTAATCAGTAAAAATGACGGTGAAATTACTCCCAAGACTTCATGCTTCTATTTTGAGTGACTAACAGATGTTTTCACTGAGGATTTAGGACAGGGAAAATACAAATGCAACGATAATGGCAGCCTAATGAAGTTTAGTCTTCAGCTAATTCACACAACCAATTAACACTATACCCAGTGGAAAGTGTTACCAAGGCAAGAACCCTTTCGTTGACCATAAGGGTGAAAAGGTGTTGAAGCACTGGAACAACCTGCCCAGGGAAGTGGTGGAGTCTCCATCCCTGGAGGTGTTCAAAAAATGTGTAGATCTGGCACTTTGGGACATGGTTTAGTAGCCATGGAGAAGTTGGACTGATGGTTGGACTTCATGGTCTTAGAGGTCTTTTCCAACCTTAATGATTCTACAGGCCAACGCTAGGCACAATATCTATTCTGAATACATACATTTTAACTTTTTATTCAGAAAGATTAAGTGTGTTGGTAGGGGGCTGCAGTCCTTCATGAGAAGTGACTTCACCGTAGTGTGTAAGACCCTGGCACTGAATCCCAGGCAGAAACGGTGCCCTGATCACAGTCCAGCTCCTCCAGCAGCCAGGAGGCTTCAACAGCTTTCTATTCAAGCAAGCTCAGTTTTCCATGTGGGAAATTATAGAATCATAGAACAACCAGGTTGGAAGAGACCCACCAGATCATCGAGTCCAACCGTTCCTATCAGACACTAAACCATGTACGTCAGCACCTCATCCATGCGTCCCTTAAACACCTCCAGGGAAGGCGAGTCAACCCCGTCCCTGGGCAGCCTGTTCCAGTGCCCAACGACCCTTTCTGTGAAAATTTTTTCCTAATGTTCAGCCTAAATCTCCCCTGGTGGAGCTTGAGGCCATTTCCTCTTGTCCTGTCCCCTGTCACTTGGGAGAAGAGGTCAATACCCTCCTCTCTATAACCTCCTTTCAGGTAGTTATAAAGAGTTAACTACTAGATTTTCTATTGGTACATTCTTGTTCACTAAATCCTATGTTGAATACTTCAACAGCTCCCCTCCAAAGTACAAGTAGGATTTCACCTTTCCTCTCCATTTCCCCCCAAAAGGGCTTTCAGCACCGTTAAAGCAAATCATTCAAAGCAAAGGGGAGAGATGTGACCTTCCCAGGAGTGCTGGTGTACAAATCCCCTAATCCCCTGAAAGAAAGGGGAAAATAATCCAGTTCCAGGCAAAGAAGTCAGCAAAGCCATCAGAAATCAAACCTAAATCCTGAATTCAAACTCCCTGCTGCAGTTCCGTAGCTCCCAATAATTGTAGTAGCTTTTTTTTTCTCTGAGAAAAGTTAAAAACCAACAAGAAAAATAAAAGGGTCAGAAATTATTTGTCCTCACTGCTAAAAAACTGGTCACTTCCCAGGAGCAGCAGGGAATTACAGTGAGATCTGCGTGTTCAAACAGAAAATTCAGTGGTTTGTTCCAGACAGGGTTTGATCACAACACGGAGAAATAATGAGAGCCTTTAACTAAGCTCTAATTGTGCAACAAGCCATACTAGACGGAGAAGAAAAAAAAGTTTTTATAAATGGATTTGTTGAACTCCAGAGCTGTAAAACAAAGACTAAAATTACGCTCTGCACAAATGGTAATAAAGCATCAATTTAGGTGATGTTTTGAAGCACAGCAACGGAAGGATTATTCAGGTAAATGCTAGGTTACCCAGGCAGAGTTTTAGTATTTAAAAAGCAGTGTTTACTCTTGCTGTTTGCTCTACTGAATTCTTGGAAGGAAAATTTTCCTGATGCAGTGGAAGGAATCCCTGCTCATTGCAAGGGTTTGGAACTGCATGACGTTTAAAGTTCCTTCTAAACCAAGCCGCTTGATAATTCTATGATTCCCCGTATTTAGGGTCAATTTTTATTTCCTTATGAGATCCTCATTTTTGGGTTGATTTTTTTTTTCAGTCTACCTTTGCAGACTCTCCTCCGTATTCTGAGATTATGGAGCATCATCAGAAAGGACCAAGCAATAACACCAGACTCTGGTGTTCATTTTAGGAAGTTTTTCACACAGAGGGTCATTGGGCATTGGAATAGGCTGCCCAGGGAGGTGGTTGAGTCACTTTCCCTGGAGGTGTTCAAGGCATGGGTAGATGAGGTCCTGAGGGACATGGTTTAGTGTTTGATAGGAATGGTTGGACTGGAAGATCCGATGGGTCCCTTCCAACCTGGTTGTTCTGTGATTCTGTGATTCATTACGCATCAAAGATTACAAACAAGCATTTGCATCCCAATCAGGGAAGCCACACGAACTGCACAGAATCATAGAATCATTAAGGTTGGAAATGACCTCTAAGATCAACCACTCCAACCATCAACACAACACCAACATACCTACTAAACCACGTCCAGAAGCACCACACCTGCATATTTTTTCAACACCTCCAGGGGCGGTAACTCTACCACTTCCCTGGGTAGCCTGTTCCAATGCTTCAACACTCTTCCAGTAACAGTATTTTTCCTAATAGCCAATCTAAACCTCCCATGGAGCAGCTTGAAGCCATTTCCTCTCATCCTATCATACTTGGGAGAAGAGACCAGCACCCACAACCTGCTTTGAGGCAGTCGTAGAGAGCAAGATCTGCTGAGGAAACACTCAATAACATCTGAACTCGGGGATGACAAGTTCTTCACAGGATAAAACTGTGGCAGATCAACCATCATTTTTGTACAAAATTGTAAATGACACCTGAAGCCCTGGTTGTATTTATACACTGAAAGATGATAAAGTTGCAAATCTACAATTACTTCTAATCTTAAATAACTGATAGGATTTTAACTGCCAGCATACAGTAGCTAAGATGTGATATCACTGGGAGCTTTTTGAAACCAATCAATAACTATTAAAGCTGGATCCCATCTGTTCCCACCAGGCATTAGCCATTTTCTCAATATTTCAAGGATTCGGTTATTCTTGGGTACAGTTAAAGTAGTAAAATGAAGTGGTCTCATACTGACGCTGCGATAAATATGAGATTAAATATAGAACAAATTTATTACTACCTTAAGTCCCACTGAGTGTCCTGATTTTTGTGTATCCACAACAGTATGGTTTACTTTGATGTTTTATTATCCCAGATCTAAAGCTCACGATTGAAAAGCAAAGCGTGTGCTGGTACAATGACCTAACCCAGCTCTGCCATTTACTTCATTCCCACCAAACTGAACCTGCAGGTCATGATGATCCTCCTCTGACATCTGTCATGCCCTGCTCCAAACCAGTGGCACTCACACACAATGCATTTGTGCCATTGTGCACCCGTGGGGTGTCTGTGGGCTGCAAAAGGAACATGCCTGCAGGAGACGACTTTCCTAACACCCCGTGCTTTGAAGAAAGCGGAATAATCAACCCACTTCTAAACCACTGGTTTTAAGGGCTCTGAGGAGTTTTAAAGTAAATCAGCTAATTACTCAGCTTGCTTTAAAATAAAAATTAACCCACAAATTGAGTTCAGCTGGATCTGATTGAAGATGAATGAGCCCAGAAGTGCACATTTCTGGCTTTCCGCCCGTCCTGCGTTTCCAGGATTGTCCCAGATAACCCCATCAGGTCCTCCCTGTGGAACAACACATGCTGAAGGAAGCTGCAGAAAGACAAGCCACATCCTCCGCCATCAGCATGTATGCTGGATGGGTTCACATGGAGATGAATATCTGGGTCTCAGCTAGGTGGACATGCCTAAGCATTTTTTCTTTATCCACTGTTCACCTGGACTTCATCCTTAGGCATTACAAATACAAATCTCCAAAGGTGATATCTAACCCAAAGAACGGATCAAGGCTCCATACTTGAGCACACACATGGGCCACAAAATAAATTCAGAACCAAACAGGCAAATCATGTACCAGCAGTGGATTTTCACAGAATCACAGAATGATCTGAGTGGGAAGTGACCTTGAAAGCCCATCTAGTCCAACTCCTGTGATGATAAGGGACATCTTCACCCCGATTAGGTTGCTCAGAGCCCCATGAAGCCTGGTCTTTAATGTTGCCAGGGATGGGACATCAACCACCTCTCCAGACAACCTATTGCAGCGTTTAACCAAGTTGCTAGAGACTCTATTAGGGTGGATCCACCTTTATAAGCTGGGGGAATAAAAAAAAAAAAAAAAAAAAAAACACCACATATTCTCATAAGGTATTAAAGACTGACTCTAAGTAAGGAGAATATTTTCCTTCCAAAACTACTGCGTCCTTCTGGGTTCCTTCTTGTACATTAGGATAATGCTGCTTTTGCAGCTCAACAACCATAGGACTGTCCCGGGCACAATTTTAGCCCTAACCTACCAGCCCTCACCCCAGCAGTTCCTCCACACCTCTACAGAGTTGGCAAAGCACCTGGAAACCGTCACCCTCCCCCAAAAGCTAAAAAAAATTAACGTGACAGAAACGGCCACACTGTGCTAACCCATCTCAGGGTCAGAGGACAAATCCTGCCACTTGCAAATGGAGACACAGCCATTGAGGGTGAGTTCCAGGCAGGTAAGATGAAGAAGGATCTACACTTGGTAAGTGCACATGATAGGATTTTTTAGGACAATTATTTGAGTGAGCAGATGAAAGCAACAGGACAGACTCACAGAGAGGCTCCTATATCATCCACAAGCAGGCTGTACCAGATGTTGGGCTGGAGCTTTTCCTGACGTCAGTGGCACAATGTGTTTACGTCAACGCGTGACGATGGAACAGGACTGACAAGGACTAAGGTAAGATTAAGTGTTCAGGAGAAAAGCACGTCCTTCACAAAAACAAGGACACAAAAGTCTGTTACGCTGCCTTTCAATGCAGCCACATGTCGATGAGAAAGCCTCAAACTCCCCCTCCCGCTCTGGGTCTGATGCACGTGACTTGGCAAGGCACCACTGCAGCTTTCCCCAAAGAAACTGTTTCTTCCCCAGCCCCTTTCTAACAAATGCTGAGGAACAAAGCTTCACAGAAACCTCTTCACTGTATCACCAAGTCAACTTGTCAGCAGGACTTCACACCCCAATGCGACTTCATATCTTGCCCCATAGCCATAAGTCTCCCACAAAAGAGAAACAGCTGCATTTCTGCAGTCAGTGCTTCAAGAGTTGTAGGTGCATACTGTTCGAAATTATTTCTATTGCTAATTAATATTCATAAATGAACCACAATACTGTGCCTTCAGTCAGCCGTCACACACCACCCACGCGAGATGAAAGGACAACTACATGAGATAAGCAGTTTATTGGATCAAAAGTCCCCTTTAAGACAGTTATTGCAGCAGCGTAACACTGATCGCATCCCATCACGGGTGTACATGTGGAGGAAGTATCAGCAAATCTCCCTCTTTAAACCAGATATTCAGTACAGAGAATGCACAGCACAATTATTGTGTTAATTTATCCGCATCTTTCTGCCTGCTCCAGGCTTGAGCTGGAGGTAGGAACTTATGTTTAAAAAGCCGGTGTTTTGCGGCACAAGAAATGGCTACTTCAAAACCCAGAATTGACACCCAACTATCCCGTCAGCAATTCCTGTTTAATTCCCCAGCAATATTGTCCCACTAGACAAGGACGCTGACCTTCAGCTTTTATTTCTACCTGCTATCTAGTTGCTCAAACTAGATCACTAGAGTTTTCTTCCTTATCCTCCTCCCCAAAGTCAACCTAGGTGGCAGGAATCAAGGATCTTGTCCTCACACAGAACATGGCCTGAGGATAAAAGACTGGATGCATCTGTTGAGCACTAACCCTGTGTGAGCAATAGATTAATTAAAAAGACACCTGACAAAATCATGTCAATCACATGTATAGTGATGAAAAACATTTAATCTGTAACACTGCATTCCCCTCTCCACTACATGGGAAAATGAGACTTCCCAGTTATAATGGCAAGATGGTTAAAACAACCAGAGAAGTACTTATTGCCCCAACATAGGCTGGTAACATGTGCTTGCTGCCCAGAAAATCAACCATATCCTGGGCTGCATCAAAAGAAGTGTGACCAGGAGGTCAAGGGAGTGGATTCAGTCCCTCTACTCTGCTCTGGCGATACCTCACCTTAAATACTGTGTTCAGTTCTGGACTCCTCAGCACGTGAAGGACATGGACCTGGCAGAGCCAGTCCAGAGGAAGCCACCAAGATGATCCAGGGGCTGGAGCACCTCCTATATGAGGACAGGCTGAGAGCTGGGCTTGTTCATCCTGGAGAAGCAAAGGCTCCAGGGAGACCTTATAGCAGCCTCCCAGTACTTTCAGGAGTGCTACAAGAAAGCTGGAGAGAAATTCCTCATCAGTGAGTGTGAGAATAGGATGAGGGGCAACGGTTTTAGGCTGAAAGAGGGGAGATTTAAATGAGGTATTAGGAAGCTATTTTTTCCTGTGAGGGTGGTGAGGCCCTAACACAGGCTGCCCAGTGAAGTTGTGGATGCCACATCCCTGGGGGTGCTCAAGGCCAGGCTGGATGAGGCTTTGAGCAACTTGAGTGAGTGAAAGATGTCCCTGCCCATGGCAAGGAACTGGATGGTCTTCAAGGTCCCTTCCAACACAAATAATTCTATTTTTCTATGATTCCCCAGACACAAGGGACTGAAACTGTCTGCCCACGAAAAAGTGTACACACACCCATTGCCAGACTGGGAAAGTATAAATATTTCCAAAGCTTTATGAAGGCTAGTACTTACAGTCATGCTTTGAAAGGGAAAGAATAAAGCAAAATATTCAATTAGAAAAAATTACTATAATTGCAGGTTCTATTTTATCCCTCCATTAAAGCAATAAAGTGCCTCGAAATATTGCTGAGCTGGGATACAGAGCTTAGTGCTACTTAACATTTTAATACACATCTGGGGGGGCTAATTTAATCTAGATCTGCATCAGGGTCTTCTTTCCTCCCTGGACCCTACCGCCTCTCCCTACACTTAAAACATGCCTGGATATAAACTCGTCTTTCTCCCCCATGTCAAGGAGCGGAGACACAAGAGCAGAGGTTGGACATGAATTCCGACACGTGGTAGCACGCCTCCAAAGCCAGAGGCCGCCAAGTCCACACACACACACAGCTCCAGCTAAAGTGTGTTTGTCTGAAGGCATTTTAATCCCATGGGAAGCGATTTGCTATTGAAAGTCACCGAGCAAGCAATGACCGAGGCTGAAGAAGGGGCTCTTCCTCCCAGCATTGGCTCCCACCACCCTCTCTCCGCACCACAATGCTACAAGCCACGGTTTTCTGAATATAACCTTGTCCCTCCCTGCGACAGAAGATAAGCGATTCTTATTTTAGGGAGCTCTACATCCTTTTAATTAAACAAATTAATATCACTTCTCCGTATCTCATAGCCCCTATTATCTTTTGTGAACTCCTACAATTCTGTTGTAAAGATATACTGAAAAAGTACTAATTGAGATAATCTCTGGAATTCAAGAGTTGGTGTATTTTTAGCCATGTTTTAAAACTATTTTCCCTTTGTTTCTGGAATGCCTCCCATCCTTCCTCCCCTGCCAGACTGTTTACATTATTTAAATGCCTTCTGCTTATACCACTCTTTACAATTTGTACTTCAACAACATCGGCCTCCATTGCTCTTTTTTTCCCTTGCTTAGACATAACTGGGATGAATTCCAATCCCAAACTCAAAACCACTCCTGGTGCTTTACGCCTGTCTTCTGTGTTCTGCACATCAGACAGTGCATTACTGCCAGCCCTATCATCCAGGACTGTCTGTGTAGGAGAACCAAGCAGCAAGAGTTAAACTGTTCTTCTTATACAGCAGAAACTGAGAAAATGGTGATTTTTCCCCGGCACTGGAATTCTCTGCAGGCTTACAGGAATACCTGGCATCCTCTTGCTTAAGCAGACAAGTCTGAGCCACCCTGCTGAATGGACCCAGCAGCACATTGCTCCTCTAGTGTTGTGGAGGACTGTGAAGCTCAGTGCCCACTGTGCAAGCAGAAGCACAGCTTATCACTCCTGCCCCACAGAAAACCCCACTGAGCAAGACTCATGAGTTAAAGGAGGCTCCAGAAGCCAGCCACACTCCTCTGTCACTTGGGTTTGATTTGCCTTTTCCTCAGGTTTACTTAGGAAGGTGATAAAGGTAGCTCCAGGTACCAGATGCCCTTTGCATCATGGCTCCTGAAGAGTTTTTAATAAGAGACTTGCCAAACTGGTGGGGGTTTTAAAGCAAATTTTTCCCTCAATCAAAAGGACCTGCAAAGGTGGAAAGGGTGATAAAGCACATCAGCCTACTGAGTTTTTCCAGCATAAGTGCAGACCTCTGCAGTGTCAATCTACTCCTGTTTACAAAAGGCTTCTTTCAGTGCCCATTCTCAGACCATCTAAGGTACATTTGTGACACACTTCAGACTTAGTCCCATTTCCCATGGGAGTTTTGGGACAAGTGAGAATATGCACAGGAAGCACACAAATCTGTTAGAGCGAGTCCAGATGAGGCCACAAAGGTGATCTGAGGGCTGGAACATTTCCCATATGAGGACAAGCTGAGAGAGTTGGGTTTGTTCAGCCTGGAGAACAGAAGGCTCTATGGAGACCTTACAGCAGCCTTCTAGTACTTAAAGGGGTCTACAGGAAAGTTGGGAAGGGGCTCTTTGTCAGGGAACTCAGAGATAGGATGAGGGCAATTGTTTGAAGAGGGGAGATTTAGTTTAGATTTTAGGAAGAAATAAATGTTTTCCTGTGAGGATGGTGAGGCACTGGCACAGGTTGCCCAGAGAAGCTGTGGTTGCCCCATCCCTGGAGGTGTTCAAGGCCAGGTTGGATGGGGCTTGGAGCAAGTGATTCAGTGGGAGGTGTCCCTGCCCACGGCACAGGGCTTGGAACTGGATGGGCTTTAAGGTCCTTTCCAACCCAAACCATTCTACGATTCTGTGATTCTAAGCCTATCCCCTCAACACATCTGGTGCAAAAGGGAATACAATACACAGGTATTCATTTGGGATGCAAAGATTCTCAACTGCCTCTGCAGCAGGGAAACCAAATCCTCCTAACATGCAACCATGTGGAGGAAGAAGAGGATTTGGTGAGAAAGGCTCTGAACTTGAAAACAGGAGGTTTCAGCAAAGCTGCCAATTCTGCATAGGATCTTCTGTGCAGCTGAAGGCAGTTAAGGACATACTGTGAATATTTCATAGGTGAACCTGAGCTCTCACAGAGTTCAGAAGAAAGGAGACGTGAGGAGAAGCACAGTCTTCACGTCCCGTTATGGTTTTGAGGACACATCTAAGATCGCCTTTTGCTCTACTTTTTGTCTCTTGGCCAAGATCCGATTTTGCTCTTACGGGGCTGCTGATTCAGCTAGGGCTTCTAGACACTGATGGAAGGAATAACACACCTATTCATACCAAAATAATGGAAGCAGACAGATACATGCTATCTGAGCATATGTGTACTTTAAAGGGAGTACTCGGTCCATGGGTCAGACTTGCCCATGGGCAGACAAGTTGCACCTCCTGAGATTACTCCCCAGTAACGTAAAGGTGATTCCTATGCTACAGCAGTTACATATCACCAACCATAGGCTGAAATGGGAATATAAGATGGTGGGCAATATGAATTTCTAGGGTGGAGGGAGCTTCAAAAAACCAGAAAAATAGAAGTCCAGCGATAGTGAGCTGCAGTGGGCTGCTCCTAGCCACGCCGGGACAGCACATTTGGTTCTGTCCCACAAGCCAAGGAGACATTTGAAGCATCCTTGACACCGCAGGCACCACCAGTTGCCAAGGACACTGGACATGCCTGCAGATGTGCCTTGCAAAAAATGTGTTGTTCAGCTCTACAGAGTCAGTAATGCAAGTTGTTCCTCCCAACAGGCACTTCTGCCAGGTTTGAAGATTTTCTAAAGATCCTTCTCCCCAGGAAAGCTCTTCCCCCATTTTTTGGGGGATCCCGTTTGGAAAAGCATCTCAGTGCTGGAAGGCAGTCACAGCAGACTAGGGTATCAATCTGAATATTGTGTTCAGTTCTGGGCCTCTCACCACAAAAAGGATGTTGAGGCTCTGGAGGGAGTCCAGAGAAGAGCTACGAAGCTGGTGAAGGGGCTGGAGAACAGGCCTTATGAGGAATGGCTATGAGAGCTGGGGGTGTTTAGCCTGGAGAAGAGGAGGCTGAGAGACCTCACTGCTCTCTATAACTACCTGAAGGGAGGTTGTGGAGAGGAGGGTGCTGGGCTCTTCTCTCAAGTTGCAGGGGACAGGACAAGAGGAAATAGCCTCACGCTCCGCCAGGGGAGATTTAGGCTGGACATTAGGAAAAAAAATTCACAGAAAGGGTCATTGGGCACTGGCAGAGGCTACCCAGGGAGGCGGTTGATTCACCTTCCCTGGAGGTGTTTAAGGCACAGGTGGACAAGGTGGTGAGGGGCATGGTTTAGTGTTTGATAGGAATGGTTGGACTCGATGATCCAGTGGGTCTCTTCCAACCTGGTGATTCTATGATGATTCTATGATCTGAATCCCAGCACAGCAGCAGTGAGTGGGTCAATGAAGTAGCAATATTTGGCTCGTGTTCTTTGCTTACACCTCCTTTAATTACAACTTAATTTTATCCCTATCTATAGCAAAGCATTACTCCAATTCATCACTCCTCCTGCCTAAAAGCTTTCCGGTGTTAAAACACTGGCTTACACCACCACTGATTTTCCCGAGGTGCTAAAAATCAAGTCAGGATTCAGGGGAAATCAAGCAAAATAAAAGATACAGGGAGAAGTTCTGCGAGGGTTCCAGACTTCTCCATAGGCTCACCTTCATTCCCCAAGGAAAATTACATGTTTGACGTCCAATTTCTGCTCCTTACAGTCTCAAGACAGCGAAAGCGGCTCTCCTCCGAAGAGATGCTTTATCACCATCCGTTCTACCTCCATCCTTTTCATTAAAGGAAATGCTCCCTGAACAACCTACATTTTTCCTGAGAGGAGAACCGCTGCAAAGAATAAAGCTATCTCAATGCAGCTAAAAGCAAAATGGAAGTGTCTAGAAAGGTGGAAAAGAGAGAGCTTATAATTTCAACATAAAAAAACCCAGATGAACCATCTTTCCTCCTTCCCTTGACACCCTGCCTCCTCTCCACCAGGATGAGCGCTTTCAGGTTGCCACTGGCATTAGAGATAAAGCTGTAGGGCACATGGAAAAATAGGCAAGACTGGTTTTCCTAGAGTTCAGTGTGAAGCCTGAGCAACTGGAAGGGGTCAAAAGCCAAGCAGGTGGTAGCATTTAGGAAAGCAGCCTGCAGTCCAGCCTCAAAGCAGCCACCTTCCCTTGTAGTTTTCAGACTCCTGGAGATAGTTTCTTGAAAATATCTCACTTTGGTGTCCTTTTCTAGAAAGCCATGGAAACTTTACACTGGTTCCACTAAGAACAAAGCCAGGCCACCAAAGGATTTCTGCTTCTACTTTCTCCTCCCCAAATATCATGGCAGAGAAGCGACAACCTGTTGTCACCACAGGATCACCACACTCACAGGTCATCTTGTGCCCACTTGGGTTCTCCTCAACAGCATCCCCACCTCCAAGAGGAAACCAAATTCCAGTTTCTTCTCAAAATCCTGCTCACCCACCTTCATAAGCCATGCTGTGGCTGCAGAAAAACTGAATTGCATGGGATGGTGAGTTCCCACCAGGTCAGGGCAGCACATTAGTTGTCCGAAGTCAAGGTTTGGAGAAAACTCTGCCCTCCCAAGGCTGGCAGAGCAGATCTGCTTCAACATCTGTGGTTTGACCCCCTCTAGTGGGTAGCAGTCAACAAGACACGGAGCCTCACCACCACCCCGCAAGCAATGGAGACCCTACTCAAGTGATGCAGTCTTTGTTCATCATTATTACAATGATGATTATTTTCCCCCCACACAAAACCTACCCGCCTTGCATTTCATATTCAATGTCTTCAGACCTCTACACCCGCAGCACTTACGGAGATCCCACAGAAAACTCTCAGAAACAGGGGCAGAACGGGTAAGGTTTTCGGAAGGAAATTCCACCTCGCAGGAAAAAAAAAAAATAACCACCCAATCTTACATCCCAGACGTGATTTTGTAGGGAGAACATATTTATCATCTATCCCAGAATGTCTTCCCTCTGCCAACTTGTCAAAAGCTGACAAAACTCCATACTATAAAAGCAAGCTGTTAAAACTTGGCTAAAGGGAAAAACTTAGCTGCCAGACAAGCTAACCAGGAAAAAAAAAAAAAAAAAAAAAAAAAGCTGGAAAAAAAATATTCACGCGAGCCAGGGTAGGCAGTAAATTTACAGAAAGGCTCTACAGAGCTGAACGTCGGACTCGATCCGGTGGGTCTCTTCCAACCTGGTGATTCTATGATTCTATGATCCCAAACTGAGACAGTGAGGCAGCGTTAGGTCGGCAGCTTTCTGTTCATCTGTCATTTGACAAGCAAATATCTCCCGTTTCAAGGGACTTGGGCAGAGCTGTAGCTGCCTGGATAGCTAAACTCTCGAAAGTTGCACGTTGTCCAACCCACAGTTCATCCCCGAACAAAGAATTTTAGTACAGCCTAAACACACTCATCACACTGTCATTAAATAACACATATTCCATTAAAATCATTGATTCATCCTTCCACCTCCAGGCATGCCGAAAGATGAACAACTCATAGGTTTGGTCTTTCCACTAATAAACACAATGTCAAGCCTTTGCCTAAATATTAGGAATTATTCTTTTAATCACACTCATACACAAGGTGGTTTTAATGTCAAAACAGCGACAAGGGTAGTTCTTGTTTGTTTGTTTCTTTACAGAATGTTTTGCTTCTAAATATGTATTCAAATCAGTTTCAAAAACAAAACCGACTAACAGATTACATTCAAGTCTCGAAACTTACCCTTACTGACAGTTTCACAGACACAAGAGTGATTTCCAGCTGATCAGCATTCATTTAGCACAAAATCCACATACTGTTAATCCAATGGAATCCAATAAGGATTTCCTTACAGCATTCGACCACATGAAGGATTGTACTTTATACTCTGAACCTCCAGGACAGCAATCATGACCCACTAACCCACTTATAACTGAGGTTAACCAAAGGTACATCAGACACAGAAGTTATACTCTTAATTGTCGTTATTGCAACTTACGCAATTCTTTGAGATGATAAACTTGAAGTCAAAACTGCTTCTCTTGAATTCACACGGCTGAATGGCTTCAGCAAAAGCAACAGCTCTGGCAAGCTCTGACGCTAACTCGCCTTCAGCCCATTTCCAGCAAAACCACAGCACAGCAATGTCCCTCCTCAATGAAAAACCCTTGTGCAGCATAGCAGCTCTGTAGGGAGCAGAAAAGGACCCAACTGGCATCCTTCACTTTTTGGACAGTCTAGCTTTCAAGGTAATCTAGGAGATTTGTGATGAAAGGTAAAAACTGAAGATTTATAAAGACTGAAAAAAACCCAGGATCTGAGATTTACCAGATTATATTTGAGATCACACCACTTAAAGTAACAATCAAATACACATATATAAAAAATCACACACACACACACACGTATCTTTACAATGTGTATGTATACTTTATTTCCAGCAGCCACTATAGGCAGGCAGCATTAACACAGCCTTAAGTTCACAGCTGAGCCAAAACCAACCACAAAATCCCAGAAATATCACTAAGCATACACATGCCCCCCCCTTCCAAGTACCAGCACTGCCCCCTCCCAGCATTCCTGCCTGGTCACGACTCACTCTCTGAACAGGACAACAGAAGACATGGACAGAAGGCAAATCTCCCACTGGGTTGCTCAGAAACAACCAGCTACTTCTCCCACAATCCTGACAAAATGAACAATCTTGCCAAAATAAGAGCCCGATGTAGGTTTATATTTCTGCCATAAAATGTTATTTATTCATCCCCTTCTTGGCAAAACTTCCTAGCATTTAGGAGAAGTCATCCTTCGAGGAACTGTATCAAACCCCAAATCAAACCCCAGATTGCCTAACACTCACCAAGCAGCAAGCCCTTGGCAATTCGGGATGAGGAATTCTGTACAACTCGAACCTAACTCCTCTATTCTCTACGATTTTGCTTCCAGCTGCTGAGCAACAGCCCCAACATCCTCTACACAACCTACAATCCCGATGATGCCACAGGCAGTCAGAGCGTGTATCCGTGAGCAGGAAACCACGCTTGGTGCATTGTGCACTGAACTTAAGACTGTCCTAGGTCTGCCTCCTCCGTCCCTGCATATAAACTTCTTAACAGCATGAAGCAATTTAGCTACAGGCAAACAGCGCTAAAACAGCGCCTTCCAGCATTAGTCCCATCACCACATTCAAGATTAATTTTAATGGCGTTTGCAATAGCTATAGTGGGAACGCGAAAAGACACCCTTGTGGAGGACAGCCCACCAATCCCATGAAGTTAATTCCTTGAAGTTAATTCCCGCTCCGGTCAGATATTGGGAGCCAGCTCCACGCCGACCACACTGTTCAGCATGTTTTAAGAAGCAGGAGCCGTTTGCTAGCGAGACTGGTGATGAACAGGAAAGCTCCCTCCTTTCACCTAACGTGATCTGCTCTGCAGAGCTCCTTTTTGGTCCCTCCTGGCAGTCTCAGCCCTGCATAACCTCAGAAAAAAAACCCCCATTTTTCTCTGCATTAACAAAGTCTGGGCAACCTGAGCCTTGCTTCTTCACGTTAAGGGAGAAAATCCCCCCTCCAGATGCCCCACATCTGTCTCTGCTGGCATGGCTTTGGTGTCCGTGTGCAGGGGTACAGGGTGGTTTTGCAAATGCCGGCTTTCACCACAGCTAACACATAATCATTTCTTTTTTTTTTTCTTGGCTCCAGGAGGGGAAAAATCCCAACCTGCCGGAGGAGCATCTGCATGGAGAAGTGGGGATCAGCAGGGAAAGCAGGAGAAGGGGTCGCGTTCCAATTCATCATCGCGTTCCGATTCATCATCCTCGCCCGCATCACCCGCAGACATCCCCCCCTACCCCTCCTGCCATCCCCCAGCCCAAATCTCGACTGCAAAACAATAATCCTAAGCCCCTCGACAGAAGTGTTTTCAGCACCACACAAATGACATTGAAGATGCAGAAGAAATCTGTATTTGCGCCGCACGATTCCACGGGCTCCTTTCCCGAGTAGAGGTTCCAGGCACCCTTCCCACGCAGCTCCCCTCCCCTCCCTCGGCTTCTTTAAAGATAAACAAACTATCTTTGATGTGTGTATTCATTTTATCCGGAGAGAGGGGTGTCCTCGGCAGAGGTGTCAAGGCCCTCCCCTGCCTCCACCCCCGCAACCCCTCCCCCCAGGCTCAACCACGCTGGCTCCATCTTAACTCCAGCCACTTCTTCCCCGGTTTCATTAGGCAGCAGGGTTAACCCCTTCGGCTTCCCAGACGGAGGGAGGGGGGAGAAGAGACCTCTCCATCAATCACCACTTTCTGCCTCCCCCTTCATCTTTTTTTCTCATCCGTATTCCCCCCCCCCCCTCCCTCCACCAAAAACCGACTCCTGCAATCCACCGGAGAGGTTCTTTTAGCCCCATTAATTCATCTGGGAAATACCAACGCAGAGATATTAACCCTTCCTGCAAGCTCCTCCAGGGCTTCTCCATGACGTAACATCTCCCCCCCCACACACCTCTTAAAACAATTCACCATCTTCTCCCTAAGGATTATTTTAGAAGCCATAACCCCCAACCAGCCCCATCTGCAGCCTCTTCCCTTCAGTCTAACCCATCCGTGGGGTAGAGGGCTGCATCCTTCACCCTGTGACACAACCCGGAGCCCTCCCTCCACCATCTGCCACCCACACCTCATGCCCCTTCCACGTCACTATGATCCATCTCGGAGGACCCTGAGCCACAGCCGGGTCTTTCCAGTTGTCCTTACAACACCCCCTTCCGTGAGACCGACATCTCTCTGCAAGTGTTAGCATCTACCGGCTTTTCATCCTGGAGCATCCCTCCTCCTCCATTTCTTTTGGGGAAGCATCAATGCAATTTCCAGCTCGCTCTGGCGGATGCTTTTTTATTCCCACCGAGCCTGGGGTCACCTCCCAGAATGTTCCTCCCCGTCCAGCCTCTCCCTTGCCCCAGGACCTCCACCGCTGGGGCGGCACAGTCCCCGTCCCTGACCTTCAGTCTCACACCTGCAACCCCAACGCTGTCCCCACTCTCCCCACAAGAAGGTTTCTTCTCTCGCCAAAGCCACAGCCCAGGCATCCTGCTGCAGTTTTCCACTCCCACAGCCTGCTCCTTCTGTATGGTCTGGGGGGCGGTGAATGGGGGGTTCCTCCTCTGTCGGGTGAGGAGAGGCTGTCGGGGATGGATGCGACCCCCTCATCCTCTGCGAGGGATTCGATACATGCCAAAAGGACACCAGCCGTCTGGAAACGGCGCATCCCAGCACTCAGCAGCTGAGGGTCTGCCGTCCACCCCTCTGCAGACCCTCTCTGGAGCAGCTCCATGCTTTCTGGGGGATTTTTCCTTTTTGCCTTCCCCAGCGCCAGAAGGGAGGCGGTGGGGTGAGACCTGCCCAGGGCCACAGGACTTCCCTGCTCAGTGCTGCTGGTGCAAGGGTCACCCTCAGTCCTGCCTCCACGCTGTCACCCATCAGGGGTCCCCTCCACCAGCTCCTGCTCCCCCAGCCCATCCTACCCCATGTCTGTTGGGAGAGCCTACCCTGTCCCTTGAGGCACCATCTATAGCCCCAGAGAGCTGGAACCGCTTCCAGCTCTCTCAGAGGCACCAGTCCGTGTCCCTTCCAGGCTATGAGGTGACAGCAGCCCCCATTCCTCTCTCCCCAGCCCCACAGACTCCTTTTGGGGGGCATCTCTCCTCCCTTCAGGACTCTCCTCAGTGAAATGGGGCTCACTCCATATCTCTACATGCAGAGCGCAAACCCAACATCTTGCTTGAACCAATGTACCCCACTCCTCCCACCTCAGCCCCACAGCCCCATTTTGGGGAACTTCTCTTCACCTTAAAGACTACAAGGTGCCACTGATTCATGTCTATCTCAGACCATGAGCTGACAGCAATCCCCATCCATCCCATCTCAGCCACTGGACAGTGAGCCAGCTTCACCTCAAAGCATGAGGTGACACTGACCCACGTCCATCTCAGACCACGAGGTGAAACTGACTTCCACTGCTCCACTTCAGCCAGGGGACACAGACTCACATCAAAACATGGCAGGACACTCAATAATGTCCATTTCAGATCACGAGGTGGCACTGATCCACAACCACCTCATCCAAGGGACAGTGACCCATCTCCACCTCAGACTGTGAAGTGACACAGACCCACATCCACTTCAGACCACAAGTGACCCTTGTTCACCTCAAACCATGAGGTGACAATGATCCACATCCACCTCAGATCCCAAGATGACAGTGACACATGTCCACCTTGGACCTGGCAATGGCCCACTGCCACCTCAAACCAAGAGCTGACGCTGCCCCACATCCATCCCAAACCAGGAGGTGACACTGAGCCATGTCCACCTCACCACAGCCAGAGGACATCAACTCATGTCCACTTCTAACCATGAGGTGACACTGACCCATGTCCACCTCTAACCAGGAGGGGACAATGACCCACGTCCACCTCAAAGCACAAGGTGACACTGCCCCACATCCCCCTCAAATCAAGAGATGATACTGACCCGCAGCTGTCTTAAACCATGAGGTGACACTGACCTACGTCCACCTTTAACCACAAGGTGACAATGACCCACGCTTCCCTCCAACCAGGAGGTGACACTGCCTCACGTCCACCTTTAACCACGAGGTGCCGATAACTCACATACCCCTCGAACCAAGAGGTGACAATGACCCACGTCCCCCTCGAACCGTCCCACGTTCCCTTCGAACCAGGAGGTGACACTGCCCCACATCCACCTTTAGCCAGGAGGTGATACTGCCCCACGTCCATCTTTAACCACAAGGGGACAATGACCCACGTTTCCCTCGAACCAGGAGGGTCCCTGCCCCATGCCCCCTCGAACCAGGAGGTGACATTAACCCACGTGCCCCTCGCACCAGGAGGTGAACAGCCCCATGTCCCCTCGAACCAGGAGGTGACACTGCTTTGCATCCCCCTGGT
The DNA here is from genome assembly GCA_033558105.1 of Coccyzus lansbergi. Classification (NCBI taxonomy): domain Eukaryota; kingdom Metazoa; phylum Chordata; class Aves; order Cuculiformes; family Coccyzidae; genus Coccyzus; species Coccyzus lansbergi. The sequence goes on along the minus strand of JAUMJK010000685.1, from coordinate 72,062 downwards.
TCCAGGAGGGACCTTGCCCCACGTCCCCCTCGAACCCGGAGGTGACAGTAACTCACGTCCTGCTGGCACCAGGAGGGTCCGTGCCCTGCGTCCCCCTCTAACCAGGAGGTGACACTGCCTCGCATCCCCCTCTAACCAGGAGGGACCCTGCCCTGTGTCCCCCTCTAACCAGGAGGTGACACTGCCCCGCGTCCCCCTCTAACCAGGAGGTGACACTGCCTGGCATCCCCCTCTAACCAGGAGGGACCCTGCCCCGTGTCCCCCTCTCCCCAGGAGGTGACACTGCCCCGCGTCCCCCTCTAACCAGGAGGTGACACTGCCTGGCATCCCCCTCTCCCCAGGAGAGACCCTGCCCCGCGTCCCCGTCTCCCCAGGAGGGACCCTGCCCAGCGTCCCCCTCTAACCAGGAGGTGACACTGCCTGGCATCCCCCTCTAACCAGGAGGGACCCTGCCCCGCGTCCCCCTCTAACCAGGAGGTGACACTGCCTGGCATCCCCCTCTCCCCAGGCGGGACCCTACCCCGCGTCCCCCTCTAACCAGGAGGTGACACTGCCTGGCATCCCCCTCTCCCCAGGAGGGACCCTACCCCGCGTCCCCCTCTAACCAGGAGGTGACACTGCCTGGCATCCCCCTCTCCCCAGGAGGGACCCTGCCCCGCGTCCCCGTCTCCCCCGGAGGGTCCGCGCCGCGGCCGCCGCTCACCTCCAGACCTGCCCCATCTGCAGCAGGTGGATGACGGACTGCCAGACCCAGACGGAGATCCTGCAGAGGCGCTGCGCCCCGGGGGTGGCGGGTGCCCCGCGGCGGCCGGCGGCTCCCATCATGGGCGGCCCGCGGCTGCTCAGCCCCTGCACGGCGCCCAGCCCGCCGCCCGTGTAGTCCTGCACGAACCAGCGGAAGCTGAGGATCTGCACCAGCACGGAGGGCAGCAGCACGAAGGCCAGCGTCAGCCCGCACCACACGTAGTCCCGCCGCCCGTAGTGGTGCAGCGCCAGCCACAGGTCCGTGCCCACGTCCCCCAGCAGCACCAGCAGCGCCAGCACGATCCACAGGCAGTCCAGCCACGGCCGCTCGCCGCCCCCCGCGCCGGCCGGCGGACCCTCGGCGGCGGGAGCGGGCGCGGGGGGGCGCGGGGCCAGCGGCTCGGCGGCGGCGGCGGCGGCGGCCGCCCGCCCGAACAGGCTGCGCAGGCAGGCGCTCCGGCAGCCCCAGTAGCAGGACGACGTGTTGCAGCAGTGGCAGATGTGCAAGGAGCTGCTGCCGCCCGGCTCCTCCGCACCTTCGGCCGCCGCTGCCCCGACGCCGCCGCAGACGCCCGCCGCCGCCGCCGCCGCCTCGTCCAGGTTGTGCAGCTGGGCGAACCCCACGCCGCCGCCGCCGCCGCCGCCGCCATCCGACTTGGCCGCCATCTTGCCGCCGCCGCCGCCGCCGCGACTCCGGCCCCTTCGCCGGGCGCGCTCGCTCGCTCTGCCCCCCCCACCGTCCCCGCTCCCGGCGCCCCCCCCCCCAGCCCCGCCGCCCGCCCGCCTGCCCGCCCGCCGCTTCCGGGGGCGGCGCCTCCTCCGCCCCCCCCCTCTCCCCAAGGCCGCCGCCGCCGCCGCTCCGGCCGCCTGGCGGCAGCCCCGGGTCCGCGCCGACGCTCAGCCCGCCGGCCGCCGCTCGCTGGCAGCGCAACGGAGACACTGCACCACTGCCCGTCGCACCGCTCCCATCGCACCGGCTCCCGTCGCTGCCCATTGCACCAGTGCCCGCTGCACCGGCTCCCGCTGCACCAGTGCCCATTGCTGCCCAGCGCACCGGCTGCCGGCGCACCAGGACCCAATGCACTGGTACCCATTGCACCGGCTCCCGTTGCACTGGCTTCCACTGCACCAGTTCCCATTGCACCAGTTCCCGTTGCACTGATTCCAATTGCAAAATTCCAGTGCAATTCCCATTGCACTGATTCCAATTGCACTGATACCCATTGCACCAGCACCCGTTGCACTGGTTCCCACTGCACTGGCTCCCATTGCTGCCCCAGGCACCAGTTCCCATTGCTGCCCATTGCACCAGCACCCGTTGCACTGGTTCCCACTGCACTGGCTCCCATTGCTGCCCATTGCACCAGTTCCCATTGCTGCCCATTGAACCAGTTCACACTGCACCGACTCCCACTGCACCGGTGCCTATTGCACCAGTGCCCATTGCTGCCCAGTGCACTGGCTGCTGGCACACCAGGACCCAATGCACTTGTACCCATTGCACCAGTTCCCATTGCACCAGTTCCAATTGCACTGATTCCAATTGCACTGATTCCAATTGCACTGATACACATTGCACTGGTACACACTGCACCAGTTCCCACTGCACTGGCTCCCATTGCTGCCCATGGCACCAGTTCTCATTGCTGCCCATTGCACCAGCATCCATTGCACTGGTTCTCACTGCACTGGCTCCCATTGCTGCCCATGGTACCAGTTCCCATTGCTGCCCATTGCACCAGTTCCCGCTGCACCGGCTCCCACTGCACCAGTGCCCATTGCACCAGTGCCCATTGCTGCCCAGCGGCTCCCGTTGATGCCCATTGCACCAGCTGTCCGTGCACCAGGACCCAATGCACTGGTACCCATTGCACCAGTTCCCAGTGCACCGGCTCCCGTTGCACTGGCTTCCACTGCACCAGTTCCCATTGCACCAGCTCCCATTGCACTGGCACCTATTCCATTGGTGCTATTGCACTGGCACCAATTGCACCAGTTCCCATCACACCAGCTCCCATTGCTGCCCATTGCACCAGTTCCCACTGCACTGTCCCCCATTGCACTGGTACTCACTGCACTGGTCCCCATTACTACCTATTGCACCAATTCCTGTTGCACTGATGTCATTGCATCAGTTCCCATTGCACCGGTTCCCATTGCACCAGCTCTCATTGCACCAGTTCCCATTGCACTGATTCCAATTGCACTGATACCCATTGCACTGGTACCCATTGCACCGGTTCCCATTGCACCAGTCCCTATTGCTGCCCATTGCACTGGTTCCCATTGCACCAGTTCCCACTGCACTGGCTCCCATTGCTGCCCATGGCACCAGTTCCCATTGCTGCCCATTGCACCAGCACCCATTGCACTGGTTCCCATTACTGCCCATTGCACTGGTTCCTGTTGCAACGGCTCCCATTACTTCTCATTGCACCAGCAACCACTGCTGCCCATTGCAGCAGTTCCTGTTGCACTGTCACCTTCTGCTACCCTCCTCCTTGTTCCCACTGCACTGGCACCCCCTGCTACCCACTGTACCAGTTCCCACTGCACCGGCACCCACCAGTGCTTTCCATCCTACTCCTGTTGAACCAGCACACGCTGCTCCCATTGCACCAGTGCTCATTGCACAGGCAACCAGCAGTGTCCATTGCCCCACTCGCACTGCAGAAGCTCCCACTGAAGCAGAAACAACTGCTGCCTGTTGCACCACATCTCATTCCCTCTGCCCCGTTCCCATTGCACTGGTCCCCATGGTGCTTTTTGCACCACTCTCATTGCACTGGTATGGTGTCCTCTGCTCCATTCCCATTGCACCAACACCCACTGCTGCAGTTCCTGTTGCCCCAGCACGCAATGCTGCCCTCCTCCTTGTTCCCACTGCTGCCCGCTGCTGCCCGCTGCAGCAGTTCCCATTGCACCAGCATTCACTGCCCTTCTCCCTCTCCCCTCTGCCTCACCACCCGTTGGATCCATTATGCTTCTTCCACGAACCCTCGTGCACTGACACCAGCATCCTCCAGACCATCCTCAACTGGCTCTCCTTCTGCTGACACCATCCCACTCCCAGATCCACTCCCTGGCCCAGCCTCTGTCCTGCAGTACCACCTCCCTGTCCCTGTGACCTGCTCACCCTCAGATCCCAGGACCACCACTCACTCTGCCCACTCTCAGCTAGACTGCCTCCCCCTTCCCACCACCAGCTGCTCCCTGGTACATACTAGATCGTGTCTCTCCTCTGAGTTTCTCTTCACGTTTTCCCTTCCTTACAGGGTGAAGCAAACCGTCCAGCTCCCCTCCATGGGCCCAGCTCCCTGCTGGGGGAGACAAATCTCTGACAAGCTGAGGAAGCAGCTCCCAGATCTGCGTTTAGGATCTGCCTGGGGCTAAGATGCACCTCAGGCACATGTTTCATCGAGGACCTGCTGGCAAGCTGAGAAAACACATAGAATGGTTTGGGTCGAAAGCCCATCCTGTTTGTTTCCCTCTGCCATGGGTAGGGACACCTTCCACTGGATTAGGCTCATAGCCCCATCCAACCTGGCCTTGAACATCTCCAGGGATGGGGCAGCCACACCTTCTCTGGGCAACCTGGGCCAGTGCCTCACCACACTCACAGGAAAACATTTCTTCCAAAAACCTCACCTCAATCTTCTCTCTTTCAGCTGGAAACCATCCCCCTTGTCTCATCCCTGCACTCCCTGACAAAGAGACCCTCCCCAGCTTTCCTGTAGGCAAAGGAAACCAAATTCGAGGACCTTCTCCCCTGCTTCCCTTTCCACCCATTCATGTTTGTTCATTCATGTCTCTTTTCTGTGCTGTCTCGTGCTGTCCTCTGTAGGTTACAATCTCCCCTCTTTTCTACTGTTTGGTTTTTGTTTTTTTTTTTACCTCTGTCAGATAAGTGTCCTCCTTCCAGATCCTCCTTCTCCAACTCTTTTACTCTCCCACGGGCTCTTGCTTCTGCCTCTTGCTGTGGGAGCTTGAATTCTGCACTTTCTTTTCTTTTTTGGGGGTCCAGAACAAGCTGCCAAAGTTGCTGCTTTGCAGAGTCTAAATTTCAACAGGAAAAACAACACTCAGGCAGGTAGAAAGGTGCACGAATGCAGATAAAATACTTCCAGGGAGGGAAAACTAATTTTGTTTTGAGAAGAGTGGGAGGACTTGCTTATGGGAAACAAACTGTCTGGGAAGCATGTGGTTGACCTTTCTGAGTGATGTCGGAGGAGTTCAAAAGTTTTGCATGGTCTGAAAGATGCTGTTGGGTTTGAAATGATCCTCTTATAGCAGGGAAACATAAGAAAGGAAACAGAAAACAAAGCTTTGTGCATTGTCCAGATGAATTCTGATGGATCCCTGTGTGATCAAATCTAAGCTATTTGCAGTGCGTAAAACTTTGGCACAAAGTTCTTCAAAAGGGGAAAACTGGTATTATAAATGCAATGGGATTGGAGTGGATGTGACCCCACAGATACCTGTATGTTGAATTCAAATCTTGCAGAAAGTCCCTTATTTTCTGCTGACTTACGCTCTGCAAGAAATACGAATAAGGAGATAAAGGAGACAAATGCCAGCCCTCAACTTGACCAAAATGTGCATGGAACATGGTTAATAATATAGATATAATATAAAATTACTCTTCAGTTTGGCACTTCAAAATCTGAGCAGTAAATACACATGTTAATTCTCACAGCGCTAAGAAATAGGGACTCTGAGACCTGTATTCTTGATTGAGAGGCACACATATTAAGCTTAAAGTTTTGTTTTGCAGTGCAATGAGATATAAATGGAAGCATTCCTCATTCGTTCAAAGTTTTCCATGCAGCAGATGTGCTACATAAGATTTGAAAACAAAAGGAAAATAGAAAAAAAAGGAAAAAAACCCAACAAACCAGCACAGAAGCAATGAAACTATTTAGTCTTATTATTTAAGTAGAAGTGTAGGTGCACACTGCACTTCATCAACCAATAAAGGGGCAGAAGAGTCATCTGTTTTGATACAAAAACAACTCAAACTTGTGTGATGAGCCATATGGGTGGGAGAAAGCAGAAGTTAAAGATTTTAGTGTTGGCACGCTAGATGAGAAAAACAGTTGCTTGGGAATTAGGTAGCATGATACAATGTGTGTTGAGACTGCCTCTGAATTCCTGGTGCGGTTGTGGCCACCTGGGTCTTAGAAGGATGAATTCAGGCTGTAACACGCGCAGGGAAAAACCAGGAATTGATCAGAGGTCAGGACAGCCGGCCTTTCTACTCTGGACTGAAAGAATTTGGCTTCTGTTGTTTAGTGAAATGAGACTGGAGAGGGAATAAGATTTTCTGTCTATAAATACATCCCAGGAAGTAAATTCGAGCCAAGGGAAAGGCGTTGTGACACTGAACAGCAGCAGCAGAAGAGTAAATGAGTAGGAACTGGCCATGAATATATTTAGTCTAGGAATCGGAAGATCCTTCCAGTAGGAGTAACAGAGGCTAAAAAAAAACCAACCACAAACTAGTTTTAACACATAGCTTGATATTTTTATACAGGAAAATTCATGCAAATTTGAAACAATAAACAGCTGGGATCTAAGCCCTTGAAAGGTTTTCCAGCCCAGATCATCTCTCCTTGGAAAGATCTTGTCCATTTTGGCTTTTGGTGCTCTACATTCCTTCCCGCATCAGGCAATGAGTCACAGATACATGACTCCGTGGGTGGCCAGAAATGATATCTCCACCGCTTATATCTCAATTCCTGGTTATCCAATGATGTTCTCCAACTCCTGCTTACTCTTCACACAGCAGAGATGCGGCTTTGATCAAAGCAGCCCATCAACCCCTCATTTCCCCAGTATCCACAGCCAATGCTGCTTGCTCGCTTTGCTCATGGACGTGGGAAAGATGCTTTGCCCCTTCAGCCAATGAGAGTTGCAGTCATAGAATCACAGAATGGTTTGGACTGGATGGGACCTTTAAGATCGTCCAGCGCTTTCAGAGAGCTAGAAGATACATTAAGTCAGAGCTGTTTCTTTTATTAGCCAAGACTCTATATTTTTAAGGGCTTTTTAGAAGTGGTGAATGTCAATTACACCCATGTTGGTACCTCTCTTAACTCATATATTTGAGAGAAGAAATCTTTTCTCTGTGCTAAGTGTTGGCCCATGCTTCCATCACGCTGGAGGCACCTGTGTCCAGCGGTCTGGATGACCCTTAGTATTTCAAGTATTTATAAAACACGTTTAGTGAGGGGGTTTCCCTTGCAGCAGTCAGAGCTGATCTATCTATGCTGTGAACTTCATGGGGGTTTTTTTCTGTTCTTCAGATGCATCAGAGAGACACCAGGATGGGGATGTGTGTTTGCTACTCCAGCAGCACCCTGCCAACCAGGCATGGGATCATAAACTTCTTGTGCTGGTTGGTTAAAGGCTTTTTTTTTTTTTTCCTGATCAATATTCTAATTGAGCTGTGTGGCCTTCAATCTTCCAGGCATTTATTCAGATCAGAGGAACAAACACTATTTATAGAGAGGTGCGTAAGCCAGAATCAGAGTTGTGTAAATCTGGAACTACCTCATTTGAATAACTGGGGGGTGGATCCGGCTGAATGTTTGGTGTTTGTGGAGTAGTCTGCTACCAGCACAGATCATTACTATTAATGGGGATTTACTTTGAGCAAAGTAGGTCAGAAAAATGACATCTTATTTTGTCATTAGTTTCCATCAATTACTTCCATGTTGTTTGCTCAGTTCCCAAGTCAAACGAGTGTGGGCTGACAGCATTGCAAGCTCAACTTGGTATTGTCTCTAAAAATCAAACTGCATTATTTCTGCCTCATGCATCATCACTAACGATAAAGCATCCACTGTTGGAATATAGCAGGTGGCTTTGTTATTCATGCATGAGGCAGAAAAAACTCCAGCTTCCCTTGCCACGACATTAATGTCTCCACAGCACCAGAAGTTGGATGTGTTGGTGAAGTTACTAGTTATTGCATGAGCTTGACTTAGAAGACAGACTTTGGTCAGTCCTTCTGTCAATTCACTTCTGTACTTCAATTAGACTTCTTGAATGCTGTGTGTATAACACTTCCCTATCCCTGGAGGTATTCAAGACCAGGTTGGATGAGACTATGAGCAACCTCACCTAATTGTTTTCCTGTGATTTCTCTCCCTGTGACAGCACTTTGTGACATTAGCCTCTCTAGGAAAGCTGCAGAAGGTGCCTACTGTTACGCAGTGAAAAGCCAGATCACAGTCACCCTAAGAAATACCTCTAAGAGAGCCTGGGAAATGTTCTGGCACTCACTTTTGAACTTTCAGTTTAGCAATGCAATCAACTGATCAGCTTTATCAGTGGCCATCAATAATCACGTGTTAGTCCTGATTGATACCTTGATGCAACTCAACGTGATGTGTTCTCACAGCTGGCCCAGGTGCTTGACTTCCTATTCTGGTTCCTTACATCGCCATAATTTCACAGCAACGGAGTAGTTTTGAATGGCTTTTACAATTCCCAGGAGGTGCTGAGGGGTATGATTTAGTGACTGGTGGGAATGGTTGGACTCAATGATCTAGAGGCTGGATAAGCCTTCGAGAAAACTGATCCAGTGGAAAGGTGTCCTTGCCCATGGTAGAGGGGTTGGAACTGGATGGGCTTTAAGATCCCTTCCTGCCCCAACCATTCTATGATGATTGTATGATGAATATATAATTACATGAATCCCAAACTTTTCTCTGTTGGACACTTGTATTTAAATTGTTTTATACCTCCTGAGAAATTTAAGAATTAGTACGGTCTTTGGAGCTGTCCATTAGCGAACTTAATACTTCCTGTTATCTAGACCTTACCTGTGGTGATATAGTTTATTCAGCAGGTGATATCATTTATTCAGCTCTCCTCAGGCTTTAATCTTCTGTGAGCTATAACTATTTTCATTTATTACTGTGTATCAAAAGAAACCTCCTCCTCCTCTTTCAGAAACACACCTTTGCAGGACACATTTTAGATGCAATCAGCTAACCCCATGATGTCAGGTGCATGATCATAGATCCACCTGGGGACTGGCCCATGTGGAAGAGGGCAACAACAAGAAGCTTTCTGGCTGCCTTTCTTCTCTTTGCAAAGACTTGCAGCTCTCCTGTTAAACTGAGCACGAGATAATCCCCTTGGTCATGCTCTTCAAGACACTGGTTACCCATCAGGAAGAAGTAACATGTCTTCATCAGCCAAAAAAGGTGATAAGCGGTACAAGAAACTGTTTCTCCCCTTGGAAAAAGCATTAACAACTAAGACCTCCAGTCTGATGGACTTGCTTGGTGCTCTTCCAAACTGGGATTTAGGAAAAGCAGCTACACAGCATTTCCTACTTCCCCCCATGGGGCTCCAATGATTTAATTGGCTATGAAGGGCAGGGACGTATCTCATAGAGTAGCTGGCTGCTGTTGTCAGCGTGCCACACTGCTCTTTGGAGCTCAGTGAAAAATAAAGTTATCAGGCAATGCTTTCCCTTCTGAACTGGATGCATGGGGAGCCTGGCCGCTGTGCCAATAGGAACTGCACGTAGCCCATACCTTTTCTGTTCTCCTAGGTTGCTGGGAAAGCCGGTGAAAAGTTATGGATCATGGAAGGAAGCAAAGCTGTATTTCACACCTTAACTCAAGTGAAGTGTATTCCCTCTAACATGATCCCCCTTTTCCAAACACAGTCCTTGATGCTTATTTTAGTACCCAAAAATGCTGCAAACCTCCTCCAAACCCATGGATGTACAAAAATGAAGTATTTTCTTGTATTTAATACTGTCACAACAGAGTTGTTAATTAAATGCATGAATTTTTTTGTCAAATCAAATAAATACAGGATAATCCCAACCTGCCTGGGTTTCCCCTTGGCGAACTAACGGAAAAGGCCACTGGTGATAGCCGCTCTGTTGACTGTAGCTTCTTCCCTCTCCCTGTAGCTTAAACAACAGCCCAAGTACTACCTGTTTCTCATATGGGCTACAACACCTTGGTGTTTCTGCTTCCTCTCTTTGTGGTCCTTCCTTTAGCCAACATACTGCAGGGGAATAATTTTTCTCTGATTCGCCACTGATCCTGTGAGGTCCTCCTGAGACCATTTTCCTAAAGCTCTACACACCCCAAGTCTCCTTGCTTTTCCATTCTTTCTTTTCCCAAGGATGGAATTTCCATTCCCATTTTGTTCCTACTGTTTTTGCTGGTGGGACATTTGCAGACCTTCTCACCATGAAATGTGGGTTTTCTTGCTTATGTGGCTTTTCGCACTCAGTAAATCTTCTGCCCTATGCTTTGTGGCTCCAGTGCATCCACCATTTCTGCCACTCTCATCCTGAGTAAAACTCCTTGATCTGATAGAGCCCCTGTTCTAAGTCAGTGGGAGGCTGGATTCAGTTCCAAACCAAGACATCTAAGTGTACGCTTTCATGAGCGAGTTAAGGTCAAGAAGGTCTGAGTGAGTTAAGGTCAAGAAGGAGCTAACCAATGGCTCTGCTCAGTTGCTCACATGCAGATACCTGCTGATATCTGGAAGGCCACAAGCAGTCTCTCCTGGTTTCCTGCTGGTGCTCCAAGGGAGTTTGGGTCTCCCACACCTGCATCTTGGATCAGGATGTCCCAGTCACCTTAGGGAATCTCAGCCGGCAGTAAATATTCAGAAACCTCATCTAGTCCCAAGCACTGTGCCATTACTTTTGGCAGGAGCAGGGTTAGGTGCCCAGTGCACATGCACATATACCTAACCAGTGTTGGTTCTAGGCACAGACAAGACCTGTTCTCCCTAAGAGCGATCAGCTTTTCTCAATATTAGCAGAAGTAACAAGTTTGCTTCTCCAGGGATTTTCCCACTTTGTGCCCCTGTCCTCTCCTTGCTCATCCTCTCTTGGAAGGAGCAAACTCTAGTTTCAGACAGCAGCATGGGCTCTTATATCTGTTTTGAAGAGAACAACACATCTGGTTTTGCCACTTGGCATTAAGTGATATAAGGAGATGGGGCATAAATGCTGTTTATTCTATGACTGAGCAAAGACCTCTTTTGTAGGATAACGGAGACACTTTATTTCATACTTCCTTTTATTCTCTCACCATATTAAAAGCATCACCATTTCCCTTTCTCTATTTTTAAATGCGTTTAATTAATTTGGCTTCACACAGGTCATTTAAGATCTCAGGAGACAGATTTGCCCAGCTTGAAATGGACACTTAAGGTCTTATCTGTATGGCAAAAATGATCACGTGTCTATTTCAGACACCATCTGAAAAATAAGTATTTGTTATTCTGAAGTCTTGGTTCAGGCACACACTGTGCTTTCTGATGTGTGCACATCACCAGCGCATCCAGTTTTGGCAAGTGCTCTTATCATTTCTTCCATCTGCCAGCGCACAAAATATTTTTGAATCTGTTAATTAAGGAAATGAAGTTTTGCCCTAAGATACCAGAGTAACTGGTTTAGTTTCTTTGCAGCAAAAACTAATGCTTGCCTTGTCCATAATTACATAAATTGTTGAGAAAAATGATTTTGCTTTCATGTTGATTCACTTTTGTAATTTCATTGCTGAGGCTAAGTGTGGTACCCATTTAAATTATCTCCAACTCTCATTTGACTCAAGACATGTTATTTGCTAACAAAGATTCAATATGGGAAAACGGGAAGGTGACAACTGCCTCCTTCATCAACGCAAATGACAATAATCTCCTCTCTCCCACCATGTAAAAATTAACATTGAGTCATCCCAGATTGCAATACCCTTCTGCAGTTAGAAATACGGATATGGAAAGGCAACACCTGCTTTCGTTTACTTAGTCGTAAAACCGAAGTTTATCTAGTGATTCCATGGCAAATACTTCAGTCCAACAGCAGTGTGGACTCAGACTGAAAGCATCCCCAGGAATATGCCCATCCTTAACTCTTTGGTTATACTCACACTCACTTGAAAATAGAAGCTTGAATTTTGTACCTATTCAATAATTGAAATTATTTATACTAAAAATCTTCCCATACAGCAACAGCTATAAAATCGTGCTTTTCATTTTTCTCTGATACTTTTACCACCCTCTTTGTAGCTTCTAAAACAGCATTAAACCTGCCACAAGTGATTACCTCTTGCAATAAGCACTGTTGGGTGTGCAGAGTCTTGTGTTGAGGATGGGCCCAGGGTGATGGTCCAGTAGAAAGACTTTGGTTGGACACTCAGCTGCTGGGAAGAGCACAAAGAAACCTTCATGATCACTTTCAGATGTGCAGTTTTGAGAGTCAGTAGTCATCAGAACTTGAGCTGTCTCTTTGGAAACACTTACTTGAAGGGTTCTTCATCGGCTTTGTGATATCCTCTGTGGCTAATGCTAAAAATGCATCTTCTCCCATTCCTGTTTCCCAGAAGTGTGTCTTCATATGCTAACATGGACCACAGTAATCACTTTGTGGTTTGAAATGGAAGGGCCGTGTACAAGTCTATGCGTGCCTTTTGCAGAACATGGGAGAATTTACTCTTGAGAACACAAAAGGGAGGTTTTTTTAACCTCACGTTTAATTAAAAAGAAAACCACTTTCAAGATTTTAAATCCTGACCAGTGCTAGACTCTGCAGTCATAACATGAGAGAGCAAATGGTTATGCATCTTCAGAGAGCAGGATGAAGCAGCAGAGGTTCAGATGTCATATTATGGTAACCAACATGAGCGTGTTCAAGCAGATGAAAGTTTGTAAAGAACTTGGAATTCTGCATGATAACATGTGGTGTGATTGTTAGTGTCATGACTTAACCCCAGCTGGCAACTAAGAACTGAACAGTTGCTCACTCATAGAATCATAGAATCATAGAATCACCAGGTTGGAAGAGACCCACCGGATCATCAAGTCCAACCATTCCCACCAATCTCTCACTCGCTTCCCTACTCCCTACTGGGATGGAGAGAAGAATGGAATAAGGCAAAATTCATGAGTTAAGTACAGTTTAGTAGGACAGGAAAAGGGATATGATGGTAGTAGTAGCAGAAGTAGTAGAAGCAGCAGTAATAGGAGTAGTACTAATAGACTATACAAAACAAGGGATGCACAATACAAGTGCTTACCAGTGAATGACTGATGCTTATCCTATCCCTAAGCAGCAGTCAGCAATCCTCCTCCTCCCAGCCAGCTTCCCTGTTTAAATACTGAGCATGACATTAAATGGAATTATACAGACCCTTTGGTCAGCTTGGGTCAACTGTCCTGGTCGTGCTCGCTCCCAGCTTCTTGTGCACCTCCTCACTGGCAGAGAACGGGAAGCTGAAAAGTTCTTGACTTATTACAGACACTACTATGATTCTATAATTCTACTTAGCAACAGCTAAAACACCAGAAAGTCACACTGTGATGGATTTGGCTGCATTGTGCCATAATCCAGTAAAGCAGAACAGAGGGGGAACTCCTGGAAAGCTGTTCACTTTTGGAAGGGCCAAAAACTTTTTCCATAACAATCTCGAAAGCAGCTGCATAAAATAACACCAAGCTGCTTCTCAGCAATTATCTGCATCATAAGATGGATAAGAACAAGTCTTATGAGGAGCAGCTGAGGGAACTGGGATTGTTTAGCTTGTAGAAGAAGAGGCTGAGAGTTGACATCTTTGCTATCTACAACTACCCGAAAGGAGGCTGTAGCCAGGTGGGTGCTGGTCTCTTCTCCCAAGTGAAAAGTGATAGGATGAAAGGAAATGGCTTCAAGTTGCTCCAGGGGAGGTTTAGATTGGGTATTAGGAAAAAACTCTTTACTGAAGGAGTGCTCAAACATTGGTAAAAGCTGCCAAGAGAAGTGGTGGAGTCACCGTCTCTGGAGGTATTCAAGAAACATGTAGATGTGGTGCTTCAGGACATGGTTTAGTAGGCACAGTGGTGTTGGGTTGACATTTGGACTTGATGATCTTAGAGGTCTTCTCTAACAATTCTATGATTCTGTCTTGATAAAGCAAATAATATTTATCATATCTTGGAAGCTGGGTTTTTTTGTAAAAATTTTTTGTTAGATTTTGTGGACATGACTCTAGCAGGCCAACTGTGGCCAGAAGAAGATCCTGGTGCTGTTGGGTTTGCAGTAGTTCTGCTGTGCATGTCAGATCTGGGAGGTTCCTGGGGGCACCTGTGCACAGGCAGCGTGAGCAGAACCAGTGGCTCCTTCTGCATTGCTCCCCTCTGTACTGGTTTTCAGCCTCGTGGCAAACATGAGACGTATCGTGCCACTGTTTCCCAAACACAGCTAATAAATTAAACCCACACACAACTCCATGAAAGTTGCACAGAAGAAAAAGTAACTACTCCAAAGGCAACCCTTCTCTCACCCCATTGAAAACACAAGCTTTCCAGGTTTTGCTGACTTCTTGGCTTTTCTTTTGCTTTCTCCTTGTGCTTTCAACCATTCTTTTCTCTGCAAGGATGGGTGTTTAGATGCTCGCCTTCTAATCAGCTGCAATTAAAGCCTTTTCCAGTATTTTCTGTTGCCAAATTGGAGGGGAAAATAAGAGAAAAGGGTTTTTTTTTTCAAAAGGAGAGGGAGACTAATGCTTGAAAAGACATATGTGTTTAGTGTTGTTGGCAGATTTGTAAACTTATTAGTGCCTCCACACACCATGTAATTAAGATCTACTGGTAATTAGTCAATAGTTAAAAATAGGGGTTGGTATTGCGCTACTGAAAACGCCTACAAAATAATGTGTTCTCTGTGCTCAAGATGCAGTTAGTGTCTCTAAAAAATGTTAATTTAAAAAACATGTATTTGTCTTAGAGCCAGATTTTTTAGCAAAGTAGATTTCGATGTGTGTTATGTGTGTTCAACTTATTTATCTTCTTGCATTTATGCATCTTTGTGTGATGTCCAAAGAGACTGACAGCATATTTTGTCTTGGATACAAATGTTAAGCTCTAAAACTGCAGACTCGACACAGCCATGAAGGGAACGGGAACCTTTCTCATTTGTAGATTTCCATTGAAATAAACCTGCTCATCAAAAGAAATTGTGCAAAAAATCCACGGGAATGGCAGATGTGCAGCACCATGGGGCAGATGTCTGATGTTTGGAGAGTCGTGCATGTATTTTCTAAATATTCAGGGATTACCACAGTCTATGGATATAATCCTTTAGTAACCTGAAATGTCAAAGGCAATGGAAAAGCTCTAATGCCTTGTAGCAGACTATTGGCCAAACTGCTCTGTACGAGCAGGCATTCCCATGCACATTTGAAGTCATTTGTCTTTTATCCTATGAAAGAAGACCCTAAAGAGGTGATGTGGTTTTAAAATTTCCTAACTCCTGCTTTAGAACGTGGTCCGGAGCTGTGTGAGAATTGCTGGGTGATGTTCTGAAAGGACGTCTCATTTGGCTGTCATAAGCAATCTGCGATGATTTGTTGTGCAGACAGGCATTTGTCTCCAGTAATCCAAAGGGCTTATTTTGATTGCTTGATAGATCCAAGGAACGCATAGTCGACTCAATGGGGGATTCATTTATTATGCTCCCAAACTACTCCTAAATCTTTTCTTATGTCATGTCAATGGATTTGTCAGGCCACGCTCACACAGCAGTAATGTACTGGTGGGGGAAATTTACCCTTGCCAAACAGAGTTAGTTGCTACGTTTATAGACCACTTTGTGAAATGCCAGTGGTGACTGGAATTCTGCTGCAGGAAATAAGCTGGACTTTGTTTCATGCCCCTGAGAGAAGCGTCTTCTGTTGAGCTTAGGAGAAAAAAACTCTACCTCAAAACCATAGTGAAGCAGAAAAGACTAAGCCTAGAGCATCCTAGTGAGGGCCAACAAAGTTTTTTCAAGGTTTATTCAGGATACAGACATGAGTTAACATCTAGAAAACCCTCTGAGGATGCCTGCTGCACAGACATGAGGTATTGCTGCCCTTCAGTTCATGGTAGGATTTAAAGGAATGTTTCTGTTATGCTGAAAGTGAATTTCAATTTCGTTATATTCAACTTTGGAATTTATAGAGTGAGGGGTTTGTGAGAACACCTGAATAGCCATTGAAACTGATTTTCAAATAAGATTTTCTGGTATAAGTGTGTCCTTTCTCCAACCTGTTCCAATGTCCTCTTCCTCAGCTGATTAGGTATGGTAGTCAACCGTACTTTGGGAATGTCATAAAGTT
Organism: Coccyzus lansbergi; assembly: GCA_033558105.1. Classification (NCBI taxonomy): domain Eukaryota; kingdom Metazoa; phylum Chordata; class Aves; order Cuculiformes; family Coccyzidae; genus Coccyzus; species Coccyzus lansbergi. Next base: position 56,196 of record JAUMJK010000685.1, on the reverse strand, counting down.
AGTTACACTGAACCCACAACCAGAGCAATAATATATGATGGCAATTTAAATGTATGTATGCATATACCGATGCTGATTATTTTTAACCAAACAAAATTACTAATTGGAGAAATAAATCCAAACGAATAAAGTGAAAAAAAAGGTCTTTGAATAACAAGTAGTTTTAAGAATCCTCTTCTTTCTGAGCTGTGCCTGTCATTTGTAGCTGTGACTGGGAGAAGACGTTAATAGGATGTCTCTCCTCTCCTTGGGATCAAGTAGAAGCTGGCCAAGGGATGGAGGAGTTTTTGGAGGGAGTAGCAATGATAAGGGCACAGAAAACCAGAGATGGACACTCTGAGGATGCAATTTCCCAAGCCTTGTTTCCTCAAGAAACCAGAAAGACATAAAAGAGTCTTTATTCCCTTTGCTCTTTCCTGCTTCACTGCTTCAAGCTCTCTTATAAATCACCATTCTTAAGTCTCACTGTCCAGCTCGGGCTCACTTGGGACTTGAGGTCAACATATGAAAAGCTTCATTCTTCAGCTGATCAGTTATCACTGGGGACCAGCAGTTGATCACCGGTCATGCCTGTGCTTGGAAAAAAGTTACTGCGTGCAAAGCTGCTGGAGCGTGAGAACCTCTGGGACACCCAGATATCGAGGTTGAACAGTGACAAACTTCTCCCGTGAGACTCCTGACATGTTCTGCATCGAATGAACCAGATCTCTGTGGGGCAGAGGCTGCAAAATCCTGGAGAACTGGAGAATTGTGAATAGGGACCAACTGTTAACTGTCTCTTCCAGAATGAGAACTAGGAAGACCAGCCCACTGGAGAATCACACAGTGGTTTGGGTTGGAAGGGACTCTAAAAATCATCTGGTTCCAAACACCCTGCCACAGGCAGGGACATCTTCCACTGAATCGTGTTGCTTAAAGCCTCATCCAGCCTCCAGGGTTGCGGCTTCCATGACTTCTCTGGGTTACCTATGCCAGTGCCTCACCACCTTCACAGGAAAAGTTCTTCCTAATGTCTCTTCTCAATCTCCCCTCTCTTATCTTAAAACCATTCCACCTCGTCCTATCCCTGCAACTCCCTGATACAAAGCCTGATAAAGAATAAGGACTAACTGTTCACTGTCTCTTCCAGAATGAGAACTCAGAAGAACAGCCCATTCGAGACAAGTAGCAACATGTTCACAAATCCTGTGAGCTGATAATGACCCAGAAGTGGGAAGTTAGCAAGGGCATTATACGTGCTTTCCCTGTTCTCACTTTTCTCTTAGGTTCCTGCTGTGGCTGACACTGGAGAGAAAACACTAGGTGAGTCCTTGGTTTGAGCCAGTCCAGTTGTTTTTCTGCTGTTGGGGCAGACTGTTCCTCAGGATGATGAATTGCCACAAGCCCATCCGTTTGTCCCACTGTGAGACAAGGCTGGAGCAGACTCCATGCTACTGTCTCTGCAATATATAACCTCATACATTGCTTCACAGTGATGTCTCTTCTTTTCAGTTAGAAGTTTTGCTTTGAAAGGCAATTCTGATGATTCTGATTTACAATGACAGCAACTTCAGTGGCATTTAAAGAGACTGGAAGGAAGAGATAAATAAACCTGAAGATTGCTTAATAAAGCAATGGAAGAAGCATAAAAGCTCTTGTATCAATTGTTCTTCCCTGTAAGGTTCCTAAATACTAAGCCAGGCATGGGAATTAGTCTCATCTTGTTTTAGCCAGGTAAAAGTTAGAAGTTGTGTGTCTTGTTCAAGCTGGTCCTTCAGAGTCTCTCTGCAGGACTCAGAGAGGATAACAGCACATCTAGAAGGCATTTCCTCTCCCTGTTTTAGGCATGTGCTTTGGGACAGGATGAACCATGCTCTGGAGATGCCTGTCCTCTTTCTGCTGACTGCACAAGAAACTTAACTTTTGGATGGCTGAAGTTAAACAAGAGGAACGAAGACGACGCAGAGTGAGCGAAAACTTATTCAGAGATAGAGCTGTGTCCCAATAACTCTAAGTGCTTTGACTAGTTAATACTTCTAGTCTTAATTCCTGGGTTACCACTGCCTGAGAGCCATGAATCATGTGCTTAGTGTTGGGTGGTACAAGCGTCACAAAGCTTCTCTAGGAAGCCCAGACAGAGAAACCTGCCTCCTGCTCTGCTCAAGGGATGGTCAGTGCAATACAGAGGGAAATATGAAGAGATCAAACAAAGCAGAAGAGCACAGACTTCTCAAAGAGAAGCATGAGGAACTCAGTTCTCTGCTAGTTAGGTTGATAAAAAGGGGCACGGGGGATTTGGCAGCACAAATGCTTAGGTTGAATCTCTGAGAGGATAACAAGCTCTGGCATTTTTAGGCCAGATTGAGGGAAAAAAAAAGAAGCTGAAACAGCAGCAAACAATAATTCTTGATCTAAATCTTACAGATCACTGTTCTTGCAATGAATCCAATGGGGCAACCATCAAGGTAAGGACTATAAAACTAGGCCTGTTGAATGTGACCTACCTTGACCCAAAAAGCTCTTAACTGTCCTTCCAGCTCCAGCTGAGATTGTTCGGCCTTGACTAGTGACTCCTCAGCTCCTCTAGTATTTCACCTGGAAAAGAGGGAAGAATTCCCATTCCTCTGAGACAGAAAGAGAGACTTAGTTCATAGACCTGAACACTAAAAGCCACTCTGCTGATACTGCATAAGACAGGTCAGAAAATCCCAACACGGAATCTCTACAATCGAGGAAACACTTCATGAGGAATGATATTCATTATGCTTTCAAGTAGCCGCTGCTTACTGCTTTGCAAGGTGCTGTGAAGATGCAGTGCGTCTGTTGTGCTAGCTATAAATTAATTAAGATTCAAGAGAGAAGCCACCGGTTCCACTTGTGCTAGCAAGTTGCTCTCGGTGCAGTGTGCTGCAGCTCACAGGCTGCCAGGGACTTCCATGCAAGACGGCAGCTGAGCTGGGTTGGCTGGAGGCAAGACAGCAAAACGTTATTTCAGGAACCGTGGTAGCGTCATGATGCACCAGGGAGTAGGGGACACGCAGTGCAGACACCATCCCTTGCCCCACATTCCTCACGGGGAATGCTAGTAGTACCATCCCATTGCTTGCATGTGCTTTCAGTACATAAACATGCACCACTGTTTCCACCTTTTTGTCAACAACATTTTTATCAGGTCTTGATTAAACAAAACATTTAAATCATAGAATGGTTTGTGTTGGAAGAGACCTTGAAGATCATCTAGTTCCAAGCTCCCTGCCCTGGGCAGGAACACCTTCCACTAGGTCAGGTTGCCCAAAGACCCATCCAATCTGGTCTTGAACTCTTCCAGTGATGAGAATGACTTCCATGACTTCTCTAGGCAACCTGTGCCAGTGCCTCACCACCCTCACAGGAAAACATTTCTTCCTAATATCCCCTCTTTCAGCTTAAAACTGTTCCCACACATCCCGTCACTAGACTCCCCAGCCTTCCTGTAGACCCCTTTAAGTACTGGAAGGCTGCTGTAAGGTCTTCCCAGAGCCTTCTCTTTTCCAGGTTGAACAACTCCAGCTCTCTCAGCCTGTCATCATAGCAGAGGTGCTCCAGCCCTCTGATCATCTTTGTGGCACTCCTCTGGACTCATTCCAGCAGATCCATGTCCTTCTTGTGTTTGAAATCTTTGAATCCTTATCCCTATTTAAGCATGTGCCTGACACATGCCTGTGTCACACAGTATTTAAACACTAGCATTTAAATGCTAGCTTTTGGTGCCACTTTGAGGAGCACAGACAGGCTTCAGATTAATTTTGACTGTAATGTTTTGCTGAATCAGAACCTCACCTTTCCCAGTGCAAAGGACAACCATCTAGGTACAGAGAAGTGCACTGCAATAAGGCATCCCACTTGTACATGAGACACAGGCTGATACTGCCTTTAGAGGAGAAAATGTGTGTGGAAGGACCTCATAGGTTCCTCCTAATATTCAAGTCTTATCTTGACTTGGTTTTTAGAGATTATGGTAAAGGGTGACTTGGTAGTTAGACCTCACTTGAGAGTCAAAGTCATGCATATCCTCAACTTTAGGAGAGATCTCAGTGCTTTCAGTCCTGGGACATATGTATTTTCCATCCCTGTTGTTGGATTGTGCATTGGCCTCAGCACATCTGCTCTGGATTTTTCCTGATAGATGGAGTTGTATTCATCACTGGCTTTCCTATCCAAAACACATGAAATGGAGCTTGGATCTCAACAGACAAGCATGTAGACACCACTGGGAAAAAAGGATGAGTGCTCTCCCAATCCAGCCCATTACTGATGTCTGCTGAAGACTGACCTCTTAAAGAGTGTGAAGAATGTAGAGCTCTGCTGTGACAAGCCTTTAAATAAGCAGGGACCTTGGCGTAGGTTCTTGCAGCTTCTTCACAGCAATGGAGACACAGATCAGTTGAAACCAAGGAAACATCATTGAGAGAGTCCCGAGGCCTTGTGATCTCCAGATCTTCCCTTCACTGGGACAAGATGGCTCCATCTAATGCCTCCTTGATCAAGCTCAACTTGTTGTTAAACATTTGGGAAATATTATTGAGTAATCTGCGGCTTTCCAACCATTTCCCAGGACCTTATCTTTTCTTCTTCAGAAGAGCTTTGATGCGTCAACAGAAAACTGACACGGGGGAAGGATGGTGGACTGAGTAGGCTGTATGGGCTCTGCAAACAGAAATGATCAGTGAATATCGCAGCTGACTGCCAGCACTGCAGCAAAGCTTGTTTTCTTTAGAGCTGTGTGTGCTTTAACCCTGTGCTCAGTGAATGGCGAAGCTGAGTGCGTTTGACAGTGTGAAGGCAGCGTAACAGTCTGGCGGTTGGTACCCCAGTGGGAAATCCTGTGCCTGGCTCGCTCTGGTTCACTACGTCAGGGAGCTGCAGTCATGACCAGAGGAGATAACTTCATTTTCAGGTGCAACTGCTCTTTCAGCTATTTGCCTTCCAAAATCACTCTTTATTGCTATGTGTGAAAACCTTCACCACTGTGCAAAATTACTGTGTATCAGATGGGAACAGTTTCCTGGTGCTGGTTTTCAATAGAATATTTCACAGCTCCCTGCTTGCTGGGAAACAGCCATTTCTACTCCAGTCTGTGCTGACCCACAGAAGTTGCAGGCTTTCACAGCCTCCTGAAGCAAACCTTGGATCCCTGTAATCAAGAGTGCAGCTATTCAGGTTTGAACCTAGGTTTGAAGAACATTAATTCAGTGTCCCCTGTACCAGCCACAGTCGGCGTTTTTATCTGACCTGTGTTCACACAACTGTATGATGACATTTTCTCCAAGATGCTGCTTGTCCGTACTGTCCTTTTACCTTCAAATATCCCAAATCCACAGTGTCTTGTCCTCTTTGCAATGTCAAAGAGTTGTCTCATTGACACATTACTTCTTTTTCCTTAGAATATGGTGGAAAGTTTAGTTGAGGCAGGCCTGCACAGATTCTGATGTCCAAGATTTATCCATGTAAATGCATGCAAACCACAACTTTTGACACCCAGCATGATACCTACTAGTGTGTTATGTTTCTTCTCTGGCTTGTGGTAGTGGTAGCACTGTGGCTGGTCTTTTAATTGACATTAATACCAATGGCTTGTCGTAAAACAATAGAATGGTTTGGATTGGAAAGTACATTTAAGGATCATCTAGTCCAATCCCTCTGAAGAAGCAGGGACACTGTTAATTAGATCAGGTTGCTCAAGGTGCCATGCAACCTGACCATGAATGTTCCCAGGAATGAGACCTCCAACTACCTCCCTAGGCAACCTGTACTAGTATTTCACCACCCTCATTGTAAACAAATTTTTCCTTATATCCGGGCTAAATCTACCTTCCCTTACTTTAAAGCCATTGCTGCTGTCCTGTCACAGACCTTCCTAAGAAGTCTGTCTCCAGCCCCTTTCCATACTGGAAGATGCTCTAAGGTCTCCCCACTGACTCCTCTTCTCCAGACCGAACAATTCCAACTCTCTCAACCTGTCCTCATATGGGAGATGCTTCTGCCCTCAGATCATCTTTATGGCTTCCTCTGGACTTGCTCCAACAGCTCCATTTCCATCCTGTGCTGAGGACCTCAGAGCTAGATGCAGGACTCCAGGTGAGGTCTTGGAAGATTTGAGTAGAGTGGCAGAATCACCTCCCTCAACCTGCTGGCCATGCTGCTTCGATGCAGCCCAGGATACGTCTGACTTTCTGGGTTGCAAGTGTGCACTGTTGGCTCGTGTCCAGCTTTTCAACCCACAGGTCCTTTTTGGCAGGGCAGCTCTCAATCACATCATCCCTCAGCCTGTATTCAAACTGTGGATTGCCCCAGTCCAGATGTAGGACCTTACACTTGGCCTTGTTGAACCTCATAAGGTTCACACAGCAAGTCCCTCTGGATAACATCCCTTCTTTCTGGTGTGTCAGCTGCACCACTCAGCTTGGTGTCACCTGCGAACTCGCTGAGGGTGCACTTGATCTTGCTTTCTGTGTTGTTGATGAAAATATTAAACAGCACTGGTCCCCATATAGACCCCTATGGGACAACACTCACCACTGATCTCCATTTGGGCATTGAGGGATGGGAAGAAGGTTATTGAGGTCATGGGAGGGCGGCTCAGTGTTTTAGTGTGCTCTGAGAACTGAGGGCTTCTTCATCAATCCTTATTCTTGAACTGGGCAAAGTGCCACTTGCAGTCTCTGAGGATATTTCAGACTCCATTGCTTAAGTGCCCTCTGGTCCTTTCTCGATGTTTCAGACTACGATTTGCTGTTGAGGATGCCTCCTGAACTGCATAGATTACCAAATGTGGCAGCAAAATGGCTCACTGTAGCACATTAATCACACGTTTTTCCTTTCGTGATCTCCCCAGTTCTTGTATAGGAATTGCCATACCCAGTTAGACCACCGGCTTGTCAAATCCTTCTTTCTGCCTCCAGCAATGGTCAAAACCCGAGGCTTCAGAGGTTACCTCCATAGCACACCAAACGAACTGCACAGCTCTGCGTGTGCGGGTGGAAAACCTCTTTCCTGGCTGCCACAGAAGATCCACTTATGCGCTGAAGCATGAGATTTGATTACCTTTATTACAGGATCTTCGCATGCAGAGCTACAAATGTTCCTGGTCATGCAATTATCCAGTCACAGCAGTTGACTCCATGACCTTCTTTGGCAGTGAAGTCCATAAATTGGCTAATATACAGTGGAGGAACCTCTGGTTTGCTGCACCTCAACTGAACTTTACCTTCAACAAGTGACATCCAGTTACTTATGTTATACATGACAGGGTAAAATAGAAAGCCTTTTGGGCCTGTGGATCCTTTTTTGCTCAAATATCCTCAAACCATCTTTTTTCTTTGAAAAATATTTCTCTTTTTTTGATCATTTTGACCATTTTCTTTCCTCAAACTTTAGACCTTTCCAGCACACCAGAACAAAGGTGAATATCACCCATGAAATGTCCAATGTATCCTTTGCCTTCTCTGGGTAAAGATCTCAGGTCTATTTGGGAAGAGAACATGGCTATTGTATAAACACAAGAAGGAAGGTCTCTCAAGGTCTGACACTATGTGAGACCCAGCAGAAGAGGAAGGATGATGAGTGCACCCAGTTGAATTTTTTGGGGAAATTTATAGACAAGACGAGGTCAGAGAGGCTGGTGAGGGGTCTGGAGCGCAAGACTTATCAAGAGTGTCTGAGAATCATAGAATCATAGAATCACCAGGTTGGAAAAGACCCCCAGGATCATCAAGTAAAACCATTCCCATCAGTCACTAAACCATGTCCCTCAGCACCTTGTCCACCTGTCACTTAAACACCTCAAGGGAAGGTGAATCAACCACCTCCCTGGGCAGCCTCTGCCAATGCCCAATGACCCTTTCTGGGAAAATAGTTTTTCTAATGTCCAGGCTAAATCTCCCTTGGTGGATCTTGAGGTCATTCCCTCTCATCCTGTCCCCTGTCCCTTGGGAGAAGAGGCCAGCTCCCTCCTCTCTACAACCTCCTTTCAGGTAGTGGTAAAGAGCAATGAGGTCTCCTCTCAGCCTCCTCTTCTCCAGGTTAAACAACCCCAGCTCTCTCAGCCGCTCCTCATGGGGCCTGTTCTCCAGCCCCTTCAACAGCTTTGTTGCTCTTCTCTGGACTCGCTCCAGAGCCTCAACATCCTTCTTGTGGTGAGGGGCCCAGAACTGAACACAGGATTCAAGAAGCAGTATCACCAGTGCCGAGTACAGAGGGAGAATAACCTCCCTGGACCTGCTGATCCCGTTTCTGATACAAGCCAGGATGCCATTGGCCTTCTTGGCCACCTGGGCACACTGCTGGCTCATGATCAGTTGCTGTCAACCAACACCCCCAAGTCCCTCTCCTCCTGGCAGCTTTCTAGACAGGCTTCTCCTAGTCTGTAGCTCTGCATAGGGTTGTTGTGCCCCAAGTGCAGGACCCGGCATTTGGCTGTGTTAAACCTCATTCCATTAGACTCTGCCCAGCAGTCCAGCCTGTTTAGGTCCCTTTGCAGAGCCTCCCTACCCTCCAGCAGATCCACACTTCCACACAGCTTTGTGTCATCTGCAAACTTCCTGAGGGAGCACTCGATCATCCAGGTCATTGATGAAGACATTGAACAGGGCTGGACCCAGCACTGAGCCCTGGGGAACCCCACTTGGAACTGGTCTCCAGATGGATTTAACACCATTTCCTGCCACTGTCTGGGCCCAGCCACCCAACCAGTTTTCTACCCAGGAGAGTGTGCGCCTGTCCAGGCCAGAGGTGACAGTTTCCGTAGCAGAATGCTGTGAGAAACTGTGTCAAAGGCTTTACTGAAGTCCAGGAAGACCACATCCACAGCCTTTCCCTCATCCAGCAGCCGAGTCACTTTGTCATAGAAGATGATCAGGTTAGTTTGGCAAGACCTGCCTTTTGTCAACCCATGTTGACTGGGCCTGATCACCCGGTTCTCTCGCATGTGCTTCATGATAGCACTCAAGATCACCTGTTCCATGACTTTCCCTGGCACTGAGGTCAGACTGACTGACCTGTAGTTCCCCAGATCCTCCCTGCGACCCTTCTTGCAGATGGGCACTACATCAGCCTCCAGTCCAGTGGAACCTCCCCAGTCTTCCAGGACTGTTGGAAGATGATGGAAACTAGGATTGTTTAGTCTGGAGAAGAGGAGGCTCGGGGGTGACCTTATTGTTCTCTGCAACTACATAAAAGGAGTCTGTAGTGAGGTTGTCACTGCTCTCTTCACCCAAGTAACAAGGGTTATGATGAGAGGAAATGGCCTCAAGTTGTGCAAGGGTTTAGATTAGGTATTAGGAAAAATTTCTGTACTGAAAGAGTGGTGGAGCACTGGAAGAGGTTGCCCAGGGAAGTGGTGGAATCACCATCCCTGGAGGTGTTAAAAAATCATGTAGCTTTGAGGCTTCAGGACATTGATTAGTAAGTATGTTCATATTATGTTGATGGTTTGACTTATTTTATATGTCTTTTCCAATGTTAATGATTCTATGAAAAGAAAGTCAGAGATTGAGAGTATAATTTGGGTACAAGTCACATTTCTCAATGAAACTATACCAGGTATCACAAGAAACCGGAGGAACTAGTAATCAGGGAGAAGGAAAAAAGTTACTTTTAAGTGAAACAATGCCACAAAAAAACCCCATTTAGCATCTCTTCAAGCACATGCTACAACAGCCTTGAGTGCAGAGAACTGTAAAAGTGATTAAAGCAAGAGTCTCAAGAGCGGATTGCTCAAGTGAAAGGAAGCTGGAATGAAATGCCAGCCAGCCCCGTCGGTCCCTCATTCTGTGCTGCTCAGAAATGCCTGATGCTTTCTGACTGGATAGCCAGGGCTGGAGTAATTACTCAGTTACAGCAGTTTTTGCTTTTACAGGGAAAAGGAGGCTTCTTTTATTTGCATGAGTTACAATTTTTCCTTCATAATTTATGAGATTAAATTGTTGGTAAAGGTCTTGGCTATGCAGACCTTTTGGGTTGCTCCTGGCCTGGTCATTCCAGCCACATGGACACTGTCCTGCTCTACCATACTTGAAGTGCTCAAGCTGTTATTCCCCAAGGTAGCTTGCACTGTGGGATCTGAGAATACTGGGGCCCCTCATCTGGACATCATCATCCTGAGCTCCCTCTGTAGTCAACAAATACCTGCAAAGAGAGATACATCTCCAGGACTGGGACTGGAAGCCTGAATGACCCCTCCAAGATTACAGGAGGACACGGAGGGCTGAGTGGTGAATCCAATATGAGACAGCCCTCATCAAACTCCAGGCAAACGCTGGAAGGGCTGTTCCAAGGATGCTGGAAAAGCCTTTCTAAAGATCCTGGAAGGGCTGGGAGATCCCCTGAGGTGTGCAGTGTGTGGATGTCACAAGAGCATTGTGGGGTCAGCAGAAGTGCCTGTAACACAGCTATGAACAGGCCTGTCAAAGCAGGCCTGGGAGTCCCACCACAGAGAGGTACTTAATGAGCAATGAACATCTCTGTGCTGAGCCACATCTTCCATGAGACTGAGTCCTGGAGCTGGTGAGAGTGGACCCTTGCTTACCCAGGGTACATTTGCCTTTCTGAGCAGCTTGGGATGCACTTCATATATTTTTTGATTCTCTCAGCAATGTTAGACTCTTCCTTTCCAGTGAAACACCAAACCAGACCAGCCCCCAGGACCACCTCTAAGTCCTCTTGGTCATAGTCAATGAATGAAGTGCCTTCACTTCCTGACACCATTCCTCCCTCCACTTTTGCTCTTCTTCAAGTCACAGGGTCCAGTACCTCCCCAGCTGTTCCCTGTGACAAATCTTGAGATGCTTATGAAGCCATCACTTCACTTTGGCTAATGTAACCTCTCAGTTTCTGGTGATGTTCTGTACCTGAAACCCCTCCTGCCTGCATATATCCCAGCTCTTGCTGTCTATCCTGCTTCCCCTCCCTCCTCCAAGTCTCCCCTATGCTCCTTCCTATGGACCCATCTGCTCTCACCTGGCCTTTGCAACACTACAAACAGTGGAAGCTGAAATATTGGGCTCTAGCGTTACTACCTGCAGAGCACCCTTCCCTTGGGATGCCCTACACAACTTGGGCACCCTATGTCCTAGCTGAAAACAGAACCTGTTTCTGAGCAAGGGCATCACTTTGCCTTTTTTTCCCACTTTCCTGGGCAGCTCATGAGTCCTTCCCTCTTACCAGACCACTCTCTTCTAAAGGGGATCAAAGCCTCCAGCCCCCATTATACTCTAAAATCTGGCAAATGCTAATCTATTTCCCATTCTTCCATTCCAGCCACTTCCCCCCTACTTTCCTTCTCTAATCCTCAAGGAGCCATGGCTTAGGAGCCCTAGCTTAGCATCAAATGATGTGTGCGTGTCATCGTCCCCCTCTAATAGCATAAACCCTGCATGAATCCCCATGATTTTAGGGCACAGAGTGTCACTGGAATTCCTTGCCTTGTTTCTAGTGCTTTTAGTTCTGTGTTAGGTCTTTTCTATTATTTCTTTGTCGTGTAGTCAGAGCCTGGTGAGATGCATTATAGTTTAGATTTTAGAGGCAGTATTTGCCTTTATTGTCTATTATTAGATAATAAAGCAGTGATGCAGCACTGGGACAGTGGTCTATATCATGCATCTACTGGAGGCAACATTTAGGCAACAGGTTAAAGATATCAAGATCAAAAATTACCCTGGAAAAATAATCCCAACTCTTACTCTCTGGGACAGATGCTCCCACCATCATTCAGCTCATTCACCTTCCCATGCTGCGTGCAGTCAAAAAAAGAGGCTGATCTAGCTCCAGGGTACTCTTCCTTTATTTGGATTTGTTGCTTTTTGAGGGAGCTTCCTGGAGGTTTCAGCTTGGTCAGAGATGGCACTGGAGGTCAGACCATGGAGGTGTAGAACTGCCAGGCTTGTAGGGGTGGAAAATCATGGAAGCAAACGGATATTTTAACTCTGATTTGATTTGGGTTTTGTCAGACATATAAAAAGTGCTGTGCACTCATGCATTGATAAATGCTGAACCATTCTTAGTGTTTGATAGGAATGGTTGGACTCGAGGATCCGGCGAGTCTCTTCTAACCTGGTGATTCTATGATTCTATGATTGTGGTTTTGGCTTGCAAGATGGAGACAGTGTGGGACTGAGGGGAGAGGCTTGCACTGGGATATCCCAGAGAGATGGGACAGGGTGGAAAAGGGATACAGTCTTGAAGAGTCTCTTTGGCACAAGGGCAAGAGCAGTGACACAGGCCACCTCCCTTTGTCCACGATGGGGCAAATTCTTCACTCCTTCATGAGCCAACTAGATACACAAAAGGGAACGAAAACAGACGATGCATGTGTAAGAAATTCTTTGGTGTAGGGGCACAGCAGTGGTCCCAGCAGGGAACCATTTGTTCTTAGGGCACTCATAAAGGGGCTTTGCCCAAGACATATTTAAGCAGCTTATGGCCATTAAATGAATGTTTAATCTGCAGGAAATTGGGCCACCAGGCAGGCAGGTGCTACAATGCTTTTAAGTCCATGGAGCAGCCGGGTCTGTGAGAGGGAGCAGTGGAGAGGACCCAGAGGACAGATTATTAGAGGAGTGTAGGACTGAGTTTGTTGGTGTCAAAGCTTACACCTCAAGGGCTGAGAAAGCAAGTATAGTAATTGCAAACGCCAAAATGGTTTTTGTGGAAAGATAAAAATCGCCTAACAGCAGCAGGAATAGGCAGAGAGCCCCAAACTGGATTTACCAAGCCTAGTTGCCCTTCCACCTGCAACCTCTGTGTTGCTTGCAAGACCTGAGCCAGCCAGGTGGAAGGTAGCATGAATAATGCTCTCCCAATTCTGTCACTGCAGATGCAGCCACTGCTGAAGGGCATGAAACGCCAGACAGAAAATCTGCCAGATAATTTCCAGATCTGATCCTCCTTTGCCCTAAATAAAGAGCTGAATAGGCCTGTGGGAGGCGAGAGAGGAGCAGGAATAACTTCGATTGTCTGTGGCTGCAACTTGTCCACCAAGAGAAAGGCTTCAGTTGACATCTCTCGGGGCTGTGAGCTGCATTTCCTAAGCAAGTGTCGTTATTTTGCTGTCATCCGAAAGATGGCAGCCTCCCCCAAATCTTTTTCCTTGCCGGCTGGCTGCACTCTGACCAGGAGATCCGTGTCTCACCTTGGCTAGTGACACTGCAAGCGGCACAGCCCATGGGAGGCAGAGCTCAGAAGCTCCAGAGAGCTGTTAAAAGCCATGTTGCCACTTTGCCAGTGCTGGTCTCTGCCAGGTAAAGCGATCGTGCCTGCCTCTTCCTGGAAGAGGGATTTGGATTTCATCTTCATAGAATCATAGAATCACCAGGTTGGAAAAGACCCACTGGATCATCGAGTCCAGCCATTCCTATCTATCACTAACCAATGCTCCTCAGCACCTCGTCCACCCGTGCCTTAAACACCTCCAGGGAAGGTGAATCAACCACCTCCCTGGGCAGCCTGTTCCAATGCCCAGAGAAGAGCAAGTCCAGAGAAGAGCAATGAAGCTGGTGAAGGGGCTGGAGAACAGGCCTTATGAGGAACAGCTGAGAGGGATGTTTAGCCTGGAGAAGAGGAGGCTGAGGGGAGACCTCATTGCTCTCTACAACTACCTGAAAGGTGTTTGTGGAGAGGAGGTGCTGGCCTCTTCTCCCAAGTGACAGGGGACAGGATGAGAGGGAATGGCCTCAAGATCCACCAGGGGACATTTAGGCTGAACATAAGGAAAAAAAAATTCCTGGAAAGGGTCATTGGGCACTGGCAGAGGCTGCCCAGGGAGGTGGTTGATTCACCTTCCCTGGAGGTGTTTAATAGTGCTGAGGGACATGGTTTAGTGATTAACAGGAATGGTTGGGCTCGATGATCCACTAGGTCTTTTCCAACCTGGTGACTCTATGATTCTACGATTCTATGATTCTATATTTGCGAAAACCCTAGAAATAAGTACTGACTATGGGCAGCTGCAGCACCTGGCCTGTGTGGTGGTCAGGACATGTGAGGAATCCTACTGGGGTGGATTCACCAACACTCAGCAGGCTGTTAATGGCCTTCATGAGCATCCCTAGTATGCTGAAAGAGCAAAGTGAACTGGCACATCTCAGACAATGAGAAAAATACATCACTATTACCTGCAGCCAGGTTAGACCTGCAACAGGCACTGTTGGACTCTGTTGATTGCAGCCTCATTGAAAGATAGAATTTTCTTAATCTTCAGTGTATTACATATCCCCTCAAGGCACACTGGAAGCAAGATCCAGTAAATTGGGCAATAAGCAAGCAGATGATGTGGCCCCAACTCAGAGTGCACTGAGTACATGTTTCTGCCCTCCTGAAAAAGTCTCAGTACGGCACCAAAAATCCATGGGGCAACAAATGACAACAAGAGAGCAACGTGACAATGTGATAGCAGTATTACTGACATTTTTTTATAAGCATGTTTCCATGGAAAGAAAAGGATTTGTTTGAATAAACATCTCATAAGGTGAGATTGGGATTGGTAGAGGACAGCCATGGAAGGGAAATATTTGGGTTCATCTGAAGTGTTTGTCAGATAAGGTGGAGAGTGGTGAGGCACTGGCCCAGGTTTCCCAGAGAAGTCATGGATGTACCGTCCCTTCCCTGGAGATGTTCAAGACCAGAGTGGGTGGGGCTTTGAGCAACCTGATCCAGTGGAAGATGTCCCTGCCCATGGCAGCAGGGTTGAAATTGAATGGACTTTAAGTTCCCTTCCGCCCCAAACTGTTCTGTAATTCTGTGATAAAGCTCTGGTGATCCATTTTTATTTTGAGCTTTTAAACCTTTTACCTTGCTGTATATTAAAACTGAGGAAACCCATGATTTCCTTCCTCTCAAAGAGAAACACAGGAGACTGGTTCCAGCTGTGCTTCAGATAGCTCCTCTGTGCCCTGCAGAAAGTGACACTGGAGTCCACAGTTGAGGAGACTGAAGGAAAAAAATGTCTCAGACATCTGCAGAAGGCAATACCCTGAGCCACAGTGAATTACTCTCCAGAAAAAACAGCTAGTCTCTCCTTAAACCTAGATGAAGTTTCAACATCTACAATACCCTGCAGCAGGAATTTCTGAGTGGGGACGTTGCCTGGGAAGGGATAGGAAGGAAATTACAGTGATTGATCGGAGCTGGGGTCAGCAATGCAGGAAGCTGATTCTAGTCGCTTTATGCTTTACCTTGCAGGAGCAAAGAAGAGGCTGGGATATTTCCTTCTCTTCTAGTTTGTGTGCTCTGCTTCCCACTGCAGCACTGGTGTGTGTCCCTGTTCTCCGAATTGGAGTAAGGCATACAGTAGATTTTCTGACTCAGCAGCAAGCCCCAAGAATTGAAAGATAATTGACTTTGATCAGAAAAGAAATGAAGTTTTTTCCTAAAAAAAAGGAAGAAAGGATTCCTTTGAGATCAGACAAAATGTTTCTTTTCTTGTCTGGGCATTTTAAATTCTTCTTTAAATAAAAGCACAGGACAAAAAGAGGAAGGCAAGAGGCCGTGAGGAGGAATGCCTGATTCATCCAGATCAGTCCCACAGAAATGAGCGTGGATAATTCACAGGGAACGTGTGAGACAGGAGGAAGCCCTGCTGCTTTGATGTGGGAGGGAAAAGCTGAAAGACGCTGCAGAGGATGCCCATGATGTGCCTCGTGGGAGGCAGGTTCAAGCCATTTCATTCCCTACACATTCCTGGTTGGATTTCTTCTGCAGGAGGAGATGTAAATGAGTGTTGGGAAGGCAAGTACCTTAGGACTGTCATTTAGCATCTTGGTAACAGATGCTTGGTAACCCATGGTGAGACCCTCCAAAATGTTTTCCGAACAGACTATTTCTGGGGTCTTCTTCTTGGAAGGTAGTGAACAACACAGCACACTTTAGGGTGAGAAATGGTCTTTTTTAATGTGAGAAGCATACTCCATTTCCATTAAACAAGAAGAAACTAATGCAAACACTACTGTTTCCCACGTCCTCTCAGCACTCAAAGTCTCTACTTCTTTTTCCTGTGTGTCAGGCAGCAGCACATCCTCCTGCAGTCTTCAGTATGTTCCTCCTTCTCTCTTGTAGCATGTATCCTGGAACAACACCTACCACACCTCTTTTTTGACTGGCTTTTGCCTGTAGAAAGGAAAAATGAGAGCTATATCTGCATTGACTAATTCATTGTGGTTAACGCACAAAAATCCTACCGCCACACAGTAAACTCTTTCCTTAAGACCACATCCACACTGATACTCAAGAATGAACACTGGTTACTGTCAACCCTTGTCTCAGGCGTGATTTGAGTCCGTTCTATTTGGTCAAGAGCAAAACAGAGCCAGTGATAGTGCTGACAAATATCACGGAAGACTTCATTCAAAGGTCAAGCTGAGACCTCAGTCCTGGTACTGATGAGTTCATCAGCGTAGTCACACCCTGGGTATTTAGCTTGAGATGAACTGAATTGCTCTAATTCTACTGACTAGTGCCCAATGACCACAATGGGACTCAGTTTACATGAAGACTCCCAAATGGCTGATGTCTAAATCTAGGATGGTGTGATTATGGAGCTGAACTCTACCCCAAAGTTTTAGTGAGCCAAACCAAACTAAAATCTCTATAAAAGACTCACCACCCATACCTACTTTCCTGGAAAAGTATTTTTTTTAACCTTAATTCCTTTATGGTTCGCTATTATCTCTCATTTCAGCTTAACCTATCTTGTCACCTTACCTGGGGTGGCCATCAAGGCCATTAGAAAAACAACAAACACAACATAGATGAACTTCATGACTGGATATCCACCAGGATGACAGCAGGTGTGGGATGCAGCCTTGCAGAGAGATCTTGGATCAATTGCTAAGAATAAGCCTAGAAATCCTAATATTTATAGCAATTTCTTGACAGAAAGGACAGTGTTAAGGAGGAGTATGACTTCACTGTTGTCCAAGGACTCATTGTTTTCTGCTTAGCAGGATATTATGTCACTCCAACCCAGTGGCCATCTGACAAAGAGACGTCCACTCTGTGCCCATTTAACACTGGCTTTCTGAAGGCATCCCATGTGGCCTGTACAGGCACATCTCCCTTGGGATCTGTCCTCCTCCCAATCTAAATGCCAGACTTTTTAGCACAGATAACTGGGACAGTCAGTCTCTGGTCAGGGGACTTGGTTTTGACTTGTAGGAATGGTCGTGGTGGACAGCATTACAGCAACAAGTTGGAGAACCCTTGTTTATCCCTCGAAAAAAAGAGACCTGAGGGGACTGGTATGACATTACATATGCATTTTGAATTTTATGTCAAGACCTAGATGCTCTACTAGGATGCAAACTGCTGTGACAATGGGCATACAAGTTATGCTGTTGAA
Source organism: Coccyzus lansbergi (assembly GCA_033558105.1). Taxonomy (NCBI): domain Eukaryota; kingdom Metazoa; phylum Chordata; class Aves; order Cuculiformes; family Coccyzidae; genus Coccyzus; species Coccyzus lansbergi. The sequence continues at coordinate 38,849 of JAUMJK010000685.1, read as the reverse complement.
ATATCTTTCCTTCAAACAACCTATGGCTAATCATCTAGGACTCAGTTCAGTTGTCTGAATGCAGGCAGCGTAATTTGAGACCTCCTGAAAATTCGCAAGTTTCTTCTACTCATGAGCCATGTCCAAGCGATTTGGAAGCCACTGTCTGCAGATAGGATGAATAGCCACTCTGTTCTTGTTTCCAAGTGTTGAACTTTGTAAACATAAATGTGTAGAATATAGCAAAGAACCATGTGCAGAGTGTGACCAAAGAAGAGTGGCAAGTAGCTTATGCTTCTATTGCCTCTCTTGAAGTATCCTTCACTACAAGCTGGGAAGAAGTCCCAATACTTACATTTACATTTACATCAGCTTGTGATTAATATGTTTTTTCCCTTGAGGAGAAGCAAAGAAAGAGCTACCACAGCACCTCCAGTCCAAGAAGAAACTGAACCCAAGCAGAGATTGTGTAGGTTGTGTTCCCTGGCAATAAGCGAATGTTTCAGACTGAACAATACTGGCACTGCCTTATATCTTTCCCTTCAGAACTGACAGAAAGCAGGTTGGGGCTGCCTGCCCTGGGGAGCAAAAGTTACAGAAGAACTTGCTCCAAGCTTGTCCACTCTAAGTGGGATTAATTTCTAGATGAATGCACCTTCATGTTGAGCTCACATGTGGATGCCTCCTTTTGTTCTAGATGTCCACATTTCTTTGATAGTCAGTGGAGATCTACTCAATATAATCCATGGAGCTGGGAAAGTCACTTGGATTATTAGCCTGAAGGTTTTTTTTTTAAGGAGGGTTGAACAATGCTCTCAAGGTTCTTAAAAGTATTGACTCGACTAACTATTCCCAGCGACTCAGGTATCTTAGGTGCATATTTGAGATGTCCTGCTTGGTCTTCAGCTGTGTTTCTAGCAGATATTCTCCCATAGCTCTCATATCATACCTGCCAGACATATAGATGTCCCAGGCCCTCATTGGTGCCTCAGACAGCACTAGACATCTTCATTTAGGCAACTCAGCCTCTAGCGTGTCCATACATCCTTCTATGTAAATATCTCAGTTTAGCTCATCCAAATTTCCATTTTAATCTCACACAGAGACTGGCAGGAGGGTGTAAACACAAAAGGGCTGGGACCAAGTGGGTTCTTTCCACTTTGCCCTTCACATCCAACTTGGACAGCACAGGTCTAAGATGCTGAGCAGACCTCAGTCCCAGTGGCCCAGATGCTGTTGTTCCCCTTTCTGCAGTGAGCATGTCTATTGCATTGTAAGGTAAGAAAACAGGACACAAACAGAGGAGAAGATGAGGCAGAAAAAAGATTAAACTGCACTAGATTTCCCCAGTGGATCCCTCTAGCTGACCACTTTCTAGAAGCTAAATTATCACTCAGTCCCTACAGCTCTTCTGGTCCCTGACTTGTTTACTAGTAACGACCACTATATCCATTAGATAGATCAGAGATGCCTTATATTAACTCAGAACAAGTGACCACCTGAGGAACCTGAATATCTGTAAGTCTATGGGACCTAATGAGGTGCAACCGAGAGCTCTGAGGGAATTGGCCGACGTAGTTGCCAAACCACTCTCCATGATATTTGAAAAGTCATGGCAGTCAGGTGAAGCCCCCAGTGACTGGGAAAAGGGTAATAGTGCATTCATTTTTAAAAAGGCAGAAAGGCAGAGCCTGGGAGCTACCTGCGAGTCTCACCTCTATGCCAGAAAAGATCATGGAACAGATCCTACTAGAAGTTATGTCCTGCCAGAAGCTATGGTATGGCACATGGAAGATGGGGAGGTGATTTGAGACAGCAGCACAAATTCATTAAGGACAAGTCCTGCCTGATCAACCTAATGGCCTTTTATGATGGAGTGACTCCATCAGTGGACAATGCAAGAGCTGTGGATGTTGTCTCTCTAGACTTCTGTAAGGCCTTTAACAGAGTCCCCGATGACATCCTTCTGTCTAAATTGGAATGACATGGGCTTGATGGGTGATTGTTCAGTGGATCAGAAATTTGTTGAACAGTTACACCCAAAGGGTAGTAGTCAACGGCTCAATGTCCCAATGGAGATCAGTGGTGTCCCTCAGGGGTCCATACTGGCACCAGTGATGTTTAGTATCTTAATTAACAATGTAGGGAGCAGGATTGAGTGCACCCTCTGAAAGTCTGCAGGTGACACTAAGCTGTGTTTAAGACACATGAGAGACAGGATGCCACCCAGAGTGACCTGGACAGGCTTGATAAGCAGGCCCCTGTGAACCTCAGGAGGTTCAACGAAGTCAAGTGCGAGGTCATGCACCTGTGTTGTAGCAACCACTAGTGTCAATACAGCTCAGGAAGGAAGACATTGAGAGCAGCCCTGCCTAGAAGGACTTGAAGGTACTGGTAGATGAAAAATGGGACATGAGCCAACAGCGTGTGCTCACAACCCAGAAGACCAACCATATCCTGGGCTGCAGCAAAAGCAGCGTGGTCAGCAGGTCGAGCGAGGTGATTATGACCCTCCACTCTGCCCTAGTGAGAATTCACCTGGAGCCTTGAATCCAGCTCTGAGGTCCTCAGCACAAGAGGACTAGAGGAGGGCCACAAAAATAATGGGAGGGATTGAATACCTCTCTTGTGAGGACAGGCTGAGAGAGTTGGGAGAGAGGAGTGAAAAGCTATGAGAGAAACCATCTGTACAAGGTCAGTGAAGAAGTGTCGCGGTCAGGGCAATCCATGACAAGTAGAAGTTTTGGGCCAAAAGACCATCTTTATTGATTTTACAAGACTTTTTATACCCCTTCCTGAGCTGCACATTCATGCATGATCTGTTTAGCTAAAGACTGACAGTTCATAATTGGATGACTCCTTCTCAGTTGTAGCTTCATAATTGGGTGATTCCACCTGCGACCTGACAGCTTCCTAATCTTGTTTACTCACCTCTTCTTGGCGCCTTCCAGCTTCTCCAAGGATACACGGGAATCTATGCAAGGCCAATGTTTAAGTTCACGCACTCTAACTCCTCGGACCAGCCGAGGTTTCCCACAAAGAAGGAGGGGAGGAGGTCCTCCAGGCACTGGAGCAGATATTCACCTGCAGCCTGTGGAGAAGACTATAATGAGTAAGGCTGTCCCTCTGCAGCCTGTGGACGTTAGTGATGGAGCAGGTAGACACCTATAGCCCATGGAGGCTAATAGTGGAGCAGATATCCACCTGCAGCTCATGTGTGACCCCACACTGGAGCAGGTGGATGTCCAAAGGAGGCTCTGACCCTGTGGCAAGCCTGCACTGCAACAGGACCTGCAGATAGGACCTATATACTTGTGGAAAGAGCTCCACACTGCAGCAGGTTTGCTGGCAGGACTTATAACCCTGTGGGGGACCCCCACTGGAGCAATCTGTGGCTCTTCTCCATCCCTTTTCTTCTCCACTATACCCAGTTAAAGCAAGGAAGAGTGGAAACTGAGCCATAAGTATGATATTGATCTGCAAACAAGAGAGAAGCATTGACTGAGCAGTCTTGAGACTTTGGCACAAAAGCACTTAAAACCCATTGCACAAAGTCTGTGAGGGTTTATTTGCTTTTCTTTTGCCCATCTTTGAAAATTTTCATGGAAAGAGAGCTGTCCTGTGCTTAAAGGAAACATTGCCGAACCACCATTGCTGATGTTTTTAAGACATCTGCAGGTAACCTTAAAAAGGTTAAAAACCTTAAAAGGAGTAAGGAATGTAGAAATTCATTCTTGTCTCTAGAAGGTTGTGTTCAGTGCCATGGAGGAGGCAAGAGGTAAAAGAATACCCTTTCTTCTCAAATCCCCACCCCATAAGACCACTGGCAGTTCTGCAGTTTGTTGTTGGTGAATTTTCAGGCTTTCTTGGTGCTGATGATCTTTTGGGCTGGGCCTGGATTCTCTGTTTTAATGTGGGACCATGGGGACACAAATAACAACACTGCACACACCAGAGTTACATCTTTTTTTTCTCTTTTTAATTATCTAGAGGAGCGGATGGCAATTGGGTGAGACAGTTGAGAAGCTGCTTCCAAAGCCACCGTGGTACCTCCTCTTCCCTGGGTGCTTCCTCTTGGACTCCTATTTCCCCTTCCAGCCGGGTGGGAGGCAGCAGTAGTACTTGCAGTCAGCAGAGAAGGACCACGTATCCGCCTTGCCACACTTTCCGGAGCAGTAGCCCACCTTGGGGCAGTGCTTCATCACCTGCCCATAGCCTGCAAGGGAAGACAGAGGGAGAGTGGTTGGGTTTGGATAGATGCTCCTGTGCCCCATTCTCATGCCCTCCAATCACCCTCGAGTACAAGTGTGGTACCAGTCAGAAGGATGAGACCCTGCATCTAGGTTGATCCTCATCCATCCTCCCACACATCCAAGCTCCTGCCCAAGCCCATCCCCAAAGCAGGAAGGGACCTTGAAGTGCGCAAACCTGAGAAACTCCATGTGCATTCCTCTCCCCTCAGATGGTGACTACAGGGGCAGGTGATGACACAGGGCAAACTAGGAAAGAGATGCTCCCAGGGAGAGCAGATTCCCTGTTGGCATTGAGAGACACCCCAAAAGCAAAATTCATAAAGATGCTCATCTATGTACATGTGTGATTCCTTGTCTTTTACTTTTCCTTGAGGACCAGGACAGATCCTCTAAGAACAAAACAGAAAAAGTCACATTAAGCCGATCTCAAAAACTTGGATGTCCACTCAGTTCCCCGTAGTTATATCATGCTTTTTAAAATTACTCCCTTACTGAAAAGCTGAAAAGCTGCTGCAAGTTTCTTGAAATGGGCCTTACAGCAGAAGCGAATATTCATCATGGTGTTTCCAAGGAGATCAAGTCAAAGATCTTGCCTAAATGGACAAGAACTGATATCTGAAGGGGAGCTCTAATGCCTGTCTGGAGAGATCTCAGTCCCAAATCCGCTTTTGACTGTAAGAAGGACCAGAAAGCCCTGGAGTCACGGAAATAAGTGTTAGCAGCAATAGCTGTGTCACATAAGTAAACCAAACATATCCATAGCCTTGAGATAGAAATTTAATTGCACAGAAAAAGTCCCCTCTACTGCTGTGAAACTCAGACCCCAAGAGAAGTGGCCACATCCAGACTAGTTTGGCTGTTATACAGCCTTGGTTCATTCCCAAACTGGATGCTGAAGTTTTAACCTCAGTTATTCATGCCCCAGTCTCTCTGAGGTAGTCCCTAGTTCATTGTCACAGAATCGCAGAATCGCAGAATCACAGAACAACCAGGTTGGAAGGGACCCATTGGATCTTCTAGTCCAACCATCAAAAAAGTCTTGAAATGACTTGAAAAAAAGTCATTAAAGTACACAACCACATTATAGCAGTCACCACAGATGGTAATCACTCTATTTTCAAGAGCTAAAGTTACTTTAAGAGAATCCTAGATAATGTCAACTCATCTCACTCTGTTTGCCATCTTACCTGGAGTGGCAAGGGATACCAGCAGAAAGACCGCAAAGACAAGGTAGAGGAACTTCATGGCTGGAGTTGAGCTGGGATCTGAGCAAGGTTGGAGAGAGGAGTCTTGGAGAGAGCTCGGAGGGAGGAGGTGGTATACTGAGACCCTGTGGCTCCTGGTTTTTATAGAGCATTTGCCTGCAGAGCTGAGGATGCTGGGGAGACATGGGAATTCATCCAAGTCTTGTTTGTGGTTGGACATGGAGTCGTGGCACCAGCAGCAGAATTTCCCATGTTCACCCAAGTGTGCGGCAGCCACGTCCTTCCCGCATATCTGGTTGCTCAACATCAGATACAATTTCAGCACAGACTTTGACGAGAGTACAAGCAAATAGGGGATGTCAATAGCACAGTTGTTAGGACTGGGCTAGTGGGTCAGAGGGACCTGATGGAGATCTATGGGTATAATGGTAAGGGGAGAACAAGATCAGTATCGCAGGGTTTCAAGTCTTTCCCAACCTCTGGCAGAGATACAACTGCATGCAATATTGTGGCCTTGATGCACTGATAATTCCCTCTCCATTGTCCAAAACAGTCTCCATCTGGGTCTGTTGGCTTGGAAAGGACCAATGTTCCCATCCTCACCTGTGAAGGGAACAATGTTTGCAAAATCTCTATGATAAATGTAGCAAACATCATGTTCCATGTAGTCTCTTTTTGTTGTCCCTTCTCACCCCTCCAATGGATGGGCTGAAGCACTGGAGCTGAGAGCTCCCAGGAGCCTGGATGAGCCGATCACTCGCAGACACTTTGATCATCATTTCTTCCTCACAAACCCTCCAGACAGATCTCTGGTTTCAAATATGAGCAGAGCTCTGCAAAGGAGCTCTTCTAATCCCAGTTCACCACACCATTTAATAGTTTTATAAACAGACAGAAAAAAAAATCGACTGGTGAAGGGACAGAAGCTGCTGCTGGTGCAAAATTACTGAATACCATCAAATGGGCAGCAGTAGGATCTTACAACACTGAGTAATAGGGCAGAAAAATGTAAAATGCTGAATCAGTGTCAGTTGAGAAGGTTTAAGGTTGTGAATTTGGAAAAATATATAATCTCTGTGTAAGTGATAGGTCTGAATTACCTAAAGCCAGTTAGGAAGAAGATTTGAGGATTCTTGAAAAGAGCACTCCTAAAACATCAGACAAGAAATAAAAAGTGGATAATTGCACATCAGGACTTGTTTAAGGCATTTATTAAGGAAAAAAAAACCCCATCACATCACTGCATCAGTCTGTGGGTTGTTGTGCTGTGGTGTGTGCACTGTTCACATCCCCATCCCTGGTGACCTGCAGTAGAGCAAGAAGAGGCTAAGAGAAAGGGCTCATTTCCATAAAATTAAATATACTGTTATACTGGCACTCTCCAGCTAGGGAGCAAACACTTATTGGAGGTGCATCACAAGGCTGTAAAAACGTTAATGTCGTAAGGAAGGGAGAATCCAGTTTTCATAACCCAAGAAATAGTTGAAATGAAATGTAAGTAATCCATTTATTGAAAAAGTATCAAAAAAAGTTCTGTTTCACACTCAACACAGCTGAAATGTGGAACTTGCCCCAAGTTGTTAGAGAGGTCAAAATGACAAATGTATTGAAAAAAAATTTATAAATAAATGAAGAAAGTACAAAATAAAGAATAAGATATAAAATCTTCTTGAGGAAGCCACCAAATTGTATATTACTGGAAGGTGAGGAGCTGTACTGAGTGAGAACATGTTCTTGGACTTCTTCCCAGGCACTTGTTTCTACTCAAACCAGGCTTTCTGCTATGATTTGGCTCAACCTTATGTTTCCCTTTGTGATCTTATTTGAGTACATAAGCTGGGTAAAACTCAGTGAGAGGGGATTGTGCTCATCGTTTGTTTTGCCATCACTGTTTCTAGGTGTTGTTCTCAGTAGTTCGTCCAATTTTTTCTGTAAGACCATCAGTGACGATGTTTCCGCACTTCCCCCATCCAATCCTTTCTGTTGTTGTACAATCCTGTCATTACAAAGTTTTGTTGTATTTCAAGTGAGGACCTCTTGCTGCAACTGGAATTACTGGCTTCTCATCCTGACCACCAACTGCAGATCACTCCTTTCCAATGTATTGCCTTTTCTGGATTTGGAGTGTGTATTGGTTTCAAAGTCTTCTCTTTCCTGATCAATGTTATTCCACTTACTTCAGGTTAATCTTACAGATCACATCTTTCTGATCTCTTGCCATGCTCTGAGCTCCCATCGGCCCTTCCACTGCTTTCTTGAAGCACAATATCCAAACCTGCCTGGATGCATTTCCCAGGGGGTGCACAGTGCAATGGGTGCATCCTGTGTTTTACGAACTTAGCTTGTGTTTAATCATAGAATAGTTTGGGTTGGTAGGGTCCTTGAAGATCATCCATTTCCAGTGCCCCTGCCCCTTCCACTAGACCAGGTTGCTCAAAGTCTCGCCCAACCTGGCCTTGTCTTGCTGGGCAACTGGTGCTACTTTCCTAAAACCACAACATTGCTTATTTGTACCTACCTATAATCCACTGCAACCCAAACTTTCCCTGCAGATCTGCCATACAGTCAAAACTTCCTGGTTCTGAATTCTCCAGCTAATTATTCTTGTCTGTATGGAGAGGGTAACTTCCCCTATTATATAATTATATTCTTTTTCATTCTCTCTTTAGCATAAGAAGATCCACTGGAATGCTAATCCTGTCTTCTAATACTTTGCAGTCCTTTTCAACCCCTTATTTATCAATTTAGTAAGCACACCCTCTAGACAAATATGAAAATTATTACGTAGAATAGCATTGGACCAACAACAGATTTCTGATCAGATTCAGTGTGACAATTCATTACTTTAGCTTCATTTACATATTTCCCTACATAATCTTTACTCAGCATTACAATCCTTTCTTTTTGAAAGATTTAGGGCAAAATACTCAAATAGATCTTGGGTCAAATGAATGTGTTGAAAATCCATCCAAGTGTGAGATCCTGTACCTGGGTCAGGGCAACTCGTGATATTAATACAGCTTGATGAAGAGTTTGAGAACAGCCTTGCTGAACAGTACTTGTGGGTGCTGGTGGATGAAAAGTTGGACATGAGCTGGCAAAGTGTGTTTGCAGCCCAGAATACCAACCGTATCCTGGGCTGCATCAAAAGCAGTGTGGGGAGAGGTGATTCTGCTCTTGTGAGACCTCACCTGGAGCCCTGTGTTCAGTTCTGGAGTCCTCAGCACAGGAAGGACATGGAGCTGTTGGAGTGGGTCTAGAGGAAAGGCACAAAAATTATCAGAGGGATAGAACACCTCTACTATGAAGAAAGGCTGAGAGAGTTGGTGTTACTCAACCTGGAAAAGAGAAGACTTCAGGGAAACCTTATTGCAACCTTTCATTACTAAAAGGGACTGATAAGATGGGACAGACTTTTTAGCAGGGCCTGCAGTGACAGGACAAGGGGTAATGGTTTTAAACTAAAAGAGAGGAGATTCAAACTAGATATAAGGAAGAATTTTTTTATACTGAGGGTGGTGAGGCATTGGAAGAGGTTGCCCAGAGAGGTGGTCAGTGCTCCATCCCTGGAAACATCCAAGGTCAGGTTGGACGGGGTTCTGAGCAACCTGATCTGGTTGGAGATGTCTGCTCAGTGCAGAGGGGTTGCACTCAATGGCCTTTGAAGGCCCCTTCCAGCTCAAACCATGATATGATGTCCATGATAATATGAGGTCCAGGGAGGTTATTCTCCCTCTGTACTCAGCACTGGTGAGGCCACTCCTTGAATCCTGTGTTCAATTCTGGGCCCCTCACCACAAGAAGGATGTTGAGGCTCTGGAGCAAGTCCAGAGAAGAGCAACGAGGCTGGTGAGGGGTCTGGAGAACAGATCTTATGAGGAACGGTAGAGAGAGCTGGGGGTGTTTAGCCTAGAGAAGAGGAGGCTGAGGGGAGACCTCATAACTCTTTACAACTACCTGAAAGGAGGTTGTAGAGAGGAGGCAGCTGGGCTCTTCTCCCAAGTGGCAGGGGACAGGACAAGAGGGAATGGCCTCAAGTTCCGCCAGGGGAGATTTAGGCTAGAGATAAGGCAGAAGTTTTTCACACAGAGGGTCATTGGGCATTGGAATAGGCTGCCCAGGGAGGTGGTTGATTCACCTTCCCTGGAGGTGTTTAAGGCACGGGTAGGTGAGGTGCTGAGGGACATGGTTTAGTGTGTGATAGGAATGGTTGGACTCGATGATCCGATGGGTCTCTTCCAACCTGGTTTTTTTTATGATTCTATGATTCTATGACAATGTTGTACAGTTTGCACATTTAGGGGAGACCCTTGAGGAACCTCATTGCAGTGCATGAGTCAGGGGTTGGCTGCACCCTGAAAACTCTTCCCCATGACTGATTTGATGCCCAAGTGTTGTGCATTGTGTTTGTGCCTTGAAGGCAGTGTCAGAGCTTATCAGAACAGCACTCAGACTTAATTAAAACTCTGGGGAGCAGCTCTGCTGTCAGCACCCCCAGCTGGCTCAGGGTCAAGCAGAGTTCTGCCCAGCAGCTCTGTGTGGTGGTGGAGTCCTGGCAGCTGTACCTGGGGGAGGAGGAATCATCCCTGTGTGTCGGGGCTGGTGAAAGTGGCCAGTGAACAGTGAGGAGAAGCCCACTGGAGCATGGATCTGGCTGCTACATGCCTTTGTGAGAGGGACCAATGGGTCGGGGTGACATTGCACATGCCGGCAAGCAAACAACATCTCTTTGGAGATGGGCTTGCTCAACTTTCTCTTCCTGCTGTGCTGCTTGTGGCAGAAGTCCCTCTATAAAACCCAGGGCCTTCAAGGTCCCCTAAAGGTGGCCGTCTCAGACCTGCTTTGCTCTCAGTGTGTTGACATCTCTGGCCTCCAGGCATGAGGGTGCTCTGTGTGGTCTTTTCTGTGCTCCTACTTTTCTCCTTGGCCATCCCAGGTAAGACAGCAATGCATGGAGGGAAGAAAGTAGGGCTGACCCCTGAGGCTGGGAATATGTGTGGCTGTCTCATCTCCAGCCTTTGTGCCTTGAGGTAGAGAGAGAGGGTACATCTGAGGGACAAGGTTCAGGATATGATAGGAATGGTTGAACTCGATGATCCGGTGGGTCTTTTCCAACCTGGTGATTCTATGATCTCATTCAGGTTCGGTAGTGAGATCAGATTTGTACAACTGGCTCTGACTAATGATTTGCCCAGCTTAACTTGCACAGCTGGTTTGGGATGAGTGCTGCACTGTAAATACTGGCTCTTGTGCTTATGCAAAGGGATTGTGTCAGCAAACTGCAGTATTAACAGGCACAGAGACATGATCTTTAAGAGTTTAATGATCCCCAGCTCAATGGGGACAGAAAGCATGGGACAACACCTCATGTCAGTTTAAGCCTAAATGTACCTTGTCCACCTGTACCACCCTAGAGCCAACAAGAAGATAATGTTGGGGGCTTCCCACTCCAATGGTGTCTGACATTTTCTCTTATAACCCATCTCTTTCCCATCACAGGTGGGTGCATGCCTAAGGCTGCATGTGGTGGGTACTGTTCCTACACATGTGCCAAAAGGGACGAGTGGACTTTCAACCACTCCTGTGGGAAGATGTATTGCTGCATCCCTCCACCCAAAAAGGGAAAATGATTGTGGAAGAATCCAGACCCAGAGGAAGAGAAGCACTTACGGTAGAGCTCCTGGTGCTGTCTTCACAGTGTGACAGAGACAGTGTTCACTGCTTTGGAGTAAAGATGCATGGATATGATTTCTGTGTGGTGTGTGGTTCATTTATTCCCTGGAAGGTCAGTGCCGGGAGAGGTTCTGCAGTGAGATCTCCCTGGACCATGATCATGACGCAACAGCCCCAGACACTTCTGGCAGTCCCAGGTCTGTGACACCAAAGTGGCACATTGGAAAATAAGAGGCTTTGAGATCTTTCCATTGCTTCAGAGGAGAGTGGTCACAAAGATTGGGAGAGGACAGATTGCCTAATATCATATCTCACTCCTCCACAAGTTGAATCCCAGTTTCGTTTTAGGGGGCACAACAGCCCCTATGACCCCATCACTCCCATTCAGCCTCTACACTGGGGACCTCAGTCCCATTGTGTGAGTGGAGACCAGAGGCAAACAGCCACCGCCTTCCCCTTGCACCCCCAGAATCCCTCTCCTGAGGTGTCTCTAGAGCACCCTTAGCCCAGTGCAGCCACTCAGATTTTGTGATCCTATTGCTATACTGGACACTAGCATAAAGCAGGTGACTTCTCAATGTAGCCTATAAATAGATTATTCCCTTGGGGGTCACCACTAATGAATGAAAAGACAAGGTGGATTTCGTTCCGTGTCCCCTTCCCTGCTCTTCCACTGCATGATAAACTATTCAATCCAGGCTTTCTGCAGGGGCACAGGGGACATGATGGCATTGAGTGGTTCAGAGCAGCCAGCCAAGCCTCAGGAGCAATATTGGAGGGTGAGGTGTTTGTTTCAAAAAAAGGATATCTTCTGTGGTAAGAGTAATAAATTCTTTTCTAAAGTAGAATCATAGAATCATAGAATCAACAGGTTGGAAGAGACCCATCGGATCATCGAGTCCAACCATTCCTATCAAAAGCTAAACCATGTCCCTCAAGACCTCATCCACCCGTGCCTTAAACACCTCCAGGGAAGGTGAATCAACCACCTCCCTGGACAGCCTGTTCCAATGCCCAATGACCCTTTCTGTGAAAAAAGTAGATGTATTCTGTAAGATACTCAGCATGGGGGAGTTAATATCTAATCCACAGGGGATGAGATCAGGCAGGGATAGGCAGCAGGTAAAGGTTTACTTGATACAGGATGGGCCATCAAGAGACGTAGACTGTTGTCTTCTAAGCAGTAACCTGTAAAACTCCACTTGGCCTCAGACAACAGAATATGCAAGAAAAGCCACCTACAATGACCACATGCAGGTGAGAAGACTGCATAGACACAGCAAGTTGAACATTTCATAATATAACAATTTCAAATGGAAACTTTAAGCAGTAAAGAAAACCCCAAACAACATTTCCCGTGCTTTTCCTATTTTTCCTCCAAGAAAAAAATAAAACTGATGTCAGGAGTGTGAAAACAAAACCCACATGAGAGTGAATGAATAGCAAAATGCATTTTTGAAGTGATATCTCTTGCTTTGCTGCATCTCCAGCTTCCCTAATGTTTTGTGCAGCTAAAGGAAGTCATTTATTTCTAATTTCTGTTATACGAGAATGACTGTTACCACCCCACACCCCCAGCCCTTTTACTGCCTCTGTCATCTGCAGCTCTGTAAGCTCCTGGGGCACCTTGCTGCAGCTTCTTGGGGAGCAGAGAGACCCTCCAGCTGCATTAAACAACAGGAGGGAAGGCATGGATCCTGTTTGGAGGGTTTCAGCCTGGAATTTGACATGAGTGTGATGTAAGGAGAGAGGGAGACAGGCTGCCTGCATCATCAGATCCCACCTCTTCTGTTGGCAAGATCCCCAAGAGGAACCCAGAGCTCCCTGTACTGGAGAAGCTCTCAACACTCAAAATGTGGGAATTTTACTAAAAAAAAATTCGTAAAAGCAGAAGGAAATTGCCTGGTCTCCCCTGCCCAGGTGCCCTAAATGCTATCTGTTTAGGAGGAAGTTTTTCACACAGAGGGTCATTGGGCATTGGAATAGGCTGCCCAGGGAGGTTGTTGATTCACCTTCCCTGGAAGTGTTTAAGGCACAGGTGGATGAGGTCCTGAGGGACATGGTTTAGTGTTTGATAGGAATGGTTGGACATGATGATCTGATGGGTCTCTTCCAACCTGGTTGTTTTATGATTCTATGATTCTATCTCTTCATTTCCCAGCCACAGGAACTACACATGTGGCAATTTAGGGGTTCGCCCACTGCAAATGTCTCTTTTGTCCATAAGTGGTGAAGGCAGATGGGACACAGCTTTGTAACACAAACCAGTTGGTATTTCATACATACACACCTTGTGCTTATGTTAAATATGAAGAAGAGGAGGCTGAGGGGAGATTTCGTTGCTCCTTGCAGCTACCTGAAAGGAAGCCGGAGTGAAGTAGGTGTTGGTTTCTTCTCTCAAGTAATAGGTGATATAATGAGAAGAAATGGCCTCAAGTTGCACCCAAGAGCACTTGAATCAGTCTTACTTACACACACTGGAAGCAGGGAGGAGAGAGGTGCTGGTAATGAGAGTTTTGAAAGACAAAAATAAAGCCAAAATGGCAAGGACTGTGCTCTGGTCTATGAGAAATCGGTAATAGACTAGCATTCATGGTTGGACTTCAAGGTCTTTTCCAATCTAAACAGTTCTGATTTGATGATTTCTTGGACAAAGGTATCCAGGTGTGAACAGATGTTGAAGAAAAAGAGAAAAAATATCTTCCCTAGTGGGATGAGTCACTGTTACTGCTAAAAAAAGTCTCTTTCTAATTTCAATCTCTTCATATTATAAATTCTAGTAATGCCAAGAAGAAGATTTATGTATTGAAAAGCACTTTTTTATTGAAGAAGTACTTGAATATTTACAGCTTAGGAAGCCAGTATCAATAAATTAAAGGATTCTAGGGTTTTCGTGTATTTATAGGGAAGAAACTTCAGCTACAGGCTCACTGACCTATCAGTAGGAGGCAAAGGCGTAATAAGTGATTTCTCAGTGCTGCCTTTGGTACACTAAGTAACAGAGAAACAGCACTTGGTTCTGACTAACATATGGGGCTTAGTTCAAAGTTTTACCCTGGGGGAGCTACCCTGCAGCACACATCATACAGTACTTAGCACTCCACATCTTTCCAGGGGCAACAAGGGATGAAGGGTCCACTAGTTTTGTGCTTAATTTCAATAAGAGAGCTACATAAAAATGGCAAAATTGTTAAAAAGAAGACAAAAGGGACAGCTAAAGGAGTTAAATTCTTGCAAAAAGATTCTTTGCAAGCACTGTGGGAGCTGTTTAAGTCCACTATATTGGAAGCTCAGAGAAAATGTACGACATCTATTAAAAAAAAAAGTCCTGAGAAAGAGTGAAACGAAAAGGTCATAGCAGAACAGTGGATGGGATGAGGCAGGTTGCTAGAAAGAAGCAGCTGAAATTGTGTCCAAGCATGGAAAAAAAGAAAAGAATATAGAGTGTGCCTGAAAAAGTGTAAAACACAATAAGGCAAACTCAGCAGAGAACTGCAGGAAGAATTTGCAAAAGGCAAAGAAACATCTTAAAATAAGTCTTTTTATTCAAACACATCAGGAACAGGGAGCCTGATGATGAGTGTGTAGGGCAGGAGATGGTCAGAGCAGTGAAGTTAGTAAAAGCTAAGGCTCCATGGAAGCTTAATGAAATATTTGCAGCTGCATTCAACTTGCAAGAAAGAAGGGAGGTCTTCATGCTGAACTCTCCTTTGTGGGGATGCATCAAAGGACTTGTCTTAACTGTAAAGGAAGGGGAAGAGAGGAAATAGGCACCAATAAATCACCAGCACCCAGATCTTTTTCCCCCACAAAGTCCTAAGAGAATTCAGGGATGAAAAAAAATGCCCTCATGGCTGCAGCCTGTGATCTATTGCTTAAAAAAAATTTCCTGTGTGAAGATGAGGACATGCTGAAAAACAACTTAGAAGGACGTAGAGAATTCTAAGCCAGGATTGTATCAGTCATAAATATAATAACATGGGAAAAAAACACAGGCAAAAATCCTGTCCTAATAATCTACTAGAGCTCCCTGAAGGAGGCAGAGGATTTGAGGACTGGAGAGATTGGGACGCTGGAGGCAGCGACCAGAGCCAGGGGGCTCTACTTGCAGGAGATGGAGTTCACAGGGAATCATACAATCATAGTATTGCTAAGGTTGGAAAAGACCTCTAAGATCATCAGGTCTAACTATCCTGCCAACACCACTGTTCCTACAAAACCATGTCCTGAATTGCCGCAGCTATGTGGTTTTTTAATACTTCCAGGGATGAGGACTCCATCACTTCCCTGGGCAGCCCCTGCCAGTGCTTCACAACTTGTTCAGTAAAGAAATTTGTCATTTTTCCTAATACCCAATCTAAACCTCCCCTAGCACAAACTGAGTATTTCCTCTCACCCTAGCACTTGTTTCTTGGGAGAAGAGAACAACACCCACCTTCCTACAGTCTCATTTCAGGGAGCTGCTGAGAGTGATTAGGTCTCCCCTCAACCTCTTCTCCCAGCTAAACAACCCCAGGTCCCTCAGCCACACCCCATAACCCCTGTGCTCCAAATCCTTCCCCAGCTCTGTTTTCCTTCTCTGGTCATGCTCCAGCCTCTCAATGTCTTTCTTGGAGCAAGGAGAGAAAAACCAAACCCAGGATTCGAAGTGCAGCCTCTGAGTACAGCAAGACAATCCTTTTCCCACATCTGCTGGCCACACCATTTCTGATCCGAGCTAGGATGCTCTTGGCCTTCTTGGCCACCTGGATACACTGCTGGCTCATGTTCAGCCACTGCAGACCAGCACCCCCAGGGCCTTTTCCACCAGGCAGCTTTGCAGCTGCTCTTCCACCAGGAAACACTGTGGAGTGATCACTGTTGGGGCCACAGTGGTACGTTTGATAAAAGATCTAGAGAAGGGGTTGAATGGAAAAATGGCAAAGTTTGCTACTGGTGCTGCATTGTTCAGGGTAATGAAGGTTATGACTGGGCACCTCACTGGTTTGAGTGACTGGCTCATAAACTGGCTGACAGAACTCAGTACAGATTGATGTAGAGTGATGCACAAAGGGAAAATTAAACTGATTTTATATGTTGAATAAATGGCTTTCTGTTGGTTATTTCATTGCTCAGTAGAGACCAGGAATGCAAGTAATTAGGAGAGGAAGAGAGAACAGGGAACAGCAGCATTATACTGTATCGCTTGATAAATCTTGGGAACTTTAGGCAGAAATTTTGGGACCTTTTATTTGCTTTTTGATTTTCCTGTTCCAGGGAGAAAGTGTTTACCTCCTTTTAATGACAACTAATATCCCTGTCCAAGAACAGGTAAGCATTGGAGGCAACAAGACTCATGTGTGCAGCTCAGAAAGTGGAGTATGGGATCTGAGGAGCCTTCAGCTCCTTTCTTATCGGGGGAGCATTAACTAGAAAGAGCCCTGACGAGTCGTCACTTTGCTGTTTACACAAACTGCACCCAACCAGAAAGGTCCATGTTCTGATGCAAAGAAAGACAGTGCAGACTCTGCCCTGCTTGCTGCCTGCGATTACATGTAGGTACGAGTGAGAGAGAAACAGATGGGCATATTAACACGAATCATTGGACCAGACGTTCTCATTATGCCTGGCGTTCCTCTTTCTTCCAGGGCAGATGTACTGACTGTCACTGCAAGAAAAGACAGATCTTTAAAATGTATAGCACCAGACAATATGGTGACTCCAGATTTGTGTGGAAAGTGGTTTTTTTATGCAGCTTGTTTCCTCTAAAACATTTCTGCAGAAGTCAATGTATTTCACTGAAAATAAGATACAGAGGAAAGCAGTGAGGAGAAAAAAAAAAAAAAACAATGAAACAGGATGCAATCTATTATCACCCTGCAGGTTCCAGAAGCAGGCTCAGAAAAGCATCCTTTCTTTTGGAGCTGAGATTGATGTTGCTGTTTTAATTGCCACTTATCATAATTTCTCGAGTTATTCTAGTTGTCCAATACAAAAGACAAAGACTTTTTTCCCCCAAATACCTGTCCTTTTAGGACATGGAACACCATGAAAACTTCATGTGAGAGGGATGAAGAAATGGGGAGGGGCTCTTTATCAGAGAGTGCAAGGATAGGATGGGAAGAACAATGAGATATGCTGCTAATGGGACTTTCAGTCTGAACTTGGAGAACCTCTCCTAATGCTTTAGCATGGGACCATGGGGACATGTGGAGAGGAGGGAGTTGGCCTCTTCTCCCAAGTGCCAAGGGACAGGACAAGAGGGAATGGCCTCAAGCTCTACCAGGGGAGGTCTAGGCTGAACATTAGGGAGAAAAAAATTCATGGAAAGGGTTATTGGGCACTGGAATAGGCTGCCCAGGGAGGTGGTTGATTCACCTTCCCTGGAGGTGTTTAAGGGATGGGTGGTTGAAGTGCTGAGGGACATGGTTTAGTGATTGATAGGAATGGTTGGACTCGATGATTCTATGGGTCTTTTCCAACCTGTTGATTCTATGATTCTAAATAACAACACCACACACACCAGAGTTACATCTTTTTTTTCTCTTTTTAATTATCTAGAGGAGCGGATGGCAATTGGGTGAGACAGTTGAGAAGCTACTTCCAAAGCCACCGTGGTGCCTCCTCTTCCCCAGGTGCTTCCTCTTGGGCTCCTATTTTCCCTTCCAGCCGGGTGGGAGGCAGCAGTAGTACTTGCAGTCAGCAGAGAATGACCACGTATCTGCCTTGCGGCACTTGCTGGAGCAGAACCCCTCCTTGGGGCAGTGCTTCCTCACCTGCCCGTAGCCTGCAAGGGGAGACAGAGTGGTTAGTGCACATATAAAGATACTTAAATATGCAAGACTGCACTGATGTCTTACACCTCTCATAAGAGACAGGATCAGTGTTCTCAAAGTGAAATACCAAAAGCAATGCCAGAGTAATCTTGAAAAACTGAGTTGGCGTTCCAGGAAATACAGAGGGTTTCACAAGCAGTAGTTTCTGTGGTAAACAGAAATCTGACCTGCATGTGTCAAAATAGATTCAAGTGCTAAAGAGTCGGCACCAGAGTGGGTGACTGTTGGCATAAAATAGTTCTGAAATTACGTTCAGAGTTGATGGGTATTGGACTGGGAACTATTTTGAGCCCAAAATCTCCTGTTTGGTCACTGAAGGTGGGGTTGAGACCCAGAACTAGAGGGATACCTGTCAGCGCTGCATAATAAAAATGAAATAGAACTGGACACCTAGAAGATACTCAGGACAGGTTTAACAAAAAAGATGGCATCATCTGAGCAGAGGAGACATCCAGGAGTCCAGTGTATCTGAAAACAACATCCAGCACTCAGTTGGTACTCCATGGCTAAAATAGCTACACTAGGACACAGTTCACCTTGACCTAGAAGGTGTCAAAAATGTCTAAAACATCCCAAATGTGCCCCTTACAGTACATCAAGGTGGCTTTTAATTTAAAGACTCACTTATTTGCACATAAACAATCTGGATAACCAAATCACCTGTACATTTGCAGAAGACCAGCACCGATCTGCATACCTAAAGGACTAGACACATTTACATGGGCAACAAAATCACAGCCTTTAAAGCCAATAAAGACTATTTGTTCAAGTTGGAACTCTGACCCCCATCACTCTGATCCTCCCACTCTTGTCCAGAGAAGCTCACCTACTAATACAGTTCACTCTCTTACCTGGGACAGCCAAAGAGACCAGTAGAAAGACAGCAAAGACAAGGTAGAGGAACCTCATGTCTGGAGTTGAGCTGAGCTCTGAGCAAGACTGGAGAGAGAAGACTCAGAGAAAACCTGAGCTGGGTGCTGTTGAGTGGTGAGACTGGGGATCCTTGCATTTATAGTGTGTTTCTGTGCAGAGAGTAAGGTTCTGGGGGAGGTCCTGTTGCTCACGGGACCTCTCATGGATCACCGCACAGCACAACCTCTGTCACCTCCACCATGTACCTGGGTGTGTTGGCAATGCTCCGCTCTCCCCAGATCTGGTATCAATACTCAGTTCAAATGAAAACCAGTGAGTGTGACAGGAGTGACTGATGAGTAGATAGAACAGATCTGCTGGGGCAGAGGGACCTGATAGGAAACAAGATCAATATCAGAGGGCTTTCTCAGTCTTTGGCAAGGATGCAATAAAGGTGAGCTGTGACCATGATGCACTGATAAATCTCCTGGTGTTTTCTAAGCCTGTCAGTGTGTGGGGCTGGACAAACTAAGAGAGGCCCTGATATGAGCAGCCTTGTCTTGGGAAGCACCATGCACCACTATCTTGGGAGCCATAACTAAAACATACTTCTAATAAATTCAGAAAACACTGTGTTCAATGTGCCTGTTCTGTTGTATCCTCTCACCCCACTGACAGGCAGGAGGACTGGGGCTGAGAGGTTTTTCCCAGGAGCCTGGATGAGCAGATCACTTGCAGACACTTGGATCATCATCTTTTCCTCACAAACCCTCCCAACAGAAGTTTAAAGTGTGCTTAATTTCTGAGATGCAGATCCCCAATCCCTGTTGCTGGTGGAGCTCTGATGATGACAGCAGGTAGTTATTCAGAACATGGAAACAAAAGCCGACTGCAAGAAGTCTGCAAGGCAGGAGGGAGCACTGAGTGGCAGCATAAGAAGATGGCACATGAGACTTAATGATGGTTAAACTTCCTTGCAACTTCCAGGAAAGAAATGATTCCAAAGACCACTTGAGGAGAAAAGTTACCTCAGCATTTGAAGGCAGTGAGGAGAAAAAAAAAAAGAGTGTTAGGATTTCCTAGAACAGGCAATGGTAAACATCAGTGTGCCCCATAACAGCTTTGAGGGTACTTCTTACTGCATGTGGTGCATGCTGCTGGTGGCCTTGTCTCTGTACGTGTGGAGTAGGACAAGAAGAGTTCCAAAGGATGGTAACAAGGAAGGTGAAAGGTGGGGACTTATTTTTGAGACAGTAATCATGCTGGGACACTTCCAGAGGAGATGAGTACTTGGGGACATGTGACAGCAGTGCCAAAACTGTAAGAGTCTTACAAAGAGAGAGCTATGCTTTTGCATTTCCTAAGCAGGAGATGACACAGAAAAGTATGATGCATTGAACAAAGAAGTTCTTCTGTCACATTGCAAGCAACTGGATGGTGCAACTCATTGCCATGAATATTACGGAGGAAGAAATTGTAAATGTTTTCAGAAAGCAAGTAGGGCAGTCAATCTAACTTTGAAGTTGTCTCTGCTCTGAGAAACTGACTGGACCAGATGACTTCCAGAGATCTATTACACCTTGTGTTATTCTATACTTCCATGAAACCCATAAACTCCATTGAGGATCATTTAACACAACTATATGGACCCATATCCAACTCAACAACCCCCAAATTTCAGACTGCTGCAGTATGATGGGTTTCCAAACACATGCTACTGTATTTTTGTTATGGTTTTTCCAATCTTCTGAGCACCAGTTATTCACCACTGAGACTGAGGACACTTGTCTAGACAGCTCCCTGCTGCACAGAAAGGAACAAAGCTGGTGAAGGGTCTAGAGAGCAAGTCCAGTAAGAAGAAGCTGAGGGAAGTGGTGTTGTTCAATCTGAAGAAAAGGAGGCAAAGGAGAGACTTTATCACTTCCTACAACTACCTGGAAGGAGATTGTAGTGAGGCAAATGTTGGTGTTTCCTCCCAAGCTACAAGTGATAGGATGAGAGGAAGTGGCCTCAACTTGCACCAGGAGAAGTTTGGATTGGATATTAGGAAAAGTTTCTTCACTGAAAGGGCTGTCAAGCATTGGAACAGGATGCCCAGTGCAGTGGTTGAGTCACCATCCCTGAACATATTTAAAAGATATGTAGATGTGGTGCTTAGGAACATAGCTTAGTGGTGGACTTCGCAGTGTGAGGTTTATGATTGACCTGGATAACCTTAAAGATCTTTTCCAATATAAAAGTTTCTATGATATTATAACATAGTTTACACTTCTGTAGCTGACTTATACAAATAAATAAACAGTGCTATAGTCTGATGCAACAAGTTGGCTGTTCCCATTGGTAAATCTTTGGCACAGCCTTGTCCATGTTTATTTCTGAGGTCACTTGATGCTTTGCCAAATACATACCCCATGGCACTGTGTGTGTCTCCATGAGACAGGTATGATGTCCAACATGACTGGGATGTGGTCATCCTACTTGAGTAGAAGAGGGTTTAACATCATAGGTATGGCCAGGGAACTCCCACAGGCCTCAAGCCCATAGACTGGGACCTGGTACTGTTCAGTTTACCAACAACCAAGAGGCAACCATAACGATTTATTGTGCGATGTTACCAAAAACACATAGAACTACAGATGTCCTGGGAGTCACCGTTCCATATCCACCTGGTAGAACTACTTAAAACCTTAACCCATAGAATCATAGAACAACCAGGTTGGAAGAGACCCATCGGATCATCAAGTCCAACCATTCCTATCAAACACTAAACCATGTCCCTCAGCACCTTGTCTCCCCATGCCTTAAACGCCTCCAGGGAATGTCAATCAACCACCTCCCTGGGCAGCCTCTGCCAGTGCACAATGACGCTTTCTGTGAAAAACTTCCTCCTAATGTCTAGCCTGAATCTCCCCTGGCAGATCTTGAGGCCATTCCCTCTTGTCCTGTCCCCTGTCACTTGGGAGAACAGTCCAGTTCCCTCCTCTCTACAACCTCCTTTCAGGTAGTTGCAGAGAGCAATGAGGTCTCCTCTCTCCAGGCTAAACAACCCAAACTCTCTTGGCCACTCCTCATAAGGCCTGTTCTCCAGCCCCTTCACCAGCTTTCTTGCTCTTCTATGGACTTGCTCCCCAGCCTCAACATCCTTCTTAGAAAGGATCCAAACCATCCCTCTCAGAAAGGTATTAAGCCTCTTTGTTACTGCCACCAACAACTAGCCTCCCCTTTATTATTTCTGCTCCTTCAAGACACTGTTTTCCATACTTCTAGAAATGCTAGCCTATATACAACACTGAACTGTCATTGGTGCAGTTTCAGCCCACTGTTTTTCACCCGGACCACTCTAGTGAAGGGGAACATATTATTACTTTCCTATATACTCTTTATTCAAAATTTATGGCACATCGTGGCTCTTGCATTTTTCTTCTCATCATAGAATTATAAAATTATTTGGGTTGCAAGGGATCTTAAACATCATCCTGTTCCAACTTTCCTTCTTTGAACAGCGATACTGAATTCAACTCTTCCAGATATTTGTTATAGATCATATTTCCTTGATCCCTTAACCATCTCACCTCCAGGCTCTCTGCACCTCAACTTGTAGTACAGTGCCCTAAGCATACTACCTGAACGTCTAGCAATCAAGAGTAATAAATGGGTTAATTCAAGTGCCTGGCATGTGCTAACAGTGTTGGCTTTTTTTAGAAAATATGATTCCTGCCTTTTATAGAATCATAGAACAACCAGGCTGGAAGAGACCCATCGGATCATTGAGTCCAATCATTCCTATCAAACACTAAACCATGTCCCTCAGCACCTCGTCCACCTGTGCCTTTTCCGTAACAAGATGACATTGTACCATTACAGGCACCTTTTTGCCCACTGGAGCCCCACATCTCTCCTACAGGACTGCTGCATTGACAGATGCTGCTTGTTTCACCTTCTCCACCAGTTCTTCCTATTTTTTGCACAAAACCCATCAATCTCCAGCGTCCTCCAACATGCCACAGTCCCTTTCCTGCTGCTACTTGCAAATTCAGTAAGCAAAGTCTTTATTCCATTATGCAATTTGTTAATGAAGACCCTGGATAGTTCAGGACTCAGAACAGCCTTCTCAGATGTCCTTCCACCATCACCATGGCAACTGGAAATTTATTAACTCCTGTTCATAAACCATTTTTTTTTCATTTCCTTTAGGCCACTATCAATATTGGGGAAAAAAAAAGCAACCAACCAAAACTGAGACAAAATATCCAGCCAAATGAATGAGAGGACGATCATAGAATCATAGAATGGTTTTGGTTGAAAGGGACCTTAAAGATCACAGAATCACAGAATGGTCAGTGTTGGAAGGGACCTCTAGAGATCATCCAGTCCACATCCCTGCTAAAGGAAGTCCACCTAGAGCAGATTGCACAGGAACATGTGCAGGAGGGGTTTGAGTATCTCCAGAGAAGGAGATTCCACACACTCCCTGGGCCACCTGTTCCAGTGATCTGCCAGAGCATGTGAGGGTGACCTCACAGTAAAGAGTTTTTTCTTCACATTGAGGTGGAACTTCCCATGCTCCAGTTTGTGCCTGTTGCCCCTTGTCCTGTTGCTGAGCACCGCTGCGAAGAGTTTGGCCCCATCATCTTGACACCCACCCTTTAGAAATTTATAATCACTGATAAAGTCCCCTCGCAGTCTTCTCTTCACCAGACTAAAGAGACCCAGGCCTCTCAGCCTTTCCTCATAAGAGAGATGCTCCAGTCCTCTCATCATCTTCATGTTCCCCCGCTGGACACTTCAGTAGTTTCTTGGTTTATTTGATCTGGGGAGCCTAGAAGGGGACACAAGACTCCAGATGCAGTCTCACTAGGGTAGAGCAGAGGGGGAGGATACCCTCCCTCAACCTGCTAGCCACACATTTCTTAAGGTACCCCAGGATACCATTGGCTGCCTTGGCCACAAGGGTGCATTGCTGTCTTGAGGTTAACTAATTGTACACCAGGACTCCTGGGTCCTTTGCCATAAAGCTAGTTCCAAACCACTTGCCATGTGCAGGGACACCTTCCACTACTTCTGGTTGCTCAAATCCTCATCCAGCCTTGCCTTGAACACTTACAGGGATGGAGAATATGCCTATGACTTCTCTGGGCAACCTGCTCCATTGACTCTCCACTGTCAAGGTGAAGATTTTTTCCTCTTATCTAATCTAAATCTACCCTCTTTCAGTTTAAAGCCATTACCCCTTGTCCTTTCACTACAGGTCCTGCTAAGAAGTCCCCCTCCAACTTTCCCATAGGGCCCCTTTAGATACTGGAAGGCTACCAGAAGGCTTTCCTTCTCCAAGGCCTTCTCTTCTCCAAGCTGAACAAACTCCTTTAGTCTCTTTTCATAGGAGCAGTGCCCCAGCCCCTGACCATCTCCATGTCTCTCCTCTGGGCTCACTCCAACAGATCCATGTGTTTCTTAAGTTGGAGTTCCCAGAGCTGGACGCAGTAGTCCAGGTGGGATCTCACAAGAGTACAGATCTCACTCCCTTGTTAAGTCATCCAAAATGTTCTAGAGTACCACGTTTAGAGAAGACCCTTGAGAAACTTCTGCCAATGCACCAGTTGAAGATGAATGCACCCTGAAAACTATTCCCCATGATGGAACTAATGCCATCACTGTGTCCGTGCCTTGTAGACAGTGTCCAGAGCTTATCAGAACCTCACTGCAGTGTGTAGGCCAGGGATGGATGCACCCTGAAAACTATTCCCCATGATGGATTTGATGCCCGAGTGTTGCGCATTGTGTTTGTGCCTTGAAGACAGTGCCCAGCACTTATCAGAAAGTCACTCAGACTTAATTAAAACTCCTGGGGAGCAGCTCTGCTGTCACCAGCCCCAGCTGGCTCAGGGTCAAGAAGAGTTGTGCAGGCTGTGGAGTCCTGGCAGCTGGATGTGGGGCAGGGAGAATTGGCCCTGCGAGCCCAGATTGGTGAAAGTGTCCAGCAAGCAGCGAGAAGCCCATTGGAGCATGGATCTGGCTGCCACATGCCTTTGTGAGTGGGACAAGTGGGTCGGGGTGACATTGCACATGCTGCCAAGCAAATAACACCTCTTTGGAGATGGGTTTACTTAAGTTTCTTCTTATGCTTCATTGTTCGTGGCAGGAGTCCATCTATGTCTGTCTTTGGTTTTGATGAGGATTGTACTTCGGTCTCAGTGCACCAAGCCCTCCCCTGGCCTCCAGACATGAGCATTTTCTACAGTTTTTTGTTTTTCTGTTGTTTTTCTTCATGCCCTTATAGAAAACACAGCAGTTAGGAAGCACAGTCAAAATCAGACCTTCAGAGTCTTCTTGTCTGGGCAGCCTGCAGTGGTCAGTTTTGAATACCATATCCAGTCACCATAAATTTTGTATGTTCAGATTCCTGAAGACTAAACTGCAGAAAGACTCATCTGTCACTTTTTTACACCTTCTACAGATTTCTCCTTTCCTTCTCTTTTTTATGCCTCCTCTAAACTATTTGTCACCACAGGTTCATACCCTCCTATCCCTCTCCTCTGTTCTTTCCTTTTTCCCTTTGATCTTCACTCTCTTTTTTCCTTGTTTTCCATGACTGCTACAGGGAAATAATCTAATTTCTGCAATTGGCCATTCATGACTTCTTAAAATAAATAATTTTATTTAGTGCAATTGTGAAGGAAAAGGAAATACTTCTCTTATCCTAGAATCATAGAAGGCCAGGTTGGAAGGGACCTCAAGGATCATCTGGCCCAACCTTTTTAGCTGATCTATAGCTTCAATGAGATGCCCAGCATCCTGTCAAATTTAGCCTTAAAAGTGTCCATTGTAGAGGAATCCACCATTCCCCTAGAGAGATTATCCCAATGTTTAACAGTTCTCAGAGTGAAAAATTTTCTTCTGGAATCCAATCAGAATCTCCCTGGGAACAACTTACACCCTTTGTCTTTTCCATGTGACTTCTTGTAAAAACAGAGTCTCCATCCTCTTGTTAGACACTCTTTATGTACTGGCACAAGGTAATAAGGTCTCCATTAAGCCTCCTCTTCTCAAGCCCAAATGAAACCAGTTCTCTCAGCCTTTCCTAGTCCTCTCATCATCATCCTAAGCAACTTCTTTTTTTTTTCTTGGCAAGTTATTTTTTCAGATGCAGAGTTTATTTCACAGATATTGAATGTCCTTGTTCCTGTAAGTGTTCAACAGAGAATATGTCATCCAAGCTATTTGAATTCAAACAAAGCCCACCATGCATCGTTAATGTTGGCTCAGCACATAGAGTTGCAGTGTTTCCACAGATTAATCTTTTCTGGATGCAAACCCAACAGCTACAGTTTCTTCCTTCAAGGTAAGGCACAGGGACCATAAAGGATGAGTCTGCATGAGCCTACACATACGTGAAAGAAAGCATTGCTGGGAAATGGTGGAGGACTCTGCACCACAGCAGCAACAGCAGAGATGAACAAAAATCAGCAGAGGGGAAGGGTCTTCTCTGTTTCTCCACAAAACATATTTTTCACTGTATTTTCTTAATTGGATATGGTTGGACTTGATGATCTGATGGGTCTCTTCCAACCTGGTTGTTCCATGATTCTATGATTACCGTCATGTAATTACTTTGTTCCCCCCAAATTCTCCAGTCAGGTCTGTCACATCACACAGATATTTCCATGGATCTTATTTCTTTCCAGATTTTGCCTGGTAAGCATTGTGACCTCTGTGATCCTTGTGTTGTTTACATAATTTACTAGTAAATTAAATATTTTCAAGAGTGGTAATGCAAAAAGTCTAGTCTCTCATCATGGTATAAATCTGGCCCTACTTTCCCTTGTTTGCTACCTTGCCATTACCAGTTTTGCAAGTCTTTCTCAAAATGCTTAGCAGCAAACATAAACTTAGTCTAGCCTATTTCAGAGTGTTAGATATGGAGGACAGCAGCTGAGGTGACTGGGATTGTTTAGCCTGGAGAAGAGGAGGCTGAGGGGAAACCTTATTGATCTTTACAGCTACCTGAAACATTGTGACAAGGCAGATTTTGGTCTCCTCTCCCAAGTAACGAGTGCTAGGACAAAAGGAAATGGCTTCAAGTTGGGCCAGGGAGGTTTAGGCTAGGTATTAGGAAAAAAAGCTTCACCGAAAGGGTTGTCAAGCACTATAAGAGGCTCTCCAGGGCAGTGGTGAAGTCACCATCCCTGGAGGGATTTGAAAGATGTGTAGATATGCTGTTTGGGAGCATGGTTTAGTAATGGTTTGGCAGTGTTAGGTTTATGGTTGGACTTGATCTTAGAGGTCTTTTCCAACTGAAATGATTCTGTGATTCTGCAATTTAATCCAGAAGGGGGAAAGACAAAGGAGTAAATAGCCCAGATAAAGAGACAGAAAAGAGAACTGGGATCTTTTGACTCTTTTTCTCTGGCTGTTCACTGTTGAAAATTTGCTGCCAAGTCCTTGGTATATTTAAGTCAGCTGAACCTTATGCTGTGCAGAAAAGAGATGTCAAAACAATAAATTAGCTCAGCTGGGGATGCAAGGATGTTTGCAGCCTTAGTCCATCCTGTCGTTTGCTTTTCTGCTGAGCTGTTCAAACAGTTTCATTTGCTACAAACCAAATAGTATCTGGCCTGACTCCTGCTAAATAGACCAGCTGGCCTGGTCTGGCCATCACTGTGATACTAAACTCTTATCAGCTTCCAAAATGGTGTGGGTCTATCCAAAATGGCACTTGGGTATGGTCCTTGTTCCATGGTAACTCCTAAATTTACACTTGGGATTTGCTGAAACTCGGACTAATTGTCCTGGGACACATCAGCTCCTGGGACTGTGATAACCATTGTTACATTAGAGTATGGGTGCACCCTAGGGTAGCTCAAGATCACAACATCTCTAAGTTTTAAAGAAAGAAGGAGGAGTAAATATAATCCAGTCTTCTACAATTCACAAGCCATGAAGTTGCACTTTGGGTGAAAATTTTCCCTGGTTAGAAGTATCCAGTCACAAAATCATAGAATCCTGGAATGGTTTTGGTTGGAAGAGACCTTAAAGCCCATCCAGTCCCAACTCCCTACTCTGGGCGGGGACACCTTCCACTGGCTCAGGTTGCTCAGAGCCTCATCCAACCTGACCTTGAACACCTCCAGGGACAGGGCAGCCACCACTTCTCTGGGTAACATGTATCAGTGCCCCAACACCCTCATAGGAAAATGTTTCTTTATAACATTCCATCTAAATCTCCTCTCTTTCAGCTTAAAACCATTATCCCTCATCCTATCACTCTGCGCTCTCGTAAAGAGCCCCACTTTAAGTCATGAGTTGAAAATCTCCTGGAATTGAATTGATCACAACTTCTATTATTAATTGCTCTCATTTTGAAGAATTAAGCTTTCTTTCTAAGTCTAGTCTGTTTAAATAAGAATGTTATGCCTTCCTCTGTTCAGTTAAAGAGCTTTTTTTTTTTTTTTGGTATATTTTTGCTGTGAAGTTACTTGTGCCCTGAACTGAGTCACTCCCCAGCACAAAGCTTTGATAAGCCACACTGCTTCAGCTCCTTATCTTCCCTCAAGGTGACATCTCCTCCATTTCAGTGTATAAGTCTACATCTTTTCCCCAAAACATTCAGTTCAATGTGTGTCAGCAGCGTGTCCTTGCAGCAGTGAAAACCAGAGCGTACTGGACTGTATCAGCAAAAGTACAGGCATTGGGTCAAGTAAAGTGATTATTTCCCTTTACTTGGCACTTACGGGACTGCATCTGGAGTTCTGTATCCAGTTTGGGGCTCCTCAGTACAAGAAAGATAGTAATAAATGTTCTGTTTCTATTTGCCTTCTCTTTAGCTACATCAAATTATGGGCCCAGAGCTCTGTTGCGATCAGATTAACACAGCTCTTCTTTTCAACTGCTCTGGTGATGACGCATTTGCAATAGCAGTCTTGTGTTTAATGTTCTGGTATATGAGCACCAAGTTCACACCATGAATGGTTTTTACACTATGAATCTCACAATTTTTACACTGTGCGTCTTGTCTTATAACTCCAGTCCTTATAAGCCAGTTCTTTCTGTGTGTTACTTTATTCTTTCTTTGTAGTAACAGAATCATAGCACAGCTTGGGTTGGGAGGGATTTTAAAGCTAAACTAGTTCCAACCCCCCTACTATGGGCAGGAACGTCTTCCACTGGATGAAGTTACTACTTCTCCAACCTGGTCTTGAACACCTCCAGGGATGGGACTTCCATGACTTCTCTGGGCAACCTGTCCCAGTACCTCATCACCCTCACAGGAAAACATTTCTTCCTAATATCTAACCTATATCTCCCCTCTTTCAGCTTAAAAACATTCCGCCTCATCCTATCCCTGCACTCCCTGATAAAAAGCCCCTCCCCAGTTTACATGCTAGCTTTGGGTCCAGTATGTTCTTCAAATTTGATTTTTTGTTCTAAGAATGACCCTTGAGAAAATACCTCAGCAACCTTCCTCCTGTCTGACACTTTCCCCTTACAGGTTACAATTCAGCCAATTTACAGAGCCTTTAGTAATCCCCTCCATTTAATCTAAAGTAGTTTTTCATTTTTTCCCTAATGCTTTTCACTAAAGTGCATTTGATGAGATGTGATGCCTTCTCTTTACTAGTAAACTGTATTTCATCAGTTTGGCACGTTGAAATCTGTTCAGCAGAGAATTCACAATTCATTTCCTTTTGTATTCTTACTCACCTATTTGTTCTCAAAGCCTTGCAGAACACCTAGATCAGATTGTACTCACCAGGATGACTTTTTATTCACTTCTCACTTTGAACTGTAGTTCTGTGTTTCCTGTTCTCAGATGTTACACGATCAAAAACTGAAAAGACTCCTGAGAAATTCTTGTTATTTAGCCCTGGATTTATGTGCCATTTTTCTAAATTTGAGGAAGACCAGTATTAAATAATGCTCCCCCTTCTGTGGGATTGGCTTCCGCTGTGACCATGCCCAATCGTTCTTGATTTTCTGACTCTACTTATTCCTGGACTCCACAGCAAAATATTCATCTGTGGGCTGTGCTGACACTTTTTGCAAAGCCATCATACTGCAACAGCAGCTCCACTTTGTCTCTAAACTCGCAGCTAAAAAGGCTTTTACTCTTCTACAGCACTGTTGGTGACTTACAGCACAGCTTGACTTTTATTCCAGTGCTCACTTTCTCTGTGTCCTTTTTGATTTCTGAAATGACAAGTCATTGCTCTAAATTTATCCTTGTAGGGAGTGGAACAAAAGATGTTTCAGCTTGTAGGAGAATGTCTGACACTACTGGGCTATCCCATCTCTAATCTCTTTGTCAAATGTAAGCATGGGTACTCTGACTATTTGTTCTTTATTAACTGGAACCATTAACTGGATTCCGAAGGAAAAGGTTTTCACTTCTGATCATCCAACAGAGAGAACATTTACTCCCACACTGAGCATCCTTTTTTTCCCTGACAAGCAATGCTTCAAACATAGCCTTAAATTACTCTAGGCACTCAGCTTAGTGAACCTTAATTCTGGGCATTCATATTTGATCTTAAATACTCAGCACAACCTAAGCAGTCACTGATGAACTGACAACACTGGTGTGCTGTTCCAATTTCTGATGTTTAAACCCATTTTCCCTGGTTGTGAAGTTCATGAGATCTGTAGACACACAGTGAAATGGGCAGAGCTGCCTGCTGCAACCCAGTGTGCAATAATCTATGCCTATTTGTAGGAAAATGCAGCTGTGGGATGTACAGCTGATGCATAAAGGTGTTCCCTCAGGCTGACTTGGTGGCCAAGGAGGGTCCGGAGAGGAAGAAGATGGTCAGCTGCTGCTGATCCCCTACTGTTCCCCTAAACAAGTTGTTCTCTGCTCTTTCTGAATTGTACTTGAGCTGGCTTTGCTGTCTTTGTCCTCTCTCTTCAGGGAGTTCCACACTTTGTCTATGAAACCTCTAGAACCTGAAGTCCCCTTGCATAATCAAGTAAAGAAAGTAAAACTTTCTATGCCTTTGACTCAGATTTCCATGCTGATGGGTTTGAGCATCAAAAGGGTATCCTGGAGCTGATGAAATGGTTCCTCAGGTCCTGTTGGTGTTGCCTGTTTAACCCACTGTGAAACATGGTCTTCAGAAAATACATTGGTTGGAGACTTTCCACCCTGTCCATCAAGGCTGTGATCATAGAATCATAGAATAGCCAGACTGGAAGAGACCTACCGGATCACAGCCATATCAGATGCATTTGTGGCATAAACACAGCATTTGGATATACAGAGAATATAAAGGGGTAATTCTTAAGTCCCTTAACACAACTGTGACAAGTCTGTCCATTTTATAAGGAAGAACTAATAGTTATACAGGTTGAAATGTCTTGTAGGGCAATTTGCCAGGTTTCATCAGTTTTGACTTTTCTGAACAAAACCCTTTGGAGTCTTTTTTTCAGCAGAAGCCCTCATAATACCTGTAGGTGTGGAATAATTAAGAATTACTCCAATGTACATGCACTTCCTAGGACATAGACAACCTAACGCATATCCCATGGGAAAGCACCCAGAACTATGTTATTCCCTCCTCCCAGTTGTCAAGAGGATAAACTCAGATTGTGGGAAACAGCAGTTTTTATGAAGTGTTGTGTCCACAGACACGGTGATAGTTATTAAGTGTTAAAAAGAAGCCCTCATAAATCAGCTTCAGCCAACTCTCATGCTATTGTAGAGAATCATAGAATCATAGAATGGTTTAGGTCAGAAGGAACCTTGAAGCCCATCCAGATCCAACCTCCCTGCCATGGCCAGGGACAACTTCCACTAGATCAGGTTGTTCAAAGCTGCAGCCATATCTGCATCCAAACTGGCCTCGAACACCTCCAGGGATGGGACAGCCACAACCTCTCTGGACAACATGTGCCAGTGCCTCACCACTCTCACAGGAAACAATTTATTCCTAATATCTCAACTAAATCTCCCCTCTGTCAGCTTAAAACCATTCCTCCTCACTCATATCCCTGCACTCGCTGGGGTGAGCCCCTCCTCAGCCTTCCTGTAGTCCCCCTCTAAGTACTGGAGGACTGTTATAAGAACTCTTCTGAAATGTTACATATATAGAATAATCCATATGATTCTTTACAGGAGGGTTTTGCTGTCTGCTTCTTTCTTTTCCAGACCCCCTGGCTACTTCTACACCAGTAAAAGAAGCAGCGGCATGCTAAGACATAAAATTTAGCTCAGTCCCAGCACACTTTCCATCTGGGCAAACTGGCTTCTAGGCAGAGCTCAAGAATTAGCGCAGGGACTGATACCCAGCAAGGTGCCCACCGTGGATCCCTTTTTGGAAAGCCAGGAGACTTTAATATCCTGTATATGGCTTGGCCATGCCAGCTGGCTTCACGACTGCCTTGGTTTTGCCGCTACGGATATGGTCACTGCAATGACAGATGATGCTAAGCCACAAACATCCTTTACCTTGTGTTTGCTGATCTTTCACTCCCCTCCCTAGGAAAACATCAGAGGGTAAAGCATCTGAGTGCTTGGATACTATATATTTCAGGAATCAAATCAAGCAAATAGAGATTCCTAAAAAAACAACTAGCACTCATCCAAGAGGCAAATGGTCATGGGATTGTAGCATATGGAGGGTGATTCTCTGCTATTCTGCAGCCAATTACTTCTTGGATTTCACAGGCAAACCCCTGCTGGTGCAAGCACATGCAGTGGAGGAGAACTCGCTTGCTGGAAAGCCTAAAATCCTTGTAATTGCCTCTGATATGGGAGATGTGGTCTTGCTGGTAAATCCAGATCAACTGTGTGCAACCAGGGAAAGGAATCTGCAATCCCTGGGGTCTTCCCTAAGCCTTCAAGGAGATGCAGGAAGAGCGGTTAGAGACCCAGCTGGTTCCTGATCCTGCTCTCCAAGGAGGACATGGAAAGAGTCCCTTCTCCCGCCAAGGCCAGACAAACCTCTTGGCAAACCTCTTCAAGACATGTTATGAGGCAGAGGGAAGCAGACGACTGGGCATTTAGAGGTCTGGCAGGAGGGATCTCCAGGCATTTGGCAGAGTCTTGATTCAGCTGCATTTCCTTCTGCTTGGACACTTGCTGGATGTGCATGTTACTCCCACTGGATGGGGATGCTGTTTCTTAGGAAACTTGATCAGAGCAAGTAAGAACTTAGGGTGCACAGCAGCTGGTGAACCTTGACTAACCCATTTTCTGTTACTATGAAGAAATGCATCCTCAAATATACCAGCAAAACTTCTCTCCCTCGTGCAGGGAAGCCTTTCCCCCCTTGCCATGAGGTTAAACTAGAAATGTTAGTGTGCATAGCCCAGGCTGTGGGTTGAGTGATTTCTCCTTCCATGGGGAGCAGCATTTGTGGATTTGGGGATGCAGGACAGGATAATTTGTGCAGGCACAATAGAAAAGATTGTCAAGCTGGTGGGGTTTTACTGCACAAGAGACGTATTGTACTCCTCATGATGCCCATACATCTTCCATTCTCCAGCAGACCGGAATAATGTTTACTGACAGATATCAGGGCTGTATTGTGCCAAGCAGTGTTGAAATACAAGACGGTAAGGAGTCTGCTACGACTGTTACTGATCCTTATTTTAAAGAAGGAAAAACTGAGTCCAAAAGAGCAGGATGACTCTTGCTGCAATATTCAGAGGTTCGCCTGGAAGGGCTGAGATTTGAGCCAAATTTTTTAGAGCATAAGTCTTTCAGTTTTGCCACATAGCAGTTCATTTTCCTTAAAGCACATGGAAAAACAACAGGAAAGGTCAGACAGTGAAACCCACCTGTTTGCCAGTCACTCCTCTTCTTAGGTGCATTTCTAAAGCACCTCTTGCTCCTTTTTTTGTCAGGGTAATATCTGATATGCCCTCAATTTGTGAGTTGTATCTAAAGCTTCTTTTTCCCCTCTGTGCTGGGAGAGAGACAATCCACTTCCACATATCATTTGAGGTTTGCAGAGTCATCAGGACTAACATGGGGGAAGCACAGGGCTTAGAATTAGTCGTGGGGTCTGCAGCCACTGCCTAGATTTTCCTTTTCCCTCCTTCACTGTGCCGTTTCCCTGCTGCCCAGGGGACTGAAGTCTTTGCTTTCCTTTGTGACCAGACATCAGCTGAGTATGTCCGGTCACTGGAAACATTCAAGGCCAAGTTGGAAGGGGCTCTGAGCAATCTGATCTGGTTGAAGTTGTCCCTGCCCATTGCAGGGTGGTTGAGTTGTACGGCCATTAAATGTCCCTTCCCACCCAAGCCATCTTATGGTTCTAGGATTCTACTGAGGATGCTCTTAATGAAAGGCCCATTCAAAGAGATGAAGACCACTCCACTGAGAAATCAGTTGTCCCCTGGTCTATGGGGTCCCATGTGCTTCATGATGATGGCAGCTGTAGGGACAGATGGACAGAAGGGATTAACATGTGAAAGCGCAGGTAGTGTCTCCAAGGAGGTCCACGATGATTAAATACCTGTAAGTTGATTGCAACAGAGCTGTATGGAGACCCTGGCTCTTCTCCTGAAGCTGAGGTTATTCCCAAAGCACCAGCCCTCCCTATGGAACCACACAGAGATGTGCAGTCCCACTGTGCATTGTGAGGGACAGTGAAGCAGCCAGGATAAATTGCATAGATGAGCAGTACTTTAACAGCACTGCTCATGTAGAAGCTCACATCCCATGTGGGAAGAGCTCTTCATCAGGGATTGCAGGGACAGGCTGAGGGGTAATGGTTTTAACCTGAAAGAGGGGAGATTTAGATCAGATATTAGGAAGAAATTGTTTCTTCTGTGGGTGGTGAAACACCGGCACAGGCTGCCCAGAAAAGTCATGGCTGCCCCATCCCTGGAGGTGTTCAAGGCCAGGTCGGATGGGCCTTTGAACAACCTGATCCTGTAGAAGGTTTCCCTGGCCATAGCAGAGGGACTGGAACTGGTTGGGCCTTAAGGATCCTTCCAACCCAAACCATTCTATCATTCTATGATTCTATGCCCCAGAGGTGGGAGTTTGTGCTTAGCCCTGGATTCATACCAAAGGCTTCCCACTCTGTCCAGTAAAATGAAGAGAATTAGTCCTGTGTGACCTCCAGGTCATCTCAGTGCTAGACTGAATGCAGCAGTGTAGATGTGTTTAAGTTACACATTTAAATCCCATACCCTGGTAGCTCCAGACATAGGAGAGACCCATCTTCTCTTTCAGAGGGGTTGATAAAGTGGATCAGTGTAACCACTGTAAGGTAGGAATTAATTTTCCTTAATAGCTTTGCATACATTTATGACAAGAAAATGTCATTAATTAGTGTTTCAAAACATTCTTATATATTGAAATCACCTATTAATGCCAGTATTAATAGGATATGTAAGTGACAGCCTGGACAAACTCAGAATGAACTCACCACCAGAAGTGAGTATAAAAATTCAGGTCACTGTATCTAAACATCTATGGAATTCTTCTCATGTGCAATTGCCTAGAACAGGCTGTCATCAAAAGCTGCCTGTTTGCATCTGCACAGATAGTTCCAGGCTGTTTGCATGATGCAGGGACTGAACAACCTTGAACTTGCACCACCAAAGTAATTATGCCCAGGACGGTGGCAAACAGCTATTTATCTCCTCCAAAGGGAGCCCTAGAAATGTCTGATGACCTGATTTTCATGCTTGGTTCTTCTTCAGAGATAAAGCAGATGGAAACTAAAGAATCGGAATTACTCCAGGTGACCGAGACCTGTGGTTCTGCATCACAGCCCACATCCACCTGCCCTCCTGGAAAGCTGCCATGGTCAACACAGCCAGCAGAGCCCCTCTTTGGGGATGTCTGTCAGTGTGAAGAGTCCTTCATCATCTTATCCCTGCTAGAAGTCTGGGTTTGCTCAGAAGTACAGGGTTTGTAGTCAGCCCTTCTCAGTCTCACAAATACTCCTAGGGTGAATGCTGAATTTCAGCATTGTGCATCTCTAATTTGGGTTTGAATCTCACTAACTTACTAGTTTTGGTGAAATCCAACTGCTGTCCCCTTTAGCCAGAAAAAAGTTTGGGGTTGATGCACAGGATGGTGTAGCTGGAGGGTTCTGCCCTGTTCAAAGAGCGTAAGCGTAAGGACATTGAGGTTTAACACGGCCAAATGCCGGGTCCTGCACTTGGGGCACAACAACCCTATGCAGAGCTACAGACTGGGAGAAGCCTGGCTGGAAAACTGCCAGGAGGAGAGGGACCTGGGGGTGTTGGTCGACAACCAACTGAACATGAGCCAGCTGTGTGCCCAGGTGGCCAAGAAGGCCAATGCCATCCTGGCTTGTATCAGAAATGGTGTGACCAGCAGGTCCAGGGAGGTGATTCTCCCTCTGTATTCAGCACTGGTGAGGCCGCTCCTTGAATATTGTGTCCAGTTGTGGGCCCCTTACCACAAGAAGGATGTTGAGGCTCTGGAACAAGTCCAGAGAAGAGCAACGAGGCTGGTGAAGGGGCTGGAGAACAGACCCTATGAGGAGCGGCTGAGAGAGCTGGGGTTGTTTAGCCTGGAGAAGAGGAGGCTGAGAGGAGACCTCATTACTCTCTACAAGTACCTGAAAGGAGGTTGTAGAGAGGAGGGAGCTGGGCTCTTCTCCCAAGTGACAGGGGACAGGACGAGAGGGAATGGCCTCAAGCTCCGCCAGGGTAGATTTAGGCTGGAGATTAGGAGGAAGTTTTTCACAGAAAGGGTCATTGGGCATTGGAACAGGCTGCCCAGGGAGGTGGTTGATTCACCTTCCCTGGAGGTGTTTAAGGCATGGGTGGATGAGGTCTTGAGGGACTTGGTTTAGTGTTAGATAGGAATG
Organism: Coccyzus lansbergi; assembly: GCA_033558105.1. NCBI lineage: Eukaryota > Metazoa > Chordata > Aves > Cuculiformes > Coccyzidae > Coccyzus > Coccyzus lansbergi. The sequence continues at coordinate 2,280 of JAUMJK010000685.1, read as the reverse complement.
GTTGGACTAGAAGATCTGATGGGTCCCTTCCAACCTGGTTGTTCTGTGATTCCGTGATTCTGTGACATGAGCTGGCAACATGCACTCACAGCCCAGAAAGCAAACTGTATCCTGGGTTGAATCAAAAGCAGTGTGGCCAACAGGTCAAGAGGGGGGATTCTGTCCCTGTGCTCCGCTCTTGAGAGACTCTTCCTGGTGTCCTGCATCCAGCTCCAGGGACCGCAACATAAGAAGAACACAGACCTGTTGGAGCGAGTCCAGAGAATGGCCACAAAAATGATCAGAGAACTGGAATGCCTCTGCTTTGAAGACAGGCTGCAACACTTGGGAATATTCAGGCTGGAGAAGGTTCCATGGAGACCATATTGTGGCCTTTCAGTACTTAAAGAGGGATAATGAGAAAGATCTGGACAGATTTTTTTAGTAGGACTTGTTGCAATTGGACACGGGGGAATGTTTTTAAACTAAATGAGGGGAAATTCAGACTAGGTATAAGACAGCAGTTGTTTACACTGAGGGTGTTGAGACAGTGGCATAGGTTGTCCAGAAAGGTGGTCGATGCCTCATCCCTGGAAACATTCAAGGTTAGGTTGGACAAGGATCTAAGCAACCTGATCTAGTTGAAGACGTCCCTGCTTATTGCAGGGGGGTTGGACTAGACGGGCTTTAAAAGATCCCTTCCCACCCAAATCATTCTATGATTCTAAGGAAAGCTGAGATTGTAGCACAGGCTGGGACTCACATATGAAAGAAAAAGCAGATGCAGACTGAAACAGGGGTTTGCATGGACACATTTGTTTCTGCCATGTGCTCTGACCAGGCAACAGAGCCTGGAACTCAGGAGCCCTGATGATCACAGAGTAGCAGCCAAAGCACCATGGAACCTGAGAGGGGAAATAATAAAGCAGAAGAAAGCTGACAACTCAGCTGTGTTGCAGCTGATGAAAGGAGTTGGAAAGGCTTCTTCCAGGGCTTGGTAACAGGGGTGTGCATGATTGGAATAATCCAAAACTGACACATAATACTGTGTAATGTAACTGAGCTGTGATACTGGTAGAGACACAATCTGAGCATGTGGGAAGAAGGGGTTGAGGTGTTTGGAAGAGAAGTGTGGGGAGGATGCTGACCACAGGACTCCACAGGGAGCTGCTCCAGTGGAAAGGGCAGTCATGATTTGGATCCTTGATGTGGTGTGGAGCCTCCCTGGGAGCAGGGATGCTCCTTCACCCTGCTCTCCCCAATCCCAAGGACATGGGGTGAGTGCACAGTGCATAGGGGGATCTCTGGGGGTGGGGGACTGACCAGAGGGGCTGCACTTTGGGGTGCAGCAAGGGCACAGTGGGAGACAACTCTTGTGGGATGCAGTTTCTAGTATTGTCCTTTTCCTGGATAACTCCACTCTCTGGCAAAAGTGGGGACCCCACAGGCTCCAAACTAGGTCTCCACTCCCCTTCCAAGTGGGGAACCCACTCGCTCCAAGTTGGTGAACCTCTCCCTGCCCAAAGTGGGGACCCCCCTGCTCCAAACCTGATCCAAAGGGGCTGTAGAACAGGCCCTATGAGGAGCAGCTGAGAGAGCTGGGGGTGTTTAGCCTGGAGAAGAGGAGGCTGAGAGGAGACCTCATTACTCTCTACAACTACCTGAAAGGAGGTTGTGGAGAGGAGGGAGCTGGGCTCTTCTCCCAAGTGACAGGGGACAGTACAAGAGGGAATGGCCTCAAGCTCCACCAGGGGAGATTTAGGCTAGAGATTAGGAGGAAGTTTTTCACGGAAAGGGTCATTTGGCATTGGAACAGGCTGCCCAGGGAGGTGGTTGATTCACCTTCCCTGGAGGTGTTTAAGGCACGGGTAGATGAGGTGCTGAGGGACATGGTTTAGTGTTTGATAGGAATGGTTGGACTCGATGATCCGATGGGTCTCTTCCAACCTGGTTGTTCTATGATTCTATGAAACTAGGTTCCCCCCAACCCAAACTCTCTGCCCAAAGTGGAGATCCCCGTTCTCCAAAGTGGGACCCTCTCCCTGCGCAAAGCGGGGATTCCCATACTCCAAACTAGGATCCTCCTGCTCCAAACTGGGACCCTCTCCCTGCCCAAAGCGGGTATCACCATACTCCAGACTGGGATCCCTCTGCTCCAAACTGGGATCCCCTCCCTGCCCAATCGCAGCCCGGAACTCCCCACCCTACGCCTATAAGCCCCCTCAAGCCCCGCCCCCTCACGAGCCCCGCCCCTTAACAGATCTTCCCTCATTGGTTCATTTTCCATAAGGCCCCGCCCCC